>JARFIW010001149.1:1724667-2421484 GCA_036346225.1 Platerodrilus igneus | reverse complement strand
GTCAATATCGTTCGCGGAAAGTAGTTTTGTACACATCGAAACTTGAAATTCTTGGATATTCGTTTTTTCTCAATTTTGGAAAATTCTTTGCCGAGCAAGTCATCGCTATAGGGTGTTTGTATTAACCACTACTAAGCTCACCTGAGTACAAAATATCAGGTCAATATCGTTCGCGGAAAGTAGTTTTGTACACACGAAACTTGAAATTCTTGGATATTAGTTTTTCTCAATTTTGGGAAATTCTTTGCCGAGCAAGTCATCGCTATAGGGTGTTTGTATTAACCACTAACAAGCACACCTGAGTACAAAATATCAGGTCAATATCGTTCGCGGAAAGTAGTTTTGTACACATCGAAACTTGAAATTCTTGGATATTAGTTTTTTTTCTCAATTTTGGAAAATTCTTTGCCGAGCAAGTCATCGCTATAGGGTGTTTGTATTAACCACTAATAAGCACACCTGAGTACAAAATATCAGGTCAATATCGTTCGCGGAAAGTAGTTTTGTACACATCGAAACTTGAAATTCTTGGATATTCGTTTTTTCTCAATTTTGGAAAATTCTTTGCCGAGCAAGTCATCGCTATAGGGTGTTTGTATTAACCACTACTAAGCACACCTGAGTACAAAATATCAGGTCAATATCGTTCGCGGAAAGTAGTTTTGTACACATCGAAACTTGAAATTCTTGGATATTAGTTTTTTCTCAATTTTGGGAAATTCTTTGCCGAGCAAGTCATCGCTATAGGGTGTTTGTATTAACCACTAATAAGCACACCTGAGTACAAAATATCAGGTCAATATCGTTCGCGGAAAGTAGTTTTGTACACATCGAAACTTGAAATTCTTGGATATTCGTTTTTTCTCAATTTTGGAAAATTCTTTGCCGAGCAAGTCATCGCTATAGGGTGTTTGTATTAACCACTACTAAGCACACCTGAGTACAAAATATCAGGTCAATATCGTTCGCGGAAAGTAGTTTTGTACACAACGAAACTTGAAATTCTTGGATATTAGTTTTTTTCTCAATTTTGGGAAATTCTTTGCCGAGCAAGTCATCGCTATAGGGTGTTTGTATTAACCACTAATAAGCACACCTGAGTACAACATATCAGGTCAATATCGTTCGCGGAAAGTAGTTTTGTACACATCGAAACTTGAAATTCTTGGATATTCGTTTTTTCTCAATTTTGGAAAATTCTTTGCCGAGCAAGTCATCGCTATAGGGTGTTTGTATTAACCACTACTAAGCGCACCTGAGTACAAAATATCAGGTCAATATCGTTCGCGGAAAGTAGTTTTGTACACAACGAAACTTGAAATTCTTGGATATTAGTTTATTCTCAATTTTGGGAAATTCTTTGCCGAGCAAGTCATCGCTATAGGGTGTTTGTATTAACCACTAATAAGCACACCTGAGTACAAAATATCAGGTCAATATCGTTCGCGGAAAGTAGTTTTGTACACATCGAAACTTGAAATTCTTGGATATTCGTGTTTTTTCTCAATTTTGGAAAATTCTTTGCCGAGCAAGTCATCGCTATAGGGTGTTTGTATTAACCACTACTAAGCGCACCTGAGTACAAAATATCAGGTCAATATCGTTCGCGGAAAGTAGTTTTGTACAAATCGAAACTTGAAATTCTTGGATATTCGTTTTTTTTCTCAATTTTGGAAAATTCTTTGCCGAGCAAGTCATCGCTATAGGGTGTTTGTATTAACCACTACTAAGCGCACCTGAGTACAAAATATCAGGTCAATATCGTTCGCGGAAAGTAGTTTTGTACACATCGAAACTTGAAATTCTTGGATATTCGTGTTTTTTCTCAATTTTGGAAAATTCTTTGCCGAGCAAGTCATCGCTATAGGGTGTTTGTATTAACCACTACTAAGCGCACCTGAGTACAAAATATCAGGTCAATATCGTTCGCGGAAAGTAGTTTTGTACACATCGAAACTTGAAATTCTTGGATATTCGTGTTTTTTCTCAATTTTGGAAAATTCTTTGCCGAGCAAGTCATCGTATAGGGTGTTTGTATTAACCACTACTAAGCGCACCTGAGTACAAAATATCAGGTCAATATCGTTCGCGGAAAGTAGTTTTGTACACATCGAAACTTGAAATTCTTGGATATTAGTTTTTTCTCAATTTTGGGAAATTCTTTGCCGAGCAAGTCATCGCTATAGGGTGTTTGTATTAACCACTAATAAGCACACCTGAGTACAAAATATCAGGTCAATATCGTTCGCGGAAAGTAGTTTTGTACACATCGAAACTTGAAATTCTTGGATATTCGTTTTTTCTCAATTTTGGAAAATTCTTTGCCGAGCAAGTCATCGCTATAGGGTGTTTGTATTAACCACTACTAAGCACACCTGAGTACAAAATATCAGGTCAATATCGTTCGCGGAAAGTAGTTTTGTACACATCGAAACTTGAAATTCTTGGATATTAGTTTTTCTCAATTTTGGGAAATTCTTTGCCGAGCAAGTCATCGCTATAGGGTGTTTGTATTAACCACTACTAAGCGCACCTGAGTACAAAATATCAGGTCAATATCGTTCGCGGAAAGTAGTTTTGTACACACCGAAACTTGAAATTCTTGGATATTCGTTTTTTCTCAATTTTGGAAAATTCTTTGCCGAGCAAGTCATCGCTATAGGGTGTTTGTATTAACCACTACTAAGCACACCTGAGTACAAAATATCAGGTCAATATCGTTCGCGGAAAGTAGTTTTGTACACACGAAACTTGAAATTCTTGGATATTAGTTTTTTTCTCAATTTTGGGAAATTCTTTGCCGAGCAAGTCATCGCTATAGGGTGTTTGTATTAACCACTACTAAGCACACCTGAGTACAAAATATCAGGTCAATATCGTTCGCGGAAAGTAGTTTTGAACACATCGAAACTTGATATTATTGGATATTAGTTTTTCTCAATTTTGGAAATTCTTTGCCGAGCAAGTCATCGCTATAGGGTGTTTGTATTAACCACTAATAAGCACACCTGAGTACAAAATATCAGGTCAATATCGTTCGCGGAAAGTAGTTTTGCACACATCAGGTGTGCTTATTAGTGGTTAATACAAACACCCTATAGCGATGACTTGCTCGGCAAAGAATTTTCCAAAATTGAGAAAAAACTAATATCCAAGAATTTCAAGTTTCGATGTGTACAAAACTACTTTCTGAACGATATTGACCTGATATTTTGTACTCAGGTGTGCTTATTAGTGGTTAATACAAACACCGCTATAGCGATGACTTGCTCGGCAAAGAATTTTCCAAAATTGAGAATAAACTGAATATCCAAGAATTTCAAGTTTCGTATGTGTACAAAACTACTTTCCACCTGAACGATATTGACCTGATATTTTGTACTCAGGTGCGCTTAGTAGTGGTTAATACAAACACCCTATAGCGATGACTTGCTCGGCAAAGAATTTACCAAAATTGAGGAAAAAAACGAATATCCAAGAATTTCAAGTTTCGATGTGTACAAAACTACTTTCCGCGAACGATATTGACCTGATATTTTGTACTCAGGTGCGTTTAGTAGTGGTTAATACAAACACCCTATAGCGATGACTTGCTCGGCAAAGAATTTTCCAAAATTGAGAAAAAAAACGAATATCCAAGAATTTCAAGTTTCTATGTGTACAAAACTACTTTCCGCGAACGATATTGACCTGATATTTTGTACTCAGGTGTGCTTATTAGTGGTTAATACAAACACCCTATAGCGATGACTTGCTCGGCAAAGAATTTCCCAAAATTGAGAAAAAAACTAATATCCAAGAATTTCAAGTTTCGTTGTGTACAAAACTACTTTCCGCGAACGATATTGACCTGATATTTTGTACTCAGGTGCGCTTAGTAGTGGTTAATACAAACACCCTATAGCGATGACTTGCTCGGCAAAGAATTTTCCAAAATTGAGAAAAAACGAATATCCAAGAATTTCAAGTTTCGATGTGTTACAAAACTACTTTCCGCGAACGATATTGACCTGATATTTTGTACTCAGGTGTGCTTATTAGTGGTTAATACAAACACCCTATAGCGATGACTTGCTCGGCAAAGAATTTTCCAAAATTGAGAAAAAAACTAATATCCAAGAATTTCAAGTTTCGATGTGTACAAAACTACTTTCCGCGAACGATATTGACCTGATATTTTGTACTCAGGTGTGCTTAGTTGTGGTTAATACAAACACCCTATAGCGATGACTTGCTCGTCAAAGAATTTTCCAAAATTGAGAAAAAAAACGAATATCCAAGAATTTCAAGTTTCGATTTGTACAAAACTACTTTCCGCGAACGATATTGACCTGATATTTTGTACTCAGGTGCGCTTAGTAGTGGTTAATACAAACACCCTATAGCGATGACTTGCTCGGCAAAGAATTTTCCAAAATTGAGAAAAAACGAATATCCAAGAATTTCAAGTTTCGATGTGTACAAAACTACTTTCCGCGAACGATATTGACCTGATATTTTGTACTCAGGTGTGCTTATTAGTGGTTAATACAAACACCCTATAGCGATGACTTGCTCGGCAAAGAATTTCCCAAAATTGAGAATAAACTAATATCCAAGAATTTCAAGTTTCGTTGTGTACAAAACTACTTTCCGCGAACGATATTGACCTGATATTTTGTACTCAGGTGCGCTTAGTAGTGGTTAATACAAACACCCTATAGCGATGACTTGCTCGGCAAAGAATTTTCCAAAATTGAGAAAAAAAACGAATATCCAAGAATTTCAAGTTTCGATGTGTACAAAACTACTTTCCGCGAACGATATTGACCTGATATTTTGTACTCAGGTGTGCTTATTAGTGGTTAATACAAACACCCTATAGCGATGACTTGCTCGGCAAAGAATTTCCCAAAATTGAGAATAAACTAATATCCAAGAATTTCAAGTTTCGTTGTGTACAAAACTACTTTCCGCGAACGATATTGACCTGATATTTTGTACTCAGGTGCGCTTAGTAGTGGTTAATACAAACACCCTATAGCGATGACTTGCTCGGCAAAGAATTTTCCAAAATTGAGAAAAAAAACGAATATCCAAGAATTTCAAGTTTCGATGTGTACAAAACTACTTTCCGCGAACGATATTGACCTGATATTTTGTACTCAGGTGCGTTTAGTAGTGGTTAATACAAACACCCTATAGCGATGACTTTCTCGGCAAAGAATTTTCCAAAATTGAGAAAAAAAACGAATATCCAAGAATTTCAAGTTTCTATGTGTACAAAACTACTTTCCGCGAACGATATTGACCTGATATTTTGTACTCAGGTGTGCTTATTAGTGGTTAATACAAACACCCTATAGCGATGACTTGCTCGGCAAAGAATTTCCCAAAATTGAGAAAAAAACTAATATCCAAGAATTTCAAGTTTCGTTGTGTACAAAACTACTTTCCGCGAACGATATTGACCTGATATTTTGTACTCAGGTGCGCTTAGTAGTGGTTAATTTATAGCGATCGTTTGCCCTTTAAGAACTTCGCCAAAATTAAGAAAAAAAGGAAATAAGAATATTTTGCTCATTTTATGCTATCAAAATACTCTTATTCCTGGCTATGTGGTTTGACTACTTAGGTGTGATATTAAAATTATTCTAAGTTTGTAAAGAATCTCTTTTATTAATTACGCACAATTGTTAAATATATTTTAAACTATTGATGCCGTGTGCATTGTGTTCGTTTAGTTAGAGCGTAATTTATAATTTGACAGCTCAGCGATGCCTTTCCGCTGATTCTTTCTTCACGTCATCTTATGCATGTCAGTCTTACAAAAGTCATCGCTGGGAAAAGTCATCGCTGGGAAAAGTCATCGCTAACTTCACACAAATAGAATCTTTCTGCTCTTTCATATAATTGTAAACACTATATATAATCTCAAGACCTTGGCTATGAACAATTTTTTGAGAATTACCATAATGAAGTCGAATTTTACCTAAAATAAAAACTATGTACTTAAGAAATATTAAATTTAAAACCGTTTACTTACAATTTCAAAATAAACAACAAAGTGTAGTCTTGAAAAAATACTGTTTTATAAATATTATTAACAAAGGGAAATTAAACAAAATACAGAACACAAAGAAATAGACAGGAAACGCAAATGTCAAAATTAACATTAAGTGTCTTGAATATGTAGTATCGGCTCGGCGGTAAGTTAAGACCATAGATTAGATAAGGTTAATATAGATAAGCCACTTTCATAATAGAAGTACGCGACTTTTTGCTATTAATAAACATAGATTTAATCAAAATAATAAATATGATTTAGAACAGAGTAATCTAATAAATATAAATTTAATCTTATCGCCATATGATAACATCGATTTTAAAATTATAGTGCAGTAACGTCAACGTTGTTGGAACCATGACTATCATTCCACAATACTATATTTTCATTTTTGTGTTTAGTTTTGTCAGTAATATTTGGGATTTCTGCGCAGGTCGCTGAGATTTTGAAAGACCTATACGTATTTACGCCTTCTTAGTAGTTAGCTACAGAGTCCATCGAGGTACGCTATCTTTCAACGTTTTCTTCTGAGGCATTGAGTGTACCAACGCGTCTACCACAGCGTCGTCTGGATTTTGCGCAAGTGTTTCTATTTGGATGGCCTCTCGATAGTTTATTAATTCGTTCTCGAGCTCAAGGATGCTTTCGCTGAATTTTTGCTTAAACCACTACCAATTTGCTTTTGATTACAGAACCACGGAAATATAGTTATTTCCTTGTTTACGAGTGCCTCGACTTTAACAGCAAAAGTTATTACCTTGTGATCGGAGAGGATAATCTCGTCCGATCTTAATTTCCAATTACAAACATCCTCCAACATAAGTGCGAGGCAAACTGCTGCCCTTATGCCCCTCAAACGTCAGTGAATCATTACTGTTTAACATGCTCAAATCCCATTCCGTTAATTGATCAGCGATTTGCGACCTCCTGTCGTGCTCTATAGAACTGTTCCATAATGGAACCTTGGCATTAAAATCTCCCCCAATTAATACTTTCCGGTTTCGCCCAATTTTCTGGAACACATTCTCCATTTGACTTATTAATTTTTCGGTTGGGAGGTTTTCGCGCCGCGAGTCGACTTGTGTAACGTACGTGCTTATAACGTAAAAAGAGTAAGCCTAGATTTTTTTATTTTTGCCGCAGTTACAAAATCATTGGAAAAAAGTTATTCAACATTATCCCCGCGCATAACCCATTGTTTATTATTACACCACTACGCAGGCGCTCGCTGTTTGCTCGTAAAACCGTGACCCCCTTCCAAAACCCATATCTTATGGTTATACTAGTGCGGTCCCTGTATGAAACAGACATCGATCTTGTTTTCGCGAATAGTATAACGAAACTGCTAGTCGACCCTTGCCTTTCTCTAAATTTAATTGGACGCATTTAATGTTTTTCTTTACAGAGATTGCTTGGCCTTTGCAATCCATAGTCGATATTGAGCGTGATTACGTTCTTCACTCGCTGCATCGTGGGGCATCTGCACGCCTTAGCGTTGTGGCGCATGTGGACCTTTACACCACCCCTTGCTCCGTCGTTTGTCCTTGCGCAAACTAAACGGCAGGGTACTACCTTCCAGCAATTCTTGAATTCGTACCCCACCTCGACACAGTTACCGCGCCATTGTACCTTTTCCCTGCATTATAACGACCCGTGGCCGTACTCGTAGCACAGTGGGTTATCGAAAACTGGTCCCGGATCCACACTTCTCGTCATCTGGGTTTTATAGCTTCAGCTAATATGCGCCTTCGAGGTGTGGTTTGAAACCGATGTTGGTGAAGGGATTTCTAGGACCCTTTTGGCCAAGCATAAACCTCTCCCTCAGGTTGTCTTCCAGCTTAAAATCGTCAAAACGGAGATTCTGGCTGGTGATTAAACAAACGAGCACTTCTGCCTTTATACATGTTTCGACCCATGAGAGAACGATCCGTGGACGCCTCTTCTCGATTGTATTCGCTACGAGCTCTTTGCAGTCCGTTCCGACTTTGAACTGCAACTTTTTTTTGTATCTTTACGGCCAGCGCATTCAACAACAACAGGGGTTGCACGACACGATAGTTCGGGGACCTACATAGACGCAAAAGACAAGTATCGATAAGGCAATTCGCGTTCACGAGGTTGCAAGGGCTGTTAGGAGGATGAAACCTTAAAATTGCACGGGGCATGATTGAATCCCATCAGACACCGCCGTAGAGCCGTGCCTATTAGCTCCTCGCGTGTTTGCCGGATTGTTTAAACTTTGTTTGAAGAAAGGTGAATTTCCACGTTGCTGAAAAGTCCAGAACGTGAAGTTTATCCCTAACCCTAAAAAGGTAAATGCGCCAGACCCGAGTAGCTATCGACCAATTAGCTTGGCACCGAAACTGGGAAAAGCTTTTGGATCGAGTCATGACCACGCAAAATGAGCACACGGTGTGAGACAACAATAGTATATTAATAAGTGACAATTAGGATTTGCGAAGGATAAACAAAGGAGTATTGCATCGTCGTAGCTGTGGACATTTCAGAAGCATTTGATTCTGCCTGGTGGCCATCTATCGTTTGGGAAATGGAACGCAAGGATTGTCCGTAAAACCTGATTTCATTGGTCAAGAATTATTTCTCTGGCGATTGGTACAGATTGATATTTCGGGGAAAATTGTATTGCGAGTAGTAGAAAGGGAATCTACGCAAGGTTAACTCTCTGGTCTTACGTTCTGGAAGTTGTTATATGAGAGCATTTTTAGGGTCAAATTGCTCAAAAAATGCATTGCTGTTGAGTTTGCGAATGAAACGCTTTTAATCATCAGGTCGAGATTGTTAATGGATATGCGAACGAAACCGAACAAGGCATTATGCAACTGCACAAATGGTATCCGGAAGTCAAGTTAAAATTCAACACGTCGACGTCGTAGGCGAATTATTTCAGAATGAAACCTGGTGAGCGTTCCCCTAGGCTGGAGCTAGAAGGAGAGAGATCCCGTTCAAGGAAACTATCATATACCTCGGCGTCAAATTAGATAAAAATTGAATTGGAAAGCGCATGCGCAGTTAATCCAAAGCAAAAGCAGCGTAATGTCGAACAGAATGATGGCAGTAGCAAAGATAAACAGATGATTCAGAGGAGAATCCTTAAGGACGGTCTACGCAGGAGCAATTGAACAGCAATATTGTACGCGGAGTTTGTTTGGGCGGACGGTTGCAAGGTCAGAGAAGTACGACAATTTATGAGCGTTCAGCGCATAACAGAACAGAATTACTCTACACATATAAACACCGTCTGTGCAAGTGCAACTTCTGCAATGCAGAACATCGCAACGCTAGCCCAAAGGACTTATAAGATACCACTTAATTGCGTAAGGCTATATCTCAACAGTGTGCTCGATGCTATGGTATCATACGCCGCGAGCGCATGGGGACAACTCTTTAACACAATCAAGCCTAGACAAAAAATTAACAGTACATAACTAAGTGTTTTACTGCGACTGACGGGGCTTACGGGACTATCGCACATGATGCACTTCATATACTGGTGGGAACTATGTCCTTGGACCTAGTAGTGAAACAGCGAGCTGCAATGTACAATCTTACACACAATGACAACTAACAACTACAACGCATCTTAAACACAAACCAACTGCCCACGACAAACACGGAAATAAAGAACTACATACTTGCAGAACGGCAGACATGTTAGGATCAAAGCAGAGCCGGTAGGAGGGTATGTGCAGTGATCCCAAATATCAAAGACCGCCTAAAAGCCAAATACTCGATGCCCAGTCGGGGATTTATTCATTACCAACATACAGAGAACGCATGAACTTAGTTGACAACAACATATGCACGGGCGGAGAAATAGGAACACCGGAACATATAATATTCGAGTGTAATGACTTACAACCGTACCTCTACGCATATAGACAAACATTATTAAACAAGACCCTACACCAGATGATTTGGAACGAAAACCTTTTTCCACACTTAAATGCACTCACACAAAAAACCACGGCACTCATCCACCAACGTTATCTTGACGGATAAAACACACCAACAAAACTACCCGGACGGAGACATGAAAGTACCATCTCTCTTCGGACCAAGGCTCTGTCCCGGAAACCGGAGACCGATTTCCTGGAATTCCAATAGCTCCGCTCTTGACGACCAGAAGCAACAAGATCAATGCATCAAATTGACTTTGAAACAATTCAACCCCCTAATATGTAAAATTTGCATGCTTCTACATATTAGCAACCCCGTCTCTAACAAATAATAACTTACAGTAGTAGTATAGTCTTTACAATTTCTAAATAGAACTCGTCATTCGCGACGTCACACACGTATTAACTACTTATACAAACGTTTGTCATTATAAACCGTAAAATGTTATACTACGGTTTTGATTTGAATAGTAGCAATGTGTAACATTGCCAACAATTCTGCGGAATTTTAATTGATTTGACGTTTAATTTTTAGGTTATATGTTGTTTAGTTATTCTTACATCTCGTGCACTTTTTATTTTTATTCGTTCATAATTTGATCAGTTTTTGCTTCAAACAGTTCTTTTCAAAACTCATATTAGTGTTACACCGAACTCCGATCACCGAAGATAATGAGTGGAATTAGTTTAGGCGTTAGAGCTAAACAACTTGTTGCTAGTTTAATCACTTTTTTTTTAAAAGAAAGGGATAATGGTGGACAGTTTATTCCATTAACAGCGGTTCGTGAGGTAGTTTAGTTCATTATTTACTTCAAAAACTATTTCTTATGCATATTTTTAGAGAGTGTCGGTTGCCCTGGGTCTTAGTATTGGCACTGTAAATCGATTTCGCAAACAATTACGAAAAATGAACCATTTACGTCAAAAAAGCGAGTCCACACAAAGCCTGTCACTGACGTAGATGAATTAACCAAAAGTGGAATTTGTAATGTGATTTATAGGTTATATGACAATTGTAAGTACTCATTTCCAAGTTAATGTATAGTATTACATGTATTTATTTTAGATGAACATAATACTGTTCATACCTTGTGGCAGAATCTGAAGCACGATGAACTTTTTAATGGTTCTAAACGATCCCTGAATACAATCCTACACAATATAGGATTTAAATGGCAAAAAGATAACCCACGGAGAGGTCTAATGGAATTGCCAAATATTGTTGATAGAAGGATACGTTTCTTGAAGACATACAAGAGAATAAAAGAAGAGAATCTGTATCAGTTTGTGGACGAAACCTGGATTTTTCAGAATGGTGCCGTGAGCCGTTCCTGGCAAGATAGTGATTTAAGAACTGTAAAGAGTACACGAATTGATGGAAAAAGGTTTGTGTCATATACTTCGCTTTAAAACAGAATAATGTAAATAATCTTTTAGGTACATAGTATTACATGCAGGAAATGTAAATGGTTTCATAGATGGGGCAGAATTGATTTTTTCTTCGTCCACAAACAACCCATATTATCACGGAGAAATGAATGAACAGAATTTCTTGTATTGGTTTGAAAATCAATTATTGAAAAATTTGGAAGCACCATCTGCATGCAATAGTTTTAGACAACGCTTCCTATCATTCTACTGTGTTAAACAAAATACCTAACAGTTCCTGGAAAAAAAGTGACATCGCAGAATGGCTAACAAAGCAAACAATTTTCTTTGATGGTAATGCTTTGAAAGCAGAGCTTCTGAAACTTGTCATGATGTAGGTCAATATTTTATGCTTTATAACATATCAGTATTTATTAAAAATTTTAGGTATAAACCGCCAAAGATTTTTAAAGCGGATTTGCTAGCCGAACAATATGGACATAAGGTGTTAAGATTGCCTCCGTATCACTGCATATCCAATGCAATTGAAAATGTATGGGGTGTTAGTAAGAGCTACTACAACCAACACGCTGGAAGAGATGGTAGGTCTGTTGAAAACTGTTTACAGATGTGGAAAGAAGCATTAGAAAAAATAATACCAGAGATTTGGGCACATTTGATGACAGTGATTCAGATTTTCAATCAAATTGAACTAGTCAACCAAACGCAGGACTATTTAGAATTAAAAAGCTTTTTACACGATGTACTTCTAATTTAATTATAACTATCTTAAACTTTATGTATAATAAACAAGTACTACCATATATATTTTATTTTGAAATTACAAGCTTTTAATAATTGTCAAGTTCTTGAGTCACTTGTCTTTAAAACATGAATTGCAAATTCATCTTCAGAATATTGGATTTTAGATATCCTTCTACAGCTTTCAATTTCAATGGTTGTAATAAACACACTGGTGACTAACTGGTCAATACTATACTAGCTTAAAAGTTGAAGATGCTAAATACAGGTAAGGTCAAAGTCTTTATATTACACCAATCTACAAAAAATGGTAAATTGTATATTGAATTATTTGTTTCAAACTACTCCGTTACCTGGTCTCAAAGAGTAATAAAGTAAATGCCTATTTATTTGAAGATTTTTGTCCCTTCATGCTTTTGCATATTTAACAAACTGCTGTTTATATCTTTAAAAATTCCATCGAAAGATTAGTCGTTGGACCTTTTGGTTATAAGATTTTCAAATTTTCATTTTTAGCTTATGATACTGACTATGGAGATAATTTACAATTTTAGATTTTTACTGGAAACATTAACAATCCTTTAACAGTTATGCTTTTCTTGAATAATGGCATACTAACAACAGCGTTCAAAGTTGGTTCATTTAAAGCCTTTATCCTTATACATTGTTTTAGTTGTTGGAGATGCTTTGAAAACATGACATATTCAAGCCAGTTGCATGCTAATAATCAGAAGTGAAATGATCATCACAAATTTTAGGGTGATTTGAAAGTGTTGAAACCTTCGTTTGCATTGTATATAACATAACTTTAGTCTTTGTAGATGATTTCAGGGAAATCTAAAAGATTATTTTAAAGTGACATATCTTAATTATTCAAATTTAATGAGAATTTTACTTACAAATGGAATTGTAATTTTGTTCCTTTTCTTTTTTCGATTTGTGTAATCACAACCTTTAAATTATAATTCCAATGACATAACCTCTTGATTAACTGTAGTTATTATTCCGTGTCTGGTATAATATACTAATGGCCATAAAATTAGGAGCATTATTAATACGCAACTATATTTCAAAAATGCCAGTGGTAAAAATAAAGGAGTAAATAAAATATATTGTTAATTAATGACTTTAATCTGCAATATTATCGATAGAAATTTATCCTAAAAATTACTTTTTTAAGAAGTAACAAATCACATTCGTCATCTGCTATTAAATATTTTCAATCTCTGTATTCTATCGATGGCGCTAATAGAGTCATGCGGCAATAGGATTTTGGTAGTGGCAACGTTGCTACAGTTTGACGTCACAAATTGTAATGACGCAAGTCTATTTAGAAATTGCAAAGACTTATATAAGTTAATTTTAAGTAGTAGTATAAGTTAATCTTAAGTAGTAGAATAGGGAATTTCTTTTCTTTTTTGCTAACGCTAAATTTTAAGAACCAAACTTACACATACCTCAGGCAAATAATACAGCAAACAAATCCTTTCCTCTGAAAGAACCTAATTTTTTTATGTAATAGTATAAGTTAAACATGTATAAAATTATACCGATTCAATCAACCTTTTGGTAACTTCGGCAAACATAACACACACACACACACACACACGTAAACACACAAAACACCTCTTATGCACTGTGCAAACACAAAACACTATTCACACACTTACATTGCCTTTTCAACATCTGGATTTCCGGCTGCCGATGGTCCAGACTGATAAGGCAAATCCGTTGAGCGTTCTTTCTTGACGACTAGGATATCCGGCTGCCGATTGTCCTGGTCCTAGAGGGGAAACGTAACACTGACATTAACATCACAAACACAACACACACACACAACCCTCACCAACACACACACACACACACTCACCTTACAACACACACTTACATTGCCTTTTCAACATCTGGATTTCCGGCTGCCAATGGTCCGGACTGATAAGGCAATATCCGTCGAGCGTTCCTCTTTGACGGCTGGTATATCCGGCTTCCGATGGTCCTGGTCCTAAAGGGGGGACCGTAACACGGATACCAACATTACCCACAACACACATACACACAACCCTCTCTCTCTTTCTCTCTCTCTGTCTTTATCTCTTTCTCACACACACACATCTGGGTTTCCGGCTGCCGATGGTCTGGACTGATAAGGCAATATCCGTTGAGCGTTCCTCTTTGATGACTGGGATATCCGGCTTCCGATGGTCCTGGTCCTAAAGGGGGAACGTAACACGGATACCAACATCACATACACAATGCACATACACATAACCCTCTCACACATACACACACACACACCTTACAAACACAAATGCCTATTCACGCACTTACATTGTCTTTTCAACATCTGGATTTTCGGCTGCTGATGGTCCGGACTTTCTAGTTACCGCTTGAAGCGAGCGGACGTGTTTTTCAGTGCTCTCCCTTCTGCAGTAAACAAGTAAGTTTTTTAATATTTATTATTGTTTTAATATAGTTTAAGCTTTGTTTTTATTGTATTTTATTTTTTATTATTGTGTGCTGTTAATTTTAATATACAGGTCTTTAAATAAAACCAAAATAATAATTTAATCCGTTAAATACTAAATAAACCGCGTTTTAACTTAAATTTTAACTAAAATTCGCGTTTTAAAATAAACTAAATCAAATATTGGGCTAATAAATCAAAAACCAATAACCAAACACCCCAAATAATTTTAAAATAATTTAAAAAGGCGTTTTAATAAATTTATTGGGAAATCTAGTAAATCGGGTTAAAAAACCGCGTAAAACAAGCAAGTAAATTCGGGAAAATTATATAACGTGCGTGTAATAAAATAACAATTTAAAAACTAAAATCTAGCCCCTTTTGAATCAAACAAATAACTAAAAACCGTAAATTTTAAAACAATTTGAATATAAAGTTTCTATTTTTTAAGTACACGTGTACTTTAAGATTCCTTAAAGTCGATCTTTAGGTCTAATTAGTGGTGTAACATTTCAAGGTCAAGTAAACAAGCGGTAAGTGTGTCCGGTACCGCATTCCAATAACGCGTGTTTCAATTAGTTTGTTTCAAAATTTAAAGTCCGGTATTTTATAGATTTGTTTTTGAGGTAACTAGCTAGTTTGAATTTTAAATAAATAAATACAGTTTTGTTTATGGTACATTTTAATCGAGGTATATTTATTGGGTTTGTGATTCTATTTTGTCTTCGTTGTTATTTTAATTTTCATCATCATCATTAGGTCTTCAGTCCTAGAACTGGTTAGACGCGTACCATCATTGTTCCCTATTCTGAGCTAACCTACAGATTTCCCTGAAATATGCACAGTTTGCATCTATAACTGTCTGATCTAGGTCTACATCTACCTCTTTTTTCCTATCTCTGCTTGTAATATATCACATACTATTCCCCAAAAATGCCTTAGAACGTATTCCACCCCACTATTTCTCTTTTTCCCCAGATATCCTTGTTCACCTACTATTTCTGTAACTTATTTGTTATTATCTTTGTCTGTCCATGCTATCGTCCTTATACATCTGAAGCACATTATTTCAAAAAGCTGCTACCGTTTTTCTGTCTGCGTTTCAGACTTCCCGTATTTCATAGGCATACTGTGCTGTGCTCCACACATATGCTTTCAACAATTTTCTTCTTATTCTATGTTTGTTGTCTTTCCTCATAGGCGATGTTCTTTCTTGTTAGATGCAGTTTGATCACGTTCTATTGTTTTACAGTTATATGCCCTATTTCTCCGACCTTCAATGGTTGTGAAGGGAGGTAAGCCGTCTGTGGCTGCCAAGTTCCCCCAACACTTAACCATTTGGCGATTTAATATATTTTCCAATTTATCTTTTCGCACAGTCAACATTAGTTGCAGGTATTTAGCAGCCATTAGGTTTTCCGTCTCAAAACTGGTTGGACACGTACCTGCACTTATTTATATTCTGAGCTAGCCTACATAGTTCCCTGAAATTCTCACACAGCATGTGTATTCAGGTTAATCTTCTTTGGGAATTAAACCACTCATAGTTTTTAAAATCAACTTTATTTACGTTTCGATCCATGACCTAGGATCGTTGTCAAAATAATAATAAAAACTTCAAGTTTGACATTTATGACATAAATTGAAGGTGACTTTGATTTATTTATGTTTGAAATATTTGGTTTGAGTATACTAAGCAAAAATTTTTAAAGTTTAACAGAATGATTACCTTCAATTTGTGTTGCGACCTGGGATCGGCTTTCTTTAGGTAGCCAATACGCTTAACGTGAAATCAGCTGATTAATTTTTATTGGTGAATTTCATATAAATTCAATAACTTGGAATTGGAAAGCATTTTTTAACATGTTTCTATTTATACAATTGAGAGGATGGTATTAAAGAAGTGTGCGATTGCATTATTGAAAGGCTTAAGTAGTCGTTTTTTTATATTTATTTTGAGGGGGAAAATTCATTATGATTTAAGTTACCTCTTTGGTAGATTTTAACATGGTTCTGAGGCGACTCTATGGCGAGTTTACACTTGTCAGATACCAATGTTGTTCTATGAAGATTGTATATGGATCTGAGGCGACCCTATGGCGGGTTTACACTTGTCAGATACCAATACTGTTCAACGGAGATTGTATATGGTTTTGAGGTAACCTTATTGTGGATTTATACTTGTCAGATACCAATGCTGTTTTACAAGGATAGTTAATATGCTTATTTTTATGTAATTAGTTATTTTATGTATAAATATAAATCATGTATGTAGGCTGTATTTCATGTTAATATTGCAAGGAAAACCTAGGAAAAACTTGCAATGCTACCTAGATATTGTAGGCATTTGATTTCATTTGTTATTTCTTTTGTTATTTCTTTTAGTAATGGAATCCATTGTTTACTGAAAGTCACGGATTCGTTTGCAACTCAGTTATTTTTATGTAGGGTTATATAAGCAGCTACTTTGATTTTGCGTTTTTGGTGGTTTTCTTCTTTTTCTTCTTTTCAGGGAGTATGTGTATTCAGCTCGTTCCCTTTCTATTGTTTTCTAATTTTATACCCTATTTTACCGAGATTCAGTGAAGGAGGTTAAGCAACCTGTGGCTATCAAGATCCCCCAACATTTAGACATTTGCCGAAATAATGGTTTTCCAGTAAATCCTTTCACACACTTAACATTATTCGAGAATATTGCCCAACCAATTCTTGTAGTTACTTATAATAATCATCATGTTTAAGCACAGTTATCTTTTCGTCATTAGTTTATCCATCTTGGGATTGGTTGGACGCGTACCTCCATTGATTTCTATTCTGGGCTAGCCTACACATCTCCCTGAAACCTCTACAGCCTACATCTTTTACTATCTGTGTGCAGTAGTCTAATCTAGGTCTGCCTCTTCTTCTCTTTTTTCCTATCTTTGCTTCTAATATATTCCGCACTATTCCCTCATGCCGTAGTATCTGGCCTATCATCCTATCTCTCCTATTTTTTACCGTTTTCCACATATTTCTTTCTTCCCCTACCATTTTTAGTACCTCTTCGTTCTTAACTTTGTCTGTCCATGATATCTTCATCATACGCCTGTAACACCACATTTCAAAGGCTTCTACCTTTTTCTTGTCCGCTTCTCCTACTGTCCAGGCTCCGCACATATGTTTTAAGCAATCTTTTCCTTGTTTCTATGTTTGTGGTCTTTGAGCACAGTAGTTGCTTTTTCTTGTTAAATGTAGCACGACCTTGTGCTAATCTTTTGTTTTATATCTTTTGTGCTTTTCTCATCTTGCGTTATTTGGCTTCCTAGGTAGCAGAAATCCTTAACCTCTTGTAAGTTCGTGTTAAATACTTGTATTCTTGTTTTTGATTTATTTTCCCCACCTTTGCAAACTAGAACTTTCGTTTTAGTTTTGTTAATTTTCATACCGTATCTCTCTGTTAGAACCGTTTCCATTTCATTAAGAGCAGCTTCTAACTCTTCCTTGCTAGACGCTAATACCGCTATATCATCTGCAAATCTAAGCATATCAATTTTTTGTCCCTGTATAGTAATTCCAAATGTCTTCCTGCATTTGACAGTATTCATTGCCTCTTCTATGTACAAGTTAAAAATCAATGGGGATAGGGCACATCCCTGTCTCACCCCTTTCCTAATGTTTACTTCTCTACGTTCCTGCTTTAATTCTATTACTGCTGTTTGCTCTTTGTATAAGCTATGTACTATTCGTCTATCCCTATAACTCATTCCAATCTTTTTGAGTATTTCAAACATTTTTTTCCAATTTACATTGTCGAATGCTTTTTCCAGATCTACAAAGCCTATATACATGCTTTCCCCTTTTTCTATTGTTTTCTCCATTATCACTCTCAGAGTTAAAATAGCCTTCCGTGTTCCCCTGTTTCGCCTAAACCCAAATTGGTCTTCTCCTAGTATTTCTTCAGCTCGTTTTTCCATTCGTCTTTGCACAATTTTTCAATTAACCGATTAATCGAATGTTCGATTAGCCGAATATTCGATAGAAAATCGATTAATCGGTTTGCAAATACTGCAAAATTCGATTAATCGAATATAGTCTTTGCAATTTCTAAATAGACCTGCGTCATTACCATTTGTGACGTCAAATTGTAGCGACGTTGCCACTACCAAAATCTTATTGCTACATGACTATAATAGCGCCATCGTTAGAATACAGAGATTAAATATATTTAATAGCAGATGACGAATGTGATTTGTTACTTTTTAAAAAAGTATTTTTAGGATAAATTTCTATCGACAATATTGCAGATTAAAGTCATTATTTAACAATATTCTTTATTTATTTCTATATTTTTAGTACTGAGCATATATTAAATATAGTTGCGTATTTCTAATGCGCCTGATTTTATGTTCATTAGTATATTATACCAGTCACGGAATAATAACCACAGTTATTCAAGAGGTTATGTTATTGGAATTATAATTTAAACGTTTTGATTGCACAAATCGAAAAAGAAAAGGAACAAAATTACAATTCCATTTCTAAGTAAAATTCTTATTAACTTTGAATAATTAAGATATATCACTTTAAAATAATCTTTTAGATTTCCCTGAAACCATATACAAAGACTAAAGTTATGTTATGCACAATGCAAACGAAGAATTTAACACTTTCAAATCACCCTAAAATTTGTGGTGATCATTTTACTTCTGATTATTAGTATGCAACTGGATTGAATATGTAATGTTTTCAAAGAATTTCCAACAACTAAAACTATGTATAAGGATAAAGACTTTAAATGAACCAACTGTGAATTCTGTTGTTGAAGTATGCCGTTATTCAAGAAAAGAATAACTGTTAGAGAATTGTTAATGTTCCCAGTAAAAATCCACAATTGTAAGTTATCTCCACAGTCAGTGTCATAAGCTAAAAATGAAAACCTTATAAACAAAAGGTTCAGCGACTAATCATTTCGATGGAATTCTTAAAGATGTAAACAGCAGTTTGTTAAATATACAAAAGCATGAAGGCACAAAAATCTTCCAAAAAATAGGCATTTGCTTTATTACTCTTCGAGGCCATATAATTGTTACAGGTAACGGAATAGTTTGAAACATAATTCAATATACAATTTACCATTTTTTGTAGATTGGTGTAATATAAAGACTTTGACTTTATCTGTATTTAGCACCTCCAAAGTTTAAGCTAGTGTAGTATTGACCAGTTCGTCACCAGTGTGTTTATTACATTCATTGAAATTGAAAGCTGTTAGGATATCTAAAATCCATTATCCTGAAAATGAATTTGCAGTCCATGTTTTAAAGACGAGTCACTCAAGAATTTAACAAGTATTAACACCTTGTAAGTTAACAATAAAATATATATGGTTGAACTTGTTTATTATACATAAAGTTTAAGATATTTATAATTAAAGTAGAAGTACATCGTGTAAATATTTTATTTAATTCTAAGTAGCCATGCGTTTGGTTGACTAGTTCAATTTGATTGAAAATCTGAATCACTGTCATCACTATCACCAATGTTAATAATTAGGGGTGCATTATCATCTTGATCAAATTTGATCTCACGTTTCCACCAATCTTTGATAATTTTTTCTGCATGTTCTATCAAATGTGCCCAAATCTCTGGTATTATTTGTTCTAATGTTTCTTTCCACATTTGTAAAGTTTTCAACAGACCTCCCATCTCTTCCAGTGTGTCGGTTGTAGTAGCTATTACTACCACCCCATACATTTTCAATTGCATTGAATATGCAGTGATATGGAAGCAATCTTAACACCTTATGTCCATATTGTTCGGCCAGCAAATCCGCTTTAAAAATCTTTGGTGGTTTATACCTAAAATTTTTAATTAATACTGATATGTTATAAAGCACATAATTTTGACTTACATCGTCACAAGTTAAATAAGCTTTGCTTAAAATCATTAGTTCCATAAGAAATTGCTTATTTAGTGACGCTATGCAATGTTACTTTTTTTTCTAGAAACTGTTAGATGTTTTATTTAACAAGTATAATAATACGACATGTTGTCTAAAATTATTGCAAATAATTTTTACAAATTCTTTAATAATTAATTTTCAAATTTTGCTCATTCACTTCTCTGTGTAATTTAGGTTTTTTTGTGGAAGACGAGAAAAATCAATTTCAGCCACATTTAGTAATTCATTTACATTTCGGGCATATAATGTACCTAAAAGACTAATTACATTATACTGCATTAAGGATAAGTAGATATGACACCAACCTCTTTCGATCAATTTGTGTCCTCTAACTGTTCTTATTGCACGCTTTGCTAGGTACGGCTTACGGCACCATTCTGAAGAAGCCATGTTTTGTCTAAAAACACAAAAATGCTACAGATTCTCTTCTTTTATTTTCATATATGTTCCGGAATCGAATTCCATTTATTCATAATATTTAACAGTTTCATTAAACCTATTCTTGGATTATCTTTCAGCCATTTAAATCCAAGACTGTATTTAGGGATCGTTCGCTAACTTCAAAAAACTCAACATGTTTCAAATTCAACCATCAAGTATCAAGAGAAACGTGATAAATCGAAAATAATTACATGTTGCACTATAAATATAACTGGAAAACAAATACTAGCGATTTTCACGCAGCCTATAAAGGTGATCAAACTAGCAACAAGTAGCTTAGTTCTGGGTCTAAATGAATCTCGTTCGTCTTTGGTTATTAGAGTTCAGTTTAATACTAATACCAGTTGTGAATAGCACTGTTTGAAGCAAAAACCAGCCAAATATCAATATATAAAAAAACGGAAAAATTTAAGAGGTCGTTGACACCAACAAAACAAGGAATGGCATATAACCTAAAATTTAAACCTCAAAATTTAATATTTGGCTTTAAAATTATTGGCAACGTCGTAAATTGCTATTATTCAAACCAAAACTATAACATTAATATTGTAGGGTTTTAAGTTGACAAACATCTACATAAATAGTTAGTACTAGTGTGACGTCACGGATGACGAGGTCTATTTAGAAATTGCAAAGACTATATTTGTATAGATTTTGTAAATCTATTGTATATATTAGTTTTAAGATTCCATAATTTTTAAGTTCTTCTCCCACCTTCCCTTCTTCCAAATCCTTCCTGCTCCTATCCTGGTGGACAGAGTATACGTGTTATCCCCACGTGGTGTTCGCGGGACACATCGGTTTTAGATTTCTCGGGAAATGGTTGGTTAAAGTATATGTCTTGGGTAGCGAAAAAAGGTTCTAAAGATGGAGTTAAATAAAGATGGGCAATAATTAGAGGTTTGGGTCTTTAAAAGACGTAACTTTGTAAGAGGTAGTTCTATTTAAAATCTATTTACAGATTTGGGCTCCCTAGAAAAATCTAATATTAGTTGATACCAAACAAAATATAGTTATCCTAAAAGAGTGACTACCCTGCGGAAAATAAATACCATATACAAAAAACAAAAAAAAAAGTTGTAGGGAAATTCAAAGACGAATTTAATGGAGGTCTAGTATTAGAATTTGTTGGTAGTAGGGCTAAATCCTACTGTATTGTAAGTGAGAAAGACACGATTAAAAAGATTAAAGGGGTCTCACGAAGTGTAGTTAAGTAAAAACCGAGGGTCCTCCAACCTATAACGAGCATATATTCCCAAAAGGAGTGGGCATGCAACTACGCAACAGTGCGTGGGAGAATAAGGATTCTCTCCAATAAGAAATTAAAGTTTCCATGTACGTAGCACCAGTCATTGGGAAATGGTAGAAATGTTAAACCTATAAAGGTGATTATTAATTGTGGTTTAGAAAAATAGTAGTTTTCTTGGACTACATAAAATAGCTGAGACTGATTAATGTATATGGTTACATATTCTCGTACACATCCACAAACATCTGCTTACGTCCACATACGGACATGGCGATGCCGGTAGCTTTTGTTTAACAAATAGTGGGAAAGGTACGTTAGGCGTTAGTGTGTGGAAGCCCATCGGATCGTTGGATTCAAAAAGAACGGTGCGGCGGAATGTATGGTGATTCCCGTTAGAATAATCGAAAGTGCTTAATCGATCGTATTAGATGTTTAAATATGCAAAAGTGTAAAAGCCTACAGAGTAAAATTTAATTATCAGACAAAAAAAGTGCGCGATGTGCTATACTTATAAAAAAAGTATAAAATGATGCTTTGCAGCGGTCCTAGTAGTAAAAAAGGCAACTGACTTTTTTCAACCAACTACAAGAATAGCAGTAGCGCAGAGAATGGGTTTGCATGTACTATACAGCGCACTGTTACTATAAAATATGTTAGTTTACAGGTAGCTCAAACGTGTAATTGATCACGACTTATAGCTCCCTCGAAGTTTTAAAAATTCTGAGACCATTGTCGTTTGAAAAATGTTTGGAAATTATCAGAACGGGAGCGGGTCGAAGTATAAGTTAGATGGATGATTGACCGAGCTTTTTCTACCTTCTACGAGGGAATCGGAAGTTGACAGACATCAAGCACCTAATTCTCTATTTGTGTGGTATCGAGTACTTGCCGGCTTTAGAAATTATTACGTGCTACCGACCGCTATGCGGAAGATTTGGTTCTAGGAAATGAGCAACCTACGAAAGCACAGAATACTCGGTATTAATGCTAATTGGTTTAGTGACTGGGATTGTGCACTCTTCGAGTGTATTCGCCAATCTTCGATTGTTTCCAAAGAAAATATTCAAGCCTGCCATTTCCGAAAATATGACGTAGAAGCTATTTAAAATTAAATTGCTCTATTAGTAAGTATCCTGTAGACAACAAGTTTGGTAAAGGTTTAAAGTGTTTTATTAGGTTTTTGTTTATAGTAGCACTGCATCTTTCACCGCAAGACTTGCAGCCAATTTGTGTGCGTGAGCTACCACCCTTTTGGATTTTTAATATGCATACGATGCGATTGCTGACATGTATAACATGGAAGACGTTTCTGGTGTTTCCACTAACTGCATTCGCAGCATGGACGATGCGAACCGGGCGCATGCATTGGTGCTAAATGTACTGGACGAGCAGCAAGGATTGGCAAAAGATGACGTCACTTAGTTCCTCGCTGAATCATTAACTTCGTTCGGGTGTTTTCGAAAACCTTCAGTTTGCATTCTATAGGGAACATAAAGCAGGTACGCTAGAGTAAACTTTTTAGTTATAAGTTAGTTCGCTTACAAGTTTCACCAAAGTCCTATAGTGCGGATTTTGTTTTGTACTAAAATGATACCTGCAAACGTTTTTAAATGCGAGCCCTGTCACGTCTACTTTACCAGGAGGGATGCCTTCAAACGGCACCAGAACAAATGTAGTGGTGTAACATCGTCCAAGGTTAAGCTTATACATCCGTCAGCAGCAAAGTACTTAAACTGTGGGACTTGCGGTATCGCTTTTGCGAGAATGGACAATTTACTGCGACACAAAGAAAAACAGCACGGTATGTCATTAAGCCGTAAACGTTCAGCTCCTCCAGCTGTTAAAGGGTCTTGTACGAAACAACCACGAATTATGTGTAAAGTATGCGATTTCGAAATAGAAAAGACTACGTATGCCACACACTTGAGGAACAACAGACATAAAAATGCAACAGTTACCGCTACTGGCGACGACGGTGTAGAAATGGTTAGCACAACGTTTAACAACCGTATGGCTAGCTATCGCATAAAGAACGCCAGTGTCGACGATGGAGTGTCCCAGTTTCTTTGAAAGCAGAAAGAGCGGTTTATTCGATTAATTAATGAAAAAAGAACAGAACATACAGCAATAATAGTTAATATTGCGAACTCTACGGCGTCTACACAAAAATGGGAGAAGAGACTACCGATGTGAAATCCTTTAACACTAAAAAAAATATGGTTATAACATCTTCTAGTAATCTGGAAAATATGTACGAGGTCTTAAGCGAAACTATGAGAACAAAATCAGAGGAATTTGAAACACGTGGGACCGGTTTGTATTTGGAAAAGGTGCTCTATTTAGAAATAAATATTAATAAGTATAAGCCGATATGAGGAGTTCTAGGTTAAGAATAAAAATTGTGAATATGTATTTAGAAATGTGGTTTACAAAATTTAAACTGTATTAGTAAAAATTGTCTGTAATAAAAAGTTTTAAGAATGGTTTTTAGATTTTCTTTTAGGTATGAGCTGCAGGAAAGTTATAATTTAGAGGGTGTGGTTGTAAAATGGTAGGGGTGGTCTAATTTTAAATCTATTTACAGATTCGGATTCTGCATAAAATTCTAAACTAATTTAATGTATTGCATAACTAAAAAATTTATAAGGACGGCCAGAAATCGTTGCTGGTAAAAAATCTTAAAATGAGGGTAACTTCCTGGGAAATGATTCTATCTGAAAAATTCCTAGAAATTCAGGTAGCTAAAAAAATCTAATATTAGTTGATACCAAACAAAGTACATTTATCTCGTGGGTGGAAATGTGGAGAAAGATTTATCTTGCAGAGGGTATATGTGTAAAACGGTAAGAGGTGGTCCTAATTTAAATCTGTTTGCATATTTGGATTCAGCGTAAAATTGTAGACTAATTTGTTGTATCGTATGGCTAAAAAATTTATAAGGACGGTTAGAAATCGCTACTGGTAAAAAAATCTTAAAATGAGGGTAGCTCCCTGGGGGATGATGCAATCTAAAAAATTCCTAGAGATTCGGGTAGCCGAGAAAAATCTAATATTAGTTGATACCAAGCAAAGTATATTTATCTCGGGAGTGGAAATGTGGAGAAAGATTTATCTCGCAGAGGGTATATGTGTTAAACTGTAAGGGGTGGTCCTATTTTAAATCTGTTTGCATATTAGGATTCAGCGTAAAATTATAGACTAATTTGATGTATCGCATGGCTAAAAAATTTATAAGGAAGGTAGAAAGCGCTGCTGGTAAAAAATCTTAAAATGAGGTTAGCTCCCTGGATGATGCAACTCGTGGGTGGAAATGGCTAGTTAAAGAAAACTATTTAGTCCAGAATGTTAGCGGTAAAAATCTTAAAATTGGAGATAATGCTATCTAAAAAATTCCTAGAAATTCAGGTAGCTGAGAAAAATCTAATATTAATTGATACCAAACAATATAGATTTATCTCGTGGTTGCGGTGCCAATAGGCACGGAGAAGTATCTCAAAAATTTTAGGGGTTAGGTTACCGATTTTTTAGGGTAGGGATGATTGGGATAAAAATCTCATAAGGAGGTCTACAAGGAGGGAGCAAGGAGGAGATTCATCTCCACATTTCCTCCTTATGGGAATTTACATGTAAATTTGGTCCAGATGTGTGTGGAAATGAGGATTCTGGTGGAAATGAGTGCCCAGGAGCCCCCAAAACATGCTACTCTTGCTCAATAGCTTTTCGCATCGGAAATTTAACGTTTGGTATTGTTTTGTGTACGCATCACTGCAATCCTTGTCTAAAAGCAAGTCGTTTTTGCTTACTGCAGTATCAGCAACAGGAAAATTAAATATTTTGAAACTAACGACACTAAGCTCATCGAATTTATCTTTCAACATATTCCTACACACTTGCACTTTTACCAAATCATCTACAGGCTGCGACAAAAATGACTCCAATTCCGTGCATCTTGTAAAAGACCCACGAATCACTTTACTCAACTTTTTCTTGCCTTCCAAATCCATAGGACAAACAAAATAACCCAATCACTTGTATACTTTCTAAAACTAACTTCCAATTGTCTACTATACCCACAAGTCCTGTCACGGGCGCAAAAATTATTTGGGATCTCAGTTTTCTAAACTACCCGTTTAAGCGAAATCCCGGGTTCGGTGGATATGTACTTGGGGTGGGTTATTATTACGAGGAAAAGTATCTGAACTAAAAACTCTGGTGACATTTTATTATTCAAAAGAATATTAAAACTGACTGGATATTCTCAAATAAAAATATTGCATTTGCTGTGTTAACAACGTTTATAAAAAAGAAGTGTGCAACACCTGTAATAAAACAATATAGTTAGAGCAAAGAAAAGGAGATAAGAGGCGCGCTCTTACTACGTTACTATTGCAAAAGACACAACATATAAATCATTTTCTGTAATAAAAATCAAACCACACTATTGGAGCAATTTGATGATTAATGTAATACAAAACTGCAAAGAGAGCTTGTCGTTTTAAACTCCTACTAATATAAAAACCAAGTAGTATTACTTACCAAATCTTACAGAAAACACTATAAAATTGATTACCAATAGGTCACCATTAATATCTCATCTATTTAGTAATATTGATCAATCAATTTTATTAAGTTTCCCTACTTTTGGACGCATTTGTCCAAAATAAAACAGTAAACTTAGTTTAAATTATTCGTTTAATAAATTTGTATTGTTTTTTTATACGTTTAAAATTTGATTTGCAAAATATACAACAAATATTCATAAAAAACTAAAGCTTTCAGAAAGTGGTAGCAAATATATTTTTGGTGGAGTATACTTTTCTTACTAAATTCATATAAAAATAGTAACATCTTATATAACATAATTACCAGGTCCCTTTATATCAGATATGTATATTCGGGTTCACAAGATTGTTGACACTACAACTAGTATTTTAAATTTTAGGATAAAAATATTTACCGTTTGCAAGTTTTAGAACAATATGTTCAACAATTCTTTAAAATTGGGACAAAAAACTATGCTAAATCATATCCAAAGTTATGTGTTTTCTTGACAATCTATTCAAGTGTCAGTTATTAATTTTTAATAGTAATTCGCTTGGCCTGTGCGTTGCAAAGCAGTTACATAAACAAAAATTTCTTTAAACGTAAGCATTGACACTTTTATTGGAAATCCTGATTGCACATTAATATAAACAAATATTTGTTAGGTTAACTTGATCGTGTAAATGTGACATGGACTTCCCTTTTCATTTCAAGACGAATAGGTGGCAAGACAACAAGTATGAAGCTAATTGCTTACCTTGAATTGTTAAACAAATGTTGAAAGTTCACAAGATAGCACAAGGGAAATATGTTTCAAAGACACAAGCACATCTCTTATAGGAATTTTTTGGAACCGCAAATTACCAAGGAATTGAATACTGATGTTTTCCTTTACCCTTTGAAGACAACTTGCTAATTGAATTTATTCTTCGTCATTCAAAAATCAATAAACTGAAATGATGTAAATCAGCACGCCATATATATCTAAGAGGAACTGATATCGTGACACAGTAGTCTTCTTAAAATCATCCGTAAAACGCTGTAATTGAAATCAAATTAGAATAACGAATCTAATACTTTTACCTAAGTACCGTTAACAGAGAAAGCAGAGCTTACATGAGACCTTCACACAAAGGTGCAAATCTAAAATGACAATATGCATATTGCACACTTGATCTCTTCCAAAACACATCTTACTCGTTTCAAGAACGGAAAGCAAATGCCTGAGTTGACAGACGAAAACCTACTTTGTTGCCATATTGAACAAAGTTTAAACAACCATACGATCATGCATGAACCTCTGTTATTTATTTTAAATAATATTCGACTTCTAATTGGACAGGAAACGCTTGAATGGTAATTAATATGAAGAAACTAACTACCGAATCAAATAATTAATACACTAAGTGCAGTAAAGCAAAGAATTTATGTATTAATAAATCTCGATAAAAAAAATATGTTGCACCTGACTGTTTCAAAAAGAAACTCATTTAAGTGAAAATTTACTTGAGAAACTAAAAAATTTTTTTTTATCGCAAAGTAACGATTCGAAATGAAATAATAACTACGTGAACAACATCTAAAGTAGCTTCTATTGAATACACAAAATAGAAACCTGACCTGCAGAAAAAATTAAAAATATGGAGCAAACATAGTAAAGCGTGATTTGAGTGTTCCAATAACTGTGCGTAACATACGTCCATAAGGCATTCAATCCAAAAAGTCATGTTAATAAAAAGACAGAAATTGGGAATTGTCATAATCAAGAAGACCAATACTCCCACGGGAATTCAAAAATTATCTACAGGTATCTACAAAGAATACGTAATTATTACAAAATCTTTTGTGGTAGATATGTACAACCTCAATTAACTAAAAATTATTACACCAAAAAACATTAATACCAACACTAATCTAAATACCTATCGTATACATAAAACTCTGTACAGAACTAACTCCTAATCTAAACTATTGATCAAATTAAAAGAAATAACATTGACCTTAAGTGGCAACAAATCAAAGCCGGCACTAAGTCAAAAATATTCACCTTAAATACCGACCAAAATAGCACAACTATTTCATTTCACAGACAACGTAGTGGCGACAGTCTCTATTTCACTACTATATTTTCAAAATGCAAGCATCCATTGCCTACTGTATCAAATTAAAATATTGAAGTATTTAAATATCGAAACACTAAAACAGTAAAACGTTAAAACATTAAATAATTAAAGTTTTAAAATATTAAACTATTAAAGAATTATAGTATTAAAATATTAAAATCCTCACTACCACAGTCAGTGTAACCTTACTGATCTAACTTCACCTTTATGAGAATCGTGTAATCCAATGAACCAAAGCCAAATTCACTAAATTGAAATGCCTGATGGGCTTTCTCTCCTTTCAACTAACAAATTAACGAACACCTAGCTTATCAAATGCACACAAAAATAAACTTAATCAACTGCACGAGTATCAGAAAAACAAACCTAGAATACAACTAACAACTACAACATAATCGTGATTTACACTCAACAAAACCCATCAAACCAGACCATTTACCTATATGAACATAAATTGCTCAACAGAAGGCCCAAAACAAAAAGAACACATTTAACTTTCTACAAATACAAAAGATTTTTCATCTGCTATCGTGTTAAACTAAATTATTATATATGATCATTTAATCGTCCTAAACACCAAGCACAAGAACAAAATTTCTTTGCGGAAGCATCAAAACACTGACAGGCCAGTGATGCATCACTTGGATGGATACTTTAATTAGATCACCTGAAGCAAAATAACACAGTTGGGGCAATCAATTGTATTAAAATGGCAAAATTTGCAGTTGAACTTCTTAAAGATATAGTTCGTAAGTTCTTTCAAATTTTTCCTGTTTCAAACTTGATAAATTTCTGTACGTGGTTCTCATTTTCAAGTGTTAGCAGCCATTGGACTTTGAGCTGGGGCAGCAGCGATGTGGTAAAGCAAGAATAGGTTGGTAGCTATTGGAAGAAGCGCAAAGTTACAATAAAACCATAGAATCAATTGCTTTAGGACAAGAATTGTATTGTTCTGGCAAGGGAGTTCCAATTAGAAAGCCAAAAAAGCTTGGTTGACTTTGCATACATATCAACTAATAATGATTTAAGAAATTATATGAAAATTCTGATTTACATACTAGTCATTTGAACACATAGGCAGTAAAAACATCACAACTTAAAAACAGCAGTTTGTAACTGTTGCATTACAAAGCATTTTAGATTACTCTAAATTAACTAACCAGGATTCTCATACAGACCCTTACCACAATCTACTCCTACCCTTTACAGAGAATAGATATTTTATGATATGAAATATGTGCACAATTTTAGCAGTTGTATTATGGAATTGTGAGAAAACCATCTTAACATCTAACAGCACTCAAGCAGAAGCCTCCGTCATTGTATTTGATTCTCACCTAAATGAAATACTAAAATACTGTTAACATATGTTGAAATTTTTAACTAAAACATTGCTAGGAAAAACTTCATGATAGATAGTGTGATATAGTTAATGACCAATATTGCATAATAAATTCGACCGAGATAGTGGCTCCCTTTTTAGATGTGCAAGGCTTTAAAATAAAAACAATCAGTTGTTTGGACTTCTTGTTACAGTAAAGCCATCATCGCTTACTAAAAGAAGTCTTTTTTGCGATACTGAACATACTAATCAAACTTGAGCAAGGGTATAAAAGCATTGCACCTATATTTGTTTCCTTCGATGCAACAATTGATAAGTACATTGCATAAACGATTTTACAGACACTACTAAAATATTAAACCATAGTCATTTACTATATCCAAATGGACATAAAATCGAAATAAAAGTAATACAAGCAACAAATATCAGAAATAAACCCTATTTGAGAAACAGGAGCAAAGCATGTTCATTTAGTAATATTGATGAAGTGAAATACAATCATAAGAAAGTGTAGTGTTTAAGGTGCCAAAAAAGTCACATATTACAGCAGAAACTTACTTTGTGAATCTTGCAAGTAACCGGAATGTGCATATGGAGTTTGTATGACATGCAAACGTAAAGTGCATGAAGAACTAGTTGTAAATAGTGCATATGTAGGAACTATTTCTATTACAGAGCAATCTGTTACTATTAATACTGATTCTTTCCCAATATTCAAGTTCAAAAATTATAAAAGTCTGATATATTTTTATTATGTCATTTAATATTGGAGACTGTCGCGTTGAAGAATTACAATAACCCCAACAGAAGATGAATCTTTGGTAAAATTACAAGTGAACACAGTAAATTGAATTATACAGTACTTGTTTTTGGTAATTTGTGGAGAAAACTTATCTGGAGGACCATCTGTTAATCTCAAATATGAACCCAAAATAATCTTCAGAAGACCAAGTGATACAGATTCTAATCCAGTACAAGAACCAATAGAAAGTTCAAGCTGCTACCAAAGCTATGGAGCGTTATGTTTAAACATGATGCAAATAAATAGAAAACGTCTCAGGAAGTAGAACCACTGCAGCTATATCAAGAAATTGGATCCCAACCTACAATAGCACCATCACTTGTCGATTGTTTAACCAGAATTAAGAACGAATCTGATTGATTTGACGTTCAAAGAGAGAAATAATATGTCTAAATATATTTTAAATACATCATGTAAAGCTGTCTTTACCTGATTGTGCAATGATACTTTCAGATAATACATTCATCAATTTAGGAATAAAAAATAAAGGATTAGGAACATGGAAGGGTATATGTAGATAACAGATATTTTACAATAAAGTACTATACAAAGTAGGACTCGACAATTATTAAAAACAACACATTAAAAAGGGGAAACATAAAATGCACTGTCATAAACATTTAGTGTTTTAATCCTATCAGGTAATATAATAGCAATAGCCATTATATGTATATATATATATACACACACAAGTGACTAACAACATTAAACTGAGTTGCCCCCTTCCAACAATTACATCAAGAATTTATTAAGAACTATTGTTTTCAATATATCAGCTAGAGTCTTAAAATCACGTTTATCATAATACTTGTAATTTTGAGAACATTTCTATAGCATCTCTATATGCTTAAATATTCCATGTATGAGTTGACACAATCAGTGTCTTAAATCTCATCCACAGGTAGCATGTATTCTCTGGGAAAATCTATAAAACATCATATTGGCGACATCACTCCTAAGTTCGTTGAACCTAAACAAATATTAAACACAAGTATAATCTGCCACTGACTGTAGGCATATCAACAGGCTTTGATCAGGATCTAAAAATCACCAAACAACTGCTGAAATGGAAAATGTACCAGACTTTAGGTCTGCCATGTCACATGGTAATGGCAATCGCCTACGAAAGATCTATAACCCACCTATGCAAACAGATGATAACCACAACAAACATGAAAGTCTACAAACCAGCTATCCCAACTACCCCTACACTTACACTCCATCAGCTTTTATTACATGAAATAAAAATATGGTATGCCACATCAAAAATTTATTTATTCAATAAAACTAATACAAACATCAAAAATATATGAAAACATTAAAAAAATATAAAACATGGCTTAAGAATATAAAAATCTACACAAATTTTAGAATATATTATCGTATATTAAACGGTAAAATATTTTATACTAAACAAAAAACTGTTAATTTGCTGGCTCATAAAATACGAGCATTCAGGAAGTGAATGCTCTGGAATAAATAAGCATATTTACATATCAGTATTTTGAGTAGCAGAAATTGACACCAACTACATCAAAAGCTTATACCTAAGTAATATATAATTAAACATATATTACAAATGCTTGCAACAAACCAGAAGCAGATATAATACAAATTTGAAAGCAAATGCGCAACACTAATAAACACAGATTTTTTGTGTTTGTGAGCAAATAAACAACATTCCTACATAACAAACTCAAGAAAGTTATTTTCACTCGAATCATACATTACATAATAAATACCAGTCTTTTAAAAAAAGCTATAAGATTATTCTAAACATAAAAGAGAGGCTCACTGTAAATACAAGTACCACATATAAAAAGCTATACTTAATTCTACAACATCTAGACAAAAACTTTTGTACAACACTAATATTATAACTGATGTAACTAAGTTAATGTAATTTATAAAAGTTAATTATGTCTTAAAAATACTCTGAAGATTCATAAAATAGTGTCTTCATGCATTATAAATCGATATAAAATATGGCACAACAAATTAATGAAATATTTACATTTATGAAGGTTCAAAGATGCTACTTTATAAAATACCATTCAAATCCCAATGATAAGTATTATTTGAACCTATTTTCTACTATTCCTTTCACATCAGTTCTAATTGAGAATATTTTATTTAAAAAAGAAATTGTGTGTGTGTGTGTGTGATAGTCTGTCTGTTGCTTGTACCTACCTGCTTGGACCTGTTGACCTGCTTGTGCTCGTATATGCACATTTTTAGCAGTGAGTGTAAATTAAAATAAAAATCTAACTAGCAGGAAAATAAAAGTCTATTTTCTTAAATATTTAAGAAAAAATACCACACAAAATGTATCCTTCTGTAGAAGTGTTATTGCTGGCTTTGAACAATTTTCAGTTTTTAAGAAAATTTTACATTACGTACAATTTTGCCTGCTATACTGTACATAATAAGATCTTCAATAAGAAATAACAGAACTCGATAAGTTTAATGCGTACAAAAATGTACATCCACTAAGAATATGAAAAAGGTTCAAAGTGCTGAATTCAATAAAAATTTTTTTAAAATTTGCTGTTTGACATGTCTGATACCAAGAGCAATGTATTACTGACTACAGAGATAGATCCATGTACTTGGCATGCTTGTCATCTGTTTTGTTGCCGAAATAATATTTCCACATAAGTTTATTATGTACAGTTTTGGCTCAAAAATCTAGCAGGTAATCCACAAAGAAACTGTAAAGTAGCTCCCTAAAAATTCGGGATTAATAAGGTACCGAAAACATCCACTCTACCAACAAGGTATGGTTGCAGACTAACTCAGTGGGAAATATGTCTCAATTGGGAATTATCTTGGACGTCACCTAATCTCGAAGTACGGGGATTTTTAGGGAAAACGTCAGAAGAAATAACAAGAGGATACCAAAGCCTGAGATTAGGAAAGTAATTTTGGTATAAAATTCACGAGGAATAATCGATTATACAATTTAAAAATTTTTAAATAACCGCAATGATATAGGCACACATACAACTATTTAAAACTAGCTCTTATATATATATATATATATATATATATATATATATTCTTAATTCATCCGTCTGAATTCAGCAGAAGATATCTCAAATTATTTTATGGAGGGAAAATAATTCTTATACAGCACTTTGAAATTACCATCCAAAGAATTGACACATAACTTGAGTAGGTTAGTTAACCTTGAAAAATAAGTATCGAACTGACTGCAATTAGTCAATAAAGTTCGGATAATACCCTACCAAATTGACTGCTTTTAATTATGGGAACACCTTGGTTCCCATTAAATCGACAACTTTATGTTGGACAAAAACATGTTCATTCCAAACAGTTAGTTCCTTTGGAAGTTCCAGAAGAATCTGGTAAAAACAAAATACGTATAAGAAATAAAAGCTTTTAGTGGTGTCCAACTTACATACAGTCAAAAATCACTGATAAGTTATTTATGATTAAAATTTCGAAACTATAACCTACAGTTAATGTAAATGAATACTTTTAATTAATTGCATGAAATTTATAAACGTACCCACAGTACGTTCTTGTTGCAAGGTTAAGAATGTAGATAGTAATTTTGATGTACTTGGTTTTTAATTTTTGTTCAAGAACGTTTATATATACTTGTAATGGAAATATAATTATATAGTAGTCATATATTGGTGTTTTTCACAACTAATATGAAACTAATAGTGCCAGTTTTGTTGTAATAAATTATTTTGCAATTACTTCAAGGTGTGATTAAAATTGAGGTAATTAAACATTTGATTTTAGTAACCTTCCTCAGCTAGCAATTTTAAATATGTATAGGTGTTCTTACAATTAATGTTTGTTTTAACAATAGTGTACTTAATGATTTCTCGTGTGAATTTTAGGTCAGAATCACTTTCCTGATCTAAAGCTTTGGCATCCTCTTGTTATTCTTTCTAGGGCTTTTCTCTAGAAACCCTGCGAGATTAGGTGACATTCAAGATCTTTCTGATTAAGATATATTTCTTGCGCGATAGTATTCCAGGACCCAATTCGAACATTTACACCACCTGCCCTACTAAGTTAGTCGGCAACCATTTTTTGTTAGTACAGTTGAGGTTTTTGGTACTTTCTTTAAACAGAATTTTTAGTAGGGTACTTAATCAAGTTTTTTCGTAAATTAGCAGCTAGATTTTCTGGAGCCAAAACTGTATGCAACAAACTACTGCATAAAACAGTAAGATCTGTTTAACAATTAAGATTTAAAAACGCACACTCATAGCTTCTAATCATATACATATGTATTAATATTGTACACTGCCTTAGTGGGTAGGATCAAGATTGCTAATGAAAGATGCTGGATTTGAAACAAGTACATGTACTTGTGAATAGAAAAATATTTTCTAAGATTATCTTAATATAAAATAAATGTCAATATTCAAAATGTTATTGAATTATAATGTGTTAAATGATGACATACTTTATAAGCCTTTACAACTTTGAAAATTAAAAATAGACAATGGAAATGCAACTTCTCAGCAGTTTCCTAATGTGGAATATTTAGTTTAAACTGATATATAATTAATTTTGATGATATACATATACACACACACCATATTTAAACACAGACACACACATGAATGAGAGAGTGAACAAAACTAAAAGTTTAACTCATTTTTATAACCAATGACATCATGTGTATCCTAAATTTGATTAACGTTGTGCCCTACAAGTTATGTTAAAGCAGACAGATTAAGCATCAGTTTCAAGATCTTCATATGGGAACCACTTTGAACTTTCTAAAGCATCCCATAAGTTAGCATCTCGTTGCATGACCTCCTCATTTAATTTATCCACATCTATTGGTACAGTATGTTCTAAAACAACAAATTGCAATTGGTATTAGTAATACAGATTTTACTATTTAATATTGCTAAAACGTTTTGCAATCTGCATATTAAGTAGATCGTTCTATTTGCTACATATTTTTCTATTCTTTTTTGTTTTCTGTAATTTTTAACGAGAATTAAACGCCGAATTCTTATTGTTTTAATTTTTAATGAGTTTAGTCAAATATAGAATTTTATACTAAACAACTTATTTTATTCTAAAATACTATTCAAATTTTAACACCTGCTAATCAAATATTGACAAATAATCAACCATTTAAGATTTCATCTTTAGATGGCAGTTACATCGCCATTTCTAACATCCCTCATTATCTCACCTTCCCCCTTAATTACGGGCGGCTCTTCATTAGTTTATTTAAAATAAAATCTTTGTTAGAAAGCTAGCGAAAGATGCTTGAATGTGTAATAATTAAACAATTTTAACCATTTTAAGAATCAGCCATCCTATAATACAAATTTCAATAATAAGTACAACCTTTCGATGACAATTCATTTTTTAAAACTTGTATGATCATGTTTTTATTTTATATAATTTAATACAGCTATCCCCCTTTTTTTGGAAAGTAAACATTCAACCTTGTAGGTTAATTGATTAGTATAGTGTTTTGATTAGTGTATAATCCTATTTGTTTTTGAGGTAAAGTAAAACATACTTCCAAGACTGCATATTCAACAAATAAAGTCATATAATTACTCCAGATAAAAAATAAGGTATAATAAAGTGATCCCTGGAAGATGTGATCTTAAAAGTATATGAATAAAATAAATAATTTATCACAATACATTAGCAACACATGATTGTCAAAGCTACTCATATTACACTGAATAAATAATTAACATACTGTTATAATAGAATGAAATAAAACAAACATGGTTAAAAACATATTGCATTAATGAAAAATTAATTTGTGGCATGGAAAAATAATAGTATGGTATTCGTAAACATGAGTGTACTCTGCTCTACAATTACATTATATTAACTAACTCGGTTTCCTCCAACTGTACTGATAAAATTTGTTTCTTGGTAATTTGTAAAGAAAAATAAATAATGGTCGGCTTTGACGTTTATGCAGTTCATCTGATTGGTTAATTTCGCATTTAAATAAAACAAAATGCACTTAGTTATATTTTAATGTATAATTTTTATTATCAAGCAATTTAGCAATGTGTCCTTGCCTTTCCATATGATATACATAATTTTGTAATCCAAAAAGGCAAAAAACAGTGGCGGAATACATGTACATAAATAAACAGCTTAAGAATAAATTAAACATTATTGCAAACTGTGATACACAAATGATATTTGTAGCTTTCAAGAAGTAAGAGAAAATGTTTTTTTATTGTACAGAAACGTTTAAATCTCTTAGAATTTGAAAATCCCACATTGCAACTTTTTAACAAAACCATCTCATATTAAGAAAAGTACTTCAATGTGTATAAATTATTTTCGAGGACTTTGTTAAAGGACATGCTTGACATGACCATTATTAAAAATTTTGCACGTTAATGAGACCACCTAGTTGACATACATTTTATTATATTGTATCATACGTCAGGTGCCACTAAACATATATAAAAATTATTAATGAGACTATGTCACAAAGGAAGGCTCAGGAACCTTTGGGATTAAATAGCATTTCAAAAGCAAAAAAACTTGTCCTTAACAATATTTCTAGATACAGTTCCTGAAATAAAGCACATTACACATACAACACATATGAGACAACAATTTGTGCCTCAGTGTAAAAATACCAAATAAAACTATACCTGAGAGTTCTGATATTTCAGGACTTTGAAGATGCTTTACTCCAAGAACAAATTCAGTGTTCTATCCTTTAGGTTCTCTTTCAAAGTACAATATAGACAACACATCACTCCCTTCTATAATACACAATCAGTATTAAAATTCAAATGCAGGTCCTTATTACACTTAGCTGTATATATATATATATATATATATATATATATATATTGTCGTGGAAATTATAGGTTAAGAAGGATAGATAGGTCTAGATAATAAGTTTTTAACGACTGTGTATATAGGAAATAGGAACAATTTATTTACGCGCCAAATTAATCAGTTTAGACATTGAAAACGGACGGATACTAACATATTTTTGTATTTCTAAATCAGAATGTTAAATTTGCATAACATGTAGAAGCTTTAGAGTACATGAAACCCAAGGGTACGCATAATTAGCTTTAATATTTTAAATCAAGCGCATCAGATAAGAAACGGAGCTTTTGGGTATAGAAAATCAATAATTTAAACGCATATTTCCATTTAACTAAACTAAACGTTCGTTATACAAATTCTAAGAAATGCTAAAACTCGGAATTATAATATCAAACGGACAGTTTGCTTCATAGAAACACCTGATAGTTAAAATGTCAAGTTCAAAGAACTGAAATAGACGTTGGGACAGAACTTTGTAGAATCGTGTTTAACGGTCGATGCGAGAGCTACTAAAACAACAGATGTGTTGAAGGCAAAGTAAGACGGAATATCCGTCATGTAAAACACGTATAATAAAACGTTGGTTAAAATACTCGTCTAAAGTACGCGGTAGATGTGGAGGTCAACCACAATATCGATTTTCTGTTGCTTGAGTGGGATTCTAAAAGAGACAGTAAATATGGGTTAAACGAAAAAAGGTAGCTAGGGGTTGGACGTTAAAAACGGAGGAAAGCAATCTATTTGGTTGAAGCGAGAAGTTTCAAAAAGCTCGCAACAGTTAGATGTTGTTGAACAGATTTCAATGTAAAAGCACGATGTAATGAGAATTTTTGGATGTAGACGTTCGTTACGTACAAAATTTGTAGAATCTGTTTTGAAAAATAAGCATTTCGACGGAAATAGGGTCCGTGAGGGGTGTACAAAATCATATAAATACACTAGGAGAGGTATTAAAGCTCTCTTACTTACTCTTACTTGCTCTTACTTTTTATTGATTCTCGTACGTTGCTTATTCGTGTGACTTATAATATGACATCCTAAATTTAAAAGTGTGTAAAACGCTGTTAGTAACGTACATCGAAAATGCATTAAAAGTGTGATTTGCACAAGTGGGTGCTGGCTTATAGAAGGTGCTGTTACTACATACTACGAACTAATGATAGGATGGTACTAGGGTAAGCGAGTCGAGAAGTTTGAAACAAGAATGCATGAAGTGTAGTGATTACGGAAGGTTAAGCTTGGTCGAGACAATTATCGGGGTAGAAACATTAAAGGCGGTTGCAGAGATTTGGATAGCGAGTGAAAAATGAGTTGGATCAATGTAAAATAACGAAGTGTATGGACACAACGATGAGGGTTTTGGAACACACCTTCAGAGGTAACGATGGAAGAAGCTTACTCCAGGTAAGGAAATTAATTTCTTGCTTTTGCTTGAACATTTGTGCTGGTATTTTGTGCTTGAGTGATTTGACTTATTGGGGGTGTATTTTATTACCATAAAAACTCATTTGAAGGAGTGTATGTAAAGGACAATTGATATTTATTATTTAAAAATGTTAACAAATGACATAATAATTTTGTTGCAAGGAGTAAACGGGTCTTTAAGTTTGTTTTAAACAAAGATGCGATGTTTAAAAGCATTTAGAGTAACTGGGTTATACTGAGCACATCATAGACCAGAGTAAATTTCAATTTAGGGTTGCACGACGGGCCCATCTACTCGTGTAAAATAAAATTGTTGAAATAAATAAAAATCATGAAATTTTAAAAGGTTTAAGGATTGAGATGGTGACATTTTATGAAACTATAGATACAAATGTGTAAATATTTTCTTGCTAATGGAAACTTTTTAATATGTGTAAATAAAAAGGTTGTATGTCTTGTTGCATTATTTGAGTGGTAATTTCATTGGACTGTATATGTGAGAAAGAATGAACTTAGAATGGTAGGTATTCAAAAAGAAGCAGATTTTAGAGCTAGCCAGGGTGTGCAGATATAAGGAGGCATTCCAGAGGTATGTTTTTTTTTTATTAAATTTTCAGAAAATTTTTATGACAGACCAATGACACTGGGACACGAAGGCGTTCCTGATATTTTTAGAGGAAATCCAGTACAATATATGTATATATATATATATATATATATATATATATATATATATATATATACATATATACAGGGTGAGTTTTTAGTGTGGCAACGGTAGATAACTCTGTTATTATAAAAGCTACGTAAACCAAATTTGGAGGCATATTAGGCATGCCTAAAGTGCACATTTTAAAAATATTTGGAAGCATACAGGGTGTTTCATAATTCCAGGACATACTAAACTTATATTTTTTTAAATGGAACACCCTTTATATTATTACATTTTGAAAAGCCCATAAAGAGCTTTAATTTGATATCAAATTGTATCTGTCTATTCCTTTTAGTTTTGAGATATTCAACTGTTTTTAGAAAAATGACCCGATTAGATACATTGCCACTGCACTAATACACAACTTATGTTAATTTTCAAGATGCAGAAAATTTTAGCATATACCATAGTATATTTGTAAATATCACTTTTTTGAAATTTCTTCACAGTATACAGGGTGTGTCAGGTTTCGCAAAATGCAATTTTAAAATTTTTTTAAATGGCACCTACCAATTTTATTGCTACAATGGATAGCTCATTAAGTGTCCTTTCATTTTGTTAAGCATTCCTATACCTAAATCCATTACTTTCTGAGATATTTTGATTTTCTTCAAATTTTATGAATGTTTTAATTTACATAAATAAAAATAACTTACTATTGGAGAATAATATAAAACAATTAATACATATTGATTAACAATTAACTACACTTATCCAATAACAATTTTCACTAAAGATATAACAACCTACAATGTCGCTATCAACAGAATTCTGCCAGATCAACAATATGCATTTTATAGAAAATGTTCAAGCAGGAAATCAGGCAGGCTTTGAAGAAATAACTATTACATGTAAAGTGTCATTTAGGTTTATTAATTGTAGTGTGTTGTCATTTAACACATTATCAGTTCTGTTTTAAATGTAATCTTTGAAGGAGTTTTCAAAATGAATTTTACAGTGGAAGAACAAATAAATATGATGTGAGTATTGGGAGCAAGTTCAAAAAATTTCCTACTTGCATCAAGAATATACCAAGAGAGATATCCTGTTAAATGACAACACACTACAATTAATAAACCTAAATAACACTTTACATGTAATAGTTATTTTTTCAAAGCCTGCCTGATTTCCTGCTTGAACATTTTCTATAAAATGCATATTGTTGATCTGGCAGAATTCTGTTGATAGTGTATTATTGTAGGTTGTTATATCTTTAGTGAAAATTGTTATTGGATAACTGTAGTTGATTGTTAATCAAAATGTATTAATTGTTTTATAATATTCTCCAATAGTAAGTTATTTTTAATTATGTAAATTAAAAACATTCATAAAATATGAAGAAAATCAAAAATATCTCAGAAAGTAATGAATTTAGGTATAGGGAATGCTTAACAAAAATGAAAGGACACTTAATGAACTATCCATTGTAGCAATAAAATTGGTAGGGTGCCATTTAAAAAATTTTAAAATTGCATTTGCGAAACCTGACACACCCTGTATACTGTGAAGAAATTTCAAAAAAGTGATATTTACAAATATACTATGGTATATGCTAAAATTTTCTGCATCTTGAAAATTAACATAAGTTGTGTATTAGTGCAGTGGCAATGTATCTAATCGGGGTCATTTTTTCTAAAAACAGTTGAATATCTCAAAAACTAAAAGGAATAGACAGATACAATTTGATATCAAATTAAAGCTCTTTTTATGGGCTTTTCAAAAATGTAATAATATATAGGGTGTTCCATTTAAAAAAATATAAGTTTAGTATGTCCTGGAATTATGAAACACCCTGTATGCTTCCAAATATTTTTAAAATATGCACTTTAGGCATGCCTAATGTGCCTCAAATTTGGTTTACGAGCTTTATAATAACGGAGTTATCGATCACATAAAACTCACCCTGTTATATATATATATATATATATATATATATATATATACATATAATTCAGAAAACACAAACGCCTTTATATTTATTTGAAAAGATTCAAGGTAGATCAGATAAATAAGTTATATGTAATTGTTGCATTGTTTCTATTTCTAGAGTTTACTTTTTGTCAAGTTATTTTAGTAAATTGGTGGGATTTTAAAACCAGCTCTGCTGAATCGTCACCATTGGGTTTTACCAATAAATGTTATTTTAATTTGAGCTACTCTCAAGCTATTAATAAACGTCCTTAGATTAATAATAATAATAACAAATGTCTTTAATGATAATTCTGAAAGTAATTACCAAAAATATAATAAAATAATATTTATATATATATATATATATATATATATATATATATATATATATTACTCATATTTAGACCAGGGTAGAAAATTAATGAATTACATCAAATAATTTTAATCACCGTGTATAAGGAATTTTATTAGATAATACGCTTTATTAAAAAACCGTGGAGAATAAAAATTCATTCGTTTCATTAAAAATAAGAGATTTAAATCATGTACAAGACGCTTTATATCAAAAGAAGCAGTATTAAAAAGCTCTACGTAAAGAAACAAAGAGAAATTACGTGCAAAATTTATATTAATTAACTCTATTTTAAGTAACCGGTATTAAACAAAACATACAGATAATAATTAATAATTAGTTAGGATTCACTAAAATTTAAAGGGTATTAATTTTAATTGAAGTTAATTGAACCGTTAGTAACATATAATATCTATAAAAACTTGTAAAAACCCAATAAAATGCAAATCGTAGAGGGGTTAGTTAGAAGTAGGATGTTTAAACACCTGCGTATTTTTAAAAAGCTCATTCTGCGTAAATTTTGCAGATAATTAATGGTTTCAGAGAATGTTGGAGAAACCGTCGCTTATATTAACGGGAAGGTTGGATACGGGGTTATTTAACCCAGATAACAGTCCACATGGACTGAAATAATCGATAGTAAGGAATATCAATTTGCACCACTAAGAACAGGTTAGAGAAGGAAAGATAATGTGCGTAAGACAAAGACACTAATAATTAAAGGCGTGATATGAGCAACGTCACGAGGGTCACGATTGGTTGAAAGTAAAAGGCAAAATTTGAGAGGTAAAAATAACATTTCTGTATAAAATTCAATTAGTTATTTCCAGACGTTGCGTGCCGTGTCGAAATTTCTGAGATTTAACTGGTGCGAGTGCAAAATTCGTAAAAATCGCATGCCGGGCTGCGGAATGGGAACAGAGCAGGCGAAATTCTTTAGAATTGTCCGTTTTGGGGACTCGACCGACAGACAGGCTAACCTCTATATATACCCAGGTGAATATGAACAAGCTCTCTTAGATCTTCGACTTGATTCAACGCGTTAAACAGTGCTTTTTAGTTTTCCGGTTTTGATTAAATAATTTAAACAGTTTGCTCAAATATTTTGTGATTTAAAACAGCTTGTTCTTTACGTGCTACAATGAATGTACTTTAGTGCACTTAGAAAAGAAGATACAAGGTAATAAAGTTTAGTATCACTGTACCAATTTACAACAACAAATGAATACACAAAAGTAGGCAGTTTTGGCGTATATTGGTGAAAGAAGTATGAATTTCTTTGTTATTTTTCGGGGGGTATTAATAATTAAATGGTGCATAAACGTGTCTGGATCCACAAAACAAGGTTCAGATATACACAGATGAGTTCCGGAAAAGCCCTGAAACAACTTTAGATGAATGGTGGTGGAGAAAATTTTAAAAGCGTTGAGAATCAGAAGCCGTAAATATAACCCAGTTGGAATGGTGTGATTAACAAAGGGACGATGTACATTGAAGCTACGAGTGCAGTAACCTTCAGGTAAATTATACTATTTTGTTCGAACTTTGATGTTTTCGTGTGTGTTGAATAACTTTATAATTTATTTACTTAAAATGGACAGTAATGAAGTTGTACTAACAACAAATTTTTAATTTTAAGGTGAAATTTTCTTGTTTAAGTCGAAAGGAGTATTTAGTATTTATGTTCTTAATGAAAATTTGGGTATGTCTTTGAGCTCAATTAGACGAACCTGGTTAATTAACGTAAAGGGTGGTAGATGCTCCTTTGTACTCAGACTCAGGTCTGCATATATTGTTACATTAATTAGTAGGCATCCTACAAGGACTTTAATTTTGGATGCACATTAAAATGATAACAAATTTAAATCTTGAAATTTTCTGATACTGAAATTTATGCTGAATTTTTAATTTTGAAATTTTAATGTATTGTGAATATTGATGTAAATAGAGTTAACGTTGATGTTTGTGGTAGGAATGTGTTTTTTTTTTTATGAATGAGGATGAAGGTTTATCTAGGGGAGCAGCCGAGGCGATGAACAGAAGAAAGTCGACGGACCAGTTAATTTAGGAGGTTTCACAGCATTCTTGACGCCCAATTCGTGAGGCTCGATTCGAAAAGCGGAGTACCCGGATTTTGGTGGTTTCACAGCAATATATATATATATATATATATATATATATAGATCCATTTCGAATGGACCTGCACCTTGCCAAAGTTCTAAATTACTAGAACAGGTGAAATGGCTTGCGTGTGCTAATGAGCTAAAGAGCCAAACTACAGGTCCAACCAAAGTAGTAGGGTCTTTAGTGAGGAACCAGACTAAGACAGGTCCCCGAAAGAGGGCAGCGGCTCTTTCGGTACTTAGATTGGCAGAGACCATAGGGGTCGGTATGGCAGTCTAAGACACACTACCGCGATGTGGAAGGCAACGGGAAACCACCACATTATCTCCCAAGTACACAGCGTACCTAAATTATAATAAAATGATGGCATTCTCTGGGGTAAAATATTCCGGAGTTAAAATAGTCCCCCAGTCGGATCTCCGGGAGGGGACTACTTCAGAGGATGCGATCGGAAAGTTAAAAATAAGAGTCGGGAACATTCTGCGAGTCGGAGCGTGGAATGTTAGAAGTATGAAGCAAGTAGGTAAGCTAGAGAACCTAAAATCGAAATGAATAGATTATCACTAGACATAGTAGGGATCAGCGAAGTTCGGTGGCCAGAGGCGGGGATTTTGGAGTGGAGACTTCAGGGTAATTCATACAGGAGCAGAGGAAGGAAATTTGGGCGTGGGGATAGTTATGCGGAAAAGATAGGATACTGTGTGAAAATTACTTACAAAAGAATGAAAGAGTACTCATGGTTAGATTAAAATCTAAACCGGTAAACACAGTAATAATACAAGTATACATGTCCACCTCTAGCTACAGTGACGAAGAGGTAGAAGCCATCTACAAAGATATCGAAGACATATTAAGATACGTAAAGGACAGGAAAATTTAATAATTACGGGGGATTTTAATGCCATGGTAGGTGAGGGTAGGGAAGGAGCAGTAGTAGGTTTATTTGGTTTAGGCACGAGAAACGACAGGGGAAATAGGCTGGTAGAATTTTGTGACAAGAACAATTTAATCATCACAAACACATTATTTCAACATCATGCTAGAAGACGATATACGTGGAAGATGCCAGGAGATATAGGAAGATATCAAATAGATTACATTCTTGTTAGACAACGGTTTAGGAATCAAGTGAAAGACTGTAGAAGCTACCCAGAAGCAGATATAGATACTGATCACAACATCGTAATTATGAAGGCCGCACTTAAATTTAAGAATGTGAAAAAAAGAAACGGAAAAAGGCACTTGGACTTAGAGAAACTAAAAGATAAAGATATTAAAGAAAAATTCGAAAAAAAATCAAATGAATTGCTCAAAGATATCGAGAAAATATCTGATACTAAGGAAGTAGAAACAGAATGGAATAACATTAAATCCAGCCTAGACATGGCGGCCAGAGATATTCTGGGGTATACACAAAAAGAAAATAAGAAACCATGGATAACAAAGGATATCCTGAATTTAATAGAAGAAAGACGAAAATACAAAAATAAATCAGACGAAACAGGAAAACAGAGATACAAATCCATAAAATGGGAAATTATTCGAAAATGCAGGAAAGCTAAAGAACAATGGATTGATGAAAAGTGCAAAGAGATACAAACGAAGATGGAAATAGGAAAGACAGACAAAGCATACAAATTAATTAGAATGAATTTTAGGGATATAAAACCGTATAGCAAAAATATAAAGGACGCACAAGGAAACGTCATCATAGAAAACGTAGAGAAAGTGGGTAGATGGCAAGAATATATAGGGAATTTATATGCAGGAGAGGAACTAACTGCATTAGAACAGGAATCAGACATCGAAAATGATGACTTGGGATATCCTATACTTAGAGATGAGTTTGAATTAGCATTAAAGGGTCTGAAAAATGGTAAGGCGCCGGGTACAGATAAGGTGCAAGCAGAAACTCTAAAAGCCGCTGGACAAGCAGTAACAGAACGTCTCTTCCAACTTGTAAGCTATATGTATAAGACAGGCGAGATACCCAAAGATTTCAAACGTAGCATCATAGTAACTATACCAAAAAAGAAAGGCACGGATAGATGTGAAAATTTTCGAACAATAAGTTTGACAGCACACGTGTCAAAAATATTAACTAGAATTGTGCAAACACGAATGGAAAAACGGGCGGAAGAAATACTAGGAGAAGACCAATTTGGGTTTAGGCAAAACAGGGGAACACGGGAGGCTATATTAGCCCTGAGAGTGATAATGGAGAAAACAATAGAAAAAGGGGAAAGCGTGTATATAGGGTTTGTAGATCTGGAAAAAGCATTCGACAATGTAAAATGGAAAAAAATGTTTGAAATACTAAAAAAGATTGGAATGAGTTATAGGGATAGACGAATAGTACATAGCTTATACAAAGAGCAAACAGCAGTAATAGAATTAGAGAAGGAACGTAGAGAAGTAAACATTAGGAAAGAGGTGAGACAGGGATGTGCCCTATCCCCATTGATTTTTAACTTGTACATAGAAGAGGCAATGAATACTGTCAAATGCAGGAAGACATTTGGAATTACTAAGCAGGGACAAAAAATTGATATGCTTAGATTTGCAGATGATATAGCAATATTAGTGTCTAGCAAGGAAGAGTTAGAAGCTGCTCTTAATGATATGGAAACGGTTCTAACAGAGAGATACGGTATGAAAATTAACAAAACTAAAACTAAAGTTTTAGTATGCAAAGGTGGGGAAAATAAATCAAAAACAAGAATACAAGTATGTAACACGAACTTACAAGAGGTTAAAGATTTCTGCTACTTAGGAAGCCAAATAACGCAAGATGGGAAAAGCACAAAAGATATAAAACAAAGATTGGCACAAGGTCGTGTTACATTTAACAAGAAAAAGCAACTACTGTGCTCAAAGACCACAAACATAGAAACAAGGAAAAGATTGCTTAAAACATATGTGTGGAGCACAGCACTGTACGGCTGTGAAGCCTGGACAGTAGGAGAAGCGGACAAGAAAAAGGTAGAAGCCTTTGAAATGTGGTGTTACAGGCGTATGATGAAGATATCATGGACAGACAAAGTTAAGAACGAAGAGGTACTAAAAATGGTAGGGGAAGAAAGAAATATGTGGAAAACGGTAAAAAATAGGAGAGATAGGATGATAGGCCACATACTGCGGCATGAGGCAATAGTGCTGAATATATTAGAAGCAGAGATAGGAAAAAAGAGAAGAAGAGGCAGACCTAGGCTAGACTACTGCACACAGATAGTAAAAGATGTAGGCTGCAGGAATTTCAGGGAGATGTGTAGGCTAGCCCAGAATAGAAATCAATGGAGGTACGCATCCAACCAATCCCAAGATGGATAAACTAATGAAGAGAAAATAACTGTGTTTAAACACGATGATTACTATAAGTAACTACAAGAATTGGTTGGACAACATTCTCAAATAATGTTAAGTGTGTGAAAGGATTTACTGGAAAACCATTATTTCGGCAAATATCTAAGTGTTGGGGGATCTTGGTAGCCACAGGTTGATTAACCCCCTTCACTGAATCTCGGTGAAATAGGGCATAAAATTAGAAAACAATAGAAGGAGAACGAGCTGTATACACAGTCTTTTGAAATGCTGTGCTTCAGATGTATGAGGACGATAGCATGGACAGACAAAGATAATAACAAATAGGTTATAGAAATAGTACGGAAACAAGGATATCTGGGGAAAAAGATAAGAGAAATAGAAGGGAAGAATATGTTCTAAGGGATTTGTGGGTAACAGTATGGGATATATTACAAGCAGAGATAAGAAAAAAGAGGTTGATGTTGACCTAGATCAGATAGTGATAGATGCAGACTGTGCAAATTTCAGGGAAATCTGTAGGTTAGTTCAGAATAGGAAACAATGATGGTACGCGTCTAACCAGTTCCAGGACTGAAGACCTATTGATGATGATGATATATATATATATATATATATATATATATATATATTTAATGCTATAGTTATAGGGTAGTTTAGGGGTAGGTTAAGTCATAGGTGTCGTAGAATAAATAAAAGAAACTTCCAGTTAACAAAAGCACATAATTACAGATATTATAAGAGTGAATAGGTCACAATACATATTGTTAGTTGAGAGCACACTGTATACATTAGGTTAAACGCATACGAATATAGAAATATCCAAGAGTAGTTACAAATTAAGATAATATTTGAAAACCCAACAAAATGCATCAAAATTAAATCAACGGGAAACCTATATGAATTGGATTTACAAATATTTAACAAGTGCGTAAAAAATATCATCGTCTACGCAATCTAAATTATGCATTATTTGAAAATCGTATGAGACATGAAGAATCACATTTGTTCAAAAATCCAATATTAAGTAGGAAATAAACAAACACCAGATTAGTTCGTTTTAGATTATAATAAATGGCAAACAATGAATACGTGAGTTAATAAACGAAAATTCTTGGGATTTCTCAATTAATACCATGATATGTGAGTGTAATTACATGACAAGTCAAGCATTCATCCGAATATTTGAACTAAACAATGGGTAAAATTCCCGGAGTACACAAAGATAAAAGAAAAAGGTGTCGTCCCAACACGTGAATGAACGAATGAAAAGCAAGAGAGGTACGGCTTTAAATACGATAAGAATGAAGCGACGAGTTGAGTATAGATTTTAAACTGGGCTATGACGATACTCAGAAGTGCTAAATTATTCACGTAACCAGTCATACGAAAGTAAATGAAAATCATTTTGAAAAGTGTAAAAATTGTACAAGTGTGAGCCGATCTATTATAGACGGCTCTGGTTATTACTCTGGTTAATTCTCTGGTTAATCACCTCCTGTTAAATTACTTTGGTAATTACTTACATGGTAAATGTTCTATTAGTCTTGTTAATTACGGAGATGGAAAACCTTTTATTTACTGATATACAAATTGAATCTTAAATTGGATTAACTTATGGGTATTTGAATAACGATTTGGATAGTATTTTGGTTTGATGTAGACTTCCAAATTCGACTCTAAATATTCAGACTGGGCACGAAAACTCTTGGGGGATGCAGAGGAACTATGGGACCATTCTAGGTTAACCATATCGATATAATTTATTACTGAAAACTGTTTTAATTCAATATTTTTGGTACATGTAAGAGTCAACAAAACATTAGTTTCATTGATCAATTTATGAAAGGTAATAGGCATCTTGAAACGTTTCAAAAGGTCTCTAAATATAACAAAAGGCTCGTTTTGCTGGCTTCAATTTCTTAAATCTGGTATATGTAAATATTCTGAAAAAGGGGAAGATTTTAAAAAGGTTGTAAATATTTAATCATTATATTGTGTATTGTAGAATTGCTTTATTTAATTGAATCAGCTAGTTGAGGCAAAGAAAATCCATAGTTAACATTTCACATCATAGGTGCTTGATTAATATAAAGGAGCATTATATTACATTAAGGAATCGTGGGAAGGAAAGTAACACAGCATTTTATGTACGCCCAAGTCATGGGGCTAAATATAATAAAATATCACTGCATTTTATGACATGCCCAACCGTGGGGCTAGAAATAAATAAAACCATCGTAGGGGCTGGTGAAGTATCACAGCAATATATATATATATATATATATATATATATATATATATATCCAGCTACCTTTATTGTACCCATACATTAGCAAATTACATGGATTACTGCGTTTTTCACCTTACTGCAGCCAAATACGGACGCAGTAAATTCATGCAATGTTGGAAGTGTTCTGGTAGATTTTTCAAAATCATATTAATGCCGTCCTATTAATTTTTTAATGTATTGTTATGAACTGCAAATTCAATTTGCTGCCTATTCAGAGTTTTTAGATATTGTCAAATTTAGAAAACTATCAGGGCACAATAATATACCGTCTATGTAGAGGAAATGTATACTATAGTTCAACAAGCTGCCGTAATAGCATGAATTGCTTATCAACGAAATATGGCAACTGTGCAAGTATATTTAAGTTATTATTCCGTGTAATACGCTCGCTAGAACATTCGTTCATTTAGAGGAAGTATATTATTGCATTCAAGTTTTGTTATGCATGAAAGGTTAATGCATGTATAGATATTCCCGACGGCAAAATTTGTTCAGTTGTGTATCAACAAGAAAAGATCAGGAATATTTATAGTTATTTAGGCTGCATAATTGATAGACGACAGTATCTCAATAATTAAAACTGCTGTGGTGTCATATTCATGTGAATTATTTATTACTGGATCAACAAGTTTGTATAAATTGCTATGAGAAACATGATTTAAGTTATATGAATAACATGTTTTAAATTGCGAAATTCGTTAAGTTCACAAATAACACTTATAATTTTAAATTTTTATGCAAGCCACTAAATATTTGTCTTATCTGTCGGTAACCTCCTTTATGCGTTCAATAGTGCAAAAGTCTATAAAAGTGAAATAGGTACCTATTAAATAATTATAATTCTAAATGCAACTGCTAGCATCACATTAGCACAAAAAATAAGTATATTAAGATCGGATTATAAAGAGTATAAAAATACTCCCTGATACCCAACAACATTTTTATACATAGTAGATATCTGAAACATATTATGTTACGTGCCAATCAAATTGGCCCTTAAACATTGTTTTTAGGTTAATTTTGATGTGCGGAAGTTTCGCGCCATAATTTCAAAAGACTCGGGGCGCGTATTTCCGTTACGTCACAGTGCATTTTGCGCCAGATCGCGCAACGCGAGTGGAGTAGGGATAAAGTGGTGAGAAGTTTCCGTTAGACGCTTGAACGTGGCTTTTTGCCTGAACTTTCGAGTGGAGTGGACGTTTGAGGTATCGTATCGTGCCTTATCTTATCTATGTAGATTTCCTTGCTAATTATCTTGTTTGTTACCCCTTACCATGTTCCCGTCTTTCCCTGCATAGGTAGAACGAAATCTGTAGCCGCTTAGGCGAACCGTACTGCACGACCCTAGATGAACGAGCCCATGACTGCCGTAGCTGGTCGGAGCGCTTGAAGGAACGTTGGCAGGAGTCACCATCTTTAACTACCTAAAAAGGGCCTTCAGTAGCCTGATGGACTTTAGAGAAGCCAACTTTAATTCAATCCCGCCGGACGCCGGATGTCTTATGTGAGTACTCTCTCTGTTAATTTGTTTCGCTATTATAATCCATTGCCTTAAATGTATATATTTTTCCGATAATTGCGTCTTAATTTTGTGCATTGGTGACGTCATTGGCAGATGAGCGCGCCCGAAATCTGTATAAGATTAGCGCTACCAACTGCCGATGGTGTCTAGTAAACCCCGCTTGCGGTGTTGTATTTATCGAACTTTTAAATGTAAGAATTAAGATAATAAAAATAGAAATGCTGAATCCACAGTAAACCGCTATTAGTTTTAAACTTCGCCGTCTTGTTATTTAGAGTGAAATAGAGGTTTTGGAGAAAGAAGGCAGACAGAGACAGATGGATATACAAAAGTGCTACAGACTAGATTTTCGAGGCCTAAGGTTTAGCTATTTGTGAGCACAATTATAATAAATATCTATTTGTAAATAAGAAGCAATGCCTTTTTTTAAGCATTACAATAAAAATTAAAAAATTATAACCTTCATTGTTAGAACAAACCTCTAGACGATGATGGAACTACCTATCTCTCTTCTTAAATATTTTTGATGGGGTATTTAAAGGGATAGGTTTATAAGACGTCTGATTTAAATGTGGTGGATATAAAAAACCAAAAAAGCCAAAGTGTTTAGACATTACCAACATTTTATAAGAACCATCAAACAGGCAATTTATTCATTGTCAAGATGTTCATGCAAATTAATAATAATAAAGAGTAACAATTTTGAACAACTGTCGTAATGCCATTAATAACTGATTATTGCCGACATCCTATTCAAATGACAAATTGTATTAATTCGTATTTTTTGTTTGAGCTTTGGAACCTTATATTCACATTTAACGTATGCAGGTTTAAAAAGTTTTACACATAGCTGTATTGTATATCAAATAAAAATTTTGTTGTTGAATACTGATATGGCTATAAAGAGGACATACAAAGTGTACAAAACATTTTTTATTTATTTATCTATGCGTAAGCTTTTACAATATTTATAAATAAACACATATATACACATACAATACATGACCGTATATAACTTTAAACACTCTCACATAATACTTTTAGCATACGAATTTTGAACTGCTTAAATGTAGGACCAAAAATGTCTATTTTATGATAACCTTGCCCTAGGTTCGGTTCGGTTCGAAAACTTTTTAGTCCGGTTCGGTTCGAGGTTCGGTTCAGTTCGACATTTTGATATTTTAAACAACTAGTGCATTCAACTACAACAATTTAAATGTTTAATGTAGTTTTTATATTTAGTTGTTTCAAATAAACCCAACATTAATTTGCTTTAGATTTTAGTAGCATATATCATATTTATACTATTTGTCCAGGTTTGATTTTTCAATACGTACTATCTTTAACAATGCGTAATTACAATTAGGTTAATAGTAAAAGTCACCTCTAAATTTTAGAATGTGTTAATATTAATGATTTTTACTAATGTCATTTTACCGTGAAAGAACGATATCACACGATCTTTGCGATTACTTTTATTGTAGTTTTAGTTCGTATAAAAAGAGTATCAAAACAATAAGGTGTTGTTGATTTCTTATACAGTACAAACAAAAAGCTGTTTGTCAGTTTATCTTTATTATTAATATTATTTCTTTTAAAAGACAATATCAGATGGTTCTCGAAAGGAATCGTAAATCTACCTCAAACAGCGTTTACGTTTTCCATAATAAAATATAACAGTATATATGGCACGGGCATTATGTCTGCTTATTATTTGCATTATACTGTCTTATTTTATGTCGGCATTGATTGAAAAGTTTATGCCGTCATGAGTCATAAACTTCAACCCTTGGTTTTGAGAGAAAGTTTGTGTCATCTTTCTGGAGTATCGGCTACTTCTAAAGATGTTGGTGGTAATGGCCACACTAAATAAATAGTAAATAGTATGGTACCATGCATTTTGTAACACCATTTGTTGAGCAATTATGTACAAAAGAAAAGGAGATTAGTTTTTGCTACAAGGTCACATTTTTAAATATTAATAGAGAGCTGGTTTTCATACAAAAGTAAAAAATTCAAAATGATGGATTAGTAATGCATACTTAATTAAGAATTAAATTGTTTCGTTTATTGTGAAAACTTCTGTAGTCTCTAGACCGTGACGTCGGCTTGTATATGTTTAAGATGGTTTTCAACACGACGTCTGTTCATTAAATAAAATAAACTTGTTTTTAAAACCAAATTTTCAAAATCATTTCGAGTTTCTTTAATATCTAATACTAGTTATAAACAAACAACAATTTGAAATAAGGAGCATTAAACAAATCCAACTAATCTAGAATTTTTTGATCTACAAACGTACCTCAATGACAAAATTTATTAGATATGTAATACTAATTAATACCTATTACATTTTTTACCTATTGGCTTAAAACTCGAAACCATGTACATTAGAAAATCGTTGTATTTCTTATATGCTTGCGACTAGAAATTTTTTAAATGTGCATTTGGGAGAAATGACATGTTTTTAGTAAAAATTAAATTTTTAAACTAAATTTTTATTTAAAAAATCGAACCTTTCGAACCGAATCAGACCGAACCTTGAGCTAGGTTCGGTTCGGTTCGAAAAATGTGCCGGTCCGGTTCGAGGCCGGTTCGAAAATAAAATGTCCGGTTTGGTTCGGTTCGAAAAATCGAACCGAACCTCGAACCTGTTCGGTTCGTGTCCATCCCTAGTGTTGATGGTACCTTACTGCAGTGGCTAAAGAATTATTTAAACAATAGGAAACAAATTGTAAAAATTCATAATTACTTATCGCACACTATTGAAGTCACATCAGGAATTCCACAGGGCTCCCACCTCGCACCTTTACTGTTTAATTGTTTCATTAACGATATTACGAATAATTTCAAGTTTTGCCAATCCTTACTATTTGCAGATGATTTGAAATTGTTTGCTGTTATTACTAAATCAGAAGATTGTATCTTACTACAAAATTATTTAAATAATCTAGCATTATGGTGTACTTTAAATGATATGAAATAAAACCTATCTAAATGTAAAATTATGCGGTTTTATAGAACTTTACATGTCATAGAGAGTGACTATTTCTTGGAAAACACTCCTCTTAGCCTTGTCACAAGCATAGCCGATCTTGGTATATTATTCGACTGGCAATTAACATTTAAATTGCATATCAATAATATAAGTAATAAGGCAACGAAAATACTCGGTTTTGTAATTAGGAATATGAAGCAGATCAATAATATAAAAAGCATTATAGCCGTTTACTGCTGTCTGGTAAGATCCATACTTGAATATGGCTCAACTATTTAGTCACCATACTATAGTAACCACAAGAATAGAATAGAGAAAGTACAAAGGAAATTCCTAAGATTTATTGCGTACAAAATGGACATTAAATATACAACATTTGGGTATAATTTTCTCCTTAACGCTTGTAATATTGAAAGTCTAGATAGTAGAAGGAAATACTATGATCTATGTCTTCTCTACAAAATTATTAATGGTTTAATGGACTGTAGCGAAATTCTTCAAATGATAGATTTCAATATTCCAAAAAAAGGAACTTAGATTATATAACTTATTTTTTACTCATTTTCATTCAAATAACTACACCTACAATGGACCTGTTAGTAGATTGGTCAGATTGGGCAATGAATGTAAATTGGACTTCTTTAATCTTCCAATGAAACCGTTTAAGGTAAACTTAAAAAACTAGTTGGAGCAATATGAAGATTGACAAGTTATTCTTTATCAGTTTTTTAATAATTTTTGTTTAATATTTTATTTATACGTTAATATTGTACATGTACACTGAACAACAAATTTATATGGTTAATTTTGAAAATGGTGTTGTGTTAATAAATAAATAAATAAATAAATTATTATTATTTCCTCCAACGTCTTTAGACTCTCAAACTAGATTGGGATGCCCGTCCACCACAGGAGTTTTGTCGTTTATGGGAAAGATACGTTGAGAGCCTTCCTCTTCTTGCAGATTTATTCTTACCGCGCCTTCTAGTTCCTTCTCACTACGATTCGTGTGAGGTACATTGTTTTGGGGACGCTTCAGAACGCGGCTACTGTGCAGTCGTTTATTTTCGTTTTCTTAACGGTTCTGAAGAACCCTCAGTTCGTATGGTATGTGCAAAATCTAAAGTAGCTCCATTGCAACCCTTTTCCCTGCCAAGGTTAGAATTGCTAGCCACTGCCTTATCTACTAAATTACTAGATTTTGTTCTGAATGTGTTTTTTCCCATCTCACCATTAATAGAATATACTGTTGGTACAATTCGATGGTTGAACATTCATGGATTTCCGCTCCGCCCCAATGATGGAAGATTTTCGTGGCCAACAGAGTAGCCTATATCCAAGATAAAACTTCTAACGCCATGTGGCTTCACGTGCCTTCTAATGATAATCCCGCTGACATTGAGTCACGCGGTTTGTTACCCGCCGAGTTGCTCCAATTTTCGTTATGGTGGGTAGCTCCACCCATTTTAGTACATTTTCAAGAAATAAATCATGTTCCACGTTCTTGTCCTCTAGAACCGCAACAGGTACTAAGTGAAGAATGGTCCGTTACACTTACTACTACTTTGTCCTGTAATGCATTGGACGCCCTACTCAAAACCAGTCTTCTTTTCTTTCTGTCGTTCATATAACCGCTTATATATTCCGCTTTATTAATAATGTCAGGCATCCTTTAACTAAGCGTACTGGATCTTTATCCGCTTATGAGTTCAAGCTCGCTTTGGAATGCCTTGTTAAACATACCCAACAAGCAGCTTTTATGGTTGAGAGCAGGGCCCTTCAATCTGGGACCCCACTTGCTAAAAGGTTCCAAAAATTATCCCCCTTTCTTTTAAATGACGGGATTCGTGTAGGTGGCCGGTTAAGTTACTCCCCTATTTCTTACGATAAACGATTCTCTGCTTTATTGCGCAGTAAGAACCGTTTCACGGATTTGTATATTCAGTACGTTCATCACAAATATTATCACGCAGGTATTCAAACAACACAATTCCTTATAAGCCAAAGATTTTAGATAGTTTCTGCGAGAAGATCTATTTGCCGGGTACTTTGCTTTTGTATTCCCTGTTGGAAAACACATCTCAAGTCTTTTCAGCCCCCATGGGAAATCTTCCAACTGCTAGAATAACTCTAATTAAACCATGCATACCGGCGTGGACTTTCGCGGCCCATTTACAATAACCATGAGCCGAATGCGCGGCGCCAAAACTTTAAAAGCCTACCTCTGCATTTTTATTTGTATGTGTATCAAAGCTCTTCACCTGGAACTAGTTTCAGATTTAACCGCTGACGCTTTTTTGGCCGCGTTTCGTCGGTTTCTTGCTCGTCGTGGTCAGTGCGAACATTTCTACAGCGACTGCGGTACAAACTTTGTCAGTGCCCATCGCCAATTGGTTTCTTTTGCTAAAGCCGCAGCTTCCCAAAAACTAATTACTCAGCATTTTAACCCACCTTCCGCGCCCCATTTTGGGGGTCTTTGGGAAGCTAACGTCAAATCCGTCAAGATCCTGCTACTTTGTGTTGTAGGAGAGCAGGTTCTAACCTTTAAAGAGTTGTCAACCGTTTTCATCCAAATTGAAGCTGTCCTCAATTCGCGCCCTCTTCCCCCAGTTAGTAATAATCCTTACGACCTTAGTTGTTTAACGCCGGGTCATTTTTGACCCTTTCCCCTCTTTCCGCCCCGCCTGGTCCCGCACTGATGGCACTGTCTTTAAATCGTATGTCTCAATGGCAATTATTGCAGCGTATCTATCAGGACTTTTGGGCGCACTGGTTCCGGGAATACTTGCATACTCTTCAAGTAAAATCCAAATGGCATGTAGCCAAAAATAATATTCAACCGGGAGACTTACTTCTAATTAAAGCCGATTCTCTTCCTACTCTTCAGTGGTCACTTGGGCGTATTACCTCCGTGCATCCTGGCGCCGACGGGATTGTCCGCGTTGCCACCGTTAGAACAGCGTATGCGAGTTTATGCATCCTGTGGTTAAACCCTGCCCCTCCCTCTAGATGAAAATTAAAATGTTTCCATTTTGGTGGGCGGTATGTTCCGTCCAACCCTGTATATATTCATTTAGTTTCTTTATATTATTACTATAAAATTTAAGTTTATTTGTTAATAGTAATATCTGTTCTTTTCTTTAAATTTGATAAACCCGGTCGTGTTTCACCTTCAATGTTCTATCTTGTTTGCAATATGTTTTGGTGACTGCGTGGCCTGATACAGTCTATTGTCACCACTTGGACAATAAGTTTCTATTTCGGAGGTCAGTCCCAGTGTAGGACTACCTCACCACTTTATATTATTTTTCGAGTGTTGCAATAAGTGTTCTAGATCCAAGAATCTTCACCGCTCTAACTGGACATCGAATAAGAATATTGAAGGCCGCATTTGTTTAATATCTGTTTGGTTATACTCGCACTCTTTTCTCCTGAGTATCCTTTTATGTACTCAACCCACAGTATATTTCATATAATTGTCGATCATTTACAAACAGTGAGTAAGCGCCAGTCGCTAAAAAACGACACCTGTATTATTTGCGAGCATCTTGTTATTCAGAAAAAGTGCAACCACAGCAGACTCGCAACAAAAAGCAGAAGAACATAAAATTCACTTAGAAATGGCAAAATCTGCATAAACACTGATTTAAAAAAAAAAATCAAAAAAACACGAACTTAAAGATACAGAGTGTATATCTTTCGAGCTGCAAAAAACCTTGCCTCTTCATAGAAGAAAATATATCATTCAGAATGTACGTACTATAAGAAACAAAACATAAAAATATGATCCAATTCCTGTGAGGGTCAAAACTGATAGATTAAGATAATTTTGATCGTAAAGGCTGTTTTGGAAAAGTACTCCACCTTGGAAGATTAACCCACCAATTTTTTGATCCCTGGGCATAGTTTTTTGAGAAATGATTTTGCTTTTTCAATATTGCATCATGCCTTAAATTGCACAATGGCTGCCTACTGATTATGTAGAAATCATTAAATGCTGTAGAAAAAAAAATAGCTCCACGTGGACAAGATAGAAAAAGAAGATTTTGTTAATTCTGCAAAATTGGAAGACGCAATTACAAACCAAAAACAACTGTAACAAGTGATCAAGTGAAATGGTTACAATTTAAAATAATTCAGATAAAGAAGTCTGATCCTTCAACAATATTTGTTAAAAATGAAAAGAAATAGACAATATTTCTAAACAACTCCTACAGCTCCATCCAACTTTATCCGCCACGCTTAGCTACAATGACTGAACTCTGTTTGACCGAATTTCATACTTGCAAGCCCAAAAGACCACCGAACTCACCACAAAAACCCACTTATGCAAATTCTTGCAACTTTCCAAGAACCTTTCACACCCTGAAAAACATCTTACCAGAAAACTCTGTCCTCAAACACTATCATAAACTGATCAGAACAAATCCTATCCAAAAGCGAACTATATATCCTTCCCAAAGGACTAAACTTCTCAATTGCACCCAGAAAAATTCCTGCAGAGGAAATCATTAGCTCTGTAGAATCAGCGATCCGATCTCTACCCCAAGACGATGTCAACCTAATTTGCTTTGAAACAACTAAATGTCTTCGACATGCCAAAGCTCCCAACAAAAACGTGCCAAAGCAAGAAATTACGGTCTTAAAACACCTACAAACAAACAAGCACATTGTTATACTTCCTGCAGACAAAGCTAATGCGACTGTAATTCTAAACCGTACAAAATACAAAGAAAAAAATAATCAATTATTACAAGACCATTCCTACACTACTATAACTAAAGACCCCACTTCAAAGCTTGAACAGGAAATTTCAGCGATTATCAAATCCTCTAATATTCCCAAAGCTATTCAAAAACGCATAATACCTCGCCAATCTAAACCGCCTCGCTTGTACGGCCTTCCTAAAGTCCATAAACCTGATGTCCCTCTCCGTCCGAAAGTTAGCACAATTGACTCACCAACCTACCATCTGGCAAAATACCTAGCAAAATTTTTAAAACCCTATTCCGGTAACATCCCTACTAATGTTTTAAACTCCACTCATTTTATAGAACTAATTGCAAATATTGAGCTAGGTCCTAATGATATACTACTCAGTTTTGATGTAACATCCCTATTCACAAACGTACCTGTCATAGATACTGTCTCCATTATTAAACAACTTCTACCTCAAGAAAACGAATTTGAATACCTGGCCACGCTCATTGAAAAATGCTTAACTTCTACCTATTTTGTCTTTGACGCACAATTTCACAAATAAACTTCTGGCACACCCATGGGCTCACCTCTATCCCCTATTATAGCCAATATATTCATGGAGTCTTTGGGATCCAAGGCTCTAGTATCCACAGAACTTAAACCAAAAACTTGACTCCATTATGCAGATGACACTTTTATAATCTGGCCCCATGGACACCAAATGCTCAATAATTTTCTAGATCACATAATCAATGAACATAGAGATATTAAGTTCACTATAGAAATTGAAAAGAATAGAACTCTGCCATTCCTTGACGTTCTGGTGGAGCGCCAACGCAATGGATGACTAGGTCATTCTGTATATCGAAAACCCACACACACAGACAGATACCAACATGCGTCGTCATATCATCATCTGTCACAAAAATCATCAGTAATCAACTCTCTAGTCCACCGTGCAATTAAGATTTCACAACCAAAACATTTATCTAATGAACTGACCCATCTAAAAACTAGTCTTATAAAAAACGGCTATCGCAACTCAGATATCGGCAGAGTAATAAACCCACATCTGCATTCAACACAAACCCCCAAACTGTAATCCTGACACACGATTTTTAGCAATCCTTCCATATATACACAGAATAACAGACTGAATTGGCAAAATTCTACATAAACACAATATCAAAACAATCTATAAACCCACTATTAAAATTTCACAAATATTACCAACCCCAAAAGATTCCGAAAGCAATCTTAAAGCCCCAGGCATATATAGTATACCTTGCAGCTGTGGTTTAGTATACATTGGAGGAACAGGACAGTCAGTAGACTAGACTAAACGAGTGTAAACGATGCTTAAGAACGAGCCAGTACAATCGCTCAACATGAAACAGGCCATACCATTAACTTTGACAAAACGAAACTAATTGCCAGAATTTCATTTTTTTACAATAGAAAAGTCAGAGAATCCGTAGAAATCACTAAAAATTCTAACTATCTAAACAAAGACGATGGCTACTACCTTTCCCCCATTTGAGAAAACAAGCCTATGTTCACAAAAGAGGAAGCGTGACGTTCACTGATCCGCTACGACACTCCTCTCTATTCATGACCACTCATGCATCAAATTCTCGTCCCATATAAACTACCACTTTTATTTCTTTCACCAGTTGCTTTGCCACAAGACACCTTTTGGCTTAAGTGGGCTGGTAAGTCTGCTAGTTCATAAGTAACTTTACATATTCTTTACACTTTAACTTGTCTACTTAATATTATTATTCTTATCTTTATTATTTTTATTTTTATTATTTATTTTTTTACTCGTCCTGATGAAGCCCCTTACAAAAGTGGGCAAATCGTCGACCAAAGTTTATAAAATGACACAGTTCCAACCCGGAACCATAAATATTTATAATAACTCCAGCCATGAAAGCCTCTGACAGTATCGCAAATTAGTTTATAAATGCCATATTTCTGAAGAATGTTTAATTTATCTTTATTATGAATAAGGTGACTACCTAAATTATTATTAGTAAAAAAAGACATGTTAATATTGTACTTAGCAAAATGTTTATTAATTTACAAGAAATGTTAAATTGGAAAGGATAATAAACTGATGGATTATCGGTAACGGGTTCAAGAGAAGTAAGAACTTCAATCTTTCTTTATATGTTGTAATAAAGTTTATTAATTAAATTGATAGAATAATTACTGTTAATAGCTATCTTTTTATAATATTTAGTTCTTTATGGAAATCTGTTTTGTTGAGAGGAATGAGAAGTAAACATCTAAAGAGAGATCTGAAACTAGCAAGTTTATGAGAGAGAAGATGGTATGATTGAAAAGGAATCACACCATCTATTGCTGTAGGTTTTCTAAAAATTTAACAAATTTTGAAAGGCATGATTGTAAGATAAAGATCAAGGAATAGTATAATATTATCCTTGAAAAATTCAATCGCAAAGGTGATATCTGTGTGAATGCTGTTAAGAAAATTTAGAAAATTAGTAATATTTATATCAGTACTGTTATGAATACAAATAACATCATCTACATATCTAGCCCAAAGGATAACTTTTTCTCTAAAAAAATTTGATTTGTCAATATATAAAATTTCTAGGTGTTTCATAAATAATTCGACTAAAACAGGTGAAAGATTAGATCCCATAGCAAGCCTGCTCACTTGAGAATAATAGTGATCACTAAATCTGAAAAAGTTTTGTTTAAAAGTTAAATTTAGTAACGACAAAATGGTAAAAGACAGCATCAAAAATTTAAGTGATCTAAGGCCATGAACAAGTTGAACGTATTCTTTTGGAAGTATGCTAGGCAACAAGTTAACAATATCAAAAGAAACTATGTTACAAGATTTAGGAAGATTAATGAATTTTTTTTTGAATATAAGGTCTAAAGAATTTTTAATGGAATAAGTCGGATTAAAATTTAAATTATTTTTAAACAATGAATTCAACAATTTCTCTAATCTATTACAAGAGGTGTGAGTATATGAAATCACCGGTCTTATAGGTACATTCGGCTTGTGAATTTTAAGTTCGATTTTCTAGAAATATTGGACATAAAAAACTTTTCAATTATAATTATTTAAATGACGTCACAGACTTGATTCTAACAGTTGCACTCTTCCTTTCTACAGGCAGGAATGGGTGTACAACAGAGTCTAAATAAAACTCTTGCGGGACTAGCGTCGACCGTTTGTGGCTGCGGTAGATTGCAAAAGACTATATCTCAGGGGTTCAGAAAACACAGTTAAATTTTACCCAGGCAAGTTAAAGGGATGCAATTTAGAACGTGACAAAAAAAAACCTTAAGACAACTTATATTTGACGTTTAGTTAATAATATTAATAAAAAAAATTAAATATATATCGTTATTTTCTTACAACCAAATTTTCATACAATAAAATCACTAAGTGTAGTTTATATATCTACACTCTCATAATTTTAAAATTTGTCTCAAACTCTACCAGATAAGATATTAGAAAATCTAAATTTATTATTGTGCTTAGGCACAATTTCTAGTCAAACGTTTTAAGTAAAAAGAAATAATAAATATGCTTTGTTTTATTTAACATTAGTTAAGAGAATTTTATTCAAACATTTAAATCGAAGATAACCTTAATACGCACAAAAAAGGTTTCATGAAAGTTCTGTTTACAACTCAATCAGTTATATAGCAAAGCAAAGATAATATTAAATTATCAAGGTAATCGATAAATAAAGTTATGACTATGTTTTACATGCATTATTTTTCAGATAATTGTTAAAATGTAACGCATGCACGTTGTTCCGTCACAAAAATAAATAAGATAAACTCGTACCTGTATTCCAAATATATGAAAGAAATGTATACTTAAACGTTGAGCTTACGGCTTGTTCAGAACTATAGGATCTTCTTACGGATTGTTAAGATGAACACCATCGTTAATTATTTTGGTTGTTAACCTCAAACTTATAATTTGTAAGAGCCAATCCTTGTTTGTTCCACAGCCATATGTTTCATCAACGGACATTTAATTTATTTTAAGAGATATATAAAACGTCAACATAACATTCTTGAACAATAAAAGATAATATTTGTAGGTAGTAAAATTAATGCATATGCTTAGATAGCTTAGTACAGACAATTAGATACTTCACCAAAGGAATTTGCTACCAGAAGATATGCTACGGGAGGATATGCCACCAGAGGTCCCGTCCATTAATATTTTGAACGGGTTATCCATGTAGGCTTTCTTCATAAGCATTTTGCTTATATTCAGGTACGACATCATGGCCTTAGAAAGGACATCTTTATCGAAAGACGGCATGTGCTCAAAAAGACCGTTACATATCAAGACAAACGGAAATTTGTTCTGGTTTAATAAAGATAACCACACATTTTGAGAGAGGCACAAAACAAGAAAGCTATCCTGAATGACATTCATATATACACCAGTTGTGTATTTATGGACATTATTCAAAGGTTAACCAATAGGAAAATTATATCTAATCTTAATTATTTGTACAAAAGGAAGAATATTAAATTAAGACTAAAGATCGATGTATATAGTGTATTATTTAATAATACTAAAGGGAAGCGTTACACAAATCAAAACTAACTTGTGATTGTAAATGGTATTAGTATAAAATTAAGACGAATAATGCTTTTATATTGAAAGAAATTCGACCACAATGTAACATGGCAAGGGAATTGTAAATTGACATGTTACACAGTGTGACAAAGAAATTATCAATGTTCAAAATTTAAAAGATTTTAAATGTTTGGTAATGCTCTACTTAGTGTTTAAACAAATTTGTCTCTCCTCAGTGAGTATTTATACAAATGTGTATCTTAACCTAACCTTCATATTTTAGTGAACATGTCCTTTTACAGTTTTTGTTTTTTGTTTTACAGTTGTTGATGTATTAGCTTCTAATTAATTTTATTGCCTGATGATGAGTGCAGATTTGTCAGCCTGAAACATGTAGCAAATAGCAAACAAATTCTTTATTAAGTAATATATGTTCATGGGGTGATTTTGTGTCTTCTACTTATATATTCAACTTGCTGATTTTCTTCTCATTTACCATGAATAGTGAAAGTTTACAAGGAAAAAGAAAGAGCTAGAAGTAAATATAAAAATCCGCCTTTCTATGTCGTTGAAAAATTTGCTGACCTCTGGTTAATTATTTCATGGTTTGCTATTAGAAGGTTATGTCAAAAAACATTTGTTTTGTAGATTAAACATTTTAAAAAATATTCAAGAAATTAAAATATTTAGGAGATTTTTCTTATTACCTACTAGTTTAAAATTTTAGTGCAAATGCATATCAAAACGTTAAATCACTTTCATAACAAAATTCCTTGGCTTGATAAAAATCCCTGATATGTCAGACTTCTTCAGAAATAAAAAATTTCTTGATATTATTATTAACATACTTTATTTTGCAAAAATATGACTGATAAATTTATATGGGTTTGCAGAATTCATTAAATTTTGTTTGACACTCTTTACAGTCAGAAGCTTTTTACGCTTTTCTTGGCACCACAAGCCTTATTTTAATAATTAACCTTAGTGGATTTCCAATGCTTTGAAAGTATATTTCCCATCATAATTTAGCTAGTATAAGTAGGTTATGGTGCATAAGAATGCGGTTTTGAATTCCCATGCACTGTCAGAGACTATTAGAAATAGTTTATTATGTTTATTATATATTTCACGTAAATAAAATGTTAAAATAGACACATTCTCATGCTCGAAATAATGTGCATCATTGCTTCAACTAATGAGATCGGTGATATAAAAGCGGAGTTTATACAAGTTGGTAGGAATAAATGCCATGATCAAGCAGTTACTTTGGATTATCTTACTGAACAGACGAGTGGCAATTAGTACGTTATATGCAGTGAATTACCTTTGAATTCCTACCTGTCCCTTCTTAATATATTATCTGTGTTCCTGGTTTTAATTGTTGTGGATTAGTTTAACAAATTCTGCTGCAATTTGAAGAAAATAGGCCATTAAACCAAATAGGACATAAACGTATGTGTCAAAAGACAAAATGTGCAATTACAAGGATTTACTAATTTAGGCTTTACTTTAACTAAACTACTTAGTGATTATAAGGTAAAAAATTTGCTTGATGTATATTATTATCTTTTATTCTTGTATTGAAAATATGTACAATGTAATGCCCTCAGTATAACCAGGCTTGGAACTAAAGTACGTTTACCTATGACTATGTTTACACAGATAATTAACACAGGTTTTATTAAAACCAGTTGTTAATAAAAACAGATGTTAAGTCCTGTGTAAACACTAAATAATGCCTGTTTTACTAAACCAGTTTAATAAAACTACACCGCTTTGGCAAGAGACATGGCTTAGTGAACACCGGTTTTAAAAACCGTTAAACATTGCTACAAATAACACCGGTTTATAAAGCAGTATTGGCCACCCGTGCAATCTACCCAAATTTTGGATAGCGCATCGATAGCCGACTAGATAAACCTAAAATGTTTTACCGATTCCTTACTTGAACTTAAAGACTGCAATATGTAATCTTAATATATGCCAAAGAGATAATACATAAATATTAAAAATGTTGTTTATAAATTACGAATGGTATCACTGACAATGGGTTGAAAGTTAAAGACCAGTTGGATTTTAGGTCCTAAATAACACCCTTTGCAATTATACATGTAAACGGAATTTATAATACTAGTTTAATAAAACCGTTTTTAATAAAACCTGCGTTAATTGTCTGTGTAAACATAGTCTATGATTGTCATTTAATTTTAATAAGTTGGGAATTTCCAATCCAAGATCTACATTTTGTAGAAACATAGCAAATAGTTATACAATATAAGGTTAAAGATGAAGTCGATTGTTGAAACATATAATTTGTTTTAATCTCACTTGAATTTTATTATAGTTATTAATAAATTGCCATTGGCAGAAACTGTACTTTGTATTTGAATTCAATTTAATTAAAAATAAATACTCACCTACTAATTCGTTATCATCATTTTCAGGAGACGCTGGGGCACAATATTGCTCCATTTGACGATTTACAATTGCAGACTGACAATCCTCTACAATTTGAGCAGCTTGGTCAACTTGAGCGGCTTGGGCAGCTTCAGCTTGTCCGTAATATTCCTAAGAATGTTAAAAATATATAAAAAACCATATAAATCAGTTATAGCAAGTTTCAGTAACCTGTCGTAGTATAGTAAAAAAAATATGAAAGCCATCCCGATAGACATGTTTTACAATATCCCACAAATATTTGCATAAAACTCCAGAAAATAATAAAAAAGGCTGTTTAGTTTTGGGGTGTTTAGCACAAAATATAAAAACATAAAGTTAAAGGTGCGTGCAAGGAAACCTATTAATAGCTGTCAATCTACGACTGAACATACAAAAGCACTACATTTGATTTCCCAATGCTCCACCCTACTACATTGGCCAGGAAGCGTTTTTCTTTTACCTGGAAAATTTTAAATCTTGCCAAACCCTTGCTGTTCCACACAAGGTAAGGATTTTTTAACATACACACAACACACACATGGAATCTCCATTTTGCCTCTCATCCGAACGAGGGCGTAATTTTTGTGAAAAATGCTTGCCTAACATTTTTCAAGTGGACTGTGTGGGAATTCGAACTTGGGACCTTGGGCATAGTAGTTACCTGCACACCAACTACACCATAGAGCCACCACATACAAAAGCAACCGACTGATCGGTATTATTAACATTAATTTCATGTAATACTTTTTAATCCAGTTTAGAAACTTTTAGAAGAGTAATCTAGCTAGACTCATTTGTGATTATTGACCTTTTTACTTTAAAAGTTACGAAAATAAATGCAGGCTTGTAATCCATCCATGCTTTTCTTAGTTTAGAAACTAGTAGGTCATATGCTGATTACTTCCGAAGGACTTAAACACATTCTTAAGTATGAACTTCATACTATCACCTAAATCAATATGTATAAGTACTGTCCTTGCTCATGCTAATATCTGACATCATTATTAATATTATGGTAATTTAAAACTACTACAAAGCATTAGAGACACCATTTGATATATGTATTGGAAAAAGGTAATTAAGTCAAGTTATGACCGTTGGTTTATGATCGGATGCTGGCATGCACTTAGTCATACATTTAAAGCTATTGATTAGACACCACACCCAGCTACAACCCTCTAGTTTAAAATTTTGCATTATAAAATGCAAGTTTTTAATTTTTCGAAAATGAGCTTTTTATAAAAGAAAATAGCCTTTCTGGATGGTATTAACGAATTGTTAGTTTAATCTGATAAATTACTGAAATCTTGCCATTAGTGATAGACCTATAAAACTTACAGACGACCATGCAGCATAATTCTGCCAATATGAATTGACATAATAGTCCGTTGAACAGGATGTTAAATCAAATGAAGGATTCATGGTTGCACTTTTAAGTTTTGGAACTGCACAACAAACTTTAACAACTCCAGAGCCTAATCTATGAAAGCCATTCATTTGTCTTAAGGCACTTTTCATTTCATGTTCTTCACCAAATTTTACAAGGGCATATCCTTTACTAATGCCATTATGGTCCATAATAACTACGTATCGTAAATTCAATATAAAGTAAGTAAATATATAAAATTTAACTTACCCTTAGCGACTTTGATAGAATTATATGTGGATGAAAGTTCTCTGTAAAGGATATAATCATCAACGTCAGGAGTAAGACCACTTACCCATATAGGAAATTCTTTATCCAGAAGATGTCTATCTGTATTAGTAGCAATATTCAAACAAAATCTTACGCCCTGGCTAGCTCCTGGTATTAATTGACCATTTAGTCTGTGCATAACAGCCATTGCTTCCTCATCAGATGCAAAATGCACAAAGCAGTATCCTGCTGGTTCACCAGTAAGATTATCCTGCATAACTTTAATACCTAAAGGATTTTCACCCATTTTACGAAATGCGGAGAGTATGAGCGATTCAGTCATGTATGGCTCCAACTAGAAGAAAAACGAAATTGTACAAATGAATATATAATAGAAAAAACTAACACTGCCCATCCATAATTGATAATGTATCACATTAGAGGCAGCCATTTCAGAGTTTTGTAAGTTTTAATACAAATCAGGAATTAAATCGTTTGACTGCGAACAAAAACGCAGAAACCCAAAGATGTACAAGCCGATAAATGAGGTATATAACAACCAATCAGATATGATACACTCTATTCAGGGTCTCGTAGCGTGTTTAAATGCTCCTAACCTTTAAAATTGAAGTTCGCGCTTTTTGCAATTTTATTATTCCTACTTTTATATAATTATATTATATTGGCCATAAATAATGCAATTTATGTGAAACAGTATTATAATTGGCATGCTGGCTGTCAACATCTTCCGAAACCTTCAGTATGTTTTATACTTTAAAATTCAGGGATACCTGTGACAGAGACTAGCACTTCTGATTGGTTAAGCTGTAAGTATTAGCCCGTCAAAGATGTGTAACAATCAAGATCTGTAAAAGAATACGGTGTAACTCTCAGCCAATCAGCGGCCGCGCGGACACACGTCACCCAGCTTCTTAATCTAAAATGCTTGTTATAAATTCCATATGAGCAATGATTGTAATTTGATTTAAAACTTTTAAATTAGAAAATTTATGTTAGTCAATGATATTAGAATACATGTATTGTTATGTATATTTCAGTTGCTGTTACAATTTGACACTGATTTTAGCTAATCTTTATAAAAAAATAAATATTTGTTTGCTGAAAATCAATATAATAACTTCATGTTAACATCGAATCAAGATGTATTAGATTATTTATTTGGAGTTTGGATATCACATAATGTTTAATCTAGATATCCAAATGGTTGTTAATGTCATTTAAATAATTTTATTGTAATGTTCTCTCATTTTAGCTTATTAAAGGTTTATTTACAAACGTTGGGCCGAAAAGTCTAAAATACAGGTTCAAGTATTGGCCGAGCCCTTATATTTTCCATCTTTCAATTACTAGCTCGATTTGAAATGATCATTTGAATTTTGCATAAAAGTCTAAGTTATTATTTCATCTTATTAACTATAATACGTTACTATTTATCAACTTACCTTGTAATTAATTACATATTTCTATATATTTAATACTTGGCTTATAGCTGTAATTTTGGGGTCGCCTCCTGCCTATAACTGACATAAGTCAAAAACTTGACACGGTCAGATATGACTGACAAAAATGCGAAACGTAATTGAAAGTTAGGTTAATGTATGGTTGTGTACATGAAATAGATTTGTCAATTTTCTAATTATCGTCATCCGTACCAATGACGTAATTGGAAAACGATTGGGTTGGGAAATCTAAGATACAGGTTCAAGTCTTGTCCGAAACCTTATATTTTCCATTTTTTAATTACTAGCTCGATTTGAAATAATCATTTGGGTTTTGCATAAAAGTCTAAGTTATTATTTCATCTTATTAATTATAATACGTTAGTATTTATCAACTTACATTGTAATTAATTACTTAATATTTCTATATATTTAATACTTGGCTTATAGCCATAATATTGAGGATCGCTTCCTGTCTATAACAAGCATAAGTCAAAAACTTGACACTGTCAGATATGATTGACAAAAAGTTAAACGTAATTGAAAGTTATGTTGATGTATGGTGACATACATGATTTAGATTTGTAAAGTTTCCAATTTCATCACAAGTCCTGATAGTGAAATTGGTAAAAACATCAACCCGGAAAGCTGAAAATGCAGGTTCAAATCCTATATGGGACCTTACATTTTTCTTATTTCAATTTCTAGCTCGATTTGAAATGGTCATTATATATATATATATATATATATATATATATATATATATATATATATATATATATATATATCTAAAATATTTATATGTATATATAGTATAATATATACATACAACAGGTAATTATTTTATGACCTTATTTTATTATAAAATGTGGGTTTCAGGTCTGCTGGAAAATCAATAGGACTGTTTTTTATTACCTAAATTTTAGAATATATTTATTATTCTTTTTCAGAGGTACTATAAAATATACAAACGCATTAACAATAAATAATTACAATCAAGATATACTCACTAAATTGAGGTTTAAAATATATGAATTGGCATCAAATATATAAATAAAATAATGTAAAAGGATGTTGAAACATATAATAAAACTATATTTATACAAAATGGTTTTATTATATGTTTCAACAACCTTTTACATTATTTTATTTACATATTTGATTCCATTTCATATATTTTAAACCTCAATTTAGTGAGTATATCTTGAATGTAATTATTTATCGTTAATGGGTTTATATATTTTATAGTACCTCTGTCGTTTCAAGAAATCAATACTACCCGTATAGACTCTTGAATCATAAATTCGTGGTAATACTGCGTTTTCTAAAAATTGATTACCAGTAAGACGGTTTTTTAATAATTCAAACTCCGAAAAATCTATATTTTATTTCAAATTACAACCTTTCAAAAAACTCATTAAAAACTATAACAACCATTCTGTTTTAAATTCAAGGCTAAATTATTTTGCCTTGAACATAAGAAATTAGAAACTGTCTGCAGGCCTACATTGTTGATCCCGCAACATCCTCCCACCTGTCGCCAAAAGAAGACACAATTCTCGTACGGGATCACCTTTACTCTGCAAATCTTGACGGCTGGCGCACAGTTCGACCACTACGCGTCACTCGAGGCATAATATTGACCTCATCATTCTTCTTAGGTTTTTCTGTCGTTTTGTAGGGTTCTTTTTCTGTAGGTATACGATTAAATAAGGGATTTGATACTTCTATTTCGTCAGTCTTCAAACTTTCTGTACATTCCAACGGGAATATACGCTGAACCGGTCGTAGCATATAACCTTGCGAAGTTTTTAAGCGAACTAAACGTACAGCTCCATCACTTCCCAGTAACAGTTCAACTACTAGTCCCAAGCGCCAATCTATCCGTTTCTTATTATCGCTACCAATCAGAACTACTTTGCCTAAGGCAACTTCTCTACTTGGTTTATTATAATACACCTGTCGTAGTTGTCCTAAATACTCACTACGAAACCGTGATTTTAACTCGTCGCGCAATCGTTGACGATACTGTACTTTTTTACGCAGAGACTTAGCATCCAATTGATCGCAGTCTGCCATTCCGCTTTCCCGAATATCTTAAATAAACATAGCTGGCGTCAAACTTATCAACTCGGAAGGGTCGTTGAATGAGTAAGTGATAGGACGTGCATTCATGACAGATTCCACATCACATAAAATAGTAGAAAATTCTTCCAAGGATAACACGGCTCTTCCTAAAACACGCCTCAGTAATTGTTTTAACATACCTATCAAACGCTCCCACCAAGCATCCCACCAGGCGGCTGTCGCAGGCTAGAATATGTCGATATGCATTCTCAGTTTAGCTTTCGTAATCCATTATCGGTACCCACAAAGTTTGTTCCGTAATCGCTATATATAACTTTTGGACGACCACGACGTGCTACAAATCTTTGTAACGCTTGCACAAAACTATCTGTAGATAAAGCCAATACCCATTCCAAATGTACGGCTCTATACACCGCACACGTAAACAGGCATATCCATGCTTTCCATGAACCTTTCACAAATATTGGCCTTGCTAGATCCACATCAACGATTTCAAATGCCGCTGCATCTCGAACGCGATTTAACGGCAATGGGGTTGGAACAGATTAGAACGACCGAGCACTGTGACGTTTACAGGCTTGACATTTTGACACAACATACTTCAACGACTTTCTTCCGCCTAAAATCCAAAAGTGTTTTCTCAATATGCTCATTAAACCTCGAATGCCAACGTGACTATGTTTCAAATGATAATAACGAATCGATCTCGTCACTACCGGGTGCTTATTAGGTAATAAAATAGGGTAGCAAAAGTCTGGAAAATCGTCTCTTTTGCAAATGCGGCTTCGTAGTCTAATTACATTTTCCTAATCCAAAAACGGTTGTAGTGAACAAATTTTTGGATCTGTGAGATCCTCAAATGTTTCCTTCTGAACCATTCGTAAAAGCTTTAGTTCTGCCTTTTCAATTTCACTGAAAGATAGCACACCATTTCTTACGTCATTTTGATTTTGACAATTGTGCGCAAATCGACAAATCCAAGCAATCAATCTCACAACTTGACAGTATCCTGAAAAATAATCGCAATACCATTGTTGCGGTTCAACCTTTAGCGACACCAATATCTGTTTTTTCTTCTCTAAATTTATTTTGTTTTCGTCATAATTTAAGTCCTTTTGAAATTCAACATTTGAAAAAGCGTAGAGCCATTCAGGTCCCTCCCACCATTTTGATTCTAAAAGCTGTTTTAGTAAACATCTTCGCGAGGGTAGATCGGCGGGATTTAATTTGCCAGGAACGTGGTTCCACTCTTCTGCTTGAGTCAAACTTCGAATTTCTTGTACCCTGTTCCAAACAAAAGTTGCCCACTCATCTTCTCGTCGAATCCAGGACAACACTGTTGTCGAATCGGTCCATAAGTGACATTTTACTCCTCTAAAATTTTCCCGAATTCCAGTCGAAAGTCTGGCCGCTATGGTAGCAACCAATAGTTCTAATCTAGGAATGGTGAGCGTTTTCAAAGGTGCTACCCTTGTCTTTGCTGTCACCAAACTAATATTTACGCCTTTATCATATTCTACACGCAAGAAGATAGCGACTGCGTAAGCTTCACTACTAACGTCACAAAATACGTGAATACTTTTATTGCCAGTATGATTATTGTCACCGTGTATCCATCGTGGTATTCGAATGTTTTGTGGATACGGTAACTCTTTTACCCAATTGAGAAACGCAGACTTAGTTTCTCCATCGACCAGATCGTCCCATCCTAACTTTGTTTTCCAAATTCTTTGCAAAAATACTTTTGGAAGTAACGTCGCAGGGCACGTAAATCCAATAGGATCAAATACACTCTGTGCTGTAGAAAGAATTAACCTTTTCGTTGCACCTCCTTTTAAAGTTTTATAATCCACGTTTAGCACTTGGTCGTTGAGGTGTAAGGTATCCTTATGCGGATCCCAAGTTAATCCCAGAACAATCATGTTAGATCCATCTACATCTGAATCGCGTGTGTACTCCCATCCTTGCAACTCAAATTGTCCTTTGGCCATTACTTGAGTGGATTCTCTTATGAATACATCCAACTCCTCCTTATTCGAAAGGCTGGAAACACAGTTGTCGACATAGAAGCTACTCTTCAAACGCTGTATTGTAGCCGCGTAAGAAGTGTACTTTTCTAACATTTCCTCTAAATGATACTGAATAGTCAACCCTAGCAAATAGGGGCTACAGCAGACACCAAAAACCACTCTTCTATGACGGTAAACAAATTGCTCTTGGTTTTTATCAACCCATAAAAAACGTAAAAAATCCCAATCTTGCCTACAAAGGCCGATTTGCAAAAATGCCTTTTTAATATCGGAAACAACGCCTAAACGTAGAGTTCTAAATCTTAGTAGGGTAGTTGGCAGCAACTCTATCAAATTTGGGCCCTTCTCTTGCAACTCAAATTGTCTTTTGGCCATTACTTGAGTGGACTCTCTTATGAATACATCCAACTCCTCCTTATTCGAAAGGCTGGAAACACAGTTGTCGACATAGAAGCTACTCTTCAAACGCTGTATAGTAGCCTCGTAAGAAGTGTACTTTTCTAACATTTCCTCTAAATGATACTGAATAGTCATCCCTAGCAAATACGGGCTACAGCAGACACCAAAAACCACTCTTCTATGACGGTAAACAAATTGCTCTTGGTTTTTATCAACCCATAGAAAACGTAAAAAATCCCGATCTTGCCTACAAAGACCGATTTGCAAAAATGCCTTTTTAATATCGGAAACAACGCCTAAACGTAGAGTTCTACATCTTAGTAGGATAGTTGGCAGCAACTCTATCAAATTTGGGCCCTTCGCCAAACAAACGTTCAATGACGGTTGTCCCTTTTCATGCGATGACGCATCAAACACCGGGCGGATCTTGGTGGTTAAACTCGAAAGTTTTATAACGGGCCGGTGCGGCAAATAATGGGAAGGATTACTGAGTTCATCGTTTGGCACTAATTCTATAATGCCTTCTTGTAACCACTCCTGAAAAATCTCGTTATAGTCGTCATAAGAGCTTTGCGATTTTAACAGGTGCATCACTGCCTCTAGACGTTTCTTTGGTGGGTGCCCCTCTAACCATAGCAACTGCACTTTATACCTTCCAAAGTCATCAATCTTAATGATGTTTAAAAAGTTTTCGTTTATAACCGCTTCTAATTGCTTTTGCAGTCTCTTCTCTGACGGACCAGTGATACCAAGCACATCTAATCTCCAAAACTCTGAAATACTCATGTCCTTGGCCAACAAAGTCAAAAGGACCTTTGTATGTTTTTTATTTGGTACCCGACCCATCAACGTCCATCCAAGTAAAGTTTCTTTCCAGTTACATCGGCGCCAATTAGAACTTCAATTCTTTCCGAATCGCGCAAATCAGTCAAGTCTATGTTCATTCTTTTTAGTTCTTCTGACCAGCTGCCATCATGTAGCGAAGCAATACCATCACAAATGTTTGGCTGGTCATAAACTTCAAAACGACAGGCGTAACTGTCATTTAAACTTGAAATGCGCACGTCATAACAGGAATGACATTCTTCTGGCAAACATGATCCACCAAACAGAGGATGAATCAACGTTTCTTTACGTTTACTAGGATACCCCATTTCCGAGGCTGTAGATTTAAGGATGTAAGATCGTTGTGATCCCGTGTCAATTAATGCACGTACTTCACGTTCCAAAGTTTCGTTTCGTAGTTTGATTCTTAACGTTTGCAAAAACACTTGCACGTGCGTTTTATTGGTCAACACCTTTCAATTATGCATGCCTCTTCCTCCAGACAGTCTCTACCAAGTTTAGCATCCGTTAGAGGTTGATCATTTCGTTGCCGATCAAGCTGTGGGCAGAGTAAATAAAATGCCTCTTACTACAAAAATGACATCGTATTTGTGCTTTGCATTTTCGACTTAAATGTCCAACTCTTAAACACAAGAAACACGTGCCTTTAGCTTTTAAATGCTTCTGTTTTTCACTAAGATTCATCTATTGTGCCTTAAAACAGTCTTCACTTTGATGTGTTCCATCACAAAACCAACATTTTTGTGGTGTCTGAGCATTAATCAATTCTGCTGCAGTTGGAACTGAGGCACTGGTTGGTCGAGGTTGACCAAGATTTTTCGATTTCGCCGTACTACCGCTCTGCACAAAACCTTCAGCAGCTAATCTAACTCGTTCTTCACCTTCTACCTCTGTTTTTAGAAACTGCATCAACAGTTCTAACTTGGTCGTAATCTTCTCATTTCTGTTTTTAATAAAATGAGTAGACCGTTGCCAAATCCTTAGCAGATCTTCCGGCAAGAAAGATTCAACTAGCGGATACAACATAGCCGCACATTTATCGGTGGTTACACCCAACGACTCTAATGCTCTGAATTTTGTCGTACAGGCGGACCAAATGTAATTTTCCTTGTAAACAGACTTTGTTGAAAACTAACTTCAACAATTCGGGAACATATACTTCTACTTGCAGTTCATCGCTACCGAATCGAGATTTTAAGCTTTCTATGGTCTTTTCGTAATTAGTTGCCGTCGGAGGAAAGCTTTCAACAAGTTTTCTTGTTCTGGAACCCGGTACGGTAGCTTGCAACAAATATTGAAACTTGTCTTCATCGTCGATACTTTGATTTTCATTAATCTTCTTAAGTTGGCTCCAGAACGGTAACCAATCACGTACGTCACCACCAAACTTCTTGAGCTCAATTTTAGGCCATTGAAAGCTACGTTGCGGTATCGGTGACTGAAGGTCGTTTTGACTAATAACTTGTGACTTTACAGATTGCGAGTCTTGATCTTGGAGAAGAGTATGATAGCGTATTGACAATTTCGTAAACGTAGACAGATAATCATCGGCAGAAGAAACTTCCTTTAACAGATCGTCTTTAGAGACGTCGGCTTCTAACATAAGGTCATACATTTGCTGGTCTATTTCTCGAAGTGAATTTTGCTTTTGTTGGAGTATTTCATAAATTACTTTCAATTCTGGCACAAGACTAGGTTCGTTTTCCATCATTACGGTTAATAGGTTCGCGTTCTTTGTAAAGATGCTACGCTAAACAGCTCTCGATTTCTTTAGGCGCTTCATCGGCAATAAAATTTAAAACGGTATCTACTACCTCGCTTTCAAATAGGAAAACTAGCTCTTGTACACAAACGCGGTAAAACCAGTCCTGTCACGGTCGCCAAATGTCGTTTCAAGAAATCAATACTACCCGTATAGACTCTTGAATCATAAATTCGTGGTAATACTGCGTTTTCTAAAAATTGATTACCAGTAAGACTCCGAAAAATGTATATTTTATTTCAAATTACAACCTTTCAAAAAACTCAATAATAAACTATAACAACCATTCTGTTTTTAAATTCAAGGCTAAATTATTTTGCCTTTAACATCAGAAATTAGAAACTGTTTGCAGGTCTACATTGTTGATCCCGCAACAACCTCTGAAGAAGAATATAAATATATTGGAAAATTTAGGTAATAAAAGAGACCTATTGATTATCCGGCAGACCTAAAACCCACTAATTATTTTATATATATCAGGTTATTATAAAGTAAGGGATATATTTTAAATTATGATAACTTTTTAACAAATTAAGTTAATAACAAGAAATAAATGAAATCTAATTGCTTATGAAATGGGATTTAGTATGCCCAAAACAGGTTACGGCAATTGCTCAATATGACCTCCATTTTGTTGTTGTAAGATCACCATCCTTACCTCCAAATTGTACACAGCATTTCGTAACATTTCTGGTTAAATTGTACCAATTTGCTCCGTAATACTGTCTTTTAATTCTTGTAACGTAGTTGGTCGTCTTCTAAACACTAAACTTTTTAAATAACTCCACAGCCAGTAATCCGCTGGGTTTAGATCAGGTGATCTTGGTGGCCATGAATTTACGAAATGTCTGCTTAACACGCGATCTTGAAAACGTTGGTTAACAATTCTTTGACTGGTCGAAAATGTGCGGGGTGCTCCATCCTGCATAAAATGATGTTTTCAATTCCGTAGTGCTCGTTTTGCAGCTGTGGAATAACATAATTTTGTAACATTTGCAAGTATCGTTCACCATTTACAGTTACAGATACGGCTTGTCCATTCTGCATTTCCTCGTAGAAATACGGACCAATAATAAAATCAGCTGTAAAACCGCACCAAACGGTGACTTTCTTGTCATGAAGACCTTTTTTAACGATTTGTTGCGGATTTTCTGCAGACCAGATTCTACAGTTTTGAGTATTGACTCCACCATTCAGAGTAAAATGTGCATCATCTGTCCATAAAATACGGGATAACCATTCGGGTTCAATTTCCATCTGAGCCATTACTCGCAAAGAAAAATCGTACCTAGTAGCCAAATCTGCGTCCTTTAATTCAAACAGCATCTTCAGTTTATATGGATACATGTTTAGAATTTTGCGTAAAATTTTCCAAACCGTGGTATACGGCATTTGCAATCGCTTGGATATCGCATTTGCACTGCTGATTGCGAGTGAATTGCTTCTGGCTATGTCTTGATTTTCATGAAGAACCTCTGCAACTTGGACATCACTAATTATTGGTCTTTCTGATCTTGGTAAGTCAGTTACAGACCCTGTTCTTTCAAATTTTTGTATCAAATTGCGGTACGCTTGCATTTGACAGGGTCCCGCTCTCAAACCCATTCTCGTGCGAAATCTTCGTAATCCAGCGGTATAATTTCTGCCGGATTCATAATAGCACTGAACTAAACCAATTCTTGTTTGTAAATCCATGTTATTACAGTTGAGTCGTTTGAACTCAACGTTTACTTGAGTTTTAATTTCAAAATAAAACTTCAAATTGAATAATTTCGTTTTGACACTAGTGTCAACAATTGTTATGACAACGTTTTTGTTTCTCATAGATACGGTAAAATCCCATTCACTAAGCAACTAGATTTCGTTTATTTTATGTTACTAACTTAATTTATTAAAAAGTTGTAATGATTTAAAATATATCCCTTACTTTATGATAACCTAGTTATATATAATATATATATATATATATATATATATATATATAATAGATTCTTTGTTTCTGGACGTTATTAATATTAATTAAGATTCGATTTTGGTTTACTTCGTTCAAATGTCATAAATTAATCAAAATATGCCAAAGTCATTTATTAATAACGACGTTTCGGAAAGTATGTTTCCAACGAAAAGGAAACTTAGGCGTCCCAGGACAGTTAACAACAACAATAACCATGAACGTGTTTTGAGCAAATCTTAGAAAATCCGAAAGTCAGCCAGGCAGGACAGCGTTACAACTGATTTAAAGAACTTCCTTTCTAAGAATCCTGAAGGAGCTGGGTACATTTCGTATGTGATTCAGGTACATCAACAACACATCCTCAGGATTATCGCAGTAGGTGGAATATTGCGCCAGAATTCTCGCGTTACAGTATGAAAATCCTGAATTTTTGAAAAATGTTTGGTTTCAGACGAAGCACATTTCACTTGTCAGGCTATGTGAATCGTCGCACAAATCGATTTCTGGGCTTTGCCAGACCCGATGAGGTTCAAGAGGTTCCTTTACAAGTGAAAAAGTGAGTGTCTGGTGTGCTGTTTTCGGACACGGAATCATTGGTCCGTACTTTATCGAAGAGAATGGTAGGCAAGTCACATTAATCAACAGAGGTACAGATAAACTTTAACACGATTTATCCTGATCTACGTCAATTCTGCCGTGCACAACTTGGCATTTCGAAACCAATTTTTCAGCAGGACGGGCAACTTGCCATACTGCTCGCAATTCGTCAATTTCTTCAAGAACATTTTCAAGCAAATTCATATCACGATTTACTGACTTCCCTTATCCTTCACATTCTCCAGACCTCACACCTCCAGACGCATACATTTGGGGCATGGCTAAAATGCCGTTTTCAAACGGGCACCAAAACCATCGATGAATTAGGATGCCGTTAGAGTCTTCTTCGCAGCCCTGAGACAACCCTTATTCAACATGACCAGAAACTTAGAACATCGTTATGAAGTCTGTCTCGAACGAGGAGGTGCACATTTAGAACATATAATAAAGTGTCAATAATATGTATTTTTTAAATATACAAAACAATTACAATTTCAGTACTGTTTATTTCGGGCAATACTGTATTATTGACACTTTATTATATGTTCTAAATGTGCACCTCCTCGTTCGAGACAGACTTCATAACGATGTTCTAAGTTTCTGGTCATGTTATTGAATAAGGGTTGTCTCAGGGCTGCGAAGAAGACTCTAACGGCATCCTTTAATTCATCGATGGTTTGTGGTGCCCGTTTGAAAACGGCATTTTTAGCCATGCCCCAAATGTATGCGTCTGGAGAATGTGAAGGATAAGGGAAGTCAGTAAATCGTGATATGAATTTGCTTGGAAAATGTTCTTGAAGAAATTGACGAATTGCGGCAGCAGTATGGCAAGTTGCCCCGTCCTGCTGAAAAAATTGGTTTCGAAATGCCAAGTTACGTGCACGACAGATTTGACGTAGATCAGGGATAAATCGTGTTAAAATTTGTCTGTACCTCTGTTGATTAAGTGTGACTTGCCTACCATTCTCTTCGATAAAGTACGGACCAATGATTCCGTGTCCGGAAACAGCACACCAGACACTCACTTTTTCACTATGTAAAGGAACCTCTTGAACCTCATCGGGTCTGGCAAAGCCCAGAAATCGATTTGTGACGATTCACATAGCCTGACAAGTGAAAATGTGCTTCGTCTGAAAACCAAACATTTTTCAAAATTCAGGATTTTCATACTGTAACGCGAGAATTCTGGCGCAATATTCCACTCTACTGCGATAATCCTGAGGATGTAGTTGTTGATGTACCTGAATCACATACGAAAATGTACCCAGCTCCTTCAGGATTCTTTGAAAGGAAGTTCTTTAAATCAAGTTGTAACGCTGTCCTTGCCTGGCTGACTTTCGGATTTTCTAAGATTTGCTCAAAACACGTTCTTGGTTATTGTTGTTGTTAACTGTCCTGGGACGCCCTGAGTTTTCGTTGGCACAATACACTACCTGTATTTCTAAACTTTTCAATAACCTTCAAAATTACAGCATTACTTGGAGAACGTTTATTAAACCTTTGTTGAATTGATAGACACGTATAGCAAACTTGCTACCATTACGGTCAGAGCTCGATTCCGTAGGTAACGAAAGGATGTTGAATGGCTCTCCAGTAAACACTGTCCCTCGTACTAAGACATCTTTCAAGCCCAGCTAATACTTCTTTAGGCTTACTTGCAGAGTCTATGAGCTAGGGTACTGTAGGATGCGTATACGATAAAACACGCAATTAGTCAAACTTTTATTTCGGACAGCACCCTATTTAATGATATTTATATATACGAAACTGTATCCGTAAGATCATTTTTGATTAACGGAAATTCTTCTGAAAAATTTACGTATGTCTGACTACTACAGTAGGAGACTCGAATAGATATGGATTACGTTTAATCTCTGCAACCCTGGTAATGGGAATCGGATGCTTCAGTAAAAGTCCATCTGAAAATCTTTAACCACACCTAAGACTATGTTTCAAACTTAGGACTTCAGCTTATGAGCCTAGGTCAGCTTTATCACATAAAATTCATAAAAAAATTCGCTACCTAGTCTTAATAATGTTATAATGAAACTTCAAATCAAAAAATCTTGAAACTTTCGACAGCAACTCAAAAATACTTTTCTTAATACTACAACTGGATATTGCTAAACTGTTCGTGCTATCTGTAGACCAATATACTGTTCTAGGACTTTTAACAGACTTTATACGAAAATATTTACAGAACATATCTTAAAAATTTAAGCTTAACCATTATACTTTTCTTAAACTAAATGTTCTATTGTAAACTAAAATACTGATTTAAACAGAAAATTTTACATTAAACTTTGATATAGTTATTAACAATTATATGGAGACTTTTGAAATAGTTTTGTTATTACAGTTTAATAGAAATCTCTAAACATTCGTGGAATGATTTTTTTTTATTTATTATTTAGTTACATAAATTACTTCAGTTCTCCACAAGAACTATATGACTTTCATTTTATATTACAGTGATTTCATGCTACTGGAATAGGATCCTGTTTAGTGTACAATAAACAAATTACATATTCAAAAAAAATTCGCAGGTTATGACTCTACAGTTTTAATAGTTATCTCTAATAAACTCAAAGGTCTAAGAAAAATACTTGTTGTCGACATTGAACTATACTTCAGGTGTACTAACACAATGGGTTTTACCCAATGCTTCGGCAAATAATTCTTATCATATCATATGTTTTGTAAAGCAAACCTTTTACTACAACTTTATAACTTCGAACACAATCTTACAAAAACACTTTGAAAATATTAAGGTCAAATATACCTTATCTAAATACTACATTTTTAACTAAATTTTATTTGAAACAAATAAAATGAGCTATGCATTTTTGCAAAAATATCAAGAATTAATTTTACATAAACTTGTGTATAGCTACTTCGAAAATTATTTGTGTTTTTTAAATGAAAGTTCCTTCGGAATAGTATAAGTATAAAAATGGAGATGACTCACCGCTGGCTATCCGTTTGTCTGCCGGTTTTATTTCTTTTAAAGATCTTTTTTAAACATCTGCGTTCCTACTCTTACCGTGAACGCGGCTGACGCAGGGGTCCTTCATTCAAACCAATCCCATGTGGGGGTTTCCACTTTCCTGCCTAGCAACGATTAAAGCGGCCTTCCAATTTTGTGCTTGCTTTAAGATTAACGATTGTTTTTTTATAATACACAATGTCCATTGTTTAATAACGTGTTACTTGAATTTATCATTTTAGAACTAGGAATTAAATTGTCTTTATATTCCATAATTAATATCTTAATTCTTTAAACTCTAAACTAATAAAAAAATTTTGGGGTAAGCTTGTGGAATATTTTCTTACCTTAAAAATATATCTACAACCATTTTTAGGTCGATGCTGTTACCAAGACTAAACTTATGGCACACGTTGGCTCCACTTAAATAATTTTTGTGACGGCATGTTTAATTAAAAACGTGCAGGCCCTGGATAATTGTGGTTTTCGGACTACATCTCATATCAAAATGGCCTTTTCCACGAGGCAATCTTGGCTATTACAAGCATGCGCCGGGAAGGAAGATATCGAATCAAAATACAAACAACTAGAAGTTTACTTAAAGTGTTCTTTTGCTATTCTAATGTAGATGGCGTACTATGTATGAATTTATAATAAAAAGTTTCAATAGAAATTTGATATCTATTTATAAGGTGTATTGAATAAAATTGTATATTTGAATAACAGAAAATCGTAATTGTTACAATATATATATATATATATATATATATATATATATATACACACGTTATACGTACCTCACATATCATACGAAGCCCGCTATGTACTACAGACTAGACGAAGCCCGGGTCCAGGGGTGTGGTAAAATAATTTAATTTTTACTCAAACACATCCTTTCAGGGTATATCAGAATAAATGTGTATAATTATTGCAACTAACCACTTTTAAGAAGCCTGCCAATGTTGCAATTTAAAAAGGTTTTATTTCTGCTGCTGGAGATCATTTTTTACTAAGCTCAAACTAAGCACTAAATGAATTCGATTTTCTAGTTTATCACAGATTAATCAACTCAATTGTAGTTCTTTTAAGATTATTCGAAATGCGTACTAGAAAGTTTTTAATTCGGTCTTTCGCCCAGTATCTTGGTTATTTACACTTTAGAGACCGTTTTTCTGTTTCACACTGAAAGTGGAGAAATGCAAAATTCAATTTCTTTGGCTATTTCTAAGTTTAACAGGGTAATCATGAAAAGGAATGTTAACAGTTAAAATTGCAATTTCTAAAATTTCATATTTAAAGGTCATGTTCGTCTTCCTAAAGAGCCACCTATCTTTATATTATTTGCTTTAACACTAAACCAAGTTTAAATGCTGTTGAATGAATTTCGCTATATTTTGTATGGATTCTAGATATTGTTCCAATACAATCTTCAAATTTCCAGTTTTTTCATTATGTAACAAAAGTTTAGAAACGGAGCCAAATGTTATGTTTTTAATGTCGTGAGTATCTTTTATACCTATAAGACATTAATATAGTTCAGCCTGCAATTTTTGTCAGCATTGTTAAAAATAAGTATAATTTAAAACCAGTTAATAATTTTAATGTCAGTCTAGATTTTAAAATAACCAAGATCGTGGTGGTTCTGTGTGATGTTGCTATGGCTATAATGTTTAGCCACATTTCTGTTCATCGAATTCTAAAATGGTTTAAAAGTTTTTTTAAGAGTTAGTGTGCAGAGAACACTAGGGGCATTAGTTGATAAAGCAGTGACTTTGGATAAAAGTCTGTTATACAGGGTGCCCCACGAGGAACCTGACAAACTTCTAAGGTGGTTTCCTCTTATCAAAATAATGAAAAAAGTACATATAAACATATGTCCGGAAATGCTTTCTTAGCGAGTTACGGCTAGCGAAATATTTCGCCCGATTTTCTGGGAAAGGACGGAAATAAAGCCAAACCGTTTTTTATGGCGTTAAGTTAAGTGTTAAATTTATTGGATTAGAAGTTTGCCGGGTTCCTCGTGACACCCTCTATATTAGCTTTTCTATTTAACATAATATTTCCCATAATAAATCTAATATCCTCAATTTCTGAGAGGGAGAGAGGGTGGTAGTTCGATTCTATAAAATGTATCAATTTTGGGTAAAGTTCTCATCTAAATTAATAACCTTAAGTTCAAGCTAATTTTTTTGTAACTTTCTATGGCTTTATAGACGCACACTAGAACTCATGCAATTCCAGATCACTTCTAAAATAGTTTACCTTTTATAAAAGACTTTACTGAATAATTTGCAGTTCAGTTAGAACGAGGTATACAAAAAATTTACATGTTAATAACTGCGTTCGATGACATGAGTTACAAAATATTAAATGTTAATATAAATTGTTACGTTCAAAATCCTGTAAGCGATTTTTTCTGCATAAATATTAATTCATACTATTTCTATTTGAAACGCCCTAAAGTTTCTAAACAAATCATAAAATCTATCGATTAACAAGCTAGATTTCTTCCACTTGAAATTAATGCTATTTTATAAAATTTTATGAGGTATTTACTCTACTGATAATATCAAACATCTGCTTAGCAACTTCAGGTTACAAAGTCACTGCAATATGTTCCACACCTGCAGTGATTGCGTTTCAACAACAGCTGTACATACATTCATGGCTTTTTTTAAAAATATTAGGTAGCTTTAACCACTTGTCTAGTAAGTGAACACTTGGAAGGGGTTTATTATATATACCAAGTTTATACTTGCATCAAGTGGCATGCTGTTTCCTTGTAACAGTGCAAGTGTGAAAAGGAATAAGAATGTTTCCCTTTGTTAACAATTCTTGGTGAATGTTATTTCCTTGTTTGCAAGTTGTTGCAGCTGATACTTGTGCAGCTGCTGTCTGAGAATTCTTCACACTTGATTCTTTGGCGATATTTCTGAAAGCCAAACACCTTGCCCATACATTGTTCTTTCCTTATAAATACAAACCGTGCTTTGAAAGCGGGACATTTAATACAGCTTCTCTTTAGCGAAAAAATGTGTTGGGTGTTGCGAGATTAAAATGCTTTCTGTGTTAATATGAGTTAGTGGTTCCAGCACCCAGCCATAGACAAATGTAGCCGCATTTCCTCATCTTAAGATAGTACTAGAAAGAAGTTGATAGATCAAGGTACAGTCAATTTTTCTGTTTGCTTTATGTGTTGCTGTTTTGAAAGATAAACACTTCTTTTTTGGGTTGATTTCGCACTAAATTGCATACTATAAGTTACAAAATGCACGCTTACGACACAAACCATTATATTACTGTATTATTTCTTTAATTCTTGTACATATTTAGGGTTGAACATGTAAGTATTCTTGTATTTAGATAATAAGATTTTATTCTTAATATTTTAAAATGTTTAGATTTATACTGTACTATATGTAAATTGACGCTTTTTGTACATCACGTGACACCGAACTATTACGTAAATGTGTTTTTGATTTTTGTAAGTCTTTCGGGACTGTATGTTGGTAACACAGTTTTTACGGAGGTTTCCAATTTGAGCTTTCTGTATCACCCACCCCACTCTAAGACGTTCTTGAGCTAGTCCTAAATCTAATTCTTTTGGATTTCGGTTTTACCATTTTGTCCCTGCTTTTTTGCGGTATTCAATGTAGGCAATTTCTTTTATTTACGTTACTGCTTTCTTTCTTATCTACACGGAATACCGTAACAAAATGTAAAACAAAAACTAACTTATCCATATTGGAAAAAGAAAGTTTAACTATACAAGTTAAACTTCAGTTTAAAATATGAAAATGACATAAAATAATCATGAATCAACTTAGGTCAAATCACCAAATACGTCATTCAAATGTGCTTGATACTTTACTTTTCTAGAGAAAGTTTTACACATACAATATACGTAAAAGATCAGCACTTGCAAGTTGACATTCTCAAACCACGCTGAAAGTTAAACAATGCATGGCCAGCTGGTTTGGCAGGAGCAGCGCATTAACATGCTTTAGAATTCAAATTTTATAAAGTTCTATCGTATATTGTAATAATCGAAGAATTTGTTAGTTCATATAAATTTTTTACCCTAGTTTACACATAATTGACATTTACGCCATTAAAACGTCCTTGCGAAAGTTTAATTTACTAGGAATTGATTAAAAACTTATTCATTAAAATGAGCGATTTTCTTCCAGAGCGGGGGCTGCAAAAGTCGATGCTCCGTAACTCACTTACATCCCGCTGTATATGTACATTATTTTATTTCCATCCGTGTGTCATTAAAAATCGCATTACTTTTGAAACCCGTAGATGTTAGCCACCCTCGTTTCGCTCGGGCAGCTAGCAGAGAAGGACTTCAATGTGTACCTTAGCACCCGTGCTGCTTACGAATATTTTTCGCCTAGTCTCTTTCTTGGATTATATTAAAATTTGTATTTGGTATATCCAACACTGTCTGAATAAAAAAAGACAGCCGACATCATCATAGGTAATATCATAAAACCTTGACAAATAGTCCACTATTTTATTGTGATCAATTTATCTTGAATGTGATGCATGTCAATCTCACAATACCAAATTGCTATTTTGTAGACTAATGCCTGAAAGCTTTAGTTTGTGATTATTAATGACAATTTGATCGGGTCTGATTGCAGAGCACTCGAAGAAAAGTTATGCAATAAAATAGCAACTAAAAAACAGCTAAATTATTATTTTTTGTGTTTGCTTGAGGAAATACAGAATGAAAATACTTTTATCGCCAAAGGGCGGTAAATCTAATTTACCAACCTAATTTAAAGGCGGTAAATTGGATTTACAGATTAAAAAAGTGAAAAAATTATTTAGTGTAGGGTTAGACACGTTACCGTAGATTTGTAACCATGGTTTTTGATTAGTAATCAATCATTTGCTTTCCTAGGAAAGTAAATAAAAATTTATGCCTCGATTAACAGTCATCCTAGTAAATTCAACTTACACAAGCGTGTTTTAGTAACGTAAATGTCAATTATGCCTAAAGTAGGGCAACAAAATTTATTTGAAATCAAAAATCCTTTGATTATTACTACAGTACCTATATGATAAAACTTCATAAAGTATCAATTCTAAAGCATGCCAATACGCTTCTCCAGTCATACCAGTTGGCCGTGCATTGTATAATTCTTGGTATGGCTTGAGCTTAGTCACTATCTGAAGAGTGGCAGGCTGACTTTCTAACGATTGTGCATAATTACCTTTCATTTAAACGTAGTCCACCATTTGATGAAAAGACTTGAAAAATTTTTTATTTTAAGTCAAAACCACTCTCGGTAGAGTTATAATCCACTGTCGTAGTGGTGGTAGACCAATATTTCATTAATTATAATTGATAAACTTTCATTTGCACATGGTCTATCCACATGATAAAATCACTTAAAAAAAATTGATTTTACTACAATCATGGTGCCCATAGCCCTCGTCTCCACTACTGTCAGACCGGCAGACTTACAGCAATCTTTCTGTTTTAGCCTACAGATAGTGTGTACAAAATTTACACAATGATGAAATGACCGACGTTTCGGGTATACTATCTCTCGAACTATTATAAAAATGTGTCCTTTTGTATAGCAGGAGAAGAAGCTTATTACTATAATGAAATTAATGTAATGAAAATGCAGCATCTTGAAACACTTGTACAAATTACTGCTCGGTTGTTAAAGATTTTTCTGAATAATTGCAAACACAATTCGCACGTAATTAATTTACCGCAAAGATCAAGAATATGTATCAAATTTTTACTGCTAGAACAAATGTTAAAATATAAACTTTTAATACTATATTTTGTTTGAACACTGGTTGTAGCTTTAAAATGTAATTTGTTAATTAAGAAGTATTTGCCTGCAACACACATTAATCTGAACAGCACAAGATTGTCAGACTTATGGGCTTCTTATAGGGCATCAAAAATATTTGCCTCGTAAAGACTGTACGGTATATACACGTGCGTCTCGCGCCACATCTGATCTTGGCTGCCGCTAAAGTCATCATAGTTTTCAGTTGACAATTGTGAAACTTGTTTACATGGTGAAGATTAAACATCAAAACTTTGATGCCACTCTCAGCAATTAAAATTACACTTGTGAGGACTTTACCAAATATATTATGTATAAATGACTTATTAGCCTTCAGTTACTAATAAATCCTTGTTTATATGCCCCAAGAATTATTCTCCTTTCTGTGAGATCCAATCTTATACAATAAGTGGTTTAATTTTTTCTATAATGTAATGAAGATATGGTTTCCACTTGTTCATTTACAGAATTAGAATTATTAAATTAAAACCACCAACAAACATAACATAACTATCCAGGCACATGACAACGTAATGAAAACAAGGAAGCTATGGCCTTGACGGCAGCCGAGATCAGATGTGGCGCGAGACGCTCGTCGGTATATACAACGTATATACGACATAACTAACACACCCTCTTAAGGACAATGCCATCAACTAAACGTGTATAGGTTGCGATACTATACCGACTTATGAAGCTCACGTAAATTTTGTAGAAACGTTATCTATGATCATATCTATTGAAATAAAATTTAATGCACACAAATTTTTAGGAAGCCCGTTTCGGGCTTCGTAAAACCACAGAGGGCTTTGTATAATCTGCGGAATATGTCGTTCAGAGCTTCTTATAGGACGCTAGTACGTATATATATATATATATATATATATATATATATATATAATTGAATTCAATTATTTAAGTGTTATGCTGTGATAATGTGAATAAATTTCACGAAACGTCGCATACAATTCAAGTTTTTAATTTTTAATTTTTATACTTCGGTCCTTAGTAACCGTAATCAGTTTTATAAAATATATATATATATATATATATATATATATATATATATATATGATATTATATATATATATATATATATATATATATATTAATAGAGAAGAATAATCCACATTTGGAATGCAAATGAATGCTTAATATATATTAATAGTTATTAAGATGAAATGAAAACCCAATTTTGTATTTAAAGTTGAATTACCATTTCAAATCGAACCAGTAATTGAAAACCACTAAAAGAACGGCTACAGCAGGACTTAAAGCTGCAACCTCTGATTTTCCGTATCAGTGCTCTAACCAATTGAGCTATCTAGCCTAATTGTTTAGATGATGTTATACTTAATACTACTGAAGCTTTGCTCTTATTAACGATTTTCAATTACGTCTTGCATTTAAGGAAATTGAATCTAGTTATATACATAATTCATGTACTAATAACTTGATCATCCCATTTTTGCAACGTTCGGAATAATACAAACATGTAATTTTATTATTATTAATACAGAAGAATAATCCACATTTGGAATGCAATTGAATGCTTAATATATATTAATAGTTATTAAGATGAAATGAAAACCCAACTTTGTATTTAAAGTTGAATTACCATTTCAAATCGAACTAGTAATTGAAAACCACTAAAAGAACGGCTACAGCAGGACTTGAATCTGCAACCTCTGATTTTCCGGATCAGTGCTCTAACCAATTGAGCTATCTAGCCTAATTGTTTAGATGATGTTATACTTAATACTACTGAAGCTTGGCTCTTGTTAACGATTTTTAATTACGTCTTGCATTTAAGGAAATTGAATCTAGTTATATACATAATTCATGTACTAATAACTTGATCATCCCATTTTTGCAACGTTCGGAATAATACAAACATGTAATTATATTATTATTAAAAGAGAAGAATAATCCACATTTGGAATGCAAATGAATGCTTAATATATATTAATAGTTATTAAAATGAAATGAAAACCCAACTTTATATTTAAAGTTGAATTACCATTTCAAATCGAAGTAGTAATTGAAAACCACTAAAAGAACGGCTACAGCAGGACTTGAACCTGCAACCTCTAATTTTCCGGATCAGTGCTCTAACCAATTGAGCTATCTAGCCTAATTGTTTAGATGATGTTAAACTTAATACTACTGAAGCTTGGCTCTTGTTAACGATTTTCAATTACGTCTTGCATTTAAGGAAATTGAATCTAGTTATATACATAGTTGATGTACTAATAACTTGATCATCCCATTTTTGCAACGTTTGGAATAATACAAACATGTAATTATATTATTATTAATAGAGAAGAATAATCCACATTTGGAATGCAAATGAATGCTTAATATATATTAATAGTTATTAAGATGAAATGAAAACCCAACTTTGTATTTAAAGTTGAATTACCATTTCAAATCGAACCAGTAATTGAAAACCACTAAAAGAACGGCTACAGCAGGACTTGAAGCTGCAACCTCTGATTTTCCGTATCAGTGCTCTAACCAATTGAGCTATCTAGCCTAATTGTTTAGATGATGTTATACTTAATACTACTGAAGCTTTGCTCTTGTTAACGATTTTCAATTACGTCTTGCATTTAAGGAAATTGAATCTAGTTATATACATAATTCATGTACTAATAACTTGATCATCCCATTTTGCAACGTTCGGAATAATACAAACATGTAATTTTATTATTATTAAACAGAAGAATAATCCACATTTGGAATGCAAATGAATGCTTAATATATATTAATAGTTATTAAAATGAAATGAAAACCCAACTTTGTATTTAAAGTTGAATTACCATTTCAAATCGAACTAGTAATTGAAAACCACTAAAAGCACGGCTACAGCAGGACTTGAACCTGCAACCTTTGATTTTCCGGATCAGTGCTCTAATCAATTGAGCTATCTAGCCTAATTGCTTAGATGATGTTATACTTAATACTACTGAAGCTTGGCTCTTGTTAACGATTTTTAATTACGTCTTGCATTTAAGGAAATTGAATCTAGTTATATACATAATTCATGTACTAATAACTTGATTATCCCATTTTTGCAACGTTCGGAATAATACGAACATGTAATTGTATTATTATTAATAGAGAAGAATAATCCACATTTGGAATGCAAACGAATGCTTAATATATATTAATAGTTTTTAAGATGAAATGAAAACTCAACTTTGTATTTAAAGTTGAATTACCATTTCAAATCGAACTAGTAATTGAAAACCACTAAAAGAACGGCTACAGCAGGACTTGAACCTGCAACCTCTGATTTTCCGGATCAGTGCTCTAACCAATTGAGCTATCTAGCCTAATTGTTTAGATGATGTTATACTTAATACTACTGAAGCTTGGCTCTTGTTATTTCATCTTAATAACTATTAATATACAGGGTGAATGGTATCGTTTGTGCAAAAATAAACTGGGAGATAGTACACTTAATTTGCAACAAAAATTGTTAATATGACCCCTGTCCTATCTCGATTGGTTTAGGAGATATGGTTTTTTTACTCTGTTTCTTAATAACGCGACTTCTTGCAGTAAAAGTTAAATTTCTCGGCTTCTGCTGCAATTAACTAGATAAACAATCCGATTTTCATAAACTACATTAAATTTCCTATAAAAAACAACTATTTCGATTTTTTTAATTTTAAAAGAAACATTTATTATAAAGCATTAAAAGGTAAAAAATTACAAAGGAAATTTTTTTAACAAAGTTCAAAGTAATATTACAGCGAAATTATTTTATCTATAAATGAGCAAATGTCACAAAAACAACCTCACTTCATAAGGTTTCCAGCAGTACGAAACACTTTCTATTTGATTTTTAATTTATCAAGAATGGAAATATGGAAACAAATATTTGTTTCCAATTCGCATTAAAATTCGCCCACTGCCTTGATTATCTAATGATCCCACAACGTTTTTCCGGTATTACGGAGGCAATAATTTGATAAATTAAATTTTATTTGTATTGTTCAAAATGCTGACCACCGCACCTGATACAGGTTCTTGCTCTTTTCCGCATACTTACCATGGTCACGCTCATAGATAGCTTTTCTCTTAAAAGTTGACATCCATTTTCGAGCCTTTGTCTCAAATTTTCCAAACTGACTACCTCCGTGCTGTATACGTATTTTTTTAAAAAGCCCCATACAAAGTAATCCATGGGATTCAAGTCAGGCGATGTTGCTGGCCACGGAATCGGTTCTCCTCTACCAATACACCTTGCGTACTGTTCGTTTAAAAACTGGCGGACACCACGTGTGTAATGAGGAGGAGCCCGTCATGTTGAAAAATGATATCTCTACGAACTTCTAAAGGGACATCTTCCAACAATAGGGGTAGTTGATTTTGAAGAAAGCCCAAATACACTTCTCCATTGAGGTTTCTTTCGAAAATATAGGGGCCAATAAGGGTGTTTCCTATGACAGCCGTTCACACATTTAGGATGAATCTGCGTTGGAGCGATTTCTGTCTTATTGCATGAGGGTTTTGATCGGCATAATAGTGGTAATTGTGGAGATTTAGAACGCCAGCATGCGTAAAGAGGGACTCATCAGATCATAGTATTTTTCGAAAGAAATGGCATTCCTCAATATACCGTGCTAATAACCAACGGCAGAACATCAACCTTCCTTGGAAATCTTCGCCTCCGCCTTCCAGAGCTTGAACAGGTGTAAAGTGAAAAGGACAAATATTATTCTTGGTCAGAACATCTACTACTTTCCATTGCGAAACTACAACCTCTCTTGCAATTTGACGTTTAGAAATTGTAGGGTCTTGTTCCACTCAATCCAAGACAAACTTGTCAATTTCTACGTCCAGATCTTGCCCCCTTTCATTAGATACTTGAAATGCTCTTCCATCAAGGAACCATTGGTGCGTTCTTGCAAACACGTAGCGACTGGGAATCGGAGGATTTGGAAACCGATGTTGATATTCCTCCCGTGCTCTTGTAGAATTGCCATTACAAAAACCATAAATGAAATGCATATCTGCATATTCTCTATTGCTATAATGAGCAGGCATCTTAGATAGTAATTTAGTACGTATCAAAAATTTATACGAATACAATTGTCTAATCAGTGACAATGCTTCACACTGTCAATGTGACAACTACATGCTATGAACGTATCTGTGTTCTTAAAATTACTGTACATTTTTGTTTTCAATTCGCACCGCCTTGATTATCTTATAATCGAACAAGGTTTTTCCGGCATTACGAAGGCAATAATTTAATAAATTAAAAATCAAATAGAAAGTGTTTTGCACTGCTGGAAACCTTATGAAGTGAGGGTGTTTTTGTGACATTTGCTCATTTGTAGATAAAATAATTTCGCTGTAATATTACTTTAAACTTTGTTAAAAAATTTCCTTTGTAATTTTTTACCTTTTAATGCTGTATAATAAATGTTTCTTTTAAAATTAAGAAAATCAAAATAGTTGTTTTTTATAGGAAATTTAATGTAGTTTATGAAAATCGGATTGTTTATCTAGTTATTTGCAGCAGAAGCCGAGAAATTTAACTTTTACTGCAAGAAGTCGCGTTATTAAGAAACAGACTAAAAACACCATATCTCCTAAACCAATCGAGATAGAACAGGGGTCATATTAACAATTTTTGTTGCAAATTAAGTGTACTATCTCCCAGTTTAATTTTGCACGAACGATACCATTCACCCTGTATATTAAGCATTCATTTACATTCCAAATGTGGATTATTCTTCTCTATTAATAATAATATAATTACATGTTTGTATTATTCCGAACGTTGCAAAAATGGGATGATCAAGTTATTAGTACATGAATTATGTATATAACTAGATTCAATTTTCTTAAATGCAAGACGTAATTGAAAATCGTTAACAAGAGCCAAGCTTCAGTAGTATTAAGTATAACATCATCTAAACAATTAGGCTAGATAGCTCAATTGGTTAGAGCACTGATCCGGAAAATCAAAGGTTGCAGGTTCAAATCCTGCTGTAGCCGTTCTTTTAGTGGTTTTCAATTACTAGTTCGATTTGAAATGGTAATTCAACTTTAAATACAAAGTTGGGTTTTCATTTCATCTTAATAACTATATATATATATATATATATAGATATATGCTAATCTTGAAGTTTCTGAGGACGTTGTCTGCTTAGTGAATTTTCCAGGTACTATTCCACATAGCTGGCTGGTTCTGAAGTGAATTGTTGTCAATTTGGAGACGTTTCGGCAAAATCCTATCTGCCATCTTTTATCAAAAGCTGCTTGTTGCTTTTGAATAAAAGCTTTCTCTTAATTTTTGGTTGTGGGGTTTACCTGTCAAATTCTGTTCAAATTTTTGCGATTTAGACATATGCCTAGGAAACCTTTAAGAGTTTGACTAATGTTTTTGAATATAACTGGTATACAAAAACTTTTACATAATCACCTCAAACACGAAATTGTCTCAATTTGTAGCTCAAAAAGTTCTTGTTTTCCTCAATTTAAAAAAGAAGATTAAATGAAATATTACTTTAATTACTTTTACAAATAAAAATAATTATAAATTGTTGTCTGAGAACAGATACTTAAAAGAGCTTTAAACAAAATCGTAAAAACACTACACAATTAAAAGTTTAAATTTAAATTTCCTAATTCTATACAAAGAGTATGTTTTATACAAGCACTACTTCCTAATTACACATAAGTGATTTTAAGCACAGGTATCATGAAATCATAATTTTATACATGCAAAAAAGCCTTACGCAATAAAAATGTTAACATGGAATGCGGTTAATTATTAAGCTCATAGAAAAGACGGCAATTGTTTGAACGACGCATTAGGATCTGTCGTCGCTTCTTCCTCCACTTTGCCTAGCAAGATTACGAAGTGGTGTTATAGGAATGCGACATAAAGGACAATTAATTTTTTTCCAACTCCACTGATCTATGCATTTCTTGTGGAAAATATGACCACATATTTTTAATCGGGAAAGGTTGTCATATCTTACAAACCGCTTTAGGCAAATCCAACATTCTTGATTAATATGTTCTAGGTTACAAATAAAAGTAGCCGTCCATGCATTTACCTCTTCAAAGTTTATGTGTGCATTAGAAAAAGAAAACATGTCAAGAGGTGGCGCAGGTTGTCTTGCAGTGTTAAATACGTTCATGTGTCTACATTCACGTTCTTGAGGCCTTTGGGATGATCCTGCTAACGGAAATCGAAAATCACGTCGTTGTGAGATACAACGTAACACGGCCGGATCGATATCCGGTCTTGGGCGACGCGCTCCTAAGCCCATAGCCTCCAATGGACGCATTTGATTGTTCCCGGTTGCTGTTTGAGATGATACGCTTGCTGTTCGAGATGATAAATTGGAATTCATTTTCTGAAAATAATAAATTGCACTCCATAGGTATCACTTACGTTGAATATTTACCTTATCGTAATCACTTTCGGCAATAGAAATATTATCTTTCTTAGACGGATTCTTTTGTTGATTATTACTCATTGCTGTGCTTAGTTACCTTAAAATTATAGCACTACAACGGCGAATACCTATCAGACTGGGATATTACGACGCGTGCACAAGCTCTACGGGAGAATCAGAAATCAATATAATGAAGAGGGGAAGTGGAGTTTGCGTATTTGGTCTTCATCCTTTTGACATGCCTAATCAATAAAAAGATTGTTAGACCTATCTTTGTATTCAGAAATATTATAATTTAATTCAAAACCGAAAATAATTATACTGCTAGTGTTTCAAACCTAAAACTGATATTCAATGTCAGAACACATTCCTTTATAGCTTCAATTAAACTCAATTCAGATGGTGTTTATTAACTGAAACACAATAAATCCACCTTCGGATAACAATATGTGCTTGACAAAGTGGCTTGAAATATTTTTTCCAACACAAATCGTTTTATATCGAATTTTTATTCTAATTAAATACAGTATATTTTAAAATCTTAAAACCAATCCGCATTTACGTTTTTTTGCCTCAACCGTCCTTAATAAAAGCTTTTTCGGCCTGATTATAAACTAGACACATTTTTGTTGCGCTTTTATGTTTTTCACATAGCAGTGCTGTTTACACATAGCATATTACTTGATACAAATCGTATTGTAAATTATAGTATTCTAATTATTTTCAGATCGAACTAATAACTGAAACTATTAAAGATTAGTTTTTAAATCAGCAAAAGCGTCATTCAACTGAAAGAAGTTGCTTTAAAATAATATCTTACATCAGTAACCTGTATTACTCCAGCAATAACTAGGTATAAAGCTAAGAACTTAAATTGAATTGGCTGCTGAAACTCATCCTAATTCTTCTGAAACAAGTTAAAATATGCAAATTCTCTATTTAATTTTGTGCTAAGTGATATTAAAATAATAAATACCCCTTTACCACAAAAATATTTTTAAAAAATTAAATACGTATTTCGACGACTATGTGGTCATCATCAGTGGTCGAAATACGTAAGGGTAAATGTGCCAGTAGTCGACCAATTAAGAGATGTTATTTTTACAAATTGTTTCAAAATATGTTTAAGAACTATTGATCTATTGCAAAATGGAATTACAGCTTACATCAAACAATATATTATTGTTGTTGGAATCTGTTCTGATGTTAAGCAAAAACTAAATCAATACTTCCTTCTACTAACTTTCAGGTTTTTACAACACTAAGGAATTTATGTTTGACTAAAATAGCAATCTGCGCCCCATGTAGGGTGCAGGTAGTTACCCTTACATTTTATGTTTTTATAACACCATGGTTTTTCTAGCTAGTAGTCTTATACTTGATTTCAGAACGTTCAAAAGTGCTTTTAAATGAATGTGTCTAAATAAAACATTTTATATCAAACTGTCTTATTATTATTTTTATATAAACCCAACTCCCATATCCAATAGGTTATGGGCCCAGTTTACGAACATATTTAATTGGTGCTAGTGAATAGTTTAATTCAGTGAAAAAGATTGAGAATTATATACTAAAGACAATGGATAATACTAAGAAAATAAAAAGAAATATTAAGCCTTTTAATGGTGAGCAATATAAGTAGTGGGGTAGGGCCGGTCCTAATTCAAAACGTGTTCAGACGTATTTTCCATATGTAAAATACACGTGCACCGTTTTGTATTAGGATCGGCCCTATATAATTTCAATGTAAAATAGTTGTGAAAACATTTCAATATAAAATAGTTGTGAAAACATGAATTCTTATATACTTTCAAATGTAAAATACTTGTGGGCACGTTTTGAATTAGGATCGGCTTTATATTACTTTCAATGGAACATACATGCTTCAAAACACACGTATGTTGAAAAATGTAAGTGCAGAGAAAATGTGTGTAGATGTTTTGAATTTGGTTTTCTAGCGAGACAGTATGACAGATGTAAAATATCGCATTCAAGTCAATTGTGTTTAATTAAAGTGGATTCTGATTTATGTTTAGAGGCTGCAAATACACATGGGCCGGTTTCAATTCAAAATGTGTTCACTCTTGTGATAGGTTGAAAAGTGGGTTGGCAAAGTACGCAGATGGTGGTAATCTGCTATATAAGGAGACTGCTCCTAATATTAATTTAATTAGTCAAAGAAAAGCAATATGGATTTTAATACTCTTAATAAAACCACATATCGCAAACCTTATGTAAATTCAAAAGATCTTGTAGTGAATAAGAGGTTTAAAGTTTTAAAAGTGGAAACAATCAAGACAAAATATGGAGAAAGAGTATTAGTGGAAACAGAAGAGTTCAAGAGTATATTGCCATTGAGATATTTTGAATACCTTCAAGCTGTCAACATAGAATTTTCAGAATAATATGTCACTAATCTAAAAAATTAGTTTATTATTATAATAATATACATCTTGTTCTTTACTGTTTAAATTATTATAACACATCTAAGTCGATTGTATAAAGAATGATGTATTAAATTAAAGTGGGTTCTGATTTATGTGCGTTTTACTTTGAGTTTACCACCTTGTTTAGAGAAAGTCTTGTTTCAAAAGAGAAACTTTTATAAAATACTTTTTTATTTTACAAATTGTTGAATATTTTGATCTAACTATTTATAAATGAAAAAGTATTTATTAACTCCCGTTCTTGAAGTATCTGCTGCTCCCTCGCAGTTAGTTCCTCTCTCTTTTTTGCTTTATTATTTCTAGCTCCAAATCTATACGACGCAGTAGCTTCTCTCCACGCTTTTTAAATGCGTTAAGCAACTCTACTGTGTCATCTTCGTAGGATTTGTCATCTTCACAGCAAACAGCCATATTAGATTCCGTACATAACTTTTTCATAACCAACATGTTTTTGCCTGATCTGTGAGCATAACATAAAAGATTATTGTAGGTTCACCTTTTCTTTTGTATACTACCTGATGTTTCTGAGAGGATCAGAGTGTGTCAACGATCCGATGATAGCCTCAGAATTTCCAGAATGGTTTTTTGATCTAATGTAACTTATAAATTAGTAGTGTTTTAAAAACACATGTATAAATGTGAAAAAGCACTTACCGTGATATATCTATTACGTCACTATCAAAAATAGCAGCAGTGTCGAGTTGAGGCGAAGAGGAACCAAAAACTTCTTTAATCAAGTCTTCGTCAGAATATAATATAATTTGCTTTAGAACTTTTACGTTGGTACTATTACAATTTTTGATTGATGATAAGTTACTCATTTTTAAAAGTTGCTAGTAATAGTAACTAATAATTATACAAGAGATCTGATTGAATACTGTTGGTAAAATCTACGTGAAGTATTTATATTAAATAATAAACTGATCTGTTAGAAAAAAATTAAAAATTTGCATCGTTTTCTGAAAAAATTCAGCTCTGTAATCTATTCTAATGAACAAAACAGTATGTAAGCGAGTATAATTATACCTCAGCAGAAATAATGAATTAGTTTCATTGTCTGAAAAAAAAATTGCAATGAAGGCACATAATAAAAAACCTAAATTAGATTAATTTCGTTTTAGATTACCGCTGACATAATTTATATGCATATATAGGTAATTGTGTGTTTACGCGATTTATGCCGTATAAGAAATTTTTTAAAGGTACTGCTCAGCAAAAATAATGAATTAGATTCATTGTCTGAAAAAGAAATTGCAATAAAGGCGCATAATAAAAAACCTAAATTAGATTAATTTCGTTTTATATTACTGTTAGCATAATTTATTTTCCATAAAAATTAACAAAAATTGACTTTATATGCATATATAGGTATATAGTAATTTGTGTGTGTGTGTTTACGCGAATCATGCTGAATAAGAAATTCTTTTACCTCAGCAGAAATAATGAATTAGATTCATTGTCTGAAAAAGAAATTGCAATGAAGGCACATAATAAAAAAAATTAAATTAGATTAATTTCGTTTTAGATTACCGCTGACATAATTTATATGCATATATAGGTAATTGTGTGTTTACGCGATTTATGCCGAATAAGAAATTTTTTAAAGGTACTGCTCAGCAGAAATAATGAATTAGATTCATTGTCTGAAAAAGAAGTTGCAATGAAGGCGCATAATAAAAAACCTAAATTAGATTAATTTCGTTTTATATTACTGCTAGCATAATTTATTTTCCATAAAAATTAACAAAAATTGACTTTATATGCATATATAGGTATATAGTAATTTCTGTGTGTGTTTACGCGAATCATGCTGAATAAAAAATTCTTTTACCTCAGCAGAAATAATGAATTAGATTCATTGTCTGAAAAAGAAGTTGCAATGAAGGCACATAATAAAAAACCTAAATTAGATTAATTTCGTTTTAGATTACCGCTGACATAATTTATATGCATATATAGGTAATTGTGTGTTTACGCGATTTATGCCGAATAAGAAATTTTTTAAAGGTACTGCTCAGCAGAAATAATGAATTAGATTCATTGTCTGAAAAAGAAATTGCAATGAAGGCGCATAATAAAAAACCTAAATTAGATTAATTTCGTTTTATATTACTGCTAGCATAATTTATTTTCTATAAAAAATTAACAAAAATTGACTTTATGTGCATATATAGGTATATAGTAATTTGTGTGTGTGTATGTTTACGCGAATCATGCTGAATAAGAAATTCTTTAATTCTATCAACGTACTGGAAAATGTTTTTCTTAATATGGGGTTCTTAAAAAAACCATGAGTGCGTGTAAATTATTATATTTTTCTTTAGATTAATTTCGTTTAAAATAATGCAATGCAAATGATCCTTAACTAGTAATATATATAGAATAAGTTTTAGATTACCGCTGACACAATTTATATGCATATATAGGTAATGTTTATTGCGCGGAGGGTCTTATAAATTTATATATCGACTTACCTCCGCGGTGTTTTGTTGTTCTAAACTGCAGTTCCTCTTCCTTCAACCAAGTGGACTGTATGCGAATTGAGTCTATGTTACGTTACACTTGCACTGTGTTTTTTAGGGGTTTCACAAATAAAAACTGCGGCACTTGACTAACTTACGGTACCGAACGAAAAAACCGACGACTGTTCTGCTTCGATATCCATAAGAAAGTGTTTGTTCACTACTCTTAGTCCAACTTATTCACCCATGCACAAGGAATTTTTATGGCAGGATATAAGGGAACAAGGGATGACAGTTTTACTATTAGATTTACGACTACAAATTTAAATAACTTAAAATTAACCACGCGAACGTGCGACAAAGAGACCGAACATCCCGCCCACCAAAATAAGTATGAACTAACTTATTTTATATTTAAAACCTAATTAGAGCTATTAACTAAGAAACCTAACCGATAAACTTATATAAGTGAATATATGTGTACATACCATTAAATATCAAGTAACTGGCAGTAAACATAGTTTCACTAGAGGGCGTTTAACTAACCCTTGGGATGTCTTGACTGTAGCTACCCGAACGATGCCGTCTCTACCAGGGTGAACATCTACGACTCTTCCTAAACGCCACTGTAGAGGGGGGTTATTTTCTTCCTTTAAGAGGACAAGCGAATCAATAGGTAGGGTAGCGGAATTCCTCAACCACTTACCTTTCTGCTGCAATGTGTGTAAGTATTCAGCACTTCATTTCTTCCAAAACCCTTGTTGCATTTGCTGCAACAGTTGCCAGCGATTCAAACGAGAGGGGTTTATGGACAACAAATCTGGATCTGGTAACACCGAGACTGGTTCAACATTAAGAAAATGCCCCGGGGTCAAATACGAAAAATCATGCGGTTCGCAACTCAGTGCGCATAGTATACGTGAGTTGAGAATCGCTTCGATTTGAATCAATACCGTCGAGAATTCTTCAAACGACAAAATTTGTTCACCGATAATTCTTTTTAAATGGGATTTTACTGATTTAATCCCGGCCTCCCACAACCCACCAAAATGAGGAGCAGCCGGACGATTAAACACAAATTCGATTCTCTCAACGCCTGCCGAATGGCGCATTAATTGAGAGATTTCACGAGAGGCGCCAACGAAATTAGTACCATTTATCACAATGGATTTGAATACATTTGCCTCTTCGAGCAATAAATCGACGTAAAGCACCCAAGAAAGCGTCTGTCGACAAGTTAGACACTAGTTCCAAATGGATAGCCTTCGTGCTGAAACAAATGAATAGACAAATGTACGCTTTCAATGATTTTGCGCCACGACATCGATTCATCGTGACAGAGAAAGGTCCACCAAAGTCGACTCCCGTATGTAAAAACGCCTTACCTGGAGTTAACCGAGAAGCTGGTAAATCCCCCATAGGGGGGCATAAAGCCACAGGGTTTACACGAAAACAACGAATGCAGGATTTCAGACATTGCCGAATAGCCCTTTTGGCGGACAAGATCCAATAATTTTGAGTTAGTAAAAATTAAGTTGTTCGATTTCCAGGATGTAAATGTCTTTCATGACAATCTAATATAATAATTTCAGTCAACCGATGCGACTGAGGAAGCAAAATTGGAAATTTTGCATCATGCGATAACTCTGAGTTACGTAGGCGACCGCCCACCCTCAACAAATCACGACTATCTAGAAACGGACTAAGGCTACGAAGTTGTTTACTAACAAGTTTTCCAGTTTTAATATTTGCAATGTCTTGACCAAAAACATTTGTTTGAACTCTTTTAATCAATAAATGTATAGCCTCTTGCTGCTGAGCTAGAGACAAACGATCAGAATATTTTGAACGCAAATCTGCTGGACATTAAACATTACGAATGAAATGACGAATACATGTAATAATCCTACAAATTTTCTGCAGTTTTGAAAATTTATCCAACAACAAATCTAAGAAATTCTCAGACATAACGACTGTTAACGACAGAGTACGATATTCGACGTCCATCTGAGATGAATCGATAAGTTTTGGCAGCGATGTTACTGGCCATTCTTCATTACGACGCACTAACTAGGAAGGTCCTGTCCACCATAATGGATGATGAACCAACTCTGAAGCCAAAAGTCCACGTGAGGCACAATCCGCAGGGTTATCCTGGGACTTAACATGAAACCATGAAGATGGAGGAATACGTTCTTGAATATGCGAAATACGATTGCTAACGAATGTCTTCCACTTATGCGAGGAAGACCGAATCCAAGACAAAACAACAGTAGAATCTGACCACGCGAAAATATTACTAAATGATACAATATCTTTATAAGTATTTTTGACGAAATCTACTAAATCTGCCAAGAGTACGGCAGCACACAATTCGAGACGGGGCAATGAAACGCGATGAGTAGGAGCAACCTTCGATTTTGTGCATACTAATGAAATGGTAATATTACCTTCTAGATCGAACGAACGGAAATAGATGACAGCTGCATACCCGGCTTCAGAAGCATCACAGAATCCATGCAACTCCACCCTTTTAAAATTATGACATACGATGCGACGCGAAATCTCAATGTTCGAAACCGCTGGCAATTCACCCAAACAATGTTTCCATTTTGTATGACTTCCAATGGAGGCTCTTGGTCCCACCGAGACCTAAAAGCCAAAGATCTTGAACTAAACGTTTAGCGAACAGTACTACAGGTACTATCAACCCGAGAGGATCAAAAATTTTGCGATAGCCGACAAAATATTACGCTTAGTGCAAGTGCGCTCTTCAACGTCTAAGTTGTATAAAAATGCATCTGTAAGAGCACGCCACGAAAGGCCCAAAATTTTTATTGAACCACTATCTTTATCTTGAAATGTAATTGCGTCCGAACTGGACAGGGACTCCCTCAAGTTGGACATCACTTCCGGGCAATTACTACTCCATTTTCTTAATTGAAACTCACCACTAGAGCGAATACTATTCAATTCACCAATTAATTGATTAGCAGCTTCAATCGAATTACATCCAGTGACTAAGTCATCAACATAGGTATCGCTCGCCAATACCTATGACGCTAAAGTAAAATTAATCGACTCTAACCTTGCCAATTCTTGAACAGTACGCAAGGCCAAAAAAGGCGACGACGAGACTCCATAAGTTACAGTATTTAATTTAAAGTCCATAATAGGATCTGACGGAGAAAATCTCCAGACGATACGTTGATAATCACGATGAGTATCTTTAACCAAAATCTGCCGATACATTTGTTTAATGTCAGCTGTAATTACGATAGGATGTACACGAAAGTGCAATAACAAAACTGCAATGTCCTTTTGCAAAGCAGGACCAATAGCCAAGCTATCATTTAACGCCTTTCCAGATTGATCCTGACACGAAGCATCGAAAACCACCCGCAATTTGGTGGTAGTGCTATCACGCTTATGTACAGCTTGATGGGGAATGTAGTACATTTTCTCATGACCCGACGAATTTTCAAGCGATTTCACTTGAACCATGTGCCTGCTTGTCAAATAATCCTCCATAAATTTTTTATAATCTGAATACAATTCAGGATTTTTTAACAAACGACGTTCTAACGACAAAAATCTTTTAATACATATTGATCTCATACCCACGAATGAGGGTTCTGAAATTTTAAAGGGCAAGGTCACTACAAAACGACCGTCCTTGTTACGTCTATAATTTTCCACAAATTGATTTTCACACCTTTCTTCTTCCGGAGAAATGTGTTTCTTGAAAGGAATATTTTCTAATTCCCAAAATCGACGAATGTCACTGTCTAAGGGCTCAACGAAAGCACACAACGACGTAATAGAACTATTCGGGGAAACGACCTTTCCCGTTAAAACCCAACCAAAGGTTGTTTTAATATCAACTGGCTTGTTAGCGACACCCCAACGAGACTCGTTCAACAAAACCTGAGCAAAGATTTCCGCTCCGAGTAGTATGTCAATTTTACCAGGAACATTAAAATTAGGATTAGCTAAGGTCAAACCTCGAGTATGCGACCATTCCTTGACCCCTATCGACGACGAAGGTAATTGATTACAAATGTTAGGTAAAATATAACAATCAATTCCATATGCTGGAGACCGTGCTCCCGAGGGGCTGACTACACACGATAGTGCACCAGACACCAACGACGAATTCAAGCCAAGTCCTTGAACAGTGACATTGGCTCTCCGTTTCCTTAAACCTAATTTCTGACGGCACCTTTCAGTCATAAAACTTTCTATGAATCCGTTATCTAATATTACACGAACAGATTGCAATGTTCCTGTATAATCAAGCACCGACACCATTGCCGTAGCTAAAAGCGTGGTTGTGTGTTCTAATGACGTCGAAATCAACGAACTAGTGACAGGTTGTTCATGCACAACCGACGACGACAGATTGTCTTCACAAGGTCTACTAGTAGAAGTTAGTCTAGGCGCCGCTCTCCGAGGAGACGCTGACCTTTGACGATTGGTTTGTCGGCGTGGCGACACCGATTCTTCTTGTTTATCGAAGTGAAGCAACGAATTGTGCGACTGATGACATTTTCTACACGACCACTCTAACGTACAATTTTTCATCGAATGTGAAGTATTTAAGCATTTGATACAAAGATTTTTAAGCTTTACCACCTCAAATCTTTCTTGAGGGGTTTTATCGAGAAACTGCTTACATCTATAAATAGGATGCACAGCTTGACAGAAACTACAATTTTTAACATCATTGGTGGTACCAACTAAAGAAGTTTTAGCCGAAGTGCTAACAAACCTTCCTTTTTCTCTTTCTTTAACGGAATCTCGAGCTTTTAAGCATGTTCCTGAAGCAATGTCATTTATTTCCAACACTTTACATTGTTTTTCAATGTACGACCTTAAATCTTTAAACGAAGGAATTTCGTCACTATTTCCTAATTCAAAACGCTTTAAAATGTTTGTATCTAATTTTTTTGATAACAGATTAAACAACATGAAATCTAATAAATCTATTTCCATCTGCTTTAACACGAATATATTTTCATCAAAACAACTAATTAATTGCCGGAGTTCCGCATGCGAGTCTGAGGAACTGACCTTAGGGCATTTTTCGAAAGTATTAAAATATGTTGAAAGTAATAACCTCTTGGACTGAAAACGATTAGTAATGATTTTATAGGCTTCCTCGTATGCATAATCATTTAATGGCAAGTGTTTTATCAATGCACGCGACGACTCATCTAATGTATCAACGAGATGGCAAAATTTTTCAACAGGCGACAAACCGACATTATCGTGAATCAACCGCTTATAAATTGCATTGTAACTCTCAAAATCTGAAATGCGTCCAGAGAAGCGTGGGACTGAAAGATGTTTCAAGCGAACACCACAATCTGACGAAAAATAATTATTCATATTTTCCACCTTTGGCTTATTTTCTACCCGATCTAATTCGCATTGTTCAGCGATAATACGAATATCTAATAGATAATCATCGATTTTCACCCTAAGGGCCGAGAATTCATCCAATTGTTCACTTTCTTCATCAAAGAAAATATCCTTGCAAAAAGATTTGAAAAGCGTTTCAATCTGTTCGACACTTTTAATCGACGCTCTAATTAAAGCAATCGATACGTTTTCCGGTTGGTTTATTTTGCTGTATATATGATCCAACCTTTTAACTACAAATTTAGCTTCAAGAATAGCTTTATCAATTGATATAACCATATTTGTTTAATGATTAATGAACGACAATAAAAATTAATGTAAAAACAATGCGTGACTCAAATACGCTAAATTACTAATTCATCTACGAAATTAAATTATTAATAGAAAAATGCAACTAACTACAGTGCTCGCCCGACAAAGCTTTTAAGGTTTCAAATAAATTTCAACCCCTTTGTTATACAAGTTGCATGAACCCGAATGGTTGCTCCAACTTGAAGTGACAAATAAGGTAAAGATTTAGGATACAATAACCCTCATAAATAGTTTACATAAAAAGATACCGACGACGACCCTAATCTTTGCCACAAAGGATAAGGAATGTATTGTAAAATCTACCGTTATAACCAGATGTTTTTATCATTCAATTTGCAAGCAAGATGTTCTTTTCTGTGTAACATGTTTAACCATAATAAAAACTACGACAATTTTATAAATTTAAGTATAAGGAGCTTAAAGGATGGGAACTAATTAATTAATTAATAATCCGGTGATGAAGGCCAAATTTGTTTATTGCGCGGAGGGTCTTATAAATTTATATATCGACTTACCTCCGCGGTGTTTTGTTGTTCTAAACTGCAGTTCATCTTCCTTCAACCAAGTGGACTGTATGCGAATTGAGTCTATGTTACGTTACACTTGCACTGTGTTTTTTAGGGGTTTCACAAATAAAGACTGCGGCACTTGACTAACTTACGGTACCGAACGAAAAAACCGACGACTGTTCTGCTTCGATATCCATAAGAAAGTGTTTGTTCACTACTCTTAGTCCAACTTATTCACCCATGCACAAGGAATGTTTATGGCAGGATATAAGGGAACAAGGGATGACAGTTTTACTATTAGATCTACGACTACAAATTTAAATAACTTAAAATTAACCACGCGAACGTGCGACAAAGAGACCGGACAGGTAATTTGTGTGTTTATACGATTTATGTCGCATAAGAAATTTTTTAAAGGCACTGTTATATGATAAAACTGCAGAATGTTTTTTTAATACTGGGTTTTTAAAAACCATGAGTGCGTGTAAATTATTAAACAAAGACGGTTTAATCTGAGACATTTTACAAATTTGCTTTGTTTTTTATTAAAAGATTTCATATGTAACCATAAAAAATAGCGCTGTAATGATAGTGTATTTTCTGTACACACACCATAAATCAAAGGTCGTATAAAACATTTTTATTACTATACTGCAAACAAGAAATTTTTTGTCGTAAACGCAGCATAATGAAAAATGATGTTGTATGCTAATTCTTTTTACAGTTGTTTTGCTTACGTCAGATGATATTTTTGTATAAATAGTAAATAGAGCTATACGCATATTAAGTAGTGTATTTGATTTGTATATAATCATGAATTCTGAAACCGTGTCCGAGATTAGTAGCGCTATTTTGAGATTAACTGTAAAATGCGTGAATCTAATCAAATCAGTGAATGAAATAACGAAACACATTTTAATTATCAAAGCAAATATTAGTATATTGAAGCTTGCTATTAGAAATAAGGTATACGAAGACAATCGACAAGAAAATCCTAGTAGGCTGGAATCTAATTTGGCACACCTTAAAAGCTACCTTGTACGATTGAGGCACTTGAAACGCTCTTTGGAATATCGTGGTAAAGGTGTTGATGCAACGCTTTCTAGAGGTCATACTCGAAAAAATTTGATTTGGCATAATGTACAATCATGTTTTGGAAGTCGAATAGTTACGGGACTTATTACCAATTTAAGTTATAGAGATCCTCTGGTGTTCTTAGACAAGGCGTTTGCTAGTTTTAAACGCAAGATTGTTGCTTGCTTAAAAAAGTCAATGTTGAAAGTTAATGTAATATTTGCCGCTACTTTGTTAAGCCTACAACTGGCGAAATAGATTTGAAAACGTTTCCTACTGCAAATCGTCACATCGATATAAATACCAATCTCAAGCGGTGGTATAAGAAGAACGTATTGAACAAGATTTCGAAGCGATTAGAAGTATTTAGCGAGAAGGATTCTGGTTGGGCAATCCAAGAAGTTTTACACTTGAAGGTAAATATAAACAATCATGATCCACTTAAAGGAGGGTGTTCAACGTTTATACCGGTTCCGGACTTTATTAAAAAAAAAGCTGTGGTAAATGTAATAAATAACGACCAACATTGCATTCTTTGGAGCTTGGTTTCCGCTTTATATCCTGCTAAACAAAATAGTCAGAGAATATCTAGCCATCCACATTTTGGTTCAGTATTACGCTACAATTCAATTCAGTTTCCAATCGCATTAAAAGACATAAAAAAAAATTGAGAAGCTTAACAATCTCGCAATTAACCTATATTGTATAGAAAATACTAAAATACTATCATTTTCTTTAAGTGAAAATTTTAAAAAAATTGAAGTTATTAATCTGTTAGTTTTAAATAATGATTCCTTACAATATTCTCGTCCGACAAATGCTAATGAGAATCACTTTCATTTTACTTGGATTAAGGATATGTCAAAATTATTTGCAAAACAGTTCTCTTCACATCACCATAGAAAATTTTTTTGTTATAGATGTTTAAATAATTTTAGTACAGCAGCATTACTTAAGCGTCATTCGAATTATTGCGAAAAACAGAATACTTGCTCAATAACATTACCCGAAAAATCCGAAAAGTAACATTTAAACATTTTCACTATCAAGAAAAAGTATCATTTGTATAAAATAAAATTAAATAAAAACCCTTAACCACAAAAAATATTTAAATTAGATACGTATTTCGACCACTATGTGGTCATCATCAGTACGAAACCTGTTAAAAAAAAAATTTAGCTGTTGTTCTGGAACACTTCAGAGGATATTCTCCTCACCACTTAGGCTGAAGTGAACCTTCCCAACCTATAATTTACTATATTGTTGCTTTAAACACTATTGAGGATATTCTCCTCACCCGCAGGCTGGTGTTCTCAACAACAAACAAGTGAATTGTGACATTATAACTTAAATCTACTTAATTTATACTAATTCTAAAACTACTGAAGCGGAACCAGTTTAATCTTGCTTTCTCATTGGTTGTTGACCAATAGGGAAAGCAAAGCAGATGGCTCTATTGGCCCTTTATCGGTGTTTAAGAGGGGTCCTTTATGTTTAACAATTTTAATTGATTCATAGGCATTTAAGGAGGAAAACGTTGGTACCGCTTTTAACAATTTGACATTTTCTAGTTTAACGGGGTGGCTGGTTTCAAATATATGTTTGGCGACCTGAGACCTTTCATATTTACCATATTTGAAGTGAGCAATGTGTTTTTTAAATCTTGTTGTTATATTCCTCTTGGTCTGACCAATATATTTTTGAAAACACCCTGGCCCTGAACAACTAATTTCATAAATCCTCGACTTTTGCAATTTTTCCACCTTGTCTTTAGGATTACCTAGCAAATCTTTAATTTTATTAGTATTAGTGAAAGCAGTTTTGAAATTACACTGTTTGAATATTTTATCAAGACCCTTTGTGGTTTTGTGAAACGGAAGTTTAACATATTTAACATTATCGTTAGAGGTGGTTGATTGCAAAGTCGTTGATTTACGGATGTTAATCCTATTTTTACACTTTCTAAAAATATTATCTATAATATCAGAAGAGAAACCATTGTAATTCGCTATTTGTTTAATAAGAGCAAATTCCTTATTAAATCTGTTTTAATTTAAAGGAAATTCAATAATCTATTAATTAAAAGTTAAATGAAGCCAACTTACGTTGTATGCTATGATTAGAGGAAGACAAAATAAAGCGATTTACATTGGTTTCTTTTCTATAAATGTCAAATTCTAATTTATTACCATTTCTAATTACTAATGTATCTAAAAGGGTAATTGTCCATTATTCTCTAGTTCATACGTAAATTTTATGCTTTGAAATTTTGAATTCATTTCTTTAAGAAAATCATCAACATTTGATTTAGAAGTGTCAAAAACTGCAAAAATATCATCCACGTACCTTAACCATATTCTTGGGAAGTATTTGGAGTTTTCTTTTAACTCGGTTTCAAAACGAGACATAAATAAATTTGCTATGAAAGGTGATAAGCTATTTCTCATTGCTGTGCCTTCATGTTGTTCGTACAACTTGTTGTTGAATTGAAAACAGTTCTGGGACATGCAATGCGAAACAAGCTTGATATAGTCCTCAACTTTATCATCATCAATATCACTATCTATAAGAACATCCTTTAAATATGTTAAAGTACGTGGTATTGAAACACTAGGGAATAATGAACTGACATCAAATGAAATTAAGATTTCGTTCTCTTCTAATGTGATATTTTTAATTTTATTAATGAACTCTAAAGAGTTTTGTACAGATAAACTATTAAACTTTAAAATCTTAAATTCATTTGACAGCCACCGTGATAAATAGTAAGTCGGTGAGTTGATATCTGAAACTATTGGTCTCATCGATTTATTATTTTTGTGAATCTTTGGTAAACAGTAAAGTTTTGGCATTTCGGGATTTGAAATTGTTAATTTTAATTTTAGTGTGGGCGAAATTAGGTTTGGACATTCTTTCAAAACAGACTGTGTTGATTTAATCATTTTATTTAAAGGAACTTCATTTTTACGTTTTTTGACTATTGGTCTGTAAGGACCCTCAGACATCAAAGTCTCTACTCTATCAACATAGTCTTGTTTATCCAGAATAACCAACCTATTCCCCTTATCAGCCTTTAAATAATAACAATTCTTTTGTCGTAAATCTTTAATAATCAGATGATCTTTCCTTGTTTGTTCTGAGGCATTTCTTGCGCAAGTGCGTAAGTTGCTCGAAAGTTGAATTTTGCACGCGTTTCTAATAAAGGTTTTGAATTGTCATCTAATTTTGAAATAGATTTTTCAATGCCAGCAATAATGTCTTCCAAAGGAGTTTTCAAATGATCTACTCCAAATTTTAGGCCTCGATCAAGGAAAGTCAACTCTTCATTATTGAAGATTTTCGACGATTCGTTAACTACTATTGACTCTAATGGAGGTGAAGTAATTTCCAGTTTTTAGAGGTACATTGACATTGTGTTTCTTTAAAAGAAACTTCAACTTAGTGTTTTGACTATTAATTTTGTCTAACAATTTATGATTGTTGACTTCAAAACAAATCTCTGAAATTACTCCATTCCTGAAAACCGGACTCGGATAAATTGCACGTTAGTGCTAGGTGCGATTTATACGTTTCCAGTTCCAATCTACTAAGCTTACTATACAGATATTTGATTTCCAAATTAAGCCATTTATCTTTTGCAAAATTGATTATTGCGTTACTACGTTTACAATTACTGCTGATTTTACGTTAATGAAATTTGGAAAAACTTTGTGGGCTTTACAACTTTTTAGAATCGAATATCTGCTTTACAAAACTAATTTTAAGAGCTAGCTCCGATACCTATTAAGTTCCGAAGACCGGAAGTCATAGTTAATAATCTATAGGAACACTGTGGCACGATTTAAATAAAATTAAATTAAAACCCTTAACCACAAAAAATATTTAAATTAGATACGTATTTCGACCACTATGTGGTCATCATCAGTACTAAACCTGTAGTGGTCGAAATACGTATCTAATTTAACTATTTTTTGTGGTTAAGGGTTTTTATTTAATTTTATTTAAATCGTGCCACAGTGTTCCTATAGATTATTAACTATAACTTCCCGGTCTACGGAACTTAATAGGTATCGGAGCTTAGCTCTTAAAATTAGTTTTGTAAAAGCAGATATTCGATTCCTAAAAAGTTGTAAAGCGTAGTCTGCTTGATGCGTGACATATGCTAGCAATTTTCGCGGATTGAAACCAAGTAGAGAACCAATTGAATCCTTTTTGGTAAAAATCCACATCTAGACTACATTTAATACTACATTTAAGTGTATTATGGTCAGCTGTAATTTCTATATACACTTGCGGTTTTTTTTGAGCTTCGTGATTGTTCCATACGACCACGCCATCTTTTATCACCTAAAGCTTTTTGAAGATATGTATTAATTTCTCTAATCTCATAAGCACCTTCAGGTATTTCTATGAATTCTCCGTTAGATCCATAATAAAATTTATTATTTATTCCTTTTTCGACGTTTGGAATTGTGTTATAAGACTCAAAATTTGTTAATCCTAATACGTACTCCGAATCATTATCCAAGTTTATAGGCGGATTAAAATTGCTTGTTAAAACTGAAGTGTTTCCCGTTAGAGTAAAAGTGTACGTCATGCCAACTTCGTACGCAGTTCTATGAACTACTTAGAAATTGTAAGCATAAATGACCGCAAAACACAGTACCGTACGATTGTTCTTGGTTAATGTTATAAAGAATTTTACATTTACCCCCGCTATTCAAATAACTTATCAACTCTGTTGGCGGTCGCAGGTTTCCGTAGCTGTCATAGTAAATAGCGCTACTACCGTACTTTTTATAAGAGGTGCAATGAGTGCCTAAACCTTCTATTCCATCTAAATTAATTATACCACATTCTTTTAAATTAACTTTCTTGGGAAGATTGTTTCTCATGAACACTCCACGGAAATATGGTATTTCTAATTGCTTAACAAACTCTATTAATTCTACATTGCTTAGTGCTCGATTAGGTAAAATCAAGTTGCGTTCCTTTGAGGTTTTGCAGGGGCTAAAAAAAGACCAAAACCATTTTTATAAGGTTTGATGTACATGCCGTTTCCGACTGCAATGTCCTCCATTGCCTTGTTATGACGTTGTTTTTTCGCTAGTTGTTTCTTAGCTATTTTAGTATCTGAAACTGCTTTTGTAACAGCAGCTGCACCTCCAGTAAGAGTACAAAGGGCGCTTAGCCCTGCAAAAATTGGTATTAGTGGTAGAAAACCTCCTGTTTTAGGAATTGATATAATACAAGCTTATTTAATATGCTTCTTTTGTTTTGCTGTATTGGTGGCCTTAATTGCTATGTTGATTGCATCCATAATATTAGATCCTTTAGCCTTTTTAAAAGCTGTACGTGCCTGTTTGATAATACTTTTAATTCTTCTTAATCTTCTTTGGGTATTAAACCACTCATAGTTTTTAAAATTATCTTTATTAACGTTTCGATCCATAACCTAGTGTCATAAATGTCAAACTTGAAGTTTTTATTATTTTGAAAACGATCCTAGGTTATGGATCGAAACGTTAATAAAGATAATTTTAGAAACTATGAGTGGTTTAATACCCAAAGAAGATTTAGAAGAATACTAAACAAACCACAACAAACATACAGGAAATACTTTTAATACCTAGCGTACTTCTTATTTTACGTTTCTTTATCAGTTTTCTTATTTTATTGATATTTTTTGTTCTCAGTGATGCACAGGCACCCATACCAAGTTTTACTTTAGCTTTCATTGCGGTAGCTACTCCAAATGCTGCTGCTTTTTCACCTAAAGACGAGTCACCAGAATTTAGTCTTTCTTTAGCTAACTGAGCTAACTTCAAATCTCCTTGATGGCGTTTAGATAGATCCTTTTCTTTGGAGTATGCAATATCGTGCTTCTTACAAGCCTCGTCTAACTTGTTTATTCCCTTGTCTCCCCGAGCTAACCGTTCGATTAGTTTTGTACCCGGACCGCAAAATTTGTAACCCGGAATATGCGCTTCAAATGGTAAATTGTTAATTACAGTATTTAATAGTCCGTTCCCAGTAGTTTTAGAATTATTATATGTAATCATTAGCGGACAACTATCCTCTCAAGCTGTGCAGTAAATAAATAAAATATTATGAATTAATGATTCTTTATATATACTCGCCGTTTCTTATATATATATATATATATATATATATATATATATATATATATATATATATTTCCACTTTTTTTTACAATCGAATTTAGTACTTGCAAACATGCGTGTTGTGAAACAATCAACACCTTTAACCATAAACAATAATGACATTAGCGTGCAATCCTTAGCTAAAAAGAAAAAACATAGCGTTCTTCTGCCTTCATCTATTCGATGTCTAGTTGTTGGTCCATCAAATTGCGGTAAAACCAACGTTATGATTGGGTTGATAGAACATCCTAATGGTTTAAAGTTTGAAAACGTATATGTTTATTCTAAATCACTTTATCAACCAAAGTATCAATACCTTGAAAGTCTACTGCGATCAATAAAAAGGATTAAATATTATACATTTTCCAGTTCTGATAATATTATATCTTCATCTGATGCTCGAAATAATTCTATATTTGTTTTTGATGATGTAGCTTGCGCTAAACAAGGTACCATTAGGGAATACTTTAGTATGGGGCGTCATAAACAAGTAGACAGTTTTTACCTTTGTCAAAGTTATACTCGTATACCTAAGCACTTACTACGTGATAATGCTAATCTTTTAGTTTTATTTAAACAAGTTGATTTAAACTTAAAACACATATATGACGATCACGTCAATACTGACATGAAGTATGATAAATTCCGTGAAATATGTGCTGCTTGTTGGCAAGACAAACACGGTTTCTTAGTTGTAGACAAAGATAGTGATCCAGGTCAAGGAAGGTACCGAATAGGTTTTCATCACTTCATACATATTTAAACCTTGAGAGACGCAAGTATCGTTAGTATCGAAGAATTTTTTTATTACAATAAATTTTTTACGCAATGAACAAGGAGGCGATAAAACTTAAAAAGTTTTAATTAAGAAAAGAAACATTGTAAAAAACAAATTGCGCCAGTTAAAAGATAATGAAGTCATCCAAGTGGAATCAATCTTACCCACAACATCGCGATTAGAAACTATTGCTAATAAACTGGATGGGGAAAGTGTGGTAAAGAAAGAAAAATTTAAAGAAGAAGAACTGCCTCATAGCAGTGTAAAAAAAATTAAACCTAAATTACTAGAAAGGAATATACTATATACTATATACTATATTGATTCGCCAATTATTGCTCAGCATATACCGAATATAAAAAATGATGCCATAGAGGAAGATGATGATGATGATGTTAAAAATGAATACGAAGCAGAAGTTAATCGAAATGCACAAGAAGCCCAGGAATATATACAAAGCTTTGCCAATTCACCTGGTATGACACATTATCTCGAACAGCTACATCCGCTACCTCGAGAATATATTTACAATATGTTTAAAGATGTTAAGAACGAATTTGATCATAAATATGGTATTAGGTTTAACCCTGATTCAAATGGTCTTATGATAGGCAATTCGAATTTCGCGTTGGATGATGTAAATGTTCTAATAAATGATTTGAAATATAGAGGTACTCCTGGATTATACAAACTAATGTTTAAAAAATATCCTGTCGGGTACAGTCCGCAAGATCTAAAGTCGTACCTTGATATTGTGTAAAGAACAAATGCTAATAGAAGATATTATTCTGAAACAGAACAAATTCAGGGTAATACTTCATATAAGTACAAAAATATAATCTCTACATTAAACATACTTCCCCAAACACCCCGTAGACCTAGAACATTACCCTATAGAAAGCGTCTTGGAGACGGTATGACAATGGAAGTATCAAATAACGCTTTAGATTATTTATATTGCAATAATCCCAATGAACTTGTTGATAGATTACGACTTTTAGTTTCATCTCAGACTGCTGGACACACAGGTCATGGCAACGAAATAAATTCGATCATTGAAGAATTGCGTGAGGCGAAAGTGATTAGATGATATGACAATTGACAAATTTGGAAGGCACTTACATAACCGTAAAATAGATATAAGTGAACAGGAATATGAAAACAAAAGTGAAGGTTTTGAAACCTTGATTGAATATAAGTTACATATGCTACATTACACGGCAGTAGCAACGTTTTACTCTAGTACATTCCTCGACGGTGACAAGACATTCCTTATTTTCAACATTAAACATAATTATAAATTTCCTTATGAGGAAGCAGTCATTCAGAATATTAAAGGATACCCTCAAGACATTGAAATTCTTATAAACGAAAAAAGTTATGTAATTGCACAGTTACAAGGATTTTTGCTTAAACGTATGGATGTAATCAGCTTTCGTGACAGCGGTGCTATCATAAACAATACCACAATGTTTTTTGATTTTATATTAAAAGTTCTTTTCAAAGCAAGTGGAGCCCACGACATTCAAACATAGAAGTATTTATTAATTGTATTTAATAAATAATAAATAAATTAGAAAATAAATTAGAAAAAAGTATTATGATAGTTGCTCAATCAAAAGTGAAAGAAGATATAGTAAATAAACTTCATAAACCAGCAAGAATAAATTTCAAGAGACGCAAAGTGATAGTAAAAGGTTTAAATGACCTTCTTCAGACCGATTTGATTGAAATGCTACCATATTCGCAAACAAACAAAGGATTTAAATACATTTTAGTAGTTATTGATTGTTTCTCCAAATACGTATGGGCTGTACCACTTAAAAGTAAAACGGGTATTGATGTTACTGCTGCAATGAAAACAATTTTAAATAAATTTAAAAATCCACCAAGAAATTTGCAGTCTGATTTTGGTAAAGAATATTATAACAAACACTTTCAATCCTTAATGCAGACATATGGCATAAACCATTATAGTGTTTTTCTACAAAGAAAGCATGCATTGTGGAACGTGTAATTAGAACTTTAAAGGGGAAAATGTGGCGCTTGTTTAACCTGAACGGTTCTTACAATTGGATAATAAATTTAAGCGATATTGTGAAACAATACAACAATACAGTTCACAATACTATCGGAGTCAAACCTGTAAAAGTTGATAAATCAAATGAAAAAAACTATTCTTAAATCATCATTTACCCACATCAAACTTGCAACCAAAATACCAAAATATTCAATTAAAGACAGTGTGAGGATTAGTAAACACAGGGAAGCATTTATGAAAGGTTACACACCAAACTGGTCAAATGAAATTTTTAAGATTAAAAAGGTAAACGTAACCAATCTGACAACATATATATTAGAAGATCAAGACGAGAAAGAAATCAAAGGTGCATTTTATGAAACGGAGTTGCAAAAGGTTAAACATCCAGGAATTTACCTGGTAGAAAAAGTCCTAAGAAAAAGTGGAAATAAAGTATTTGTAAAATGGTTAGGCTTCTCTAACGTAGACAATAGCTGGATCGATAAAAATAATGTGTGCTAGAAGTTGTTATAATAATAGTTAATAAGGCTAACATTGTAAAATTATATTAAAATAAATAATACGGACAAAATTTTTCTATTGTTTTTTTTTATTATTATAAAGGAATTTTGTAAGGCTAACATTGTAAAATTATATTAAAATAAATAATACAGACAAAATCTTTCTATTGTTTTTTATTATTATCAAGTTATTCTTTTAATAAAAAGGTATTTTGTTTTGCGCATTGCAAATTATTATTGCTGTGTCTACAGCAATGGATGTTATATTTTAAACGATTGTTGATTTTTAACTCCGATAGCTTAGGACAACCTAGTGCAAGCATATCAGTTACAAAGTTTTGCATTATATATGTTTCAATCAATTTCTTCTTTTCTAGACCCTTCACAAATACTTCTTCACCGGGTCGGATAATTTGCTTCAAATAAAGCGCTATATATGATGACACCATTCTAGCCGTTGAAGATTCATCCCAAGAAAGACCATGAATATTCCTTGTCACCCAGTCGTTATGTTTTGTATGATCTTGACTGAAACAACTAGACTGCATTGGCAGTTTAAAAATGTGATGCCAAACATCACCTAACAACAAGTCCAAAACCGCAATTTCTTTGCACACAAACTCGTTTTTCTTGTATTTAAATCCCTGAATATCAATTATATACATGTTTGTTTGTAAATATATGCAGTAAACTTCGACTAATTAAATTAATATTAGGAGCAATCTCCTTATATAGCAGATTACCACCATCTGCGTACTTTGCCAACCCACTTTTCAACCTATCACAAGAGTGAACACATTTTGAATTGAAACCGGCCCATGTGTATTTGCAGCCTCTAAACATAAATCAGAATCCACTTTAATTAAACACAATTGACTTGAATGCGATATTTTGCATCTGTCATACTTTATAACTTTTCGCTAGAAAACCAAATTCAAAACATCTACACACATTTTTCTGCACTTACATTTTTCAACATACGTGTGTTTTGAAGTATGTATGTTCCATTGAAAGTAATATAAAGCCGATCCTAATTCAAAACGTGCCCACAAGTATTTTACATTTGAAAGTATATAAGAATTCATGTTTTCACATTTTACATTAAAAGTATATAACGCCGATCCTAATTCAAAACGGTGCACGTGTAACTTCTCGCTAGAAAACCGAATTCAAAACAGCTACACACATTTTTTCTCTGCACTTACATTTTTCAACATACGTGTGTTTTGAAATATGGTCCATTGAAAGTAATATAAAGCCGATCCTAATTCAAAACGTGCCCACAAGTATTTTACATTGAAAGTATATAAGAATTCATGTTTTCACAACTATTTTACATTGAAATGTTTTCACAACTATTTTACATTGAAATATAGGTTGATCCTAATTCAAAACGGTGCACGTGTATTTTACATATGGAAAATACGTCTGAACACGTTTTGAATTAGGATCGCCCACCCCACTACTAATATAGTATATGGAAATTCCGTTTGCGCGCGAGTTATGTATCCCCCAATTATCTATATATATTGAATATATTGAATCTAATAGGAATTATTAGAAATTGTTAAATAAAGTATAAGTTTATTGCAACAATGTAATACAAGGCTAACCCAAAGAGGTTATCAACAGTTCATGAAAACGGATATGCAACTTTGCATCCGGTAGGGCAGTGATACTGCAAGTGGCAGGTCACAGGCGGTTAACATACCGCAATTACTTAGAAATAAGATTGTTACAATGTAATAAAGTGTACAATTAAGAGAAAAGCAGACATGAGATCTGCAAGTTCCCACAGCCGTGTGAGGGGCAGGTTATTATAAAAAGCCCGGGAGCTCAAGGCCCGGCAGTCAGTCTTCGAACTCCTTACTTCGTTGTTCAAGCTACTCACCCTAATTTTAGTAAATAAATTTGTTAAAGTTTGGAAACGTTTTTTAAAAAACACCGCTCCAAAGGCCCGAACCTTAACTCGCGTTAATTGAGGAAGAAGGTGCTTTGCGAGTACTTGATCGGGAACCACCGGAAATAATTACCGATAAGTGGCGAAAATGGGAAAGGACCGGAAAAGCTTGCATCATTGAGCATTTAAACGACACCATGATCGGCGTTGTTACGGAAGAAAATAGTGCCCGTGATATTATCTTAAAGTTGAATGCGATTTACCAAAGGAAGAGCTTAGCTACTCAATTAGATATTCAGAAGAGACTGCTTAGTTTTAAACTACAACCGAACGTACCGTTAAAGGGCCATTTTATTAAATTTGATGAAATGATGATTGAATCAACTGCAGCTGGATCGGGCATTAATAAAATGGGAAAAGTTGCTCATTTGCTTTTAACTTTGCCCTCATCATACGACAGTGTTGTCACAGCGATCCAAACTTTATCTGAAGACAATTTAAGCCTTGCTTTCGTAAAAATCAGATTATTAGACAATGAAATTAAAATAAGAAGCCAAACCGCCGACCTATGCTCGAAAGCTTTGCATACTACTGCTATTAATTCAAGATATAATAACAATAAAAACAAGAAGGGCTGGTATAACTTCCGTGGAAGAAATCAGTATAATCAGTATAAAGCTAGAAATAATCGATCAAAATTTTTTGTGAGTAAATACAAAATTAATAAGCACCGGCAAAAGTGCAAACAATGTGGACGATCAAACCACATAAAACGTGATTGTTACTACAACAAACAACAGATTAATCAGAATAATAATAGCTATCATCGAACTCTGCAAACAGTTCAAACTGTTGATGCTAATGAACAAGAAAGAAGCTTCGCTTTTATGGTACGTGCCAGAAACAGTGATAGAGACATTAATAATTTCGAAAACGAAGTAACATTTATCTTGGATTTAGGTGCAACAGACCATTTAGTAAATGGGATTCACTTTTTCAGCACGCATAGAAAACTAGTAAATCCAATAAACGTTTCTGTGGCGAAGAACGATACAAACATAATGGCAACAGCAAGAGGAACTATAAAGGTTACTAGCAACATGGAGGTCAATGGTAATTTAGAAAACGTCATGTATGCAGCTGATGTTCCGTTCAACTTATTATCTGTCCGCCGGATGCAAAGTTCAGGTCTAACGGTTATTTTCAATGAGGATGGTGGAGTTTCTGTAACCGATGGTGGTAAGGTAATAATAAAAGGTAAGCCCTTAAACGATTTCATTGGAATAACCTTTAGAGTTAACAAAACAATTAATAAAATTCATAATAAACAAATAAGTGTAGCTAATAAGTGTAAACAAAATAATTATAAAATTTTGCACGAACGTTTAGGTCATATTGGTAAGGAAAAATTTTTACAAATTAAAACCAGAGATTTGGCATCCGATAGTACTTGCTTGCACACAATTAACCCCACAAATGAGTTATGCGAACCATGTATTAATGGGAAACAGGCGAGAAAACCTTTTGCTAAATTAAAAATTAAAACACACATTCGAAGACCTTTATTTAATGTTCATAGTGACGTATGTGGTCCAATTACCCCACCAACGCTAGATGATAAAAATTATTTTATTACCTTTATCGATGACTACACGCATAATACAGTCACTTATTTATTAACGCATAAATCTGAGGTCTTTACAGTTTTTAAAGATTATGTCGCCAAAAGTGAAGCACATTTTAATTATAACATTGTTAATTTATATTGTGACAATGGTCGAGAATATCTCTCAAATAAACAAAAGGAATTCTGTATTCAAATGGGCATTACATACCATCTAACGGTACCATACACTCCGCAACAAAATTCTATAGCGGAACGTATGAACATCATTAACAGAAAAAGGTCGCGCAATGATAAATGGTGCTAATTTACATAAATGTTTTTGGGGTGAAGCAATCTTAACTGCAACATATTTAATAAATTTAACACGCACTAAGGCGATTCCACAAAATAAAACACAATATAAACTGTGGCATAATAAAAAACCCAAAGTAGACTATTTAAAGGTGTTTGATTCGACCGCATTTGTACACAATAAAACGAGAAAGGGCAAGTTTGAAGAAAAATCGTTCAATGGCATATTAGTAGGGTACGAACCAAATGGTTATAAAATTATGGATACTGAAACGTGTAAATTCTTTAAAGCACGTGATGTCATTTTTGATGAAGTAAATTTTAATGCATCAAGACCAATTTTAAGGCTTGATAGTAAAGTTGCGATCGAAAACCATAATTATGATATTAAAATGCCTAAAATAACAAAATCCGTAAGTCTTGAAAAGGATTATTTAAAAACGGATAACACTAAATCTGTTATTAAAACAGGTACTGAATACAGTCCGTCGACCTTGAAAGTAATAGGAAATAGTCACACCCTATCTGAAACTACTGAGGCCAGACGAAGTGAGAGAATTAAAAATCGACCCCCTGTCTCATATAAAGACAATGATATTGAAAATACACAAAATTATTTCATGTGTGCACAATCACTAAATTATAACATCCCCTCGAGCTATAGGAAATAAATACAAGCAATGATAAAATCAAGTGGATGCAAGCAATCAACGAAGAAATTAAGTCACTTTTGCAAAATGAAACGTGGACTCTTGTTCCTAAACCACCAGGTAAAAATATTATAGATTACAAATGGGTATTTACCATAAAGAATGATACGTTTGAAAACCCAACGCAATATAAGTAAGGCACGGTTAGTAGCAAGAGGGTTTAGCCAAGAATATTTGTTGGATTATGATGAAACCTTTGCGCCGGTAGCTCGTGTTTCCACATTCAGATTTCTTGTAGCTTTTGCAAATCAATTGAATTTATTAATTCACCAAATGGATGTAAAAACCGCATTCCTTAACGGTATTCTAAAGAAAGAAATCTATATGCGAGTGTCGGATGGAGTTAAAGTCGAAAACGACAATTTGGTTTGTAAACTAAACAAATCGATACACGGCTTGAAACAATCAGCTAGATGTTGATTTGAACATTTCGACAAAGTTTTAAGACAGTGTAATTTCACAAATTCATCTGTTGATCATTGTTTCTATTTTCTTAACAAAGGTCATATAAGTGAAAATATTTATATTGTATTATATGTAGATGATCTCTTGATTGTTACAGGAAACATCACAACAATGATAAATTTTAATGCTTATTTAATGAAAATTTTTTTCATGGTTGATTTAAATGAAATAAAACTATTCCTTGGAATAAAAGTCGAACGAAACGGAAACGAAATTTCATTAAGTCAAAGTACCTATTTGAAATCAATATTAAAAAAATGTAACATGTGCGATTGTAAAGCTGTGAGTATCCCTCTTCCAAATAAGCTAAATTATGTTGATTTAAACTTCGATGAAAATTGTAAATTACCCTGCCGCAATCTTATCGGATGCTTAATGTATGCCATTCTATGTACGCGGCCGGATTTATGCATAGCTACAAATATTCTTAGTCGATACTAGAGCAAAAATAATCGAGAACTCTGGCAATGCTTAAAAAGGGTATTAAGGTATATTAAAGGTACTGTTGACATTAAATTAATATACAGAAAGGGCGCATTTAACGAAATATTAGTTGGTTTTGTAGATGCTGACTGGGGAAGCAATGAAACTGACCGCAAGAGCACTACAGGCTATTTATTTAAGCATTTTGAACGTTGTTTAATTAGTTGGAATACAAAAAGGCAAAGTTCAGTTGCAGTTTCTTCTACAGAAGCCGAATACATGGCGCTGTATAAAGGGGTCAGAGAAGCCTTATGGTTAAAATCTTTATTAAATAGTGTTAATTTCCTAATTAAGGAGTCAATAATTATTTTTCAAGACAACAATGGTTGTATTTCAATAGCGAATAATCCTACTGCTTATAAACGCTCAAAACATATTGACATAAAATACCATTTTACCCGAGAACAAATTGAAAACAAATCAATAGTACTAAAATATATTTCCACAGGTGAGCAGTTAGCGGATGTTTTTAGTAAGCAGGTACCAGGACCAAAATTTTAGGAAATCCGTTTCAAGATAGGCCTAATGGAATAATTTTTTTGTTCAAGTTTATTAATATAAATTAAGAAACTTAGTAATTAAGATACTATATAAGCGTTGATTGAGGTATTAGGAAAGATACTGAACCACTGCCAAATAAATCGTAGCTCCTAAATGTTAGAAATCATAGATGGCTCCGCGTCGGGCCATCTCTGAATTCGGACATCAACTAAATATAGCCAAAAGTGGTTAAAAGACGCTCGTGCCATCTATAGCTTTGAAGTTACTTTTATGTAAATCAAGTGCTTGTTGCATTGAGTGGCTTGGTTTGCAGTCTGGCAAATTATCAATTTTAAGAAAGTTTTTAATCTAAATATTTGTTTATAATCAGTTTGTGTTTATATCTGTGCCGGCATATCCAAATTTTAGTTTGTAAAAGTTTTAAAAGACATTGTAGTTTATTTTGATTTATTTATAGAATCTGGTGACAATATAAAAATTCCAGGTTTTATATGGTGATTCACCATTAGAGGTATGTATTGACTTAGATCGTTGAACCTCAATCAATGCTTAAATGCACATTATTCAAACATTCTAGTAAACAATTCATATTACCTGTTGATTAATTGCAAAATTGTACCAGGTTGTTTGAAAGTACTAACGTTGATTGAGGTATTCCTCCATTTTAAAACAGATTAATTCTCGCAAATTTAATAGCTTGATACACTCGTACGCAGGTAGCACAATAACATTCCGATCTTTCGTAATTTTCATATTATATAAATTCTCTTTTTCAAAATTGTTCAACAGCCATATACTTCTACTAAAGGCTGTGCTCAGCTGCAATTTGAAATCTTGATTCAATTGTATGTCAACAATGTCGTTTCCAGTAGTCAAACCATTTAATCGAGTGTTTAGCACGTCACGAGAAAATTGGTGAATTTGAAATTCCACTTGAAAAGTACACAATTTCTTCCAATCGAAGTAAGAGAATGTTATCGTAGAATCAGCACACATACCACTACAGCAAATAACTTGGATGGCAGGTTGAAGACCACCATAAAAATCAAAACCAACTTCTATTATATGGTGGTGAGAATTTGGAGGAAATTCGCCTAACCTATAGGTTGTCTTACTAACTAGGTGGTTGATATTTAATTGTGGTATTCGCACATCACTTGTAACGTCAACACAAGAAAAATCCACTTTTAACTTATAATTTTAATCAAACTCGACGATACTTTGACAACTAATGCACTGGAACATGACTTCCTCGCCTTTTATGCTGATGGTCGAGCGTGCACAGCTCCTTGTTATGTTAATTGGCGTTATATGCAAATCTTGACTGGAAAAGTGACGCATATAATTGTTTCATAGTAGGTTTTACCTGTATGTATTTAACCACCAACACCATTTTAAGAATTATTATACAAAATTACTCTTAGCAGTATTTTTAATATAACTCCGTCGTGTAACCTATCAAATTAGTATAGAATTTTTCCTGGGGAATCGAAATTAATTATCACGTCTTTTAAAATTAGCTCCAACAAGAACCCGCATAGTGTTTTAATATAAAAAACCTAACAGCAAAACACCTCCACATTTTTATTTAGATTTAACTCGATAATAGAGTTAAACTCCAAAAAATATTTATTAGTAGCTAGAATTGTTAAAATTTTCAATTAGTGAATCCACATACAAATGATTAAACCAAAAGGTATAATATATATTAATTCTGCACGGCGGGCTAAAAAGTGGTTAGATAATCTATTTTAAATGTAGTTCAAAATAAGACGTATTTTCTAAATAAATTTAGTGAAATGTATAATCATTAGCCTTGCATTGTTTTGTTGATGACGTCTGACTATTAATTTAATAAAAGCACTTTCCACAATTTTAGTTAATATACGGGAATACACATTCTATAATTTGATTTAAATTGTTCTAATGTAAAGACAAATTATACTTATACTTTCTCTATGTACATAAATACGAGGGAAATGATACCAAAAGTTCATTTTAAGTTTATTTTTGTAAAACGTAAAGTCGTTTATAGTGTAATTAATAGTAATACAGAATTTTCTGTCTTTGAAAATTTCGTGTGAAGACTATCGACAAAGATGAGTAAGTCTTAGTTTGAATTTTGCAAACGTAGAAGAAATTAATATTTACATGTATAATTCAAAAACTGTTAATCAATAATTTTTTCTAGAATGAACATCTTAAGTAATGCATGCAGTGTTTGCGAAAATGTTTTTACTGGATGTGATGCCATAAAAAAACACAACAAAAGGCACATCGAGATGGTTTATTTCCAGGAGGAACTAAAAATTACAGACAATGAGTGGGAACAAATTAAGGATTTGGAAAACCAATCGACCGCAGCGCATAAAAAAAGTATAAACGCCGCAATTCAGTTAGAACGAGCCAAGTTGCTATTTGAAAAACCATACGCCATAACAAGATCTTCTTCCAAAATCATAATTGTAGGCCTGAACCCGTTCGACGATTACAAAATAATTTTTAGATTTGTTGACACCATTTCGCAGAACCTACTTGATGTATCCCTCAACGCATTTAGGAAGTTTATATCAAATCTTCACACATTATACGCACTATGGAAGTTGGCATGCGAAATCAAATATGCAAATTCGAGAACTTGCGTTTTTATTTAAATAAGAATTGTTTAGTGAAGATGGTGACATTTGATGAGAATTATATGATATTTACCAAAGGAACTTTAGAGCACTTTTTAGGGGTATCTCAGATCGTTCTCAAACATGCTAATAGTTTAAAAGAACTAACGGAAACGGTACTCCTAATATAGATCTGTTTCTGTTAGATGTCGCAATGGAAAGATATAATAGGAATGATGTCTTACAGAATCTCGCACATGATGTAATTAAAAGCAAATACAGTAATAGTGATATTGGGGTCATATTATACGAATTTATAAGAACCTACCCAAGATTGTTTGAAAACAGTATTTGTAAACAAGTTGAGTATATGGAAGAGTACAACAGGTTTCCATTCCACGTATTTACAAGCGATGTTTAAATTTTAAGCCAAAGACTGAAAATTTTGTAACACTATTGATTACACTTTTGTTTTCTTATACGTTTCTAAATTGTTGTATTTCAACTACAGATATTAATAGCTGTAAATAAAATTATGTTATAGTTTTAAATAAAACGATTCTGATTAATAATTTTTGTAAAACGTTTATAACACCCTTTTAAAAAAATACACATCTTTGTTATAATTCTTTTCATAAGAACTTAGATACCCATTTTAGTTATATGGACATTTGAAAAATTAAACAACACCAATGTATACTTTATATTTTATAACATAAACAAACTAATATATACAAAAATAATTTCTAAATTCACATCATACATTTCTTATGATAATAGTTGAGGTGGTTAAATTTTTACTTTAAAACTTACAATTTAGTATATATTCTATTTGAATATCCGCCAACAGTTTTATAAACCCCATCTTCTTGATTACTTCCATAAAATCATCCAGATCCTCGGGCATTGATAACACTGCAGTACAGTGCTGTATTGCTTCCTCGTATGACTGACACATAAGACATTTTTCTCCTTCTATCGAAAAGCGTTGCCCACATTCTGCTTTTTTTACTCGTAGAGCATTGCGAAATCTTCGAATAACCTCCCCAAAGTCTTTATACATATTTGTTATATCGTCTCTTTAAACTGTACAATCAACAAATAATAACTTCTACGCAAACAGTCCTTTTATATGAGCTACTCCTATTCGGATATGTACCGATTGTACCCGATTTCTGTGCACGCACGAAACAACCGGTATGGAATGTATTCTATGAATTAATCAATTACACTCCGTAAGAAAATGCTAAGGACTTTAAAAAATAATTATAACTCTTGATACACCTCTAGTCTCCGGATAAACGTTATTATTTTAGGTTGTGCCACTGTTTTCTGAATCAATTTCCTACATACTTTTCCCAAACTATGCGTATTAATTGGGGGTTATACTTTACTCTATAAACCGACTTGTATATATTTTCGTATTCGTCTCTACCTAACACGTCCGTATAATAAAGATGTACAGGCTCATTGTCAACTGGTAACTTAATCTTTTTTTTAAAAAGCTGGCCTCTGTTTTCAACTTCAACCTTTTTTATAGCTTTTGACATGCTTTTCGCTATTTCTTGTGACTAGGAATCGGTGATTTGCAAGGGTGGATCAATTGTTTGTGCACCTCTTTGAATTTTTGCAGAGATGTAGTGCCTCCTTTTTTTGTATCCCGCAAACTTCTTTCGTACGGAATCCTGCGTAAAAATGAAGCTTACGTTTATTTACAATAAAATCTTTAACGTTCGTCATCATGAAACTTTAGATTGGGGCAAACCATTGAACGCCTTCTTCTATATTTATATACTCCTCGAAATTTTTACTATATCGCCCCCTTATCCAAATTAAAATATTTTACAATAGTAATAAAACTATGTTTCGAGTCACCACACCCCAACACTGCAAGCACATTTGTTTAAATTTTTGGTTATGACATGTCACCACTTATATGATCAAGAAAGATATGACGAAAGTTTGTGTGACCCTGTTTCCATAATGCAATTACATTGGCCTCATCTCAGAGTCTATGTTTTAAGGTCCTAGCGTAAGTTTGACATACGTAAAAGAAATCAATGATTTTATGTCGGAGACACTTTCACCATATGGGGCAATTTCACCCTAAATATATAAACCTAACTTTTAATTACGTTTAGCATTTTTGTCAATCATATCTGAAATTGTCAAGTTTTTGACTTATGTCAGATATAGACAGGAAGCAACGCTCAAAATTTCGGTTACACAAGGTATATATACCTTGTGTAAAAAACTACTTATTATATTTATATATTAATACTTGGCTTATAGCCGTGATGTTGAGCGTTGCTTCCTGTCTATATCTGACATAAGTAAAAAACTTGACAATTTCAGATATGATTGACAAAAATGCTAAACGTAATTAAAAGTTAAGTTTATATATGGTACTGTACACGATTTGGATTTGTAAATTTCCCAATTATAGCCATTGGCCTCGGTAGCGTAATTGGTAAACGCACAGTTCCGGCAAAACTGAGATGCAGGTTCAAATCCTGTCCAAGGCCTTATATTTTCTTTCTTTCAATTACTAGCTCGATTTGAAATGATCATTTGGGCTTTATTTAAAAAGTCTAGGTTATTATTTCATCTTATTATATATATATATATATATATATATATATATATAATGTTATGTACTATAGAATAAACATACTATAATTCACTTAAGTTCCCAAATATAAAGAACAGTTCTAAATCACTCCAACTCTGAACGGTAAAAAATATTGCATTATCAGTTCTATGAGGGCTGTCTTCTTCATCTTTGATGCGCGGTCGTTTCTAGTTGTTCTTCTTCTTCGTGTTCACTAAAAAAAAGATTCAAATGAATATTAGATCAAGTAAATGCATTAAGAAAATTAAATCTATATATTAAGCTAACGAATACATACTCTGTATTGGTGTCATCAGGTCGTACGTTGCAATTGGTGGAATCTGCTCACGGCGTCAACGATTTTTTTTTCCAGTACTTAATTTGGATTGAATATAAACTACTCAATAATTTTAACCCAATCACTATCATTATTTTTTCCTGACAAGGACAATTTAAAAAAAAAAAGGTTTTAATTTTTGATTTGTTCTATAGAACACACAACTACAACTTGGCAATAAAGATTGAACGATTATCACACACACATATCTTGAGTATATAAGGATATTAAACAACAAGAACAGCAGAAAATTCAACCCATGTAAGCAAGAATTTAATGCTAAGGTATTGTCTAGATAGCAACTGTAGAAATATGAAATCTACAGAAAATTTAATAAAGCCAGTCATGTATAAATTTTTTTAATGCTGACATCCACAGAAAAATAAAAAGCGAGAAATTTAATGCTAACATCAGCAGAATAATAAATAAATCCACTTAGTCAGCATTAATGGAAGGCCGGTCTGGCTTCGAAACGGTGCACGCGTATATACCATATTTTAAAATTAAAGTTGTCAATTTGCAAAACAAAAAAAAATAAATTTTATCTAGAAATCATTTAAAATATTTACTTATTTTTCAGTACAACTGAAAAAACTTGACTTTTATACATTTTTAATCGATATCATAGACTTTTTTCTATACTGTTGGTAAAATCTACGTGAAGTATTTATATTAAATAATAAACTGACCTGTTAGAAAAAATTAAAAATTTGCATACTTTTTTCAGTACAACTGAAAGAACTTGACTTTTATACATTTTTTTAATCGATATCAGACTGTACAGAAACAGTAATGTTTAATTAGATCAGTCAAACATGATGTGTTTACTATTAAACAAAACAAAATTGTTCTTAATCCAAGTGATGATACAAGAATTCTTAGTACCTCAACCACTGATACTAATTATTGCCTATTTTTGTAGTATTGATTACAAAAATTACATACGACAGCGAGTACTGTGTTAGTCGATTAAGGCATGAGTTAATTTTTTACTACGTTTCTTTTTTATTCGCTTAGGGCAACGCAGAAAAAGTTTGAATTGGCAACATTTTTTTATAATAAAAATAAAGCTTGATACAAAATCACATTCAGTTTTACTGAAAAGTAAATCATAGGAGATTGTTAACTGTACGGTGTTATAATATTTTCTATATCTGTGTGAATAAACTCACAAAGCGCCAAATGAGCGGTTTGTCTAACTGATTTTTTCACTTAAAGCGATATAAATCAAACTTAAAGAAATTACTTACAACTTTATATCCAAAACTCAACTATATTATTCACTACAAGAATTTAAAAATGTATTTAAGCTACGGTTAGGAATGAAAAAGTTTTATAAGGTTCTTCGGTTTAAACAAGTCCCTTGGTTAAAAGAATACATTGATTTGAATACGAAATTAACACAACAGTCAAAAAACAGTTTCGATATATGCTTTTATAAAAATATGATAAATTCGGTTTATGGAAAAATGATGGAAAACGTACGGAAAAGGAAAGATGTAAAATTAGTGACCGAATGGGAAGGACGGTTTGGAGTTTGTAGTTACATAGCGAAGCCTAATTTTCACAGTTGCACTGTGTTAGACAAAGATCTGGTCTTAATAGAAATGAATAAATTAGAGGTTTATTTAAACAAACCCGTTTATGTAGGTTTTTCTATTCTAGATATTTCAAAAACCTATTTATTTGAATTTCACTGTAGTTATATAAAATTGCAATTTGCTAACAAAGCAAAGCTGCTGTACACAGATACGGATAGTTTGATATACGAGTTTAGCGTTGAAGATATTTACTCTTATATCAAACAAGATATTCATAGATTTGATACTTCCGATTACGACCCTCATAACAAATATCATATCCCATTATCAAATAAAAAGGTTCCTGGTATTATGAAAGATGAAAACAATGGTGATATCATGCTAGAGTTTGTAGGGCTTAGATCTAAAATGTACACTTACAGAGTTCAGGATAGGATATTAAAAAAGTCAAAAGGATCTTCCTTAGCAAGTATTAAGCAAATTTTTTTTGATGATTATAAGAATGCTTTGTTTTATAAACAGACTGTACAGAAACAGCAATGTTTAATTAGATCAGTCAAACATGATGTCTTTACTATTAAACAAAACAAAATTGTTCTTAATCCAAGTGATGATAAAAGAATTCTTAGTACCTTAACCACTGATACTAAACCTTGGAGGTATAACTATACACTCAGAAATGACTTGTAAAGCTTCAACCACTGGCTCAAATAAAGAATGCAATTTATTTTATCTCGATTAACATATAATATTTTTTAGTTATAAAACTTCAGTGTTATGTTTATACCTGCACAAGTACGCCGTTTTTCGTTTTGGATGTATCTAAAAATAGGATACCTTTCAATCTGCCCGAGTTGAACTATATTAGTATAAATGTATTGTAGAGAAAAATAGTAGTAGTAACCGTTCTGTTTAAAAAAAATCCAGTTTGTTAATAACATACCAGTTAGTTTATTTGAGAAATGTATAACAAAACTTTTATTTAAAATTGTCAATGTTTATGGCTGTTTACTAAATCACTTAATAATTCAAACATGTAAAAGATATTGTAAAAACATGTAAAATATTAATAAATAGACTGTGATTGCTAAATGATTTATTGTTTTTTCATAATTTGTAAAGGTACAGTAATAATAATAATAAAGTAATTATAATATTCTTATGCTGTTTGAGAGTGGATTGCATTTGACTATCTTATCATGAAGTATAAGGCAATGACAAGCTGTATTTGGCAAAACGTTTCTGCTAGTTTCAAATTCTAATCTAATATCGACAGTACCAGATTTTAACGCTTCGTTTTGTCTAGAACAATCTATGACTATTAATGGTGCAATACTTCGTAAATCTTCAGGATTAAAAAGTGGCTCATTTTCCTTTTCGTAGTATGATTGCTGAAACTGAGCATACATCTCATATAACAACGCAGTCTGTTTATTCTCGAACTTCAAATTTAAGTTATCGTACGGGAAAATTTCTGAATTTAAATAGAGTTTCATGTTGGTTAAATAGCAATGATCAAAACGACTGTAGTTGCTCATGTATCTATTTTTTCGGTTGGTTTGGAAACCAACAATCACAAATCTTGGTTTTTCTAATTGTGTTGTTGTTTTAATGTTCCATGTATGACGTTGCGTTTCTTGTAGAAGTTGATATTCATGCAACTCCCATCCTCTAAACGGAATATGCAAATCCTGGTTTTGTGCAACGCATTCTATTAAATTAATTCGTTGAGTATCATCAACGGCTACATGAGGCATTTTCCATAAAACTTTGTTTAAAACAACTTTTATTTCTTCATCGGGTATAGGATTAATTATAGCATTAGTATCAAAACTAGCGAGCAAGCATATTTTTTCCATAAACACAGCTGAATGAAAATGATGTGAGGTTGTTGTGTGTCAATGCAAGTGTTAATAAAAAATCAGATACTTCGCTCATTAAACTGGATTGTTGTTGGAAATTAAAATTCAGCATTAATTTTTCTGCTGAATATTCTTTTAAGAATTAAACCATTCAAGCTTGAAAAAAAATCATCTTGAATAAGTAATATAAAGCCGATCCTAATTCAAAACGTGCCCACAAGTATTTCACATTTGAAAGTATATAAGAATTCATGTTTTCACAACTATTTTACATTGAAATGTTTTCACAACTATTTTACATTGAAAGTATATAAGACCGATCCTAATTCAAAACGGTGCACAATCCGCAGCCAAGTGTAAAAGACTTTTGTACTGCACTGCAACATAATATGCAAATCAGACTGCAAATGCCAGTTAACTCGAGCAACTGTGAAATTGATAGTGATGAGTTACTTGTTCACGACATAAATGACAAAGAACTAGAAATAGATATAAGCATGACCTCCATCTCTCACGCAGAACTTGCTTTGACTATAGTTATTGAACAACCTCCCAGTCTACATCAAGGACACTTAACAACCTATATAAACAGTGAAACCACTTTAGAAACTTGCACCAATGTGTTTATCGCTGGTTATTTGTGTCACTAATTTGTTTAAAAGAGTTAAGTGCGACATTTGTGAAAAAACATTAATGAAAGATTCTAACAGTGTGATAGATTTTAACAAACTACTCCTTTTAAATAGAGATTATGGGGCAAAGGGAATACTAATCAATCACTTAAAGCGACCATCAAATGAACTGTGTGAGGTGGTTACATTTTTGTTGAAGTCATTTAATACCTATTTTACTCTTTATAAGACTGAAAATGCAGTTCACAAAAAAATTAAAAATAGTATATTAACAAAATTACAAATAGACTTCCCCGACTGGTTGAACCAATGCAAGAAACACAGATTACTTGTTTTAGAGCAGTTAATTAAAATTAAATTATATAGAGGTTTAAAGTGGCTAATGTCTTCAAATAATAAAAATTATTCAAGCGCTACAAAACCTCATAGAAAGGTTATGATCTTATCCAAGTAATGAACTTTTATCTTTAATCAAATAGAATTAGTCCATTTCGCCCATTGAAATAAATACAAACAATTAAACGAGCTTAAATTAACACTGTGGCTACATACATTGCACAGAAAAATGTTGTCATATTTTGCTAATATTTTGTAGTGAACTTTTTAAAGAGGAGGATTATCTGGAGTCATCTCTTAGAACGAATTAAATGTAGCTCATATTGCCACTTTAAGTAAGTGGTAAGTTCTTTTGATTGTGAAGCAGGTTTTTATCAGAAGTATTTAAAAACTTAAAAGTAAGCGTTGATAATAATGATTTAGGTATTTTAAAGATGTATTAGTTTTTGATTCCATAATAAATACAAAAGGGCTGTGCTTTTAAAACTATTTTGTTAATCGTTTAACCATAAATAATAAATGCGTTTAAATGCAATAAGATATAGGTATGGACTGAGCAGTGGACTGTTAAAAATTCGAAACACAAAAATATAGCTTTTACTAAATTTTTTTATATGCTTAAATCGTGAATTTAAACAGTCTTTGTTGTTGTTTTTATTATTAAATGAAAAGCATTCTGCATTTCATGCATTGAGCTGTTTCCCTGCACACATTTTACGATCAGCAGGATACCTGACCGAACTTTTAGATTTTTAATTCTTTTTGTTTAGACAAACTATAAACGTGTAATAGAAACTAAATGTTTAACGTTTAAACCGCATAGCCCTACAATAAATATTACTTTTTTTATATATGATAAGAAAAGTTTTAAGCATTATGGATGTGTATGACATGGATAATATTAATAATGAAGAATTGGCCACCTAGACCGTTTAGTTATTAGGTACTAAGGTAACTTTCGTTACAAGGGCAGAACCTAGTAAAGCCACAACTACAAACTTTTTAGGGAGGTTAAATAATACATTGTTTAAAGTACTGCATTAGATAGCAATAATAAAGCAGTAATCATATTTTTGTATGCAGTATTGGGGTTGCAAGTATGCTCGTTTTGAATATTATGCAACTTACATTTAAAGTAAAGTTTGAATAACAACTCAAGGAACAGGCTCTAAGATCTGACAGGCCCTGCTCGACTAGAAAATTTTCCAACACTTGTATGTTATCTATTAGTACATTCAGATTGTGTAAAAACCTTATTTTGGCTAAAAAATGACTTACTAGGTTTAACTGTTGCACTACAGAATAAGTTATAAGTTACATAATAGTATTGTATTATTAGAATTAAAAGTTGTATAATAGTATGTATTGATTGCCTTCGAAAAGAAATTAGTAAAGTGTGAAGGCATCACAAAAGAATTTTAATAGTTATTTGCATACCAAGGCCAAGAAATTGCCTTTTAGCGTACTGAGAAAAAGTTTATCGCTAAGACAAGATAATTTTGAGCTCGCTAAAAAATTTCACGGCCAAGTTATACACACTGTTTGATCTACAACCATATGTATTGATGTTACAAAGTTTTTTCTTTACCCGATAAAAGTATGGTTAGAATTTAGATGTTATAATAAATCTACCGTTCATATTTGTAGTGGCTTTAAATCACAACATTGCTATGGAAATAATATATTAAAACTATTTGATAGTTCTTAAAAATTTGGGAAAATGTCCGACAATAACAGTAGTTCAATTTCTTGCACTCGAGAATTTGAAAATAATTATTACTTAATTTTTTGTTCTAATAAAATAAAACTATTAACATTGGAGCAATATATAGACCACCTTCAACTTGCATCAGTCAATTCATAGATGATGTATATCAGTATTTAATAGCATCCAAAAATGTAGATTAGAAGTTTTATAGTAGGAGACATTAATATAGATATTTTAGCTGACAATGATTCGAGTAATGAATATCTTAATGTTCTTAGTGAACAAGGATTTGAATCATTAATAAATAACTATACAAGAATCGACAAGCAATCCAGGACTTGTATTGACCACAGCTTTGTGAAAAGCAACTATGGATTAGAAAACTTCGACCCAGCAATACTACAAACAAATTTAACTGACCACTTCAGTACAGTAAACATTCTTTACAGTACTGAAGAAAATGGGAGATGTAAACCCTGCCCTAAATTCATAAGCAAACTTAACAAAGCGAAGTGTGAAACCAAGCTAAAGAAATACATATCACTAGAAAAAATTATGAGTATGAACGTGGACGATGCAACAAATCATTTCATTGAGCAAATACAACACGCCATCACTGAATCAACAACACAGGTAAAGATAAAAAAATGAAATAAAACGAAAAGAATGGATCACAGAAGGACTAGTCAAAGCAACTATTACTAAACAAGCACTTTATAATGTATGGATGCAGAATATCAACGATGAAATAAAAAAAAAAGTAATTATATAAAGTACCGCAATATGCTCAATACACTTATAAAAAATACAAAATACAGTTACTATAGAGAAAAAATAGATAGATACTCAGACTGCAAAAATTTATGAAACACTGTTAACAGAATAGTACAAAAAAGAAAAACAACAAGGATATCAAAGAAATTATAACCGCAACTAGACAAAAACTATCTTCAGAAGTCCAAATTGCAAGCGAACTAAATATGCACTTTACCAAAACAGGACAAAAGTTGGCAAACAAGATCAACAAAGTTTCAGATAAAATCAAATTTGAAACAGAAAAAAACTCTAATACAATATTCCTATGTCCAACCAACGAAAACGAAGTCATAAAGTATATAACGAAGCTAAAGGAAAATAAAGCGCCAGGGATCGACGGCATCACACCAAAGATAATTAAAAACATTAAACATATAATAACACCGGCATTAACAACAATAATCAACAAAATACTGGAATCCGGAATATGCCCAGACGCATTCAAAAAGGCAGTAATTATACCCATACATAAAGATGGCGACAAAAACAATCCAGAAAATTATAGACCAATTTCACTAATATCAAGTATAAGTAAAATATTTGAAAAAATCTTAAAAGACCGACTAACAAATTTTCTAAATAAGTACAATTTAATATCCTCAAATAAATACGGTTTCCGTGAGAACAAATCAACACAAAATGCACTAATTGAATTAGTAAGCAGAATACAAAATTCCTTGGACACAAACCAACGATCCCTTTGCATATTTATAGATTTAGCAAACCACGAGCAACTATTGAAATGTCTAGAACACCTGGGAGTAAGGGGAATTGCACATAAATTAATAAAAAGCTATCTCCATAATAGAAAACAATGTGTCAAAATAGGCGACAAAATCAGTGATATGACGACAGTGGAATGTGGAGTACCACAAGGAACTGTACTTGGCCCAATCCTTTTCACAGTTTATGTAAATGATATCTTTAAATTACAATCGACTGGAGAAATTATTGCCTTTGCAGACGACACAGCCATTTTTTATACAGACGCAACATGGGAAGAATTAAAAAGAAAAACAGAAAAAGATCTAAAAATGATCAAAAACTGGTTTAACAAAAAGCTACTAACAGTTAATTAAAACAAAACTAAGTAGATTGCCTTTACTTGCCGTAACTACAACTTGCTAATATTTAACAAACTATGCATAAATGATTACAATGGATCCAGTATAACAGTAGAACAAGCAGAACACACAAAGTACCTAGGAATATATATTGACAAACATCTAAAATGGGACGTTCACACCAACAAATTAATAAGTAAATTAAGAGGGATCTTATACAAATTCCGAATTATTAAAAAAATATTGCACTTGAACAACTTAAAAATAATATACCATGCTCTTGTATAGTCTATTATTCAGTATGGAATTATTGCTTGGGGTTCACCAGCATATAAATACCTAAAGAACGTAGAGATAGTACAAAAAAGATTCATTAGAATACTATACAACAAACACTGGAGACACCCAACGGAATTGTTATTTAATGAAACCGATATATTTAGTATTAGAAAATTGTATTTCTACAACCTGGCCACTTATCAGTACAACAATAGCCACTTATCAGTACAACAGTAAACACCTACTGCGTACAACAGAACATAAGTATAACACAAAAAGCAGGGAAAATGAGGAAAACATTATAACCAGAACAAGTAAACAAATAGGCCTAAGATCACCTTCTGTTTTAGGTCCAAGAATATTTAATGTATTGCCGATAGAAATCAGGAATAGTAGTAATGTAGTAAATTTTAAAAATAAATGTAAAAAGTGGATAAACCAAAGCAGTAACTACATAAACGATATACTTGAAAAGTACTACTGCAATGAAAAACAAAATAAATAAATAAGAATTTAATAATAAATTACTAAAGTATAGAAAATGATGATAGTAGGTAAATATTAATTAAGGTAAGTTCAATAAGCATTAATATTAAAAAAATCCAAGCACAAGCATTGCTTTAGCGGATAAATTCTGTTTATTTGAGACTTGAAATATGTAAAATATTATTATATTCCTAGATAAAAATGTGTAGATTTAGATAAGTATAGTAAGATAGTTAGGAAATTGTACCTACTTACGCCAATATACGTTTAAGTAACTCAATAAACCAATTATTATTATTATTAATTACACTTTGTTGACATATTTTAGAAATGTATAAGTGTGAAGTGACCAACGTCAATTACCAATAAAAATGACATTTAGTATAGTGCTCATTACTAGGGGTAACAGTCGCGAAATTGTATTTCGCGTACTGTGGAGAGAACACAAAATGCTTATACTTCTGCAGTTGCAAAAAATAGTATATTGTGGTAACAGGATTAAAAGTGATTCTTTGTTTGATATATAAATTTTGCGTTGGTGAGGCGAAACGCATCGTAGCTGAGTCTATGTAATTTGCTCGTCAAACAAAGCCACTTTTAAGACAAATAACACACGCCACTTTTTCTCCAACTAAAAAATCTATCATTTAAAATGAATAAATATTGAAAATATTAATTGGCAACACTTGTAGTCCCAGGAGCTAAAAGTATTTTTATTCCTAGACCTTAATGAGTTGCTTAGCAACACGTACCTATATTATACATCCATAACAAAAACCTCAACTTTGTCAGAAATAGTATTAAAAATGAGGTCTTTCAATGAGGTTGGAGAAAAAATTTAGTTTTAGATGTACCTATAGAGTGTCAGTGTATTATTAGAAAATATTCCTTAAGGCTGACATTGTATTATAAAGCTGATACATTTTAGACAATTTTTTTGTAATATCACCTCGAAAAAATAGTTGGTATGGAACAAATATAGAAAGGTTTAAAAAAGGTGGTGAATATTTTCATGGTAATTCACCTTGAAAAGCTCAAAATGTGTTTTTAATGCATCTCCACTTGCAGTGGCGTACCTGGGGGAGGCGGTGGGTGCGGTCCGCACCGGGCGGCACTTACCTTGGGGCGGCATTTTTTATATTTACTTATAGTTGTAAAAAGCAACTTATTCATTTCATATTTTTTTTCTTTTTTCTTGAACAATAAATGATTATTATGATTATTATAAGTTTAATATTTGATTTATATAAATTATGATTTACTATATGATTTCGAATATTATTCCTCGGTGTATATAAATACATTTTAGTGTAAATTTTGAACTCTAATTCAAGAACAAGATAATAATTTTATTTTATTGTATTCATTAAAATTCGTTGAATTCGTAAAAGGATCTTTACGATTTTGTTCGGCAATTTTTCCCAACTAAAATTTTTTGATATCAGTTTATAAATGTCATTTCTTTTGAAAAGTTTATATGATTACTTTGAAGTGATATATCAATATTATTTTAAATCATCGATTTTTCTTTTGAAAAGCAGGGCCGGCGGAAGGCGGTCTGCTAGATCTGCAAAGCATTAGAGCGCCGGCATAAGAACTATCTTTTTCAAACAACAAAATCTAAACTAGACAAAACAAAAATACTGACGAAGTTACAATTTCAGGAATCGCAAATAGATAAATATACTCAGTCCGTTTTGAAGAATTGTATTTGGAATTTTAAGCTTACTGGTCTATGTAAACAACGACATGTGGTTACAATATTAATTTATTAACACTGCGAAGAGTGAGTGTAAAGACAATAATATACACAATCTTTATAGAACTGACACAACACACGAGTACATCTCGTATCCCCGATTATTACATAAATTTTTAATTAAATAAATATAAAAGCGAGGTCACAACACGGATCGAGTGGAAGCCAAGTTGGACTTCCTCTTTCGTTGCACGCCAAAGCACCACTGTCCACTTCGCGCCTTCACCACTTAAACGGCACTCCGATGGTACCCGAATGCCTATGGCGGAAGAATATAAATTGCTTTGGGGTGTACGACTGCACGCACTGTTGAAATGTAAACTGTCCGTTGCAGAATGATAAATTGCTTATAAACCATTTTGTTCATTCGCGATTCAATCTTTTAACAGTGAATAGTGAAACAAATTATTAGGGTGCCAGTGCATTTGGAGAGTTTATTATAGGTAAGTATATTATATTACGTATTATAGATATAGATGTTATTCTAAATGCTATTCAGAGTAGTAAAATGACTTTGCCGTTTTCTATACATAATATACTATTTATTTCGACAAGTTATATTTTTATTATATATCCCTAGGATGAAACGAGTAAAAGAAAGTGGTGCGTCATTTAGAAAGAAAAGGAAGAGAAGGGAGGAAATACAGACTAAAAATACTGGAGCACTACTCAAATATATCTCCCATAAGTCAACTTCTAGTTCTTTTAGTATTGTTGCCACAAATACGGGCGAAGAAGCAGCCCTCGAAGGCGAAAAAACATTTTCCAATGTTGTTCAAGAGGAAAGACCTGCTTCACACACTGGCGAAGAAGTAGAAAGTTCATCAAGTTCTGATGAAGAATCTGCTGCACAAATTATTCTGTCTACTTCTATGAAAGATATTGGATTATGGCCTAACAAAATTGACGACAATATAAGAGTATTTCTGGTACGTCAAGGAGGTTCCTTTGCAATTCAAAATTTGGACGCCCACCTTAGCGAAGGAGTAAAACGTCCTAATAATACAATCAAAGCCAAAGTGAAACAAGAAAACTGAGTCAGGACTGGTTTTTTCAAATTTTGCCTAATGGAGAAAAGCTCTTAAGATCGTGGATGGTATATTCAACATCGAAGAAAAGTATTTATTGTTTCTGCTGCAAACTGTTTGATAATCTTTGTCAAGCAGGTTCTAATACAGAAAATGGTTTTAACAAATGGTGGAAACTTAATCCCAAAATTAGTCAGCATGAGGTGAGTCCACTGCACATTGGATCATATTCCAAATGGAAGGAATTAGAAATAAGACTTGGACGTGGCGCAACTATTGACAAACTACAACAACAGAATATTGATAAAGAAATAAAAAAATGGAAGGAAATTCTAACAAGAATACTTGATATAATTAGATTCTTAGCAAAACAAAATTTGGCGTTTCGAGGACATCGTGAAAGTGTTCATCAGGAAAACATCGATTCAATAGAAAATAGAGGAAATTTTCTTGAGCTTGTTGACTTATTGGCTAAGTACGACCCAGTATTACGAGAACACGTAGTAAAAATTAAGATGGGTAATAAATATAGTATCTCTTATTTGTCGCCGAAGATTCAGAACGAATTCATAGAGCTATTGGGAGACGCAGTCAGAAAAACAATTATGGATCAAATAAAGCAAGCTAAATACTTTTATATTATATTTGACAGCACTCCTGACATTTCACAAAAAGATCAAACCAGTCAAATTATTAGATATGTAGTTATTGATGGTAGCGAAGTTAAAGTTGTAGAATCGTTTATTGACTTTGTAGAAACTAAAGGAAAAACTGCTGGCGAAATCACAAATATGATTTTAACGAAATTAGAAAATGACGGTTTAGATATAAAAAATTGCAGAGGACACGCTTACGATAATGCTGCCGTCATGGCAGGAAAGCACAGCGGTGTTCAAACTCGTATTAAAGAAATAAATCCAAATGCAGAATTTGTAGCATGTACAAATCATTCTTTAAACCTGGCATGTTTACACGCAGCTTCTACAGTTATCAATTCCATCACATTTTTTGGAACTATCGAACAGTTGTTTTCGTTGTTTTTTTCTTCCACTCATAGATGGAATGTTTTACTTTCTGTCACTGGTCAAGGTGTTAAACGCGGTGTAGAAACTCGCTGGAGCGCTAGAGCTGCCGCGGTAACTATAGTAAAAACATTTTTTTTTACATTTTAAGCGCTTTGGAAAAATTGACATCTGAAGAAGAAAATAGTAAAACGAGATCAGATGCTGGAGTATTACTCAATTCTATGCAATCTTTTTCTTTTCTATGTTACCTTCATTTATGGGAACCCGTCCTTTTGGAAATTAATGACGCCCAAAAATACCTGCAAATAAAAGGGTTAAATGTCCACCAATGCCATATAAAACTAAATTCTTTGCAAACACATTCCATGGAACAAAGAGATACGCTAGTACAAAACGCTGTTATAGCAGCCAAAATAATTTGTGAAGAGTTGGAGATATCGACTGAGCGTCGAGTTAGAAGGAGAAAAAATATGAGTGGGGAAAATTCGCGAGACGTGGGGCTATGCTTATAAGAAGAAGTACGAAGAGAAATGTTTTCATCTATGGACAGAATTATAAAGGAAATAAAAGAACGCTACGATCAGTTGCATGGTCTTGTAAGAAAATATTTGTGTATAATACCGTGTAACCTACTAAATGAAGAATTTGAATGTCAAATAAATGACTTGATTGACATTGATAAAGAACAATTCCATATTGAAAGAAAAAGGATCCAGGTTTTTATGGCTGTACCTACCTACACTAAAAGAAGAGGCAAAACATTGGAAAAACGGGGAGAAGGGCCCTCTTGATCTGCTAAAATTTATTCAGCAGTATAGGTTGCAAAATTCTGTTCCCAACATTGTAATTTTGTTAAGAATTTTTTTAACGATTTCAATCAGTGTCGCTAGTTGCGAAAGAAGCTTCTCAAAATTGAAGTTGATAAAAAATTATCTTCGTTCTACAATGAGTCAATTAAGACTACAAAATCTTGCAATATTGTCAATAGAACAAGAAATTACAAATAATATAAATTTTGAGAGCATTATACACGATTTTTCTAGTATGAAAGCTAGAAGAGTAGATATTATATAAATGTGTTTACGAGTGCATACAAATATGTCTAAAAAATTACTCTGTGTATTAATTAATATTGATTAAATAACTTAATAATTTATTTATGTGTATTAATTTATAAAAACCACTATTTGATTGACTTATAATAGAAAGGGCGGCAATCTGGAGATTGTCCCGGGCGGCAAAAGTTCTAGGTACGCCACTGTCCACTTGTAAATTTCTACTTGTATCGCCACAAATATACACTTTGTGTAATGACAATAGTATTAAAAAGGTACTAACACTAGCTACAGTAGATATGGCCTCATTTTTGTGTGCAATTTCAAAGTGCGCGAGGTCATGAGATCATTTTTTATCCAACTTCCAAAGCCATTTTAAATAAATGTGCTACATAGATTATGGTGAGAATTCTTCAACACCTTTTTTAAACCTTTCTCGATTAGTTCCCAGTAGGTGTTTGCATATTTTCAAGGAAATGTCACAAAAACTGCCTAGAATGTATTAAAGTTTCGTAATAAAACGCCAGCCTTAAATACAAAATAGATTTGTTTCCATTTGTAACAGCATTATTTATTTACAAAAGAATTCATTCAATATATCTAGAATCATTTGACAATATAAGTATTCAAACTGTTTATCTTGCTACTATTGTCCTACAATAAGGCTTTTTATAAGTATACATTTTACAGTAAATTCATTTAGAATGGGACTGTTTGAAAGGAGTATACGACGATCATATATGCACCTACTTTTCACGTGTCTGTCATCATTCAGTCAGGCGCCCGTGTATATGAGTAAAACAGCATGCCCCTAGCAACACTGATAATGGAGCAGCTTTTTTTAAGTTCAGTGACCTGAGTTCGTCACAATGAATAAACATAAATATACCCTTGTTTACCGCAAAACTCAACACTGGGACTATTTTTGCTACGAAGTTGATTTTCAGTCCGTTATCAAAATTTTACCCACAGCATTATAAATTATCAATATTTATTTACATTCTTTAGATTGTGTGATATTACCGATATTACGTCCATGACATTGATTGAAGCGTCATCTGTTGAAATCCCAAATTGAACTACACTTAGCACGGAAATATACCGCTTAGATTCAATTACTTTTTCCATTATTAGTTTTAGCTGAACTCCGTATATTGTCGCTAAATTCGATGCCAAACTTACGTAAAATATATACAATACCGTGTGACACGTTTTCGTCCATATAGTTGAGTATCTTCTCAATACCTCAATCAACGATATAAGTTATGGTCTGGTCGGGTTTTTTTATTAGGGTTTTTCCCGATCCTTGCAACAAATGTTGGACCATTGTAAAAATATTTTATTCCTAGATAGACACAAATGAAATGGCAAAGTAAATTGTAAATATTGATTATATTTTTGAGGGGGAGTGTTGGAATCTGTTCTGATGTTAAGCAAAAACTAAATTAATACTTCCTTCTACTAACTTTCAGTTTTTACAACACTAAGGAATTTATGTTTGACTAAAATAGCAATCTGCGCCCCATGTAGGGTGCAGGTAGTTACCCTCACATTTTATGTTTATATAACACTATGGTTTTTGTAGCTAGTAGTCTTATACATGATTTCAGAACCTTCAGAAGTGCTTTTAAATAAATGTGTCTAAATAAAACAATTTATACAAAACTGTCTTATTATTATTTTTATATAAATCCAACTCCCATATCCAATAATTGTAATATAATTACAGTTTAAGAATATCGCTTCGGTAATAAGATTGAAAAATAAATATTTGAAATTATGCAAAAAATCTAGTAGTCGACCACTCAGAATCTTATGTTGCCCAAATATATTCCTATAGTCGACCAGGCTTCAAATACAAAATAACATTTTTATTAGGTAGGTACCTACCTATATAATATATTGTGTATATTAGGAATTAAGGAACTGTATTCTGGAAGAAGACTGGGCTCGTTCCAAAAAAATTAGAATATAGTATAGATTATAATATAGAAAATAATAGGTGGGGAAAATATAAAAATAAAATAGAGATAGCTAGGAAAGGTTACTTAGGAAATAAATAATTGAGGAAAAGAGAGTTATTCAATAATTTTGACGCGAATAGTCGTAATTAATAAATGTTCCTAAAAATTTTCTGAAGTAAGAAGAATCAATGTCTACAAAACTATTCAGGGAAGTTATATATAAATATATAAATAAATTTCTGAATAAGCAAAAGCATGTAACAGTGCATATACCAGCAAAAGCAAATACATTATCAGGTGCACTCGCATGAGCATTATATCGACTAGCGCCATTACACAAAAAACGCGCTTGTTAGATTATTTCAAAATCTGTTTAAAATCACAAATCCATGCTCATGCGAGTACAGCCGCCACAATTTTATTCTTACCTTCAATATAATTTTCTCCAGCATCTGAAAATCTGGTCGTCTACCTATATCTATTGGTTTTCTACCTTTAAGGGGGAGTTGGATATGCACTGTTAAAGTCCTGGTGGATATGCACTAAATGTTCTAGGGGGATCACAATCACTATCACTTCACTTTTAAGTCCTGGCGGGATGCGCGGTTTCACTCTATTTTATTATTTCTTTATTTATTACACTTATTTAAATTAATGAGGTTTCCTGATTTAGTTTGTTGTTATTTATTTGTTTCGTTTATTCCCGATTTTCTGCGCGTAGAAGGTGGGACAGTGATTGTTTTAGTGTGTTCGTCGTGCATATTAGAATTTTGGGCATACTTATTTAATTATTATTATTATTGGTTTTCTTTCTTTTTTTTTCTTTTTCTTTTTTTTTGTTGATTTTTGTTTTTTGTTTCTTTTTTGCAGGTTTTGGTTATAATGCTCTTATCATGTCAAAATCACGCCAGGTCGAAATCTATAATTTTTCAATCCTCCCACCATCCCCTCCCGATTTACACACGATTATTTTATTACCGTCTAATCTCGCAACCCTTCCTGCGAACTCTCTAAAAGCTGTCCAGAACGCCTTCTGGTTAGCCACTTCCCCGACTTCCTCTAGGCTCTTTGCCCATGCTAGACCTACGATAGCTAATTTCGTATCAGCCAACCCTCGATTTGCCGTTTCAAGCGGGCAGTCGAAGAGCACGTGCTCTGCGCTTTCCGCGCCCTCACCGCATTCACAGCGGTCGTTGTTGGTTAACCCAAACCTATGTAAATACGCTTTCAGGGCGCCGTGCCCTGTTATCAACTGAATCATTTTATGATCGAGTTTTACCTCGATCTTGCCTCTAGCTTCTAAGCTCGGTATGAATTTGTGGGTCAACCTGCCCGTGGCAGCGTTGTTCCACTTCTCTTCCCATTGTCGGATTGACCTTTCACGCAGCTTTCTTTTAATCAAAGACTTCGGTATCGACGAATGTGATATTTGAAAGTCTCCCGTCGCGGCCTTTTTAGCTAATTCATCAGCCCTATCGTTTCCTACGTTACCATTGTGCGACCTGACCCAACAGAACTTTAAACGTCGAAAATCGAGCGCCGTACGCGATATCCTCCAGACGTCCGCTTGGAGGTCTGTCGAGGTGTTCATGTTTGTTAAAGCCGTCAGCGCCGATTTACTATCACTGATTACTGATTATATAATACTCAAATACAGGTACAGCCTACTATAGTGATATACACATGATTTTAAGTTTTCGAAAAGAATTAGATGGAAATATTGAAGGAAAACTTACCTTGGTGAGAGGGAGCCAACAGGAGATGAAATAACGTCAACTAGACATAAGAGAGAGCCAACAATAGATGAAAGAAAGTCAACTAGAGACAAGAGAGAGTCAACGAAAAATAAAAAAAGTCAATTAGAATTAAAAGAAAATCAAACTAAGTTAGAAGAAAAGCTTAAAGATAACCAACGAAAAATAACACTACAGTTAAAGGAACAGATAAAAATTCGTAACAAGGATTTGGCAGAACACATGGAAAATTTTAAATCGGAGATACAACAACAAGTGCAAGAATTTAAAACAACATTAAGAGGGGACGTTGAAGAAAATGTAATAAAAATTAGACAAGAAATTCAAAACAATGTAAAAACATACAATGAAAGAATTATGCTGCAAGTAGAAGGTATCAGAAAAGAAGTACAGATAGTGGACGTACGAAATGAAAAAGGCACACTCAGACTTTAACCATCTTCAATCAAAATAACGTTAAAGTGAAAGATTTAGAATAAGGACAAACAACTCGATGCACTCATATTAATGATTATAAGTTTACACGAGAAATGTTACCAAAATTTGAAGGACGAAAATGGGAACAACCAATGTCCTTTTTTGAAAACTAGGCGAGATAGTTAGACATGAAAAAGAAGCTGTAAAAATACAAATAGTAAACGCTATACTGACAGGAAATGCAGAAAAATGGCATGGTATTATAAAAGGTACGTACACAAATTATGAGCAATTTAGAAATTTACTTATGGACCAATACTTGAGCAACGCTCAACAAATGGGAGTAAGAATAAATTTAATTTCAGGAACTTATGGAAAACATATTGGAACCAGAGAAGAGTATGTAATAGAAAAATTTAATCAGGCAAGACACTTAACACCAAAAATGTTAGAACAGGACATCATTCAATTATTAGGAAAACATTTAGATAATAAAATAAATAGGGCAATCGCAATCCAAAATGTTAAAATTCTCAAAGAATTCTTAGAAATTATTCGAAATTATGACACGGCAAGATCAATTAAAGAAGACAAAACTATTCAAACCAGGCAAAAAGGATTATACACAAGAGATTTACCAGAAAATATCAGGAGGTTTGAAAAAAATAATTTTCGACCACCACAGTATAACAATAGGTACAACAACCGACAAGAACCACAAACACGGAAATACGAATTCTGAAATAAAAATTATGAAAGAGGAGATCAAAGATATAATAAACAACATGTAAGAAACCAGGATGGCTATAACAATAACATGACACCAAGAAATAATGATAATACAGAGAACGGTATTCAGAAATATCAAAGGGGACATGAAGAAAGAAACGCACGCATACAACAAGTCATGACGTCAAATCCAGATGAAAGGGATGGCGATAAGATTGAGGTGGTGCAGGTACACCAAGAGACTTCGAACCATGTACAAAAAAAAACTTCGATGTATTAGCGGGGAGAGAGTTACTTCTAAATACAATTGTTTATAATTTTAAAGAAGGAAGAAGGAAATAGTTTTAGTAATAAAAGAAAGTTACTGTTTATTTATTTGGTATTAGATAGTTGTAAATATTTAGCCTTAGTGGATAGTGGTTCGGAACTTTCACTAATAAATGAGAAAATAGTGATCAAGCATGAGAAAACGTTAGGTAAAAAGATATGTAGAATCAAAAAAGTCAATCTATGGTCAGCAATGAAAGGAAAGTTATCAACAATCGGTACAATGGTTTGTGTTCGTGTATACGTAAATAAAGAGAATTTAGGAGAAGCTGAGTTTTTAATTGTTAAAGGCTTATATATGGATATAATTATTGGATTAGATGTTATGGAAAGATTAGGTATATTAATTAACGGAAAGGAAAAATGTGTGGAAATACACGGAAGATATGAAACGGGAATGGAACATGGAATGAAGAATTGTATGGTGCCATCGATAATTAGGAAGTATAGACAAGAGTGGAATATTTCGGATTTTAGCAAAAATATGAATGATAGTATAATGGATAAGGATTTAGAAAAAGAATGTCAAGAAGAGAAGGAACAAGAGAACGCGATATTTATATGTAGTTTGTCTCAAAAGATATTTAAAGATGAACAAGTAGGAACACAAAATCAAGAAATAAAAGAAAAATTAAGTGATTTAATAGATAGACATGTAGGATTATTTAATAAAGAAATACGGTTGCAGAAAAAATATGTGCATAAATTAGAGATCACAGATGACAAATGATTCTATACAAAAGTGTACCCAATTCCATATCAATTAAGGAGTAGGGTAAAAGAAGACCATGTAGACCATGGAGGGATGAAATAGAACAAGTGAACATTACAGATTTACTTATGAAGGCAAGAAAGAAAATAAATACTAGGAGAGAAAAGTTTTTAAAAAATAAAGGAAATGAGAAAATAAAAAAACGTACAATGCTAAATATCGGAGACTTAGTCGTAGTAAAAAGATTGAGAATGTCAAACTCAGAGAAGAAGATATGTGCAAAACTATCAAATTTGCAGAAGGAAATGTTTTCGAATTAATAAACAAATGTGGAAAAATAATGGGTCACTTCCATATTCAATTGTTATATCCGATACATAGTGTTATGATGTGAGTCTATACAATTTGATAATAATAGTAGACTAAACTACTCTAAAATTTCATTACTGAAAAAACTAAAGAAAATACTAAAAAAAAGGACACCACATTTTTTTTTATATAATTTTATTTAATTTTGGTGGGGCTTTTATGTGGTGAGATTTTGAGAATGAAGGAACTGTATTCTGGAAAAAGATTGGACTTGTTCCAAAAAAGATTAGAATATAGTATAGATTATAATATAGAAAATAGTAGGTTGCTACGTACATTCACGTAACATAAAAAAAGAACCAAGAAAAAGAAAGAAGTAAGTAAGTCTGGACTCAGGGAGCGGGGTCTTATACCAGTAGGAATATGGGAATACCACCATCTCATTTCCTCCAGAATCCCTCATTTCCTCACTCATCTGGACCAATTTACATGTAAATTCCCATAAGGAGGAAATGAGGAGATGAATCTCATCCTTTGCTCCTCCTTGCTCTCCTCCTTGTGGATATTTTTTAACCCCAACCATTTTGATTACGTCACACCCGCATTCTTTCTACCCGCGAGATAAATCTTTCTCCACATTTCCACACACGAGATAAACCTATCTTGTTTGGTATCAATTAATATTAGATTTTTTTCAGCTACCCGAAATTCTAAGAATTGTTTAGATAGCATCACCCTCCAAGGAGCTACTCTCATTTTAAGATTTTTTTTACCAGCAGCAGCGATTTCCGACCGTCCGCATAAATTTTTTTTATACACGCGATACATTAAATTAGTCTAAAATTTTACGCAGAATCCGAATCTGCAAACAGATTTAAAATCGGACCACCCCCCTGCAAAGTTATACCCCTTTAAAGCTCTCAAACCTCTAAATTTTGCTCTTTGCTCTATAAGCAAACCTAACACAAAGTTTTCTTTGTCTAACCATTGCATCTTTCGAGATAAACCTATCTTGTTTGGTATTAATTAATATTAGAATTTTTTCAGCTATCCAAATCTCTTTAAATTTTTCAGATAGCATCATCCCCAAGGGAGCTACCCTCATTTTAAAATTGCTTACCTGTTGCGATTTCTGAGCGTTCTTATAAAATTTTTAGTCATACGATACATTAAATTAGTTTAAAATTATACGCAGAATCCGAATCTGCAAACAGATTTAAAATCGGACCACGCCCTGCAAAGTTACACTTTAAAGCTCCCAAATCTCTTTAAAATTTTTGTTCATTTATGACATATGCTTTAACCAAACATCTCCAAAAACCAAAAACCGTGGAGATTTTAGAAATGAATCCTTTATAAAGCCATAAGTGTTTAATATTCAAACTATTTTTCAAACGGTGATGCACTGTTTTTTAGAATATTCAAAACCATAACTTTTTTAATTTTAAACAGTTATCAAAGTTGGTTTAACATTGTTAATAACTATGCACGTCATAATTATATAGTCAATGCTTGGAAAATACAAGTCGTTAAGGAATTAATTCCTTAACGATTATGAGCTGCCTAAATTACATCTTTAACATTTTTAATAACTATGCACGTCATAATTATATAGTCAATGCTTGGAAAATACAAGTCGTTTCGAATTAATTTTTTAACGAGTATGGGGTACCTAAATTACATATGAAAGCTGTATATAATTTCATTTCTTGGACTTTCTATTAATTAATTATGTTTAAATACAGTGCATTAGAAATTGATGTATAATTGCCGGGGATTCACACAAGGTACTTTATAGCAACCAGCATCGACTACGTATTTAGGGAAATACAAATTTTAAATAAACACTTTAAACCTTTACTAAGGGAATACCAACTTGTTGTCTACAGGATACTTACTAATAAAGCAATATATTTTAAATAACTTCTATGTCATATTTTCGGATATGGTAGGCTTGAATATTTTCTTTGGAAACAATCGAAGATTGCCGAAGACACTCAAAGAGTGCACAAATGCGGTCACTAAACCATTTAGCATTAATATCAAGTATTCCGTACTTTCGTAGGTTACTCATTTCCTACAACCAAATCTTCCGCAATGTACAATATCTTTAAAACTATTTATATTAATATTCTTAACTGCACTTCGTGAGACCCCTTTAATCTTTTTAATCGTATCTTTCTCGCTTACAATACAGTCGGACTCAGCCTTACTACCAACAACTTTTAATACTAGACCCACATTAAATTTGTCTTTGAATTTTCCTACAACTTTTTGTTTGTTTACATGCGGTGTATTGTATTTATTATCTGCGGGGTACACCACTTTAAACCTAAAAATAAAAACAGGATAGTTTAATACGTCTATTAATAATTTTTGCTAATGTAAGCGAGAAAGATACGATTAAAAAAATTAAAAGGGTCTCACGAAGTGCAGTTAAGAATATTAATATAGATAGTTTCAAAGATATTGTATATTGCGAAAGATTTGGTTCTAGGAAATAAGCAACCTACGAAAGTACGGAATACTTGATATTAATGCTAATTGGTTTAGTGACCGCGTTTGTGCACCCTTCGAGTGTCTTCGGCAATCTTCGATTGTTTCCAAAGAAAATATTCAAGCCTACTATATCCGAAAATATGACATAGAAGTTATTTAAAATTAAATTGCTTTATTAGTAAGTATCCTGTAGACAACAAGTTAGTATTCCTTTAGTAAAGGTTTAAAGTGTTTATTTAAAATTTGTATTTCCCTAAATACGCAGTCGATGCTGGTTGCTAGAAAGTACCTTGTGTGAATCCCTGGCAATTATATATCAATTTCTAATGCACTGTATTTAAACATAATTAATTAATAGAAAGTTCAAGAAATGAAATTATATACAGCTTTCATATGTCATTTAGGTAGCCCATACTCGTTAAGAAATTAATTCGAAACGACGTGCATAGTTATTAAAAATGTTAAACCAACCTTGATAACTGTTTAAAATTAAAAAAGTTATGGTTTTGAATATTCTAAAAAACAGTGCATCACCGTTTGAAAAATGGTTTTGAATATTAAACACTTACGGCTTTATAAAAGATTCATTTTTAAAATCTCCACGGGTTTTGATTTTTGGAGATGTTTGGTTAAAGCATATGTCATAAATGAACAAAAATTTTAAAGAGATTTGGGAGCTTTAAAGTGTAACTTTGCAGGGCGTGGTCCGATTTTAAATCTGTTTGCAGATTCGGATTCTGCGTAAAATTTTAGACTAATTTAATGTATCGCATGACTAAAAAATTTATAAGAACGCTCAGAAGTCGCAACAGGTAGGAAATTTTAAAATGAGGGAAGCTCCCTTGGGGATGATGCTATCTGAAAAATTTAAAAAGATTTGGATAGCTGAAGAAATTCTAATATTAATTGATACGAAACAAGATAGGTTTATCTCGAAAGATGCAATGGTCAGACAAAGAAAACTTTTTGTTAGGTTTGCTTATAGAGCAGAGCAAAATTTAGAGGTTTGAGAGCTTTAAAGGGTATAACTTTGCAAGGAGTGGTCCGATTTTAAATCTGTTTGCAGATTCGGATTCTGTGTAAAATTTTAGACTAATTTAATGTATCGCATGTATAAAAAATTTATGCGGACGGCCGGAAATCACTGCTGCTGGTAAAAAAAATCTTAAAATGAGGGTAGCTCCCTGGAGGGTGATGCTATCTAAAAAATTCCTAGAAATTCGGGTAGCTGAAAAAAATCTAATATTAATTGATACCAAACAAGATAGGTTTATCTCGTGTGTGGAAATGTGGAGAAAGATTTATCTCGCGGGTAGAAAGAATGCGGGTGTGACGTAATCAAAATGGTTGGGGTAAAAAAATTCCACAAGGAGGAGAGCAAGGAGGAGCAAAGGATGAGATTCCTCTCCTCATTTCCTCCTTATGGGAATTTACATGTAAATTAGTCCAGATGAGTGAGGAAATGAGGGATTCTGGAGAAAATGAGGTGGTGGTATTCCCATATTCCTACTACTTATACCTATAGCTAAATTAAAAAGAAACCTGCAATAAATAGAAAAAAATTTATATACACTCACCCATCACACTCATAACAAAACCTACAACGGAAAAGAAAGAACTTATAATTAAAAAAAATATTTACACAATACAGTAAAAAGAAATTATTCAAGCAAAATGGCGAGCTGTAGTTTTTAGGCAGCTACCCCCAGACAGTAACTAAAACAAAAAGAAAAAACCAAACGCAACCCTAAAACCACAGCTCTAGAATATCGTAAATATACACTTAACCTATTTTTACAAACAATAGCAACAACATTTTCAAATGTGTCAGCAAGTCTTTAAACAATTTTTCATTAATAAGTAGTATATTTTTCGTGATTTATAACCAAATAGTAAAACATTAGTCAAAAAAAAGTATTGAATACCAAAATAGATCAAGAAATTTCGTACCTAAGAATTCAATTTGGAAATGCCATATTTTAATAGTAAAACCCCAGGCGTTCTAGTTCCGAACTTAGAAGCGCATACAGAGAAAACAAAAAAAGAAACTCACCCTCGAGTTACTAGCATCGGGGTGGAACCAGTCGCTGATCTCCTTCAGCGAACAGGCAGAGAGCATTTGACTTTGCATTCTCAGAAGAAGCGACAGCTCAAGGGATTAACGTGTCCCCTGCAGAAAGCTAGAATAATTACGAACCATAAATTAATTTATTAAAGCCGAAAAGTATTGTTTTATACAAACTGTATATACTTACCACGCTAAATAATGCGTGCCGGAAATTCACATAAAGATAACGAACGAAGCCAAATAGAACGTGTTTTTTTGTGGTTATTCGAACAGCAAATGAATTGTTACATTTGTTAAAGCACCAAAGTAAGGAAATAACCCAGGAAAACCTTAATTTTATTAAAATAAATTCGCCGAATTCTTTAACAAGGGAAACACACCAGCATTTAATTATTAAAATACTTGGAAAGTCGCCTATCTAACTATGGCGTAAATTCCACGGGACGAAATTCTTAGAAAGGATATTTATTTTTCTACTGAACAGAAAGATTTATCAACTGACCTAAATAGAATATGTATTATTAATCACAATACAATTTTTAAAGCACGAAAGGGTTATTTTTAATTAACGGAATTAATTTTTGTGTTGAACGCCAAAGGACTTTAAGGTAAGAATTATTGTATATAAACTAATCAATTAGTTACGAAAATGAACGTAACAAGGTGGGAAAAACATAAAAATAAAATAGAGATAGCTAGGAAAGGTTAAGTAGGAAATAAATAAATGAGGAAAAGACGGTTATTCAATAATTTTAACGCGAATAGTCGTAATTAATAAATGTTCCTAAATATTATTAAAGAAGTGTATTATAATGGTGATTTTCAATTACATAAACAATATTAAGTTATAAAGAACTTTTAATCATCGAATTAGATTAAATTGATATATATTAAAAGAAGAAAGTTCATTTTGTATTTAGAAGCCTATTGTTTTTTGAAGTTAAATGTCTCTATCAGAAAAAAGAAAATAAGAGTTAATTTAAAACGTCAAGTCTTGTGTCATTAAAAACCAATTTTAAAAGGTCATTACAGAAAATAAGTGTCAAAATTATATTTGGTAAAAGACAAGGATTAATTTATGAACATTTGGAAATGCTGTCAAAATATATTAAGAAAACAAAATTAAAGTGAAAATAGTATTAGAAGAATATAAATTCTACGTCCACAGTATAAAATTTTTTTAAAGAATTAAAAGGAGCTAAAAATTTTTTGAAGTAAGAAGAATCAAAGTCTACAAAACTATTCAGGGAAGTTTAAATTTATTATTTATTGTAATAGTATAAAAAAAAATTGTATCACAGTAATTATTCTTTATAAGTTAATCCTAATACAGATCAAAACATGGAGAAAGCCGAAAAATATTCTATACTACAGAACTTCCATAGAAAATATTTGATCTGTCAAATATTCTAAAAATTTGACAGATAATTTTGAAGTGCAAGTTTTGTATAAAAGGTATTTAATCATTACTAATTTGTATTGAAATTTTAGGAGGACATAAACTACTACTTTAAGAATTAATATAGCAGTGAATAGGAACCATTAAAACACTAAAAAAATTGAAGATTCAAACCTTAAGTTTTTGAACTATTTATTTATTTAAGTAAAATTTGAAAATAGAGAAATTAAATATTGAAGCGATCTATTTTAAAACCATTTTATAAAGGAAACTTAATTTATATTCAATTAATAATAAAATTTGAACTCTACCTGAGATCGTTAATTTAGTGAGTAAGAGCAATATTTAGTAGGAGAAGAATATTTATAAAATACCCATTTAGAGAGTCCCATTGCTAAAAAAAAATATAAAAGTTTTATAATTCTGTATTAAAATACATGACAATATATTATATGCATCATAGGTAGTTTGCATTATTTATGAATTTGGAGAATCAAGAAATAAAAATGGGAAATAGTTTTTTTTATTAGTTATTCCAGTTAATATAAAAATAAACGTAATATAAATTCATACACAACGCAGAACTGTAACCAAAAACCTAGGTACTACTACCTACATGCATTATATTCTTATACGTATAGTCCATTCCAGCTAAGAATAAAGCGATGTAAGGTATAGGGAAAGTTTAACCTTCGATTTGATTGGTTAAAACATTATGCTGATTTACACAGCTTAATACTAAACATTTGTATTTAAAATATATGTAATGCGCCCTTGTCGGATTTGCAATAAAAACGAGTTATTGAAAATAATTTAGGCTAGTCACAATTTATAATCACTCAAATATGGTATTAATAATTATTCTGTATGTATATATAGAAATTATAATTAATTTGCTGTGTAAATCGACTTTGCGTACAAGGTCATCTACTTTATTCTTATTTGGAATAAACTATAGCTACAATTTAAACAAATGAAATTCTTTGCACTAGCTTCATCGTACGCCATTCCATAGAAATCAGTACACATAAGATGGTACCATCTGTTATATTGGTCACATACTATATTTCTTAAATCATCGTCCTCAACATCACTAACAAGTTCCTCATCACAAGTGCTATATGTGATAACAACTTTAGTCGCATTTTCCGTCACTTCACTCAATTTCTTATCGTTTTTCATATCTGACGTTTTCTTTGGTAATGCATTTTTCTTATTACTTTTATTTTGAATTTTAAGTAGTTTTCGTTTCTCTTTTTCTTCTACAATTCTGGTTTTTGTTTTTCCTTTTCTACATGCAGCGGAGAAGATTGCTGATGGCAGTGTCTCTTTGCATGTAGGCTATCTGTTACTTATAATGGGCGTAAGCCAGAATAAGTGATCTTTAAAGCTATTGGATGCACTTGTTATTGAAACATTGTCGCCAACCTTCATTCTACTTTCAATTTGTACGTTATTTAAAGAAATGTCTTTTCTCTACGATTTTCATCATCTTGGCCAGGTGATACAAATACTCTTTCTAGTTCTTCTTCTACACCTACATTCCCCATTTCTTCTAAAATTCTTGCATTTGCTTCTAGAGCACTTGTATCATGTTGAGCAAAAACGCTTTCAACCGTTTCTATCCTTCTTTATCAATACTATTTATTGTATTTTGTGTATGTGTAAGGTTTTCCGTAAATTGCAAACCACTGTACACTTCCGTATTGATCAATCCAGCATGGTTAATCTCATTCGCCGACAGAGAATCAGTAGTAATACTTTTGCTAATTCTATCAGATTGAACTAAAACTAGTGCTCCATCTTGAACCTCAAATGTAAAAACATCATCATTAGGAGAGTTTTCTTTCTCTACGACAGGTGCAACATTGCTTGTATATAATTTCATTAAATTGTCAATCTCAATATACCGTAGTTTTAAATTTTGTTCTAAAGCTTTTAATACTTTAATTGTGGTGTTAATATCACTTTTGGTACCTTCACAATTTTTCAGTTCCTCAGTTGTAATTACCATTTTGCTAATACGCTTGCTGTAATCCACTGCATTAGGATCGAAGGGAAACAGGCCACATCTTTTGAAGTCACTCCTAATAGAATCTGGTAATGATGGCATTGAAAGGCAATCATTCAACCATGGACAAAAGGTAGTTTTGTTAACGATTAACTTAAATTGTTTTGGTTTTGATTGCCACCTGCGAACAGTTTCTTTCTACTTAGTTTTTAGTGGTTTGAAAACACTTACATCTGCAGGCTGCATAAAGTGTGTGGTGTTCGGATATAGGGCATACAAAATTATTTGATTGTCATCGCAAAATTTACTCACTTGGTATGAAAAATGTGATTTGTGTCCGTCAATAAACAGAATTATAGGCTTTGGTATATCTTGTTCTTTCAACCATTTGTTAACGCCATTTGTAATATACTCGTAAAACACCTCACACCTCATCCAGCTAGACTCAGATTTTTCTAGAAACTATTTAGGAGGCATTGACTTTACCACACTTGCTGGCGGTCTTACGTAGGGGAATACAACCATAGGGTAAACAGTTTCTCCTGCAGCATTAAAAACAAGCACAACAGTAATAGTTTCTTCTTCACTACAGTTCTGTATATCATACACATTCCGCCAACCTTTTGCGGCAAGTACCTTGCCTAAAATATATCAATGCATTCGGTTTATTAACGACAAAATTATATTTATTATGCCTATCTTGGGGCCACATTGAAAAACTCGTTTTTGTCTCCGTTCAGTATCCTACGCGGGTCTTTTAAAATAGATTTGAGATGTTGGTCATTCAAAAATTTTTCTAAAGCTGTAAACCAATCACGAATATACTGTTTACTTATAACAGCTCGAACTTTACCCAATCCTTCAGGTTCTTTTAATCGTAAATCAGGATGTCGCCTTAAAAACCCGATATACCATTTCTGCTCTGGTATATTGTTTTTGAAAGGTGTTTGTCTTTTTTGTGGTTACAATTTTAGCAACTGTATTGATTAGATCTTGCTTCTTTTGAGGAAATCCTCGTTTTGCTAGTTCTTTTAGCCAATCAGCTAACTTGCGTTCTTCCTGCATAGTCAAGATAGTTGGAGGACCTATTTTTCGTATGTTTGAAGTTGTTTTACTACGGGTTCTATCCAAAATTGTTGTTTTTGGAACATTATATTATCGCGATGCTGCTCTTATAGATGTTCCATTTTTTACTGCTTCAAGTGCATTGTGAAGTGCTTCTACAGAATATTGGTGAATCGGATTTTTTTTAATAAGAGCCATCTTGTATTATTTAGGTATACCTGAATAAATTTAAGACAATATCTAGAAAGGTAGATCAGGCCCACTTAAGAAATAAAGGGAAACATAAAGTGATCAAGTATTGGTATAAAAGTTCCTAAACTCGACCATTAATTTGTTAGTGCGGTCGACCACTGGGTAGAACAAAAATATGACAAGATTTACTATGCAGTAGGCTTCTAGACATGTAGCTCGATGTCTCTGTGCAATATGGTTCAAATTGGTAATTATTTTAATTTACCTATAGACAACCTTCTGGTCGACTACTGGCTTGTATAAAAAAATTATGTGCCAGTTCTCAACCACACAAATATAAATACGGTTATGCTAAATAAAAACTTGAAATCATTGAAAATAAGTAACCTATGTATTATTATGTTAGTGTAAAGCATTTAATTCTTGTTAGTGACATTCATACCATACTTATACTCTAATTTTGATTGCTCTAAGAACTAGCAGATGAGAAAAGTTTTCTACTTACCTCGTCGTTGCTTAGATACCGCCATAAAGAACTGACATTCATATTTGACGGAGCTGCCAACTTTCGAAACTATTCAAAAATAAAGGAGTATCCAGATGGTGAAGTACAGGAATAGGGAGTTTACTAACAAAAACACTATGGTTTTATTATTAATGCTGATTTTTCAACAAAGTGGTCGACTATAGGATATGGTAAAATTTAGTTACATTTACCCTATTTAGTTTTTTAAAATATTTTTGTGGTAAAGGGGTATTAATTATTTTAATTTGTATCGTGTCACAGTGTTCTAATTTATTATTACTAAGTAATATTGTTGTCTAAATACATTCCTATTTATTTTATATTCATTACTATTTACAGTTACGGATTATCCCTTAATTTCTCTTTTTACGAAATAAACTGTTTCTACTGTAATGAAATTAAAGTTCAATTAATAATTAGAAAAATAGCATTTAATTAACTAAATAAACTGTTATCCATTTATATTATTGAAAGAGACACATTTATTTTTTATAGTAGAAATCACTCAAGAATGCATTCACGTCATTAATTTACGATTCAATTCAGGATGTACATTTTCCTATACAATTGGAGGAGTAATTAAAACGTAATAAAAAGAAAGAATATAAGCAGCACCTGTTTAGAACAAAGTAGCTTAATAACAGCAAACACTGTAGAATTTGCAATAAGTAAAAAAAGAGAACAGTAAGCTGTCGTATATCTCATCCTCATTACAATCATATTAATAGAAATCTTTAAGTTGAATAGCGTGGTTTCTGAATACGTCATTTTACTACACATAACCTAACTTTAGTTTACTGCGTCTTTAGCCTCAATTTTCTTGTTTTTACAATATGAGCATCGTTTTTTTAAAAAAAAAGTTCTTTTCAACACTACATTTTGCTTTAATATATGGCCTAGAAGAAAGCTTTTATGTTCTTAGTCCAGCAACTTGTGCTCAACTTGTTAAACTGTTTTCAATCGGCAAAGAGCAATGGTAACCATTTAATTTCGCTAAATACTGTACAAGAGGTAAAATTTGTTACGTCTTAAATGAATTAACCTGTAACACGCCTATAATATATATATATATATATATATATATATATATATATATATATATATATATATATATATATATATATATATATATATAAAAATCAAATTTACGGACGTGAAATTAATAAAGTAATGTTGATGGAAAATCGTTATGGGATAAAGGCGTCCGAATAAAATAAATTATTGAATAATCATTTATTGAACATCAACGTTTCGGATAATATGAATCCTTAATCATGAGATTCAATGTGATTAATAACACTAATTCGCAACAAACATTGACTAGAATATTAACTGACACTTTAATATTCTAGTCAATGTTTGTTATGAATTAGTGTTATTAATCACATTGAATCTCATGATTAAGGATTCATATTATCCGAAACGTTGATGTTCAATAAATGATTATTCAATAATTTATTTTATTCGGACGCCTTTATCCCATAACGATTTTCCATCAACATTACTTTATATATATATATATATATATATATATATATATATATAAAGCAAGATGTATCTGTAAACAAACTCTTATGAAAATAATAAGAGCCATTGACAAATACAAATCGGGCTGGTAGTTATATAGCCATTAACACAACATTAACTTTATTACTTCATAGGGGAGGAAACATCCACTGACCAATGGTTTCGGCTTGTTAGCCTCATTAGAGTGGAATAGTTCCCAATAACCCCATGAAGTAATCGAAGCTATTATAATGATATAATTTCGAAACAATCACTGTACTATGGCAAAAGTAAATAAAACCGCCATCAGGTGATAAAACACCAACACTACTAAAGTATGGAAGTACAGAATTGAACCGAAACTACATAATAAATTTTATAGATGACTATAAAAGTACGTTTGGCCATTGAGATTTGCGGAATGTTACAGCAAAATTTATTTGCAAACGTAACAAACCTTCTCGTGGCGACACCCGGGTCCAAGCCCCAAAGGCAATTTAAATAAATAAAGACAAGTTATTTGCAGTCCGCAATAAAAAAATTGTATATAAAGGAAGATGTATCTGTAAACAAACTCTTATGAAAATAATAAGAGCCATTGACAAATACAAATTGGGCTGGTAGTTACATAGCCATTAACAAAACATTAGCTTTATTACTTCATAAGGGAGGAAACAACCATTGACTAATGGTTTCGGCTTGTTAGCCTCATCAGAGTGGAATAGTTCCCAAGAACCCTATGAAGTAATCGAAGCTATTATAATGATATAATTTCGAAACAATCACTGTACTATGGCAAAAGTAAATAAAACCGCCATCAGGTGATAAAACACCAACACCACTAAAGTGTGGAAGTACAGAATTGAACCGAAACTACATAATAAATTTTATAGATGACTATAAAAGTACGTCTGGCCATTGAGATTTGCGGAATGTTACAGCAAAATTTATTTGCAAACGTAACAAACCTTACTCGATATCAATGGCGTATTCTACTTGACTCCTCCTCTCTGTTTAAATTATCAAATTACATTTCCACTAACTTTTATCATTCGGCCTCGACTAGCTTTTATTTTGAATTATAAAATGAAGTTAATTCAATTCCATATAAAGAAAACAAATGTTGTGTACAGGTTTTGAAAATTATTAAAATACACTTTTCAATCAATTAATATTGTAAATCTGATTTTATCTCAAAAATCACATGCTTTTCAATCAATCTAAAGTCACCAAAAACCTATTGGTTTTTTATAAAAAGAAGCCTGGAACATTCAAAACCCCTTTATCATATTACGTACTTTCTACGTATGCAAGTTCGTTGTTGACTCAGTCACACTAATTTGTATTAATTAAGCAAATTCAATATTTTAATTCAAATAGAAAAAAATGTCTTAAAACCAAAAAATCTAACCTGGTCTGTTTACTTCGTGTTTCTTTATTTCTTCCTCAAAATTGTACCAAGACTATCAACGCATCCCTTATCAACTAACATCCATTAGAATTTTCCATGCATCATTATCCCACCTAGTACTAAAAATTATTATATACCCATTTAAAATATTATCTATCCACACGCAGCCTCAGAATATCATTTGAATTATTATATTACTTGAATTATTATCTTCAAACTTAGACCTATTATCTCCCTCAAATTATTGTCGTCGCATTTAGACTTATGACTTTTTCTCACCAGCCTCAGAATTGGAATTAATTCTCACCAGACTCAGAATTGGATTATTATACACCCCCTTAAATTATTGTCGTCGCATTTAGAACATTTTCATCCGCCTCCAACTTAGAGCCCTATTATTATTATATTTTAGTTTAAATAAATTCCCCAAAATCTACTTACGTTTAATCGGCAATAGAAATTTTCATCTTCGTCGCACTACCTGTCACTCAAACAATTTTCACTTTTAAATATCATTGTTACGTGTTACTCTTAGGTTCAAAGCGACGCACCTCGACCTTTGCTGAGTTGAGAACTGACCTCGTTATCATTGTCGCTGTTAATATATGATTGATATCCCACTTCGTCTGTGTGCATGACTTACAAGCCCGTCGCTAATCTTAACCAATGAGGTTTCTTTATTTTCTACACTTAAAGTAGTTTTCTGATGTAACATTCTCGTCCTTTCAAGTAATTGTTGTTTGCTTACAGCTGCTTCGTTATCAGACATGCGGTGTTTTAAGAAATATTATCGCTTTTCCATATTATATACAAATATTTGATGCAATTCGACTTTCAATTTTTATATATGCTTATTTATTTACGCATTTTTAATTACCTTTACTTATCAAAACTTGTTAATTGTTTGTACGCACTTACACTACACTTCTTTAAGTTTTATCTCTTATCTCCGTATTATCATAACTGATTGAAATTCTTTTGAATGAGTGTTTAATTATATTTATTATGCTTACTTATAAATACGCGTGCTTCCACTGAAAAGTATTGTTATTTGCATTACCTAAATTAACTAAAATTCTATATACCGGGTGTTAAATATTCGTTATCTACCTAATGCCTAAATTACTTATTTCTATGTTAACTATGCGTCTTATTGTGTCTATTTGCGTCGCTTAAAACTACTTATACTCCATATACAAGGTGTTGAATGCTTACTATTTACAAACTATCCCAATTATTCAATTTTCCAATAAATAAATGCAGTTTTCTGCTTCCTTTTATAATTTATTATTCCTACATGACCATTGTTATAAAATACACCCTTAAACAACCCCTTATCACAGCATTATATATATATATATTGCCGTGGAACCTGTCTAAATCATGCCCCACGAATTGGGCCGTCATAAGAATGCCGTGGTCCTTGGATTAAAAATCAAACTCTTCTAATTATCAATTTTATAACAAATCAAAAATTTGCACACAATAGAAAATTTTCAAAAAAAAACATTAATTTCTTACCCAGGTTCCTTTCTTCCTCGGTTGAATTGCTTTCTTCAACTGCTTACGGCTAGCTCAGTTGGACCTCCTGTCGGATACCTAGATTCACTCTCATATTCTCTATCGTTCACGCACACACTACAAAATACAACAATCATACAATCTTTTATTTATTACTATTTACAAATAAAATTTAATATTATCCACATTTCAGTGATCAAGTTACGCCTCAATAAATCCTATTTTGTAATGTTCTGTATTTTAATTTAAATTATCAAAGACATAGAATGTACCCGGAGTAAATGAGCCCTGAATAATATCTTGTTTTCATTCTTTCTTTATAATTTATTTTAAATCTACGTAAACTCTGGAGTACGATGAGCTCATGATAACTCAGTTAATTATAAATAATGTATGCCCTTATACTTCGCATACTCTTACAACAAACAAAAAAAAACAAACCCATGTACTCTTTACAAAAGTTAAATTCCTGATGGAACGTTAATAAGCTTTATATACACCTTCAGATTTCTATTTAAATACCATAATAAAGTTAGTTATACGTATTATTTTCAATACGCAAAGAATGCACAATACCTTAAAAATTCACTCTCACTCGTCACCCAATATTCATAGTTTATAACAACAACTTTAAAGCGTTACCTGGATTTTTTTGAAGAGCCCTGCTCCGTTGACGATGCCGTATATTTGCTTCGCTCTGCTCTGCAGGCCGCTTCTAGCTATTAGTAGAAGAAACCCATTTAAGTTGTGCTGCTTGCGCTGCCTTCACGGTGTATCCAATTTCCAAATCCAAATTAATTATACTTCTTTCGTAATTGTTTAATTTAATCCACGTTACATAACGTCACTACACGAGCTTGTTAAAAAAATGTATGTGACACCTCAATAAAATTTTAAACTCAGCACAATCCGCGTACAAATTATGAGGCTAACACCGTGCTATATAATTTAAAATAATTTTCTATACTTACAAACTCGTGGTAACTTTCGTACGTAGTCTGAAGCGATCAAAATACTAAGGGCTTTTATTATATTTTCAAAAAGTTTTTATACATTTACGATGCCACCTCTCGGCCGCATTTCACTTGAATTCCTTTATTTACAATAATATTTCTCAAAATTTTGGGTTTAACCGATTTCTAAATCCTCGAAATTCAGCGTGTCGTTACGATATTTTCTGAAAATTAATATTCAATATTCCCGTGTCTTGTCTGATGTGCGACTAACGATATCGACCAATAGTCTATCCATTGCCGTCTTACAAATCCCGTCTATACTAACGCTGTCCCTTGCTTATGCATATTCTACGACTCTTTCTAACCTTGTTTGAGTGGTAGAAATCGATATTCCTGTCCATCTGCTATCTGACCTCACGTGGACTGCTTACGTGCTTTAAATAACCCCTTATTAGCGTTTAATGCAAAAACATCCGACCGTTTACCCGATATTCTTTGAAACTTGTTTGTTATCTATAAAAATAAGGGAAACTTGAATTTAGAAACATGCAAGTGTTTAATTAACCGACGTTTTAACACAACATTTCTAGGAGCTTTTTCATGGTATTTCAACTCAACCGATTTATTTGTTATAACGAACGCTATTCGTCTTGGATTTATTGATTTTTCATGCTTTTATGCGTATTAGACGTAAATAACCGTTTAATTAAACTCAATTAAGTTAATGGCATTGGCTTCTACAATTTATTTCCTTTGTAAACCTACTAAATTTGAATCATTATTTGTAAAATTTTGTTAATACCTGTTACTTAAAAATGAACTAACTGGAATAAATTTCGCACGTAAATTCTGGTTGTTTCCTTTATACAAAGTGTTTTGAAATTGCTTTGTTTATATTTACTTTTAACCCTTTAAAACCACTACAATATATATATATATATATATATATATATATATATATATATATATGTTGCTGTGTTATTCGCCCCAGCGTTGGGCCGTCATAAAATCTGCTATGTTTTGTCCTATGATTGGGTGTCATTAAATTTGCTGTGATATTAGCTGTCTGATATCTTTATTATTTTAAGCCCTTATGTTATGAAATGTTAAATTAGGCTTTTACCCCGAATAGATCTTATTGAATCACATAAAGGAATTCTATAATACACAATATAATCATTGATAATATTTACAATTCTCAAATTTTTCTCTTTTTACAGAATATCTACATATACCAGATTTATGGTTTTCTGAAAGTCAGCAATATCTTTTACTTATCAGGAACCTTCGAACGTTCCAAGATGTCTATCCCTTGTCATAAATTGTTAAGTGACCCTTTTGTTGACTCTTACAAATACACAATGTGATAAATATTAAATTAAAAACAGTTTTCAATAATAAAGTGTATTTTAGATTGCTAACCTGGAATTGGTTCTGTAGTTCCTTTCTAGTCTATGATCTGCATCCCCTTTTTGTGTCCTATTTCCTTATTATTGTGCCTGCCCCATATCGTTGTTTCCAATTAAAATCGAACCAGGTCAAAATATGTCCAAATTAGAATACTTTTTTTTTAAACTATTTCCAAAGTTTGAGCATGTTCAAAGTTTGAAGTCCCAAATTAAAATCGTCTTAAACATCCCAAATTAGAGCCATCTCAATCAAAATATGTCTCCAATTAAAAGTCGAAATTGAAAAGTCAATATTGAAAGCCAAAATTAAAGTCCAGATTGAAATTAAAAGTCGATATTAAAATCCAGATTGAAATTAAAAGTCCTGCTTCATTAATATTAGAAAAGGATTTTAATTAAGTCGTTATACTTAAGTTTATTTTTAGATCGGCTTAATTTCGTTGCATAAATTCTCGCACTTTTTAATTCTTATTTACTTTGATTTTTAATTCACTGGTTACGTAAATTCTTAACACTTTTGAACATAGTCGTAGCTCAGTTTGAATATAGACTAACTTGTCGCTTCGTCATTATTGTATATATAAGCCCTACCTCCTATTGATTTCATTGGCGTGTTTACGTTCTGGGACGATACTTCTACCTTTATCTTGCATACTTCAGGATTTACACCAATTATTTAGTTTAAATCTTTCAATGCATGCCTTAACTGTCATGTACGCCTTCCACATATCGTGGTATTATTTGAGAAATTCCAACTTTTGCCTTTGATTAACTCACGTATTCGAATGTTTGTTACATTTTAACATCTAAATTGAATCCCCTGGTGCTAGTTTATTTCTACAGAATATTAGATTTTTGAACAAATGTGATTTCTTTCAGTCACGTACGATTTTCTAATAATGAATTATTTAGAATGCGTGTACGATGATATTTTAACGCAATTGTTACATTTTTGCAATGCCAATTTATCAGGTTTCCCGGTGATTTAATTTTGATGCAATTTGTTGCGTTTTAAAATTTTATCTTTACTTGTAAACTACTCTTAGACCTCTTTATGTTCTCATTTAATCCCGTGTATTTTATATACAGTGTGCTCTGAGTTAACAATATGTAGGGTGACCGATTTACTCTTATAATTACTGAAATTGCGTGCCTTTCTTAATGTGGAAGTTATATTTCTTTATTTTACGACCCCCCGACTTAACCTACCCCTAAACTACCCTGTTATCATAGCAATATATATTGAATGCATATATCCTGATGTTTCTCTGTTTTATTTCATTTTTGTAAATTCCACAGCATAACTACTGTTGAGCTAGCCAGGCATTAATTTGGGCTTCTGCCAAGTATTAGGCGGTCATAGCAAATTAGCGATGATTTCGCGAAGCGGCTTAGTCACAGCTATATATATATATATATATATAAAATACATATTATATATTATATAATATATATATAATATATATATAATATATATATTATATAATATATAATATATATATATATATATATATATATATATATATAACTGTGACTAGACCGCCTCGCGAAGTCGTCGCTAATTTTATGACCGGCTAATACTGGCAGAAGCCAAATTAATGCCTGGCTAGCTCAACAGAATTATGCTGTGAAATTTACAAAATGAAATAAAACACAGAAATATCAGGAAACATATCATATATATAATATATATATATATATATATGTGTCCAAATTTCGAGTCTCTACATTGTGATTTCAGTTATTATAAGAGATAGAAATTGGGTTAAATGGGAAAAGATTTGGAGGAATCCAGGCCAGTTTTGTATCCGTTTACAAAATTGGTGTAAGTTGTCTGGTTTTGGAGATATTCGAAGAAAACTAAAAATGGCGGATTTTGTTTTTTGATAATAAAACATGAATCATAAGTCGCACCATCACAAGACTTGCACATTATTAAGACACTTTTCTAAAAGGAGTATTTTAGCATAAACAGAATCATTCGACTATCTTTTATTTTCGAGAAAACGCCCACAACTTTTGTTTTTCTTATGGCCGCCATTTTGAATATTATGTGAATGTTATGCGCCTTAAAATTACCTTTTCAACGATATACCACATGTCTATAAAAAATGCAAAAACTATCCTAAATTTTAAAAATAACTAAATTTGTATGTTCTATAACGTTTGGTAATCCCAACAGGGCAAAAATTTGATTTCTACTTTCCAAACAGTAGTAGTAGTAGTAGTACCACATACATTTTGTTAAGTAGAACTCGTAAAGTATTGGATATAAATCTTAAAATTAACTTAAACATAAAACTGTAGCCTATCTTATCTAATTTAGGAACAAAATTAAATGTGACCGAAACAGCAAACTATCATCTAAATTCCTTCCGTAGATGCTGAAAATGCTGTCCGTTTGCATCACGGCACATTCGACAATTAATTAAAACTTTCCGTACAATTCTGTAACGTGCGCCTATTTATAGAGTTAAGAATGTCACGGACTCTTTCCTGCAGTTCGTTTATATTATGAGACGGTTCAAACTCATATACCTCATTTTAGCAAAACCCCATAAATAAAAATCAAGTGGTGTAACATCTGGTGATCTTGCCAGCCACATAATTGGTCCACTATTGCATATAATATTTTGGCCAAAATGTTCAGCTAAAGGGCGCTACTTCTCGGTTGTGAGCTGGACAACCATCTTGCTGAAACCATAGTTTTCGAAAATCATCATCATTTGGTACAAGTCCTCTAATAGCCGGAATTATTTGGTCTCAACAATTCCGTATATCTGGCGCCATTGAGGTTATTGACAAAATAAAAGGGTCCAATCAAATTATTACCTATAAAAGTATTAATTACATTGGTTAATTTACTAAAATATTTATATCATAATTAACTACCTTTTATTTTGTCAATAACCTCAATGGCGCCAGATATACGGAATTGTTGAGACCAAATAATTCCGGCTATTAGAGGACTTGTACCAAATGATGATGATTTTCGAAAACTATGGTTTCAGCAAGATGGTTGTCCAGCTCACATTCCCGAGAAGAGCGCCCTTTAGCTGAACATTTTGGCCAAAATATTATATGCAATAGTGGACCAATTATGTGGCCGGCAAGATCACCAGATGTTACACCACTTGATTTTATTTATGGGGTTTTGCTAAAAATGAGGTATATGAGTTTGAACCGCCTCATAATATAAACGAACTGCAGGAAAGAGTCCGTGGCATTCTTAACTCTATAAATAGGCGTACGTTAAGCAGAGTTGTACGGAAAGTTTTAATTAATTGTCGAATGTGCCGTGATGCAAACGGACAGCATTTTCAGCATCTACGGATGGAATTTAGATGATAGTTTGCTGTTTCGGTCACATTTAATTTTGTTCCTAAATTAGATAAGATAGGCTACAGTTTTATGTTTAAGTTAATTTTAAGATTTATATCCAATACTTACGAGTTCTACTTAACAAAATGTATGTGGTACTACTACTACTACTACTGTTTGGAAAGTAGAAATCAAATTTTTGCCCTGTTGGGATTACCAAACGTTATAGAACATACAAATTTAGTTATTTTAAAATTTAGGATAGTTTTTGCATTTTTATACACATGTGGCATATCGTTGAAAAGGTAATTTTAAGGCGCATAACATTCACATAATATTCAAAATGGCGGCCATAAGAAAACAAAGTTGTGGGCGTTTCTCGAAAACAAAAGACAGTCGAATGATTCTGTTTATGCTAAAATACTCCTTTAGAAAAGTGTCTTAATAATGTGCAAGTCTTGTGATGGTGCGACTTATGATTCATGTTTTATTATCAAAAACAAAATCCGCCATTTTTAGTTTTCTTCGAATATCTCCAAAACCAGACAACTTACACCAATTTTGTAAACGGATACAAAACTGGCCTGGATTCCTCCAAATCTTTCCCCATTTAACCCAATTTATATCTCTTATAATAACTGAAATCACAATGTAGAGACTCGAAATTTGGACACACTGTATATATATATATATATATATATATATATATATATATACTGATATGATAACGCTGCACGCCGATGTAATAAACGTCCAGTTTCCTGCTGTCCGCCACCGTTCTGTGTCTTTTAGTATCATAATTTTAATTATGCCACTACTAGCTCAGTCTAATTCACACAGAGTGCACAACGTTACGATAACAAATAATTTACCCCCTTTTTCTAATACTTTTCCTATTTTTAATGAGAAAAGCGAAATCGACTAGCGTTTGTATAATGAGAAATAAAATATTATTTACACTTCACAGTTTAATATGTTGTATTATATGATAAAATCAATCCCTGAATCAAATAATCATAATATTTGAATTGTTTATGCCCAAAAATTATAGCTTTCTTTCCTTAAGTTAAAGCCAGCAAAAATGACACTATATCTTACTGGAAAATTTCTGAATGTTCAAAACCATTTCCCTTTTTTACGTAAATTTTCACGGATAAAGAGATTTTTGTTGACTCTTTACAAAATATTCAGGTATGATAAAATATAGTTAATGTTCAAAATAAAAAGAAAATAATGCCTTGTGCTGTATAGCACTGACCTGTAGCTTTCCTGGTGCGTTTCTCTTTGTTCTCTCTAGATCTGCTACTGCGTGCAGTGGATCAGCATCCCTTGATTACTTTTAATTGAGTTGCTTCATTTACTCCTTAAAACAATGCTCTGTTTTGTGCTCCATCACGTGGATAAACTTATATCGTTTCCAAATTTTACCCCGTTTAATCAATAGTTTCAATTTACCCAGTCTGTTCTTAGATTTTCTTAGATTTACCCCATATATTTCTTAGATTCACTTAGAATTGCATAGAGTTTCTTAGGTTTTCTTAGATTTGCATATATTTACTTAGATTTGCATAGAGCTTCTTATGGTTTCTTAGAGCCCTACATTACAAATATTTAAAATTAATTAATAGACTCATACTCACGTTTTCTAGCAAACGGCAAACTTGTATTATGTACTTTTCACTAATTTTAACTTTGAAATTTTTAACATCACGGTTACAAAACCCACAGATACTGTATTAGTACAGGTTTACATGCCAACAACTCAGTACGAGGATGAGGAAGTAGAAAAGGTATACGAGGATATAAATAGTATAGTGAGAAAAGTAAAAGGAGATGAGAATTTAATAGTTATGGGCGATTTTAATGCGTCAGTGGGAGAAGGTAGTGAGGGAAAAATGGTAGGAAAATTTGGGTATGGCAGACGAAATGATAGAGAAGAAAGATTAGTTGAGTTTTGCCAGGAACAAAGATTAGTAACTGTAAACACCCTATTCCAACATCATGTTAGGAGAAGATATACCTGGAAAGCGCCAGGTGATAGGGCTAGATACCAAATAGATTATACTTTAGTTAAACAAAGATTTAAAAACCAAGTTAAAAACTGTCGTAGTTATTCAGGGGCTGACATAGATAGCGATCATAACTTAGTTAAAATGAAGTGTAAACTAAAATTCAAAAAATTGAGAAAGGTTAAAAGAGAGGGATGGGATCTAGGCAAGCTTAATGATAGTAGGGTAAAAGAGGAATATAAACAAGTATTGGATAATAAGACCAAAGAGATAACTACAAGTTGGGAACATAGAAAATAGATGGAAAGAAATAGAAAGGCCTGTACATGATACAGCAACGCAGAAGAAGAAAAAATAGAAGCGAGAAAACCCTGGGTAACAGAGGAGATATTAGATTTAATAGAGAATAAAAGAAAGCTTAAACCTTTCAGAGAAGTGGATAGTGAAAGTAAGCAAAAATATAATACAGTTAGAAATAAGATAGTACATGAGTGTAGAAAAGCTAGAAATAAATGGATGGAGGAGAATTGTAAGGGAATACAAGATGATTTGAGAGTAGGTAAGACAAACAGGGCTTACAGGGCAGTTAAAAAGTTTTTTGGGGAAGATAGGAAAGAATATAATGATATTAGAGACGAGAATAATGAGCTTCTAATAAATAAAGTTGAGGTAGCAGACAGATGGTAAAGATATTTAGAAGATTTATATAAGGGAGACGATATGGATGAGTTAGAGAACGACCAAGAAGAGGATGTAGAAATAGGGTTCTCAATATTAAGAGAGGAATTTGATAGAGCTGTTCGGAATCTTAAACTAAATAAAGTAATATATGACACAGGTGAGGTTCCAATAGATTTCGAAAAAAATATTATTATCCCAATCCCAAAAAAGTCAGGAGCTGAAAAGTGTGAGAATTTTAGAACGGTTAGTTTAACTTCTCATGCTTCCAAAATACTAACAATAATAATTAAAAATAGAGTAGAAGCTTTGACTGAGAATTATTTAGGCGAAGACCAATATGGTTTTTGTAAAGACAGAGGGACTAGAAAACCGATACTAATGATTGGGGTAATTATCGAAAAAAGGTTACAAAAAAATAAAAAGACTCATTTCGCGTTTGTAGATTTAGAAAAAGCATTTGATAAGGTTAATTGGATTGTAATGTTCAGGGTTTTGCGAAAAATAGGAATCTCTCATAGGGATAGAAAAATGATTTACAGTCTATATAAAAACCAAAGCGTAGTAATTGGAGTTGATGAAATAGAAAAGGAAGCTAAGATTAGAAATGGTGTTAGACAGAGTTGTATACTGTCTCCCTTGATTTTTAATGTTTATATTGAGGAAGCTTTAAACTTAGCTAGAGAGAGAAAAGAGATAGGTGTTAGTGTACAGGGACAGAAAATAGACATGTTACGTTTTGCAGATGATATAGCCATTATAGCGGAGTCTAGAAAAGAGTTAGGAGAGTTTTTAAATATTTTATAGGAGATACTACAGAGTAACTATAGTGTGAGAATTAACTCAGTAAAGACAAAGATAATGACAAGTAAGTTACAGCCTAGTTCTAAACCAAAATTAAAAATAGGTAATACCGAGTTAGAGGAGGTAGATGAATTTTGCTATTTAGGTAGTATAATTACAAAGGATGGACGTAGCAGAAGGGATATAGTAACTAGAATAGCTCAAGCTAGAAAAATGTTTTTAAAAAAGAAAAACTTACTAATAGCTAATAGTATTAGTTTAGATAATAGAAAAAGTTTCCTAAAGTAGTACGTATGGAGCGTTCTACTATACGGTAGTGAAACTTGGACAATTAAAGAAGTAGATAAGAAAAAGATAGAAGCTTTTGAAACTTGGTGTTATAGGAGAATGTTAAAGATTAGTTGGACAGATAGAGTAACAAACGAGGAAGTTTATAGAAGGATAGGTGAGGAACCCTGTATGTGGAAACAATTAAAGGTCAGGAGCGATAGAATGATAGGGCACCAGTTAAGACATGAGGGACTATTTAGTAAAGTCTTAGATTATAGACTACCAAATAAAAATAGAGTAGGAAGGCCTAGACAAAGCTATATTAGTCAAATTATTAGAGATTTAGGTTGTGAAGGGTATGTAGACCTTTTTAGACTAGCTCAGAATAGAAAAGAATTTAGAGTTGCGTCAAACCGACTTTAAGTAAGTTCGAAAACAAAACAAAAAAAAAAATCAGTTAACTAAATGTCACCATGACATAACTCACAATTAGTTAGCGGTCTGGCATGTTGGTAGCGATTCGTTGCTTAAGTCTTACCATAACATATAGTTTAATAAACGTCACCATGACATAACTCACAATTAGGTAGCGGTCTGGCATGTTGGCAGCAATTCGTTGCTTAAGCCTTACCATAACATATAATTTAACACTTTTCCTTTTTTGAAGCGGATAACCAGGTTATAGTTCATTTCCTTATAAATGGTAATCATGTAAACATGTTAAAGTTCTTTAACAACCATCAGGTTGCTAATATCTATGTAGTGCCAGCTGGATAGGAAAATGATAGAAGGATATAGGAAGACCTAGACCAAACTATATTAGTCAAATTATTAGAAATTTAGGTTGTGAAGGGTATGTAGAGCTTTTTAGATTAGCACAGAATAGAAAAGAAGTTAGAGCTGCGGCAAACCGACCGTAAGTAAGGTCGAAAACAAAATGATAATGATGGTCACAATTATTTAATTATTCAATTTCACTCGTTGCGTAAATTTTTTACTGTAAGCGACGTTAACTGTTTTAAGTTTGAATGAATACTGTCTGGTTATCAAATTCACCTGTTGTATAAGCACCGCCCCATTTAAAATTCATTGGTTATCGATATTGTTTGTTCAAAGTTTACGACCAGCCATAGGATGTTTTGAATATTCTTGGGATTTTACAGTATATTTCTGATAGTAACTCGCCGGGATAATTTTTTTGTCACGTAGTATACTAGGATTTCTATTATGTATTGATCCTTGACCGTTTGTTTTGGTCTTATTACAGGAAACTTTAATTCGCCTTGGCACGTTAATTTTAACTTATGGCTTTTCTTTGTCTAGATAATACTTTGTGTATTGTATAAAATTTATGCACAAAATCACGTAGGAGAAATGATGTAAATTAACATATTTCTGTTTACCTCCTGCGTTAGCAAAACTTATTTCTTTCAAAAGGCGCGTTTATTATCAGAACACTTTACTATTTTCTTTCATTATCGCATGTTTAATTTTAATAGACATTGCGTGGTGATTTTCTAGCTTTTATGTATTTCATGCGTATCTATTTACAATTTAAGAATGCTTTTTGGTTTAAAACGAGTTTGATTGCGTGTATAGTTATTTCTCTTACTGAATGTGTTTTTATTGTTGAAGGACATGCTTTCTAGCATTGATTAAACTCATTTGTGATCCTTATACAGGGTGTTAAATGTTTGCTCTTAGCATAATATGCGAATTTCGTATTTTTCATGATAAATAAATGTAGTTTTCTAACTTCTAATACTATTTACATGTGTTGTGCGACCATTACGATTTAATCTACTCCTAAACAACCCTTTTATCATAGCAATATATATGTTTAATATGCGTGCGGGGGTCTTATAATTTTATATATCGACTTACATCAGGCATATTCTATTGTTCTAAGTGTCCTTCCTAGTTTTCAACGAAGTGGACTGTAGGGCGATTTATTGGACGTGTTACGTACGCACTATCACTGTTTTTTAGGGGTTTATCGATAAATTCACATTTGGCGACACTTTTGACTTAACTCACTTTATCGAAACAACACAACCCTTTGTCTAAGTGTCTGTTACTACCCCTTTTTTCAACTTAATTTCACAGGCACAAAGGAGGTTTATGACAGAATATAACGGGACAAGGGATGATAACTTTGCTTTTTGATTTACAACTTCAAACCTACAAAGATTTAAAACTAAACCGACAAAGAAACCAAACATCCCGCCCACCAAAATAAGTATGAACTAACTTATTTTATATTTAAAAATAATTAGAGCCATTAACTAAGAAACCTAAATCGACAAACTTATATAAGTGAATATATATATATATATATATATATATATATATATATATATCTTTAAATATTAAGTAACTGGCAGTAAACATAGTTTCACTAGAGGACGTTTAACTAACCCTTAGGCTCTCTTGACGGTAGCTACACAAACGACACCATTCCTACCAGGATGAACATCTTCTACTTTTCCTGAACGCCACTCTAGAGGGGGGTTATTTTCTTCCTTTAAAAGGACAAGCGAATCAATAGGCAGGGTAGCAGAATTCCTCAACCACTTACCTTTCTGTTGTAGCGCGTGCAGATATTCAGTACTACATTTTTTTCAAAACCCTTGTTGCATTTGCTGCAACAGTTGTCAGCGATTTAAACGAGAGGGATTTATGGGCAACAATTCTGGATTTGGTAACACCGAGACTGGTTCAACATTAAGGAAATGACCCGGGGTCAAATATGAAAAATCATGCGGTTTGCAACTCAGTGCGCATAGTGGACGTGAGTTGAGCATCGCTTCAATTTGAATCAACACCGTCGAGAATTCTTCAAATGACAAAATTTGTTCATCGATAATTATTTTCAAATGGGATTTTACCGATTTAATCCCGGCCTCCCACAACCCATCAGAATGAGGAGCAGCAGGAAGGTTAAACACAAATTCGATTCCCTCAACGCCTGCAGAATGGTGAATTAATTGAGAGATTTCACGAAAGGCCCCAACGAAATTAGTGCCATTATCACAATGGATTTGAATACATTTGCCTCTTCGAGCAATAAAGCGACGTATACCACCAAAGAAAGCGTCTGTGGACAAGTTAGAGACTAATTTCAAATGGATGGCTTTAGTGCTAAAACAAATAAATAAGCAAATGTACGCTTTCAATGATTTTACCCAACGACACCTATTCATCGTGACAGAGAAGGGTCCTTACCTGGAGTTAACCTAGAAGCTGGTAAATCTCCCATGGGGGGCATAAAGCCACAGGGTTTACACGAAAACAACGAATGCAGAAATTCAAACATTGCCAAATAGCCCTCTTTGCGGACAAGATCCAATAATTTTGAGTTAATAAAAATTGAGCTGTTCGATTACCAGAATGTAAATGTCTTTCATGACAATCTAATATAACAATTTCAGTCAACCGATGCGACTGAAGAAGCAAAATTAAAAATTTTGCATCGTGTGATAACTCTGAATTACGCAGGCGACCGCCCACCCTCAAAAAATCACGACTATTTAGAAACGAACTAAGGTTACGTAATTGTTTACTAACAAGTTTTCCAGTTTTAATATTTGCAATGTCTTGGGCAAAAACATTTGTTTGAACTCTCTTAATCAATAAATGTATAGCTTTTTGCTACTGAGCTAGGGACAAACCATCAGAATATGTTGAACGCGAATCCGCCGGATATTGAACATTACGAATGAAATGACGAATACATGTAATAATCCTACAAATTTTCTGCAGTTTTGTAAATTTATCCAATAACAAATATAAGAAATTTTCAAGCATAACGACTGTTAACGACATAGTACGATATTCGACGTCCATCTGAGATGAGTCGATAAGTTTTGGCAGGCGACGTTACTGGCCATTCTTCGCTACGACGCACTAACCAGGAAGGCCTTGTCCACCATAATGGATGATGAACCACCTCTGAAGCCAAAAGTCCACGTGAGGCACAATCCGCAGGGTTGTACTGGAACTTAACATGAAACCACGAGAATGGTGGAATACGTTCTTGAATATGCAAAATGCAATTGCTAACAAATGTCTTCCACTTATGCGAAGAAGACCGAATCCAAGACAAAACAACAGTGAAATTTGACCACGCGAAAGTACTACTAAATGGTAAAGTATTTGTATAAGTATTTTTGACGAAATCTAGTAAGTCTGCCAAGAGTACGGCAGCACACAATTCGAGACGGGGCAATGAAACGCGATTAGTAGGAGCAACCTTCGATTTTGCGCATAGTAATGACATGGCAATATTACCTTCTAAATCGAACGAACGAAAATAGACGACAACTGCATACCCGGCTTTAGAAGTATCACAGAAGTCATGCAACTCCACCTTTTTAAAATTATTGCATACGATGCGACGCGAAATCTCAATATTCAAAACCGCTGGCAATTCATCAAAAAAATGTTTCCATTTTTCTTCGACTTCCAATGGCGGCCAAAAGCCAAAGATCTTGAAGTAAACGTTTAGCGAAATGTACTAAAGCCGCTATCAAACCGATAGGATCAAAATTTTTTGCGATAGCTAACAAAATATTACGCTTAGTGCAAGTGCGTTCTTCAACGTTTAAGTTGTATAAAAATACATCTGTAAGAGCGCGCCACGAAAGGCCCAAAATTTTTATTGAACGACTATCATTATCTTGAAATGTAATTGCTTCCGAACTGGACAGGGACTCCTTCAAGTTGGACATCACTTCCGGGAAATTACTATTCCATTTTCTTAATTGAAAACCACCACTAGCGCAAATACTATTCAATTCACCAATTAGTTGATTAGCAGCTTCAATTGAATTGCATCCAGTGATTAAATCATCAACATAGGTATCGTTTGCTAATACCGATGACGCGAAAAGAAAATTTATCGATTCTAACCTTGCCAATTCTTGAACAGTACGCAAGGCCAAAAAAGGCAACGACGAAACTCCAAAAGTTACAGTATTTAATTTAAAGTCCATAATAAGATCCGACGAAGAAAATCTTCAGACGATACGTTGATAATCACAATGAGTATCTTTAACCAAAATCTGCCGATACATTTGTTTAATATCAGCTGTAATTACGATAGGATGTACACGAAAGTGCAATAACAAAACTGCAATGTTTTTTTGCAGAGCAGGGCCAATAGCCAAACTATTATTTAACGAATTTCCAGATTGATCCTGACACGAAGCATCGAAAACCACACGCAATTTGGTGGTAGAACTATCACGCATGATGGGGAATGTAATACATTTTCTCATGAACCGACGAATTTTCAGGCGATTCCATTTGAGCCATGTGACCACTTTTCAAATAATCCTCCATAAATTTTTTATAATCCTAATACAATTCAGGATATTTAACAAACGACATTCTAATGACAAAAATCTTTTAATAGAAATCGATCTCATAACCACGAATGAGGGTTCAGAAATTTTAAAGGGCTAGGACACTACAAAACGACCGTCCTTGTCACGTCTATAATTTTCCACAAATTCTTTTTCACACTTTTCTTCTTCAGGAGAAACGTGTTTCTTGAAGGGAATATTTTCTAATTCCCAAAATCGACGAATGTCGCTGTCTAAGGGCTCAACAAAAGTACACAACGACGTAATAGAATTATTTGGGGAAACGACCTTTTCCGTTAAAACCCAACCAAAGGTTTTTTTAATAGCAACTGGCTCGTTTGCGACACCCCAAGGAGATTCGTTCAACAAAACCTGAGCAAAGATTTCAGCTCCGAATAGCATGTCAATCTTATCAGGAATATAAAATTAGGATCAGCTAAGGCCAAACTTCGAGCATGCGACCATTTCTTGACCCCTATAGACAACGAAGATAATTGATTACAAATGTTAGGTAAAATATAACAATCAATTTCATATGCTGGAGACCTTGCTCCCGAGGGGCTGACTACACACGATAGTGTACCAGACACCAACGACGAATTCAAGCCAAGTCCTTGAACAGTGACATTGACTTTCCGTTTCTTTAAACCTAATTTCTGACGGCACCTTTCAGTCATAAAACTTTCCATGGATCCGTTATCTAAAATTATACAAACAGGTTGCAATTTTCCTGTATAATCGAGCACCGACACCATTGCCGTATCTAACAGCGTGGTTGTATGTTCTAATGACGCCGAAATTAACGAGCTAGTGGCAGGTTGTTCCTGCACAACCGCCGAGGACAGATTGTCTTTACTAAGTCTACTAGTAGAAATAAGTCTAGGCGCCGCTCTCAGAAGAGGCGCCGACCTTTGACGATGAGTTTGTCTGCGTGGAAACACCGATTTTTCTCGTTTATCGAAGCGAAGCAACGAATTGTGTACGGTTGATATTTTCTACACGACCAATCTAACTTAAAATTTTTCACCGAATGTGAAGTATTTAAACATTTAATACAAAGATTTTTAATCTTTACCACCTCAAATCTTTCTTGGGGGGGTTTTATCGAGAAACTGCATACATCTATAAATAGGATGCACAGCTTGACACAGACTACAATTTTTACCATCATTGGTGGTACCAACTAAAGAAGTTTTAGCCGAAGTGCTAACGAACTTTTCTTTTCTTTTTGTTTCACGGAATCTCGTGATTTTAAGTATGTTCCTGAAGAAATGTCATTTATTTCCAATACTTTACATTGTTTTTCAATGTACGACCTTAAATCTTTGAATGAGGGAATCTCGTCATTATTTTCTAATTCGAAACACTTTAAAACGTTTGTATCTAATTTTTTTGATAATAATTTAAACATGAAATCTAATAGACCTACTTCTATCTGCTTTAACGCGAATATATTTTTTTTTATCAAAACAACTAATTAATTGCCAGAGTTCCGTGTGCAAGTCTGAGGAACTTACCTTAGGACATTTTTTGAGAGCATTAAAATATGTTAAAAGTAATAACCTCTTGGACTGAAAACGATTAGTAATGATTTTATAGGCTTCATCATATGCACAATCATTTAATGGCAAATGTTTTATTAACGCACGCGACGAATCATCTAGTGTATCTACGAGATAGCAAAATTTTTCCATAGAGGACAAACTAGTATTATTATGAATCAATCGCTTATAAATTGCATGACAACTTTCAAAGTCCGAAATATAACCTGAGAACCGCGGTGTTTCAAACGTATACCACTATTTATCGACAAAGGATTATTCATATTTGCCACCTGCGGCTTATTTTCTACGAGATCTATTTCACATTACTCAGCGATAATACGAATATCTAATAGATAATCATCGATTTTCACCCTAAAAGTCGAAAATTCGACCAATTGTTCACTTTCTTCATCAAAGAAAATATCTTTGCAAAAAAACTTGAAATGAGTTTCAATTTGCTCGGCACATTTCATCGATGCTCTAATTATAGCAATTGATTTATTTTCCGGTTTATTAATCTTACTGTATATATGATCCATCCGTTTTACAATAAACTTAGAACAGCTTTATCAATTGATATAACCATATATGATTAATAAACGACAATACATTAGCGTAAAAACAATGCGTACCTCAATACGCTACGACCTTAACTAATCTACAAAATTAAATTATTAATCGACATATGCAACTAAATTACAATACTCGCTCGACAAAACGTTTAATGCTTCAAAATAAATACCAATAACCCTTTTGTTATACTAAGTTGGATGAACCCGAATGGTGCATCAAACTTTGGCGACGAAAAATAAGGTAAGAATTTAAAATATACCCTCATAAATATAGTATCTCTACCAAGTTTATATAAGGTAAACTGACCGACCATTAATCCTTGCGACAAAGAAAAAAGGAAAGTATTATAAATCTACCGTTTTCCCAAATGTTCTGTACCATTAAATATGCAAAAAAAATGTTAGTCTCTTTGTAACACGCCCTAACATATCAAACTACGACAATTATTAAATTAAAAGTAATAATGAGGAACGACAGGAACAGGAACTAATTAATTAATTAAATAATCCGGCGTGAGAAGGTCATGTTTATTTAACCCGCAAGGCCTTATAATTTTATGTATCGACTTACCTCTGCGTTATTCTATTGTTCTAAGTGTTCTTTTTTACTTTTCAGCGAAGTGGACTGTAAGACGATTTATTGGACATGTTACGTTTGCACTATCACTGTATTTTAGGGTTTGTCGTAAATTCACATTAGGCGACACTATTGACTTAGCTCACTTTACCGAACCAACACAACCGTTTGTCTTTGATGTCCATGAGCAAGTGTCTGTCACTACCCCTTTTTTCAACTTAATTTTACAGACACAAAGGAGGTTTATGACAGGATGTAACGGGACAAGAGATGGCAGCTTTGCTATTGGATTTACAACTTCGAACTTACAAATACTTAAAATTAAACCCGAAAACGTGCGACAATCAAATAACAAAGCTGCCATCTCTCTTATATATATATACATATATATATATATATATATATATATATATATATATATATATATATACATATATATTGTGATAAGGGGTCACGAAAGGTTATTGAAACCCAAATTCTAAAAATAAATTCCACTAAAATATAATAGAATCCGGAAAAAATAGAAATTTCCGTAAATTCATGGTTACGCCTTGTATAATACAAGCGTACCTTTATTCATTAAAATGCCAAACAAAAAATTCAATTGCGCGTGTATAAACAATCACCCTGTATGATATAAGCGTATTGTAGATAAATATCAAGTAACGTAAATTGTATATGTAAAAATAAATAATTTTAGATACCGTAAAAACGCGAGCTCGAACTCTTAAGCGTATACAGATCCAGTACGTTTAGTTAAAGGATGCCTGACATTATTAATAAAGCGGAAGATATAAGCGGTTATACGAACGACAGAAAGAAAGGAAGACCGATTTTTAAGTAAAGCATCCAATACTTTACAGGACAAAGTAGTAGTGAGTGTAACGGACCGTTTTTCACTTAGTACCGGTTGCGTTTCCAGAGAACAAGAACGTGGAACATGATTTATTTCATGATAATGTACTAAAATGGGTGAAGCCGCCTACCATAACGAACCTTGGAGCAACTCGTCGGGTAACAAACTACGTGACCCAACGTCAGCGGGATTATCGTTAGAAGGCATATGAAGTCACATGGCGTTAGAAGTTTTATCTTGGATATAGGCTACTCTGTTGGCCACGAAATTCTTCCATCGTTGGGACGGAGCGGAAATTAATGAATGTACAACCATCGAATCGGACCAACAGTATATTCTATTAAAGATGATATGAGAAGGAAACACATTCAGAACAAAATCTAGTAATTTAGCAGATAAGGCAGCGGCTAGCAATCCTAACCTTGACAGGGAAAGGGGTCGCAACTAAGCTACTTTAGATTTCATACATACCAAACGAACTATAGGTTCTTTAGAACCGTTAAGAAAACGAAAATAAACGACGGTGCAGTAGCCGCGTTCCGAAGAGACCCCAAAATAATGTACCTCACATGAATCGTAGTGAGAAGGGACTAGACGGCGCGGTAAGAAAAATCTGCAAGAAGAGGAAGGCTCTCAACATACTTTTCCCATAAACGACAAAACTCCGATGGTGGACGGGCATCCCAATATAGTTTGAAAGTACAAAGACGTTAGAGGAAATGCTTTATTAAAAAGGAAAGAGGGGAGAGAATTCCTAACGGGTAAAAAATGCGGCCTGGATTAGAAAGAATATTACGTTTTGCACAAGGAGTATGTATAGGGTTGACCACGAAAACGAAATTATTTAAAGGGAGGTTTCACTGGAGACCCAAAAATTTCACGGTAGGATCAGAAGGATCCTCAAAGCAATGCGATTGCAAACACCGATAAGGGCGAGAATGCTGTTAAGCAAATTGGGATCATTACTAGATCACTTGTGCAGGTCGAAGCCACCTCGTTTTAAAAGGGCTACAAGCTGTTCTGTTAAATCCAAGGCGGATTGAAAAGTATCTCGACCTGTCACTACGTCATCAATATGGGTATGATGACGAAGAGCGAAAGCGGCTAGAGGAAAGGGTCCACCTTTATAATCGGCAAGTTGTAAAAGAGTACTTATGGCAAGAAATAGAGCGCAATTGACCCCATACGTAACGGTATTAAGATGAAAATCCTGGATAGAATTATCAGGAGAGAAACGCCACACAATCCGTTGATAATCACGCTAATCGGGTATAATTAAAATTTGCCAATACATTTGACGAATATCTGCAGTGTGAATGTAACAATGCAGACGAAATTGTAATAACAGTGTAGTGAGGTCTCTCTGCAATTTGGAACCAATTAATAAATGATCATTCAGTGAACCTCCGGAAATACATTGAGCGGAGGCATTAAAAACCACATTAAGCTTAGTCCTACCACTGTTAGGTTTTATAACACAATGATGCGGTATATAATAAGAATGATTAAAGTGACCCTTATTAGGGATAGGCTGCATGTGTTGAAGATCGATGTATTCTTGAAGAAAATCATTATATTGTTGATATACAAAGGGCTGTTTAAGAAGGCGTCGTTCTAAGGAAATAAATCTTTGTGTTGCTAAATCGCGGCTTCCGATAAACGTGGGAGCAGCATCCTTAAAAAGCAAAGAAACTACATAACGGCCCTGATCTGTCCGCGTATGAGTTTCTTTGAAAATAATTTCAGCTTCCTTTTCCGCTACTGAAAAGCTTTCGACGTACGTAGCCACGGTCTGCATAGAGTCAAACCCGTTGTAGGTAACAGGTAACGGGGTAGGTTTTAAACCTAAACGCTTAACCCAATGTTGAGTAATAAATGAAGTCATACTATCGGTGTCCGACAAGCAGCGAAAGTTTTGAAAATTAGCAAAACGATCCCAAACTTCAATTTTGAGCAGTAGACAATGAAACCACCCTTTTTTGGGGATTCCTGTTAAATAATACAACATTAGAATTATTGGTAGCAAAAGAGAAACGACTTACTGGTGGAAATTCGCAGGTACTCAAAACAGGGGAACAGATGGCTTGCAAATATCTTGTTCGGCGTTATCAGACGAGGCGGTATAAACTCTAGTAGAAACACTACTTTTTGAAAGCGATTCTAATGGGGGGTTAAAGTGTAACGAGGTATAATGCCGCTGGCGACAAGTGCGACAAGTCATAATGTATTTACACTTGGAAAAAGTATGCGAACTGTTTAGACAGTTAATGCAAAGTATGCGGTCTTTTACAAAATCATAGCGTTCGTTAGGGGTTAATTCTAAAAAGGCGAGGCATTTATATAGCGGATGATCAACTTTGCAATGCGGGCACTTAGCAACACGATTGGTAGTGCGGCTCAACATTAAAACACTGGGACGTGAACCTGGTCGACTCTGCGCGTGAACAATTTTGTTCATGTCTGATTTGTGATTTAAAGATAAGTTGCTCAGGAATTTACATGTTTTGTCTAGAAATATAATGATTTCAGTATAAGTAGGAATGGTGGCGGAATCTCGCTGCAATTTAAAACCTCGAGCTGTGTGTATGTCCAATCGATTTAAGAGCATCGGAGCTATAATAAAGCTCCACTCCTCAACCGGAAGGTCAAACTTTTTTAAGGCTTCCAAATTATCGGTAAAAACGTCGACTAATTTTTGTAAACCATAGGGGTTATCAGAGTGCAGTTTCGGAAAATTGTCCAAATTTGCCCAATACGCACTCGTAATTTGGCGGATATTTTCAAATTTACTGCGCAGTTTATTGTACGCGAGTGTATAATGACTTTCAGTTAAATCAAAATTTTTAAAGGCGAGTAAAGCCGCACCTTGCAGAAGTGATTTTAAATACGCGAATTTGTTTATTGGCGAGAATTCCGGGTTAGTATGTATGAGAGAATCGCATAAATCAATGAAACCTCTGAACATGGAAAAATCGCCCCCAAAGTAGGGGAACTGCAACGAAGGTAAATTTATTATTGATTTTGGGCGAGGGGCAGAAACAACAGCGCTAGGTTCTGGCGGTTTAGATTCAAGAAGTTTCATTTTGATTGACTTGGTTAAATAAAAGAAACGATCAAACGCTTTTCTGATTTTATCTTCAACTTCCAACAAATCTTCCGCATTTTCATCCGTGGCGATCAAGGAGATAATGTTATTGTGATTTTGATAGAAGACTTCTTCTAATTTAACCATATGCTCAAGGTGCGATTTAAATAAATTATTATATTCGGCATTAGAAACGGCCGATCGCGCGATTTCTTGTATTTCTTGTAAACTTTGAATCTGCGTGTAACGTGAAAATTTCAACTTTTTAAGTTTCTCTGCCATTTTAAATACTAACTAAAGCACAAATTTTCTTAAAAATTTTATAGAAAATTGGTACTGCAAAATGCTTTTAAGCTTTATCAATTTAGGCACAAATTAAATAATCGTAGGTAAATGTAAATAGATGTAAATACAAACAAAGTAATGAACTTTGTATCAAACACGATAACTAATGGGAATGAATGCAATTCAAGTAATATATCATTTGTATTATTAAGACAAATTTGACCTCAGATAAATGATTAATAATTGTTTTAAATTATAGTACTAATATCTGCTACTGGTAATATCCGACTCGACATGGATCAAAATTTGAATGTACATAAAAAGATACTCAGAAGAGAAAATCGGGAACATAACCAAACAGATATTAAACAAATGCGGTCTTCAATATTCTTACCTCATGTCCAGTTAGAGCGGTGAAGATTCTTGAATCCAGAACACTTACTACTACACTCGAAAAATAATATAAAGCGGTGAGGTAGTTCTATACGGGGATTGATCTCCGAAACAGAAACTTATTCTCCAAGCGGTGACAATAGACTGTGTTAGGCCGCGCAGTTATCAAAACATATGGCAAACAAGACAGAACATTGAAAGTGAGAAAGCGACCGGGTTATCAAATTTAGAAAAAAGAGCAGATATTACCATTAACAAATAAACTTAAATTTTATAGTAATGATATAAAGAAACTAAATGAATATATACAGGGTTGGACGAAACAAACTAATATTGCTTTTTAGCATAGATCAATATTGTAAATCCAAATACACCTCATACCTTACAATTTACAGAATCAAATTATTTCCATAACTTTCTTTTTACGAAATAAACCGTTTCTATTGCAGTAATAAAACTAAAGTGGAAATTAAAAATTTGAAAGGAAAAGATTTAATATTATCTAAATAAACTATTATCCATTTAATAGAATCGTTATCGAAATAGACACATCTACTTACCAACGACGATTATCCTTTGCCATACTATACACTTATCTAATAAATGAACTTACTATACTGGTTGACTACTTAAACATACTTTAAATTAAAAAGCTAATTTTGTTTAGTTTTCTCATAATAATGAAGTTTTGACAATATCGTTGTAATGTATTAAAAAAAAAGGAACAATATACGGCAAGGCATTTTTTGCAATTGGTCTTAAGTATGAATCCTTTTGAATATTATGTTGATTTCATTTTTTATGTAAATTTATATCATTGAAGTAATGTTATAGGATAATTTTGTAATAAACTAGCCACTTTTACATTTAATATTTGTCACTAACAAGCAGTTCTTGCAGGCGTGTGTTCGTATTACATAATTATGAACATAAAGATGAAACACATAACGACCTTCGATTATTATTTAAAGTATATCTCTATAGCATAATTTTAGATAGGTACAACGCTTAATTTTTTACAAGATTGATATGAACAATTAAAATGACATAATAAAATATTTAAATTTTGTATCTAAGGAATTTTTTTATATGTCACGTCAGTTTTAGTAGTGTTCAGACTTAGGAAATTATCTTGTTTAACATTTGTTACGTGCCGCCGCCAAAGGCGTAGTCGTATGTACAGTACTTTATTCAAGTATTTATTTATCTACATTTCGCTCTTTATATTCAAATACGACCTCGTATATGATACATTACTATAGAGATTGTGTACTTCAAAAAGTTATTCAAACCAGCTTTGTTGCAAATTTGAAAATTTGTTAAAATTGATTGTAGTCCGTATCTTGTTTAAAAAAGGCCGTATTAATATACTTTGTATTGGTTTACTTACGTTACGTGATTGCATTCAGCTCTTCGAAATTTTGATTAGCTTTATCAATTGATAAAGACTTGCTAAGAATTCTACACACACCTGTTTTGATAACGCGTTGAATTAGACTTTGCTTGTGACGAAAGAACATTTTCATTCTTTTGCTAAAGATATATAATGAACAATATTCATGTTTCTATAAAAGCAAATTTCTTGTTCGTCATGGTCTTATACTAGATGTTTCCTGTCGGATTTGCACATGGTGAAGTTGACGCTGCGAGTGTCTTTGGAGCGATAATCTTCTCATGTGGTAAGCTAATTTGCAGTTTACAAGTTGTAAATTTACTTGTGCATTTCTTAATTCGTTAATATTTGCACTACAGCATTCTTCAGTGGGCGTAATGCCTGAGATACCGTAAAGATGTTTCACCACCGTATAGATAGTTGACATTCACTGGGTCCAGCTGTCTGTCCTTTCGATACGTGCAGCGAAGTCCATCTGGTGAGTCCTACCCATACTACCGCTTTTATTTTAACTTTGTAGTCTACGCGACAGGCTTCTGTCTATTTATAGTCACAGCAGGGAGAATTTATTTATCTTGCTACTCATAAATTAAGGGTAAATATAATTAAACCTACTCCAAGGGAATGGTCTTATCGCACGGCGCCACGAAACGAGTAGCCTATCTAGGAGTGGTCCACAAATTATAGTATGTGGTTTCTGTATTTGAACAAATTTTATATCGTTCATTCTAGTGATACTTGCCAAGTCTGCGGTTATCTTCTTGGTTCAACTTTTCATTAGTACTGGTAAAATATTACCAATAGGGGCATTATATTCTAAATAAATATTTCATGTGTTTATTCTATAAATGCATACTCCTACAGGTACATAGTTAATATTAGGTTTAACTTTGAATTACGGCCTTTTTGGCGCATGTGGAGAACGCTTTCTTGGTGATCAAAAATTGCCATATATTTTGATTACTTTAACTGTATTATTCTTCTGTGACTTATTTTTATATATATATATATATATATACATATATATATATATATATATATTGCTATAATAATAGGGTAGTTTAGGGGTAGCTTAAGTCATAGGGGTCGTAGAATAATAAAAGCAACTTCCAGTTTAAGAAAAGCACATAATTCTAGAAATTATAAGAGTAAATCGGTCACTCTACATATTGTTAATTAAGAGCACACTGTATATAAAATACATGGGATTAAATGCATAAGAACATAGCAATATCCTAGAGTAGTTTATAAGTAAAGATACGATTTAGAAACGCAACAAAATGAATCAAAATTAAATCACCGAGAAACCTATATGATTTGGCATTACAAATATTTAACGATTGCGTTAAATATCATCGTACACGCAATCTAAATTATTCATTATTAGAAAATCGTACGTGACAGGAAGAAATCACATTTTTTCAAAAATCCAATATTATGTAGAAATAAACAAGCACCAGACTATTCAGTTTAGATAATAATAAATAACAAACATTCGATAACGTGAGTTAATAAAAGGCGAAAGTTGGAAATTACCATGATATGCGGGAGGAGTACGTACTGGCAAGGCATGCATTCGAATATTTGAACTAAATAATTGGTGAAAATTCCAAGGTATGCGAGATAAAGCCGAAGTGTTGTCCCAGAACGTAAATAAGCCAATAAAAAGTAGATTGAGGTACGGCTTTATATACGATAATGATGAAGCGACAAGTTAGTATACATTCAAACTGGGCTACGACTATGTTCAAAAGTACTAAGAATTTACGTAAGCAGTGAAGTAAAATTAAAGTGAAATTAGATTTGAAAAGTGCGCGAATTTATGCAACAAAAATAAGACGATCTATTAATAGACGTAAGTAAAACGACTTAATTAAAAATCCATTTCTAATATTAATAAAACAGGGCTTTTAATACCTACATTTAAATTGGATTCTAATACCTACATCGAAATTGTTCTAATACCTACATTGAAATTGTTCTAATACATACATGTAATTTGATTTTAATTTCAATCTGGATTTTCATACCTACATGAAATTTGGAGTGTAATTTCAATCTGGACTTTAATTTTGGTTTTGATTTCGACTTTTAATTGAAGACAGTTTTAAAATTAAAGTACTCTAATTTGGACATATTCGGACTTGGTACGAAACAATTCATGGGGATGCAGATCACAGACTAGGAAGGAACTACAGAACCCATTTCAGGTTAGCAATCTTAATACACTTTATTAGTGAAAACTGTTTTTAATTCAATATTTATCATTTTTGTATTTGTAAGAGTCAACAAAATATAAAAGGGTCATTTAACAATTTATGACAAAGGGGATAGGTATCTTGGAACGTTCGAAGGTCCTAAATAAGTAAAAAGATAGTTTTGCTGGCTTTCAAAAACCATAAATCTGAAATATGTAGATATTCTGTAAAAAGGGGAAAATTTTGAGAATTGTAAATATTTAATCATTATATTGTGTATTATAGAATTGCTTTATTTAACTAAATAAGCTGGTCGGGGCAAAAACCCTAATTTAACATTCCACATCATAAGGACTTGATTGTTCAGGCAGAAAACACAGCATTTAAGATGCCCAAACGTGGGGCACAATGAAAATATTAGGGGTAAATTTCACAACAAAATTTATGACGGCCCAACGCTGGGACTAATATCACAGCAATATATATGTATATTATTTGAGTTGATAATTTTTTTATTACTTTACTTAGTAGTAAGAGTAATATCCTACATGAATATTTGGTTGTTTTATATTTATTTTATTTAATATGTTTAAATTATATTCATCGGACGCTTGTAAGAAATCAAGAACGACTCTATTACCTATCAATAATAAGAATAGACATCAAAATGTATTAAAAAGTACAAGAATTTGTTTACTTAGCTTATATATGAAAAACAATAAAACACTTGTTATGCCATGGTGACGTGAAGATGTTGTACATTTTAATGTACCTGCATCTAAATTGCTACAAAGAAATCTAGTAGATCCTTATATATACATGGATGCGGATTTTTACAGTACTTACCTCTGTTACCGTTGAAATAATCGAATTTTACCCATAAGTGAAAATTGTGAAAATCGATCAGGTCATGTTTTTTATTTAGACAGCCAGTAGTTTTATGATTGTCAAAGATAGTTTTATAGATAATTGACATCACATCTATTTAATATAAAGTTGCTTCCAGAACAAATGCCTATTTTACTTCGATAGAATTTTCAAATCATGAGTGTATTAAAACAAAACTCTGTAATGAAATTTGTCTATTCATTCATACTTGAATAAAAAACTTATTATTATAATACATAGTATCATAATACATTTATGAAGAGGTGGTTTGTTAGAATATAGTTTTGAAAACTTAACACTAATTGTCTTTATAACATCAGAAATATTTTAACAGGTTAACATTAAAAATATGAAGCACTAAGATAAAGAAAATGTACAACTATGTAATTGTTGTAGCTTTGACACAATTAAGAGAAAATACAAAATTGTATTTTTTCATGTTCTCACACCCTGTACAATGGGACTCTTATAACTGGAGAAACAATCCTTTAAATAAAAGTGAGGCTAAGAAAACAATAAATAATTATCTTAATTAGTCTTCTTTGGACCAGAGTGAATTAGGCACTTGGTATTTTGGTTAAGGGACTAGGAGAAGTTCATGAGGATAGCTATAGTCGAGATTGCATGGTATCTATTGTCGGAACATTTGTTTGTCTTTCCTGTTGTAACAAGTTATGAGCAGCACGGTCCATTTCTTCTTGAGTCATATCCATTGCTTCTTGCATTTCCTTAGATGTATAACGAACAAAATCAGGGTCACAGTATTTTCCTAGGCCTTGTTCCGCAAGTACTCTACCAACCAAACTTTCAGCAGATCCTATCACCTCAAATGATATTGGTTTACGATCTGCAGGGCTCCCAGGTAAGGAATGTGTAAGTCGTTCGTTTCCCACATGACCATTATGCTCGTTGAAAGGTGCTGAAACTAAAAACAGATCATGCATGGCCTCTGTATAGCGTACAATAAGCTAAAAGCTACAAACATGCAAAAAGAATTAATATTCATGCTAGGTATTTATTGATTAGCAATAACAGCTAACCTCTGCCATGAAAGGAAGCCCTGTGATTAAGAGCAGAACAACGAGCAAGCCGGCCACTTCCATTTGCTTCTGAAGTTTGCAAAGAACTTGCCCAATCACACGGTTCTGGCAAGAAGCCTGCAACTGCCATAGCTTGAGCTTGTGCGAGCTTCAGACCACTTGCTATACGAGTAAAACTGGGTGTATGTTCTACAGGTGATGGCAGTGTTGTCAAGCAACCACCCCCTAGACCCAGCCGTACTCGTCGTGGCGGTGGTGTTGGTGGCAATAGCTCAGCGTGGTCGTCTTGTTGGCTGGCCGAAACATAACAATCAAAACGTTACTAGTTAATAAAAGTCAAATCTTTCAGGCAAACACACACACTCCCACTTACGCTTACCATTGTAGTGGGGGTGTAGGAAGCCAGATTTACTGAAAATTAAATTTTAAAATTAATATGACATTAGATTAACAATAGGCATGTATACCACTTTAAATCTCTATGTCAGAACATTTGAAAGTGTCTAAAAGAAACTAATAGGAGTCAGCATAAAATCGATGCTCAGAGAACACCAGTCCTTTTTTTTTTAGTAAATAAATATAGGTAAAGGTGAAAAAATTATGCAGTAGTTTGTAAGTTTGTTAAATTATATTTTAACATGCAGGCTTTATTCGAAGATTATAAGTTACTGATATTATCTTATTTTAGCAAATTCTGGTTTTACAAAAAAACTGATAAAAACATCATTTAATTTTTGTGTTTTATTTACCGTTTCTGTGTACTTATTTAATTTGTGACTGTTCTAATAAATATAAATGGAATTTACTTTGAAGTCAGACTCTATTTATAGTGTAATTAATAAAAATCAAAATAGTTGAGAATATTTTAATACCAACTATCTAAGGTTCAGGTTTTTGCAAAAGTTCTATTTTTTGTTATGTTGAATTGATAATTAGATTTTTCAGAATCATTGATCGACTTCGATCTAGAAAAGCTAAAACAGCTCAAAATTGCTACTAAATATGTCATTTGATATATGTATCACTCATGTGTGTATTTAGGTCTGGGCCATGGATTCATTGTTAAAAATCAAACTGTTGTATTTTATGAATTCCAAAAGCAACAGCTTATTGTGTTCTAAAGAAATTCATGCAAACGAGCTATGTTAAGGGCTCTGAAAGATTCCAGGTAGAAATTGTCTGCTGCATTCATTAGGTGCGGAATTGATTTTGGAGAAAAAGACATGTCATTGCCATGCGTTTAAACATTGGTGACTAATATATTGAATAAATTACGTAATACTTCTGGTGTATTGGATTATGTAACTTACCACAGCCTGAAGCGTAAGAAAAATCGGGTAACATCACTAACAAAATTACAAATACTACAGTGGTTAGCATCTAAAAATATTGCATTTGATTCAGGTATGATACGGCATAAACTTATCAAGTTAATAAGAATTAATAGGAACTGATACAATTGGTATTCGATGGATAAAATAGTTAAAGTTTAGAATAAAATCATATTTACTGTATTTTGTTTATCATGTTAGTGAACTAAATGCAAAAGATTGATATGGACTCAAATAAAAAATGAAGTGGCATTTAAAAATGTGACATTTAAGTTGCTTGAAGCTAAAATCTTTTAATTAGTAGCTGTATAAGATGTTAAAAATTATCACCGAAGAAAATGTAAACATCGTGTTAAGAAACTATGTCATTACAGTCATGACAGCTGTTTAATTCAGTGTATGCTTATTAAAATTGACGTTCTGTTACTTCTTACTAACTACAAAACGTAGTTCTGATCAGAATTAGTTATTCACTACTGTGCAAATCATCATCATCATTAGGTCTTCAGTCCTAGAACTGGTTAGACGCGTACCATCATTGTTTCCTATTCTGAACTAACCTACAGATTTCCCTGAAATTTGCACAGTTTGCATCTAAAACTATCTCATCTAGGTCTACATCTACCTCTTTTTTCCCATCTCTGCCCGTAATATATCCCACACTACTCCCCAAAATGTCCCAGAACGTATTCCGCCCTTCTATTTCTCTTTTTCCCCCAGATATCCTTGCTCCCCTACTATTTCTATAACTTATTTGTTATTATCTTTGTGTGTCCATGCTATCGTCCTCATACATCTGAAGCACAGCATTTCAAAAGGCTGCTACCGTTTGTCTGTTTGCGTTTCAGACTGCCCGTATTTTATAGGCATATTGTGGTTTGCTCCACACATATGCTTTCAACAATTTTCTTCTTGTTCTATGTTTGTTGCCTTTCCTCATAGGCGCTGTTCTTTCTTGCTAGATGCAGTTCGATCACCTTCTATGGTTTTACAGTTATACGCCCTATTTCTCCGACTTCTAGTGGTTGTGAAGGGAGGTAAGCAACCTGTGGCTGCCAAGTTCCCCCAAAACTTAACCATTTAACGATTTAATATATTTTCCAATTTATCTTTTTGCACAGCCAACATTAGTTGGAGATATTTCGCAACCAACAACTAGTTGTTTATACTAATCATCGATTTATCTGCGCTTATTTTTTCGTGATTAAGTTTTCCGTCTCAAAACTGGTTGGACACGTGCCTGCACTTATTTATATTCTGAGCTAGCCTACATAGTTCCCTGAAATTCTTACACAGCATGTGTATTCAGCTCGTTCCTCTTCTATTGTTTTCTTATTTTATGCCCTATTTTACCGGGATTCAGTGAAGGAGGTTAAGCAACCTGTGGCTACCAAGATCCCCCAACACTTAGACATTTGCCGAAATAATGGTTTTCCAGTAAATCCTTCCACACACTTAACATTATTCGAGAATATTGCCCATCCAATTCTTGTTTAAGCACAGTTATTTCTTCGTCATTAGTTTATCTATCTTGGAATTGGTTGGATGCGTACCTCCATTGATTTCTATTCTGGGCTAGCCTACACATCTCCCTAAACTCCCTACAGCCTACACCTTTTACTATCTGTGTGCAATAGTCTAACCTAGGTCTGCCTCTTCTTCTCTTTTTTCCTATCTCTGCTTCTAATATATTCCGCACTGTTCCCTCATGCCGTAGTATGTGGCCTATCATCCTATCTCTCCTATTTTTTTACTGTTTTCCACATATTTCTTTCTTCCCCTACCATTTTTAGTACCTCTTCGTTCTTAACTTTGTCTGTCCATGATATCTTTATCATACGTCTGTAGCACCACATTTCAAAGGCTTCTACCTTTTTCTTGTCCGCTTCTCCCACTGTCCAGGCTTCACAGCCGTACAGTGCTGTGCTCCACACATATGTTTTAAGCAATCTTTTCCTTGTTTCTATGTTTGTGGTCTTTGAGCATAGTTCGTGTTACATACTTGTATTCTTGTTTTTGATTTATTTTCCCCACCTTTGCATACTAAAACTTTAGTTTTAGTTTTGTTAATTTTCATACCGTATCTCTCTGTTAGAACCGTTTCCATTTCATTAAGAGCAGGTTCTAACTCTTCCTTGCTAGACGCTAATACCGCTATATCATCTGCAAATCTAAGCCTATCAATCTTTTGTCCCTGCATAGTAATTCCAAATGTCTTCCTGCATTTGACAGTATTCATTGCCTCTTCTATGTACAAGTTAAAAATCAATGGGTATAGGGCACATCTCTGTCTCACTCCTTTCCTAATGTTTACTTCTCTATGTTCCTGCTCTAATTCTATCACTGCTGTTTGCTCCTTGTATAAGCTATGTACTATTCGTCTATCCCTATAACTCATTCCAATCTTTTTGAGTATATCAAACATTTTTTTCCATTTTACATTGTCGAATGCTTTTTCCAGATCTACAAATCCTATATACACGCTTTCCCCTTTTTCTATTGTTTTCTCCATTATCACTCTCAGAGCTAAAATAGCCTCCCGTGTTCCCCTGTTTCGCCTAAACCCAAATTGGTCTTCTCCTAGTATTTCTTCCGCCCGTTTTTCCATTCGTCTTTGCACAATTCTAGTTAATATTTTTGATACGTGTGCTGTCAAACTTATTGTTCGAAAATTTTCACATCTATCCGCGCCTTTCTTTTTTGGTATAGTTACTATGATGCTACGTTTGAAATCTTTGGGTATCTCGCCTGTCTCATACATATAGCTTACAAGTTGGAAGAGACGTTCTGTTACTGCTTGTCCAGGTGCTTTTAGAGTTTCTGCTTGCACCTTATCTGTACCCGGCGCCTTACCATTTTTCAGACACTTTAATGCTAATTCAAACTCGTCTCAAGTATAGGATATTCCAAGTCATCATTTTCAATGTCTGATTCCTGTTCTAATGCAGTTAGTTCCTCTCCTGCATATAAATTCCTTATATATTCTTGCCATCTACCCACTTTCTCTACGTTTTCTATGATGACGTGTCCTTGCGCGTCCCTTAAATTTTTACTATACGGTTTTATATCCCTAAAATTCATTCTAATTAATTTGTATGCTTCGTTTGTCTCTCCTATTTCCATCTTTGTTTGTACTTCTTTGCACTTTTCATCAATCCATTGTTCTTTAGCTTTCCTGCATTTTCGAATAATTTCCCATTTTATGGTTTTGTATCTGTGTTTTCCTGTTTCGTCTGATTTATTTTTGTATTTTCGTCTTTTTTCTATTAAATTCAGAATATCCTTTGTTATTCATGGTTTCTTATTTTCTTTTTGTGTATACCCCAGAATATCTCTTGCCGCCATGTCTAGGCTGGATTTAATGTTATTCCATTCTGTTTCTACTTCCTTAGTATCAGATATTTTCCCGATATCATTCAGCAATTCATTTGACTTTTTTTCGAATCTTTCTTGAATATCTTTATCTTTTAGTTTCTCTAAGTCCAAGTGCCTTTTTACGTTCCTTTTTTTCAGATTTCTAAATTTAAGTGCGGCCTTCATAATTACGATGTTGTGGTCAGTATCTATATCTGCTTCTGGGTAGCTTCTACAGTCTTTTACTTGATTCCTAAACCGTTGTCTAACAAGAATGTAATCTATTTGATATCTTCCTATATCTTCTGGCATCTTCCATGTATATCGCCTTCTAGCATGATGTTGAAATAATGTGTTTGCGATGATTAAATTGTTCTTGTCGCAAAATTCTACCAGCCTATTTCCCCTGTCGTTTCTCGTGTCTAAACCAAATAAACCTACTACCGCTCCTTCCCTACCCTCACCTACCACGGCATTAAAATCCCCCGTAATTATTAAATTTTCATGTTCTTTTACGTGTCTTAATATGTCTTCGATATCTTTGTAGATCGCTTCTACCTCTTCGTCACTGTAGCTAGAGGTGGGCATGTATACTTGAATTATTACTGTGTTTACCGGTTTAGATTCTAATCTAACCATGAGTACTCTTTCATTCTTTTCTAAGTAATTTTCTACACAGTATCCTATCTTTTTCCGCATAACTATCCCCACACCCAAATTTCCTTCCTCTGCTCCTGTATGAATTACCCTGAAGTCTCCATTACAAAAATCCCCCGCCTCTGGCCACCGAACTTCGCTGATCCCTACTATGTCTAGTGATAACCTATTCCTTTCGATTTTTAGGTTCTCTAGCTTACCTACTTGCTTCATACTTCTAACATTCCACGCTCCGACTTACAGAATGTTCCCGACTCTTATTTTTAACTTTCTAATCGCATCCTCCGAAGTAGTCCCCTCCCGGAGATCCGAATGAGGGACTATTTTAACTACTGTGCAAATATGAATACTATATTAACAGCAAGTGCCCCCCTCCCCCCCTCCCAACGTGTAAATTTAGAATTGTATTATTTATCCATTGTAGAAAAGTAAACAGTAATTAATATACTAAAGGAATTAAAGCTTAGTTTTTCCGAAATTAACACTACTGCTGGTGTTTAAAAAATGGATAGAATATGATATGTAAAAACTAAACTCTACTTTAACAAATGTGTGTTAGAAATTGAAAAATCAACAGTATATTATGTTCTAAAAAATACAACTATTAGAAGAAATTGCAAAAATGAATTACAAATGTTAGACAAAATAAAGAATTCGGTAAAAACCTATAGTGGTATATTGCAAATGCATCTATTCATATTATATAAATTAATGAAACAAATTAGTTTTAAGATAAAATGAGGGTCATCCAAAGAATGAGTAGATAAAGCTGTAACTAATACACGGCAAACATATATCGATGGCTTAAGTATGGAGTTAAAAATCTCTTAGAAAAGAACAGTAACTTATTATACTACATATAAGTCTTTTGGAGGAAAAAATATTACATCATCATAACTAAACAAATGCAAATGTTCCCAAAGAGTGATTTGCTAATATATTAATATATATATATATATATATATATATATATATATATATATATATGTATATTACTCAAATTTAGACCAGGGTAGAAAATTAATTAACGACATTAAATAATTTTAATCACCGTGTATAAGAAAGCTTTGGGTACTAATACGCTTCATTTAAAGGCATATTGGATAAATTCGTCATTTACTTCTAAACATAGGGTTTATATTGTTTAGATAATGTTAAACACCATGTATATCAGAGCAGTGTAAAATAGTACGCTTAATTAAAGGCCTACTGTGTAGATTTAAATCATTCAATTAGAATGTAGAGTTTGTACATAATCATAATCAACGTGTAGAAGGAAGTAATGTAAAATTTCATTAGATAATACGCATTATTAAAACCGCGGAGCATAAAATTTAAGCGTTTCGTTAGAAATAAAGGGGTTAGATTATTCACTGGACGCTTTCTATAAAAAGAAGCAGAGTTAAAAATGTTCAATTTGTATTTAATTTAATCTTTCCAAGTACTAAAACTATTGAGAAATTATAAAAGACATGGGGAAATCATGTAAGAGCCTTCAGCGTATTAGAACTCAGAACACCTGCAAGAATAACGATGTATATGATAGTCAATAAGCTTCAAGCTATATGAGTGCAAGTAAGAAAGCGAGTTTGTGGTATAAAGACAAGCGAGATGGAATGCATTAGCAGTTAAATGAGGGGAAAAATGTAAAACAACAGCACAGGTTTTAGATAGAACGAACAGACTAGATTGGCGAGTAAGGTTGAAATAAGATGCAAACATGAGAGGGAAAGCATATCAGTTGGGGTGTAAAATTAATTAGTTGTTCTCGGACGTGTTGCGAGGCGTGTGTAAATTTCTTAGATGTCAACTCGGGCGAGTGCAAATTTCAGTAGAATCATTGTGCCGAGACATCGGAAGCGAAAATAGAGTGCGAATTTCTTAAAATCGTCCGTCGCGGGACAAATTCGACTTGCAAGCGAACCATTATTTAAACCCGTGCTGATAGGAGTTTCGCTCTCTTTTATTTTTGATTTTATTCGATACTTCAAGCAGTTTTGCTCTTTATTTTTTGATTATTTGATACTTTAAGTAGACGACGTGGTGATTACATGCTACGATAAAAGTTATTAGTACACTTAGAGAAGATAGATAAGGTAATAAAGTCTAATTATATTTGCGGGTATTACTGTACCAATTATACAAATTAGTAACGATAAATAAATAAATAGAAGTATGCAGTTTTAGTAGAGCGTGAAAGTATTATGAATTTCATTGCTATGTTTCGGGAGTGTTAGTGATCAAATGTTATTCGTAAACGTGATTGGATCCACAAAACAAGATTTCGATATACATAGATGAGTTCCTGAGAAACCCTGAAACCTTTTAGACGAATGGTGGTGTAGAAAAATGTTAAAGGCGGCCAGAAATCCGAAGACGTAAACCTAAACCAGCTGGAATGGTGGGATTAGCAAGGACGATGTACCTTGGAGACACGAGTGCATTAACCTTCAGGTAAATTATGCATTTTTGTTCGATCTTAAATGTTTTGGTGTGTGTTGACTATCTTTATAATTTGTTTGATAAAAATGGACAGTAGTAAATTTGTATAAACAACAAATTTTTAATTTTAAGGTAAAATTTTCTTGTATAAGTAGAAAGGAGTATTTATCAGCTTTATGTTTTTGATTATGATGAAAATGTGGGTCTGTCTTTGAGCTCAATTAGACTAACCTGTTAAATTAACGTAAAGGGTGGAGATGCTCCCTTTATTCAGACTCAGGTCTGCAAATATTGTTAACTTAATTAATATGCATCCTACAAGGACTCTAATTCCGGATGCAAATTAAAATGATGACAAATTTGAACTTGAAATTTTATGATGCTGAAATTCATGCTGAAATTTAATTTTGAAATTTTAAGGTATTGTGAATATTGATGTAAATAGAGTTAACGTTGATGTTTGTGGTAGGAATGTGTTTTTTTTTATGAATGAGGATGAAAGTTTTATCTAGGTGAGCAGTCGAGGCGGAAGGAGTCAAGAGGCGATATTCAGGTAAGAGATCGATTAACAGAAGAGATTCAATTCAGGTGACGAGAGAATCACAGCAATTCTTGACGCCCAATCTGTGGGGCTCGAATGTTTTTTAGAAAGGACCAGTTCCTGTTGACTAAAAGGGAGAATCACAACAATATATATATATATATATATATATATATATATATATATATATAAATATAGTAGCATTTCAGTTTACCAAGCTATCTATAAGCAAGATTCTTAAATATATATTATAATTATGTAATGTTCCCTTTTTCTTTCTCTATTTTTTATTTAATCGCATACTACACCCTCTACTACCTTTGCTATACAAGAATACAATAATATTTATACAGTTACTAATTCTTTAGCAATTGCATGGCTTAAGAGAAATTGCTTTATTTGGACAAAACTTTAGCCAAATTCATTTGTTATCGAGCACCAAACTCACTATTTCAAGGTACAGTGGTTTAATTTTATAATTAAATTTGCTTTTAATTTCTGTTTTTGTATTTTTTTCCTTAGATTACCCTGTAAATATTTTTACACGCTGTTAAAACCGCGCATATTTTATTTAATGGCTGCAGTGTTAAAAATTCCAGATGAAGTGGTTATGTTATGCTTATGGTTTTTAACTTACAGTTCAAAGCTAATTGTGAATTGCGTTAATGTAACATTTTGAGAATATTACTTGTCACGACAATACTTGAAAATTTATATTATATGTTTATTTTATGTTTGATAAATTCCTTTTTCTTATTACACTTTTGTTTGACAATTTTGTTAGCAATGAAATTACAAACGTTTCTACAATAAAATTATTTGAAACAAGCAGGAATTGTACATCTAGTCTATTCAAGGCATTATATTCGCTCATTCCTTAAGTAGATTTGAAAGTGCTGCTCCTTTTTATACAAAATATACAATGTTTTCGTATGTTTGATTGAGTACTTTGGTAACTCACCTGAGGACCTCAAATCCATGTCTTTCCGAATCAGTATTAGAATTGAAGACAATATTAAGTGGCTTTAATGGAATTGATTCTTCTTCCTTTAATCTTGCTTGATTGTGCAAAGAAGTAACACTGGCTCTATTTTGCAAAAAGGTATTTCTAATCATAGGAGCAATATGATTTATATTCTCTGTAACGCTCCTATGAATAGAGTTGTATGGAAGAAAATCACTGCTGGAGGCCGGTGAAATTTTTATCTGTGTTGGATTTACCCTAAGCGACTTAGTTCTAGTAAAACTGTGACCTCTTCGCATAGACGACCATACACTTCCAAATAAGGAATGATTTCTCTAAAAAAGAAGAAGTGTTAGAAATATGTTCATTGCAATAAATTACAATGTTCAAAAATCCATACTCTGTGCATTGGTTCAGGGTTGTCATCAATTAATTCATCTAAGTTACCAGAAATTGCACGCTTAAGTTCTGGTCCTGCTTCATGTAATGTGCGTAAGCCGGCTTGCAATGTGACAGTATTGTGCGATTCTTTATCCCCTTGTTCTTTCATTTCTTGTTCTTTGCGCTTTTTGAATCTTCGAAAATAGTCTTGTATGAGAAAGGTTGCATAAAATTTGCCAACTGTTACTTCATCATCCATTCCAGGTGGAGGTACAACTTGATCAAGCAATTTAGGGCTAGTGCGTTTCCATATCTTTCTTATTACAGCACGAAGTTCTCTATTTGCTTCATCCATATTATCAACACCAGTCTTTATTTGCAGAGAAGTGCGTACTACCGCAAATAGTGTGGCATTGAACAAAACAGTACCATCACTGTTTAATGGCATATTCATGGATACAAGACGTTTACATGCTACACGGTGAGGACATAATTTTCCAAAACCTAAAGGAGGCGATATTTTGCGCAATAGCGTAACTACATCTAAGTGTTTTATCCTGCCTTTGGCATCAGGATCATATTCACTCCACAGCCTTATAAATTCTTCTAAATGATGTGGCCCCAAAATTGACCAATCTCTAGTTAAATAATCAAAATTATCCATTATTACAGCTACAAATAAATTTATAATCTGTAACAAATTATTTTAATTAAGTGGTATTTACAATAACTCTCATGTACCAAAAAAGAGCACAAAACATAAAATGATATAAAATATGGATACGCTATATCTGATCCACAATTTTCCTTTGGATCCTTTATAAGTGGATCGCATACTGCATCTTTTGTACTTGCACATGACATCATAATTTCTTGCCAACCTTCACCTGAATAACAAATATATGATAAGTCTTTTGCAATATATTATATGAATTTGCTACGTGCCTGTGGCAGATCTAAATAGTACCAAAAGAGCTTGAAAGAAGGTGGAAAAGTTATTATTTCGTGTAATCGCAGTTCCATTGTTCCTATGAATTTTACCAAACATCTATAAAATAGTATTTCAAATAATTGTTACAATATTGATTAATAACAAGTACCTGCATCCCAATAACAGCATATATAAAAAATAGCATAACTATTAATAATGCTACATATGGCAGTGCTTGAAACGATTTCAAGAATGTCCATAATAAAGTTCTTATACCTTCTCCCTTGCTAAGAAGTTTCACCAATCTCATGACACGAAACAGCCGGAAGAAATTGATTGATATTAATCCTGACCCCTAAAATAACAAAAATCTGGTATTAAATGCCTGAGATAATTGTGAGCTGGAAAAGAATTTTTGGAAAAATTTCAGTAGAAAGTATGATATTGATAATATAAAACTAAATACCAAGTATCTCATAACAGAATTCAGTTTCCAAACATAACAAATGTACCTATTTGTAATTCTTAAAATTTTTACTTGCAATACAACTGTAAAACATAAATGCAAAAATCAAGTTTTGAAAATAACGCCATTTAGATGTCTTGCATATCGCATCAGTCCTATAATCAAACCCTTATTTTATGCATTACATATTGAGACTCCATAGCAAAGTTTGATATTACAGCCCAAATATAACCTTTCAATGGAGGGTTAGTGTAAATTTGACCCTGCACCAACTAAAAAATAATTTAAAAGCAGTATTTTAAAACCCGAATGTGTGTCTATTATGCAATCTAAAGGTAAAAATTGAAATGAAAATCTTTAAACATTAATATCGGCTATTCATCAGAATACGATACTAAAATAACAAAATGAATAAAAGTGTATAAAAAATACGATAACATAAAGTGAAAATAAATATTTTTTATAAAATATGTACCAATTCGTTAATGAAATTACTCAATTTGAAATGGAAAAAAACGCAAATGAAATAATGGTATTTACATATACAAAAACATATACATTGAATCTACAATAGATTCAATATCGTATTAACTACATATTATTAGAATTAGGTGATACGAATACTAAATTGTATAAATTCCTATCCTGGGTAACTTTATTAAATTTCAATAAATTCTTCACAACATAAAGTTCTTTTAAGAATATACAATTTATAAAATGCTTTGCAAGCTGGATGAAATTTTGACGTAGGTGGTCCACCATTTGTCCAGGTCTAGTATACACTATACTTTTCAGGTATCACCCCAAAATAAGTTCAAAGGCATAAGGTTCCTTAGCCTTAGAGGCCATAAAAGAACGCCTAACAGAAATGACTATTTCAGGAAATAGGGTTTTAATAGTCTGCATTGATGTACTGGCAGTGTAAGTTATGACTTCTTGTTGAAACGAGGTGTTTGCATGTAATCAGTAAATTTCTAAAGTTGCGGATCTAAAAATGCAGTTATTATTTTACAATGACGGACACTATTCATATTAGCTGTACCCTCTCAATTGCGTTTTAAAAAGTATGGGTCGAATGCCAGCACCCAAAACCCGTAAGCATGTGCATGGCGTATGGTGCACACTAGTGGCATATCCAAGAGACAGCAAATATCATCTTGACCAAGTCACATGTTTCACGTTTATAATTTAATTTAAGACATAAAATACCTTTAACAAAAATTGGAATAAAATATTATATATTTATGCTTAGGCATATAACAATTTGTATGTTATCTTGCAATTTCTAAATAATTTTATTTCTTTTGAATCAAAACAAGATTGAACTTGCTTAACTTGCATCTTAGCGTATAGGTGCGCCTCGCACCGGTGGCTTTTCATGTCATTTTATGGTGATTTTACTGTCGATTCTTGTACATATGTTAGTATATAAAACCATTGAATGTTAAATTAGAATTGGTATTTGAAGCACACCTATATACCAGTAAATAATGAAATTCATAGTTAAGTTTGATGCAACAAATAATAGAATTGTGGGAATGAAGTGTGAAGTAGCGTTCACTGTGAATTACTGACAATATAAATTTCAATAAAATGATTAGCAGGAAGACATTTGGAATTACTATGCAGGGACAAAAGATTGATATGCTTAGATTTGCAGATGATATAGCGGTATTATCATCTAGCAAAGAAGAGCTAGAAGCTGCTCTTAGTGAAATGGAAACAGTTTTAACAGGGAGATACGGTATGAAAATTAACAAAACTAAAACTAAAGTAGTAGTATGCAAAGGAAAGGAAAATAAATCAAAAACAAAAATACAAATAGGTAACGAAAACTTACAGGAGGTTAAGGATTTCTGCTACCTAGGAAGCCAAATAACGCGAGATGGAAAAAGCGCAAAAGATACAAAACAAAGATTAGCACAAAGTCGTGCTACATTTAAAAAGAAAAAGCAACTACTGTGTTCAAAGACAACAAACATAGAAATAAGGAAAAGATTGCTTAAAAATTATGTGTGGAGCACAGCCCTGTACGGTTGGAAAGCCTGGACAGTAAGAGAAGCAGACAAGAAAAAGGTAGAAGCCTTTGAAATGTGGTGCTATAGACGTATGATGAAGATATCATGGACAGATAAAGTTAAGAACAAAGAGGTACTAGAAATGATAGGGGAAGAAAGAGATATGTGAAAAGCAGTAAAAAATAGAAGAGATAGGATGATAGCTCACATACTAAGACACGAGGGAATAGTACTGAACATATTAGAAGCAGAGATAGAAAAAAAGAGAAGTAGAGGTATACTAGGTTAGACTATTGCACCCAGATAGTGAAAGAAGTAGAATGTGGGAATTTCAGAATAATGTGTAGGTTAGCTCAGAATAGAATCGATGGAGGTACGCATCCAACCAGCCCCAAAATAGAAAAACTAATGACGAAAAAAATAAATGTACTTAAACATGATGATTAATATAAACAACTACAGGTATTGGTCTTGCAATATTCTCAACTGTTAATTGTACGAAAGGAGAAATAGAAAAGCGGGATACGTTCTAAGGCATTTTTGGGGAATAATACTGGATATATTACAAGCAGAGATAAGAAAAAAGAAGTAGAGGTAGACCGAGATCAGACTTTTGCACGCAGATAGTGATAGATGCAGACTGTGCAAATTTAAGAAAAATGTGTTGGTTAGTTAGCAGAATAAAAAACAACTATGGTAGGCGTCTAACCAGTTTCGGAACTGAAGATCTAATGATGATGGATAAAAATGGTTAGTTTATTTTTAACTTTAATACTTCTTAACTTTGGAATAAAAAGTAAATCTCAACCAGCTTAGCAGTTTTCCTTATGAAAAAATGTCGATTTCTATTCTTTTGAAATTATTATATTATAATTTCTTATAAAAAAAACTTAAATCATTTAACTTTGGAATAGTTTAAAAAACTAAATACTTGTTGCATAGTTAATTGGTTTTTGTTTCATTTTAGGATTTCCAAAAAACGAAAAACTTTCTGGTGCACATTGCGACAACAGAAAATAATTAAGGTAAGGGAAAATGTGGATATCAGTTTCAAACAGGCTTTTAAACATTATGGACAAAAGAATGGAAAGTACTATAAAGGCGTCAATTGATCACAGTGCATAAGACTCCGTCGTAGTTCCAGATGTAATATTACCATCCACATCAAGATATAACAGCAGCAGTATCAAACAATTTACGCATTTGCAAAAATTCCGATCTAGTTGAAGATGCTGAAACTGCTGTTCAACAAATTTCAGTAATACATAAACAAACGAATTGAAAGTTCATCATAATATGGTGAATTCTGATGATCCAGGTTTATGGACTGACTTATTACCGCATGAAATTTTAAGAACTTTCGTAAAGCGTCGGCTTTGCAGTTAAAAAAACACAATTATCCTGTTGACGAATACAGAAGAAATTTTTCTACTAAATATTTTGTCAAGAAACTTTCCTACGGGGAACAAACGCGTATTCGAAGTCAAAAATTAGTGCTTCTGCTGCAAAATTTTAAGAAAAACTTTAACGTCAAATAATTATTCTAATTAAATGTTCTCTAACTGGCAGCACTTATCTTTGACTTTAAAATGTTATGAAACTAGTATCTCACATAATACTTATGTTAAAACTTGTGCAGACTTAAATAAAATGCTAAAATTAAAAATAACTCTTAATAATAAACATTTGCAGCTTTTAGAAATAGATTAAATATTGGGGAAAGGCGGGTAAGATGGCGACATTAACGATTACCTACAGATAACCACAGAATGGCTTATTCTACCACAATATTTATTAATAGAAGTTATAGCGCAAACATTTTTGAACACATATCAAGATAATTTTGACAAACGCAAAAAAATTTGAAATTTTGGTCAGTTTTTGAAAACGTGTCAAATTCGACAACTACCCTAATTGGCTGTTCCAATGTAAAACACATTATTCAACATATTTTACGAAAATCGGTTTAATCCTATCCTGTAGTTATTGTGTTGGGTGCACAAAATGTAATAGATAGGAAAGAAAGAAGAATTTAATTTTGGAGGAACAGAATAAATATGGACGCACCCTGTATAGTAAGATTTTACAAACATTGAACGTTAATTAAACATGGCATTTTAAAATTTGTTTCTATATAGGTAATTCAGATAATAAGGTATAGCATTATTTCTTTTAAATACATTGTAAATGTAATTATTCAGGGCAATAATTTATATCAAAACTGCAAATGAAAACAAATCTAAATGTAATAAGACGCTGCGAATGTGCGTCCCATAGAAAGATAAATTACAAATAAACAGTTATCGTATAACATCCTTGTATCTAGCATAAATAAAATGTTACATTGTGAGAACGAAATTTGTAGGAAAAAAAATGATATATATCAACTAAGTACCACATGTTGGAAGTTAACTTCAGAAAGTTATTTAGCAAGGTCAAAATGTAGTAACACAAGCATGTAGTAGGTGAACGGATAGGGTTGCTCGTGTTGGTACCTTTGCTGCGGCCAAGCATAGAGAGGATTTCCTCTCACGATTCGTGATCCTTGACAAGGGCGTGGGTCGGGATGAAGACAATTCAGAAGTTAGTGAAGCAACACAGCTTCAAAATGTAACGTAAACTTCTTCAAAGTGGGAAAATAAAACGGTGCATGGACTTTTATGTAACAAGTTTTGGCAAGGATGAGCCCGTGCATGGGGACTTGAAAACTCGTGCGTACCGTAATGAAAATGCTATTGTACCTGCGAATACAGCTAAAATGAGTGGGTTTTGATTCAGTTAAGGGAGTTGTTAGCTGGAAAAAGATGGGAACTGATGTTACTGGACGTCCTTATTTAGGTCCTATAAAATATACTATGAGCAAATAAACCTTTTTAAATAATGTAGAAATAAGTTATTGTCACATTTAGATGAGAATTAGAGATGGAATTCGTTCGTTCATACAAATATGGCACAAAGTTAACACAATTTGTTGTAGGACGATTTGAATAGTGATGGGATAAGGTGCCTAGCACCAGGGATAGTTTAATTTTAAGTACTTTAGTATGTAAAATTAAAATTACACTTTGTTTTGCGAGAGAATAAAACGATGAAAAGCATAGTGAATAAAAATCTTCAATTTCATTGGTTGAAATATGAGACATATTTACACTGTTTCAATATTATGATTTCGGGAACATACTGTGACAAAAATATTACTAACGGGTATTCATTATTTTAACTTGCAATAAATTTGAATTTCGATTAATATTGTAAAGGATAACTTGCTATTAAGCTAATAAAGTAGAAGTTGGTGCAACGAGTATGACAAAATTCTTCAGTGGCCAAAAAGGATCTACCAATGTGGCGCCTTTTAATATCGGGTAACGTTTATTATTTTTGTGAAACAAGCCGATAACTACTTCAAATAAGTTTCTTGTTGCAACCTATCAGAAAAGGTCTAGCAGTCAGGTGTTTACGTCGTAAATTTCTGTAATATATGAAATATAGCATGCGTTTTTCGTTACTTCTAATGCATTATGTTAAACCGTTATAAGAAATTAGCTTAAATGTAAAACTCCTGTTTTTATGGTAACTGCCATTTGGATACTTAAAGTGAACCTTTAATTTGATTTTTTTTTGATAAATTGGGAAGATATATTGAGTAACTAATGAATAAAATTTGTTAGGAATAAAACACTAAATAATTTCTATTTGAAACATTTTTCTCCAAAACTTATGTTAGATATATGAACGTATTCTGAGTTCTATAAATTACAACCACTACTATCGCCATCCTCGTCAACACTTTTTCAACCTCCTACACCCCCTGCTGTTCCTGTGTGGCATAAAACTGCCCAACAGATGCAGACATTATTCTATGCTCCTTCCGAACCGGAATATGTATGTCGGCGAAGTCCTAATGTCCTCGATCCCGTTTCGTTCTCCTTCTGGCGGCGTAAACGCCTTAAACCCAATATTTAGTCCTCGCACCCCAGATCCTTATGCCGAGTTTGCCCTCCTTCGGACTTGATTTTTGGACGTTACAATTTCGTTTTACTTCTCTGTTTTGCTAGGTTTTCTGTTGTTTTTTTGCTATTTCTTAACCCGTGTGAGTTCGGGTATAGAATAGCCCCATGGTACGACCTGCCTGTCATGAGGCGGTCCAACACACACACACACACACACACACACACACACAACACACACACACACACTTTATACACGTCCAATCCATACCCACACACTTCATACACACACATACACCCACACACTTCATAAACACACAGTTCTACTTAGTTCTCCTTCCGTTCGTTTTCTCTTTGTACTTCTTGACCCCGTATGGGTCCGGGAATAGAATAGTCCCACGCTACGACCTGCCTGTTGTAAGAGGCGACTACAGCGGTCCAACACATACACACACACACTTTATACACGTTCAATCCATACCCACACACTTTATTCACACACACACATACACACACACACACACACACACACACACACACACACACACATACACCCACACATTTCATAAACACACAGTTCTACTTGGTTCTTTTTTCTTTCGTTTCCTCCTTGTACTCCTTGAACCCGTGTGGGTCCAAGAATAGAATAGCCCCATGGTACGACCTACCTGTCGTAAGAGGCGATTACAGCGGTTCAACACAACGCATACACACACGCACACTTTATACACGCACAACACATACACACACTTCTTACACACCCACACACACACATACACACACACATGCACGCACACGCACACACCTAATCATACATAACTACACTGGGATTATGTTTTATTTTCTTTTGTACGATCCTTAGGTTTTTTTTGTTGGTTCTGGAACTTGCACTTGTTGGTGTTACTCTTTTTGTTTTTTTTTCTTTTTTCTCGTTCCCTTCGTTCCACATTCCTCTCCTTTTTCCGCTTGCTGGTTTTCTTTGCTGTTGGGCTCTAGTCCGATTGTGTTTCGTCCATCCGCTCCTGTGATAAGCGCTTTCTAGTCCGTTTTTCTTTCTTCGAAAACCACAACTTAGTCGAGTTTAGGACTAGTTAGCATTTCTTTTCTTTGGTTCTTCGGTTTTGGTTACCACAGTTAGTAGTACATCCTTTCCTTTTACCAGCGGTCTCCCTCTCTTCCTCTCGTTCTCCCTTGTTGTCTTTTTGTTTATTTGAAACTTGACCTTTGGGTCCTGTTTTGGTTGGCACTGTTGGTTTTCTGCCTCGTTCATTTTCTTCTTTTGAAGTTGATAACCTTACTGTTTCTTCTGAGAAACATTCATCCTTTGATGACTCCGCAGTGCTGAGGCCGTTCCACTTTAGTCTTCCTTGATTGCTTATTACCCGTCTTCCCTTCCTTCCTTCCTTTTTTCTCTCTTTCTATTATTGGCCCTTTAAGCCGAATTTTGTTTGGTATCTGTTTTTGTTTTCCTTTCTATCCAGAATCTGTTGTGTCTGTCTTGTTGTTATTTTGGTTTTTTTCTTTTGCTGTGTTTTTGTTGTTTCCGTAACGAATGTTCTTTTAGTTTGAAGCGAATTTTCTTTCTTTTTCGTTTTGTTTGGGGTTTTTGGGCCCTGTCCATTTCCGGATTTCTGTTTTCTTACCCCGACCTGTTAATTTTGCTGGAGGGGATTTGTTACGTTTATTTTCGACGATTGATTCGAATATGTTCTTTTTTGTGGTAATTCGTTTTTCATTTACTAGCTTCTGTTTCTATTCAAAACCTCATCCTGTATTTTTACCTCGTTACAATAGTACGCGCAATCATAACATTTCTTTCAAATCTATTCATTCTAAAACAAAAATTTATTCGATAAATTAAATAGTCAATACGTTGTTTTAGATATCCGTTAATTTGTTAAACATTCCGAGAACGTATAATTGCTTTCTCTTGTTTTCCCATTTAAAAACTTGTCGGAATAATAGATCCTACTATTATTTGATAGCGTGTTTTCCAGTTTGCTAATCGCGCTTTGATAACGCGAGGATGGCAGTTTAAACTCGTGTTATTTGAATCCATTTTGAATTTGATTCTGCAGCTTGTGCATTGAAATATTTTCTACATTACTCGTCCCATTACTTAGAAAGCGATGCACGCTTTTTTGTTCGACAAGTAGAAGGTATCTTACGTGTATTGGTGAGTTTTCCCGCGCTTGCCCATTCTAATCAAATTCTCTTTTAGCTCTTAGCTGGAGGCCAAGTAGGTTCTTTCTTTATGTAGGCTCAACTGTTCGTTGACGTAGACCAACTGATTTTGTCTGTAGACCGCTGCTGCAGTTACGATGGCAGGGTGAATGGATCTTGACTACCGTGGCGTTGCTGTGCTGATTCACTCCCGACGGCTTGTAAGATAAGCATCCCGACGCATAGAGGTATGTGACTCGTTTTCTTTTATGCACATCGAGGATTATTAATTATCAGCTGTTGATGTTGTGAAACCAGTTCACCATACATGTTTAACAGCTAGCTTCGCTAGTGCTTCTGATTATATTTCTTTAATTTTTACTACAGCTGGGTCTACATTTAATACTTTAATTGAACACACTTGCTATGGAGAAAACCTACATTTAATACTTTAATCTAATACACTTGCTATCAAGAAAATCTACATTGAATACTTTAATTTAACACACTTGCTATTGAGAAAATTTAAGCATTACTTTTTTCCAATAAGTTTTATTACGTGTTAGCTACGAAATGCGCACTTCGTGGATTCATTATAAAATTTGTCCTTCACAGTATAACTTAAATTTAATAATTTTTTTGTCGATGTGAATCAAGAAATTTTAATTTATTTTTATTGTTAATAGATAGCCGTGAGCGATGTGCTTTTTTTGTTTTTTAGTGTGTAGGTGAATCTCCCCACTCTCCGCGTTTGGAAGTTAACCTGGTATTTACATATCTTACGGCTACGTCTAGGTACGTAGCAAAATAAGGTTAAGTAACTAGGTATTTTGAATTTCCCACTCATGATATTCTAGTGGTGTAAAAGGTTTTCAATACAACTTACCCTTTACTTTATTCTGTCGTGGAAAAGATTATAGAAGATTTTTGAATGATTCATAAGGGTGTCCTTGATAACTTTAAGATATGTTTTATATGTGGTGTAGTGCCCGTTAAGTAGTGAACAACAAATTGGTATTTTTAAGGAGATTATGGAAAACGGACATGAAAAGCTTATTGTTAAGGTGACATTCAGAAATGGGATTCAGAATGTAACTACCAATATTTGTAAAACCAGAAAAATCGGATTGATAATAGTAGTATTAATTTTTCTTTTAGTATTCTTTTTTCTAGTAATACCAAGCCAGTCTGATGTTGGAAGAAGGTTTTTTGGAATATATTTGCGTTCTTAAGGTACTTATTTAATGTTAATAGAGATTAAGTGTGGATTGAAATTTATTTGGACTTATTTATTAACTAAGTAAAAATAGATAAATTTGTGAAAGGATATCAAACAACTCCAGTGATATAGTAAAAATTTCTTTGATATGACAAACTTTAATACGTATTTTTAAGATGTTGCAGAAAGAGATAAAGTATAAGATGACAGATTTAGAAAACCAAAAGCAAAGGAGGCTTATCCGGAATAATAGTCTTCCGTATAGAGGATAATATCAAAAGTGATTGTTAAGACACGACATTTTAGCGCCCCTATTATGTCAACAGAAAAATCCTTTCAAGGTAAGTGATTATTGTAAGGTAGCTTTTGGATTTCAGCCCTTTCAAGCGTTTATGCTTATTATCTTTTTCTATAGGAACCCGCTACCGCACCACCGTAGTAAGTCAGTGCACCCTTAAAACTGTCGCGGGGTCTCTACCCTTCAAGGCAAATATAAATTTATTAAGTACCGCTCAATTTACCTGTAACAGCTCTTTGATCTGCTTCTAGTTAACAAAACAACAAATTAATTTCGAGAGCGTAATTACATGTCAGTCCAAATTTCCGATGATTTATCAATAAAGGTATTGTGATTAACAAATTGAAACTCGTCCTATAATTTAGTTGCAGTTTTGAAAATGGCCGCAAATTTAAGACGATTCGGCAATTCAATAGTATCATTCGAAAGCGTTTTAAAAGCTTTTAAGTGAGTGACGGCAAATGTGGCTACGACTAGAACCATGTCTAACGTGTAACTCATTTTTTATGCAAGAATAGCTATGCTACGAAAAAGCAAATAATGCTATATTAAAATATAAGCACTACAATAAATGCAATTCACAATGATAAGTAAAGCAAACGAAAATGCCAAGATTCTGGTACGTGATCAGTTAAAATGCGAAAACCACAAAGATATGGAAAACTATCAAAATGCGAAGGATCTGGTATGTGAACCACACACAATGCGGGAATTACAACGATATATGAAACAATAAAAAATGCGAACGTTCTGGTATGTGAACCAGACATAATACGAGAAACACAAGGATATATGTGAAACCATCAAAAATGCGAAACAATAATATGCGAAAGTTCAAGCGTTCTGCGCAATAAATGCATGTTGTGTCTCATTGTAATATAAAATTACAACTCAGCTTGTATAATATTCCAAACTATAAAATTTTAAGAAACCCGTAACGTCTGAAAGGCGTTGTTGAGCACAACAAAATCCTGTTTCTACCTGTAAACTTCAGATACAAATGTAAACAGAATGGGGTGAGAACAATACAAAAACTGGTTTTATGCGGTTACTAAGCGAAGCTTTTAAAACAGAACGAACACGTGTAATATGTTACGCAGTTGTTACCACTTATCGAGAAGTAATAAAAATTTTAAGAGAGAACAACTAAAATGGTTCGGTATCCTTTTGCAGGAGAAAACAAAGAATAGAGTTACAAGGACAAACGAGTAATTAATATTTTGTTATTGCAAGTGTTCCACTTTTTTTGCTGCAAATGCGTAACAAATGAGCTTCTGTAAGGTAGGTTCTAAAAATATCCATCTTTCTAAAAATAAAAGGGTACACGAGAATCTCGACTTTCCCTTGATATACAATTATGAGTAATTTTGAAGGCAGGTAGCTCGGTGGTTGTAGACAGATGTAAGGGACATTCCAGTAAAATGAAATTTAGTAAAAGCAAGCGTACAGTGTACAGTTAGCATTGAGTGAGTGTTGTGCTTGTGCATGTGATACTTTTGATATAAAATATAAATAGGTGAGTTTTCTCACTGAGTGTTTTATCCTGATTAATTTATTTTTCAAGAATGTTATTGAAGTGATATTGCATGCGAATTTATTTAATTTTAATATTCTTTTCGTAGAGGGGTTGCATTGAAATTCTATTATTTCTTTGTGGCCGTTATGGGCTTTAAGATGTATGTCATTTAAAATTATACAGAAAGGCAAATTTGATGAGGGAAGGTTGCATCACGTGTTTTATCCCTTTGTAACCATTGCACTCCCTATAACAAGGCTCTAGTATCTGGAGGAGAGTTCAATGCGCATTGTATCCCTTTGATCTTATTATTCCCAGTACTAGATTATGATTGAATTTGGAATGCACTGCGAGTTGTATCCCTTTGCATTCGGTGCGGCGCATTGCGAGTTGTATCCCCTTGCGTCGAGTCTGGTAGCTGGAGCGGGTTTATCGCGTGTTGTATCCCCGTGTTTACCGAAATGTGCTTTTCCGTATTGAAATAACCTGAGTAAACAATGCGTGTTGTATCCCTTTGTTTACCGAAATGTGCTTTTCTGTATTGAAATAACTTTGGCAAATATGCCCATATTTTAACTATAGTTTTGATTTGATTAATAAATTAATGATTGAATTTTTGGGATTCTAGACACTCATTCAGGGTCTTAATTTCAGATAGAGATCTTCAGAACCACCCACTTCAGATCTTTTCCCGGGGGTTTTCTAAGAAAAGAAAGAGATTCTAGTTTAATAAAGAAAAGATTTAGATGATTAATTAATTGGCTTTACTATTAACCATAAATTTTCAATTCGCGTATAATATTATCTTTACACCTATGTAAATTTCTCCCTACTCTCCCCCTCTTTTTTGTAATTCACTTACATTTATTCAGCAGTGGGATCCGCCCTCTTGCTCACATATATTTTATTTTTATTTATTAATTTTTATATCGGGATTGATCTGGAGTGGCTTGACGATATCTACCTTAAATAATTAAAATTAGTTGGTGTACTAGAGTTGTATTAGTGTGTGGTGTTTTTAAAGGCGAACTAAGCTGTTCGTAAGATGAGTCGAAGAGGTGTAAAAAGGAGACAGATTGTTCCAAATTCAAAAGCGATACAGGAATTCGTTCCTGGAAATGGCAGTAATAGCAGCGTCGGTGGCAATGATTCTATAGATCGGTTAACTGAGGTCATGACAACAATTTTACAAAATACTACTAATGCAGTAAACGCGGGCTCGGCAAAGGGTGCATCCTTGGTTCCTGAATTCAATCCTGAAGATCGGGAACAAAGCTCTGAACTTTGGTTGAGGAAGGTGGATGAACTTAAAAATATCTTTAATTAGTCTGAGGAAGTCACTTCATTTTATGCGTTAACGAAATTAAAAGGACTGGCCGAAGTTTGGTATAAGGGGTTGGAATCAATTAGGTTTTCTTGGGACGAATGAAAACACTAGATAGCAGCAGCCTTTCCTGCGAGTCGTGATTACTATGAAATGTTGGCGGATATGATGCGGCGGCGTAAACGCGGCGACGAAAATTACATTAAATATTACTACGAAAAATTGACGCTAGTGAACCAATGCAAAATAACAGGAGCAGATGCGGTTTCGTGTATACTAGGAGGTATCGATGACTTTGTTGTGAAAACTTCTGCTAAAGCTGATAATTATGGTAATCCAAAGAAATTGTTCTGGTATTTAAGCAGTCTGCATGATTTTCCCGCGCGTCATCCCTCGAATCAAGCCAATTTCAATAACGTACGATTTAATTCAAACAAAAGGGGGCGTGAAGAACGTTTTAAAAATAAGGGTCTTCCTAAATGTTTCAAATGTGGGAAAAGCGGGCACCGAGCGCGCGATTGTAGAATCAAAAGATGTGATTTTTGCCGTAATCTTGGCCATTTGGAAAATGAATGCTATTTTAAACAAAAGGGAAAGAACCCCAATAATACAAAGACTGTGTCCTGACTAGTTGGCGGTAAGATAAATTTTAACTCTAATAATAAATATTTTAAAGACGTTTTTATTAATGGAAAGCCGGTCAAAGCATACTTAGATTTAGGAAGCACAATTATAGCAATTAAATTAGAGCAAATCGAAAAACTAAGCTTAAGTTATGATAAAGAAGAAAGAATATCCATAAAAGGATATGGTGGTGGATCGTGTTTATCTTTAGGAAAAACTAACTTTATATTAGGTATACATATGATAAAAGCTAAAGTGACAGCCCACGTAGTGCCCGACTCAAAACAAGATATACCTATTTTAATAGGACATCCCTTTACTGAATTACCGGGAATTGTAATAATCAAAGACGATCAAAATTTACTTATAGGTGAAGGAAATATTAGTAAAATTGGGGATATATTCCCAAAAGTAGGAAAAATTGTGTTACAAGCAACAGATGCAAAAATAATACCTAAATACCATTTCATTAATGTACTGGTTGAATCTAAAGACAAAGACTATCAAGGTGATTTGTTGGTAGAAGCAAGTTTTCGATTAAAGGAGGGATACGAGCACTGTATACCACGAACTATACTCACTGTAGGTTCAGATAGGGAAACTGTTTTACCTATTATTAATTTTTCCGATAATGACATACATATTACAAAAAATCAACTTTTACTTCGAGCATCTCCTTGTAGTCAGTACCAATTTGAAAAGGAAGGGGAAAATAACGAAGTTTTGAAAATGGACATTACTGAATGCCCGTTGTTGCCTGTTGAAAATATTAATGTAGGTCCGGTGACTAGACAGCAGCGTGACGAATTAATCGAATTACTCCAAAATTATCGGGATTGTTCTTCCCATTCTGCTACTGACGTGGGGAGTGCTAAATCCGTTGAAATGGGAATCAAATTGAACGATTATACTCCTTTTACTTATCGACCCTATCGTATGTCACCTGGACAACAGGAGACCGTTAGGACGATGGTAAATAAACTTTTAGAAAGTAAAATCATTCGAGAGTCCAACTCCCCCTATTCATCGCCTGTCTTATTGGTCAAAAAGAAGAACGGAGAAGTGCGGCTGTGCATACCGCAAATTAAATTCATTTACCATAAAGGAACAACATCCCTTGCCGTTAATTTCTGACCAACTAGATCGGTTGCATGGTAGCAAATTCTTTATAAGTCTCGACTTGCGTTCAGGATATTATCAGATACCGACCGAAGAAAAATCAAAACGGTATACAGCCTTCGTTACTCCCGATGGACATTATGAATTCAATAAAATCCCATTTGGCCTCACGAATGCTCCGAGAATCTTCCAAAGATTCATGAATAAATTGTTGGCGTTTGCAAGAGGGTTCGCAGCGGTGTACTTAGACGACGTACTAATTCATGCTGAAACTGTAGACGAAGCCATGAATAATTTGAAAACCGTTTTACAGTTGATGCGCGAAGAAGATTTAACTCTTAATTTGTCCAAGTGCTATTTCTTAGAAATCTCCGTCACTTATTTAGAGTTTGAAATCTCACACGGTAGTGTTAGGCCGGGTTCGGAACAAATAAAGGCGATAGAAGAATTTCCGATCCCAAAAACAATTCACAATGTTGATCAATTTGTTGGACTTACCGGTTATTTTAGACATTTTGTTAGAGACGACGCTACAATTCCACAACCGTTGACTAATTTACTGAAAAAGGACACCAAATGGAGATGGAGTGATGTGGAGCAAGCAGCTTTTGATAAACTGCGACACTCATTGATACAAAAATCTATTTTAGCCATTTTTGATCCAAAGGCAGAAACTGAAATTCATACCGACGCCAGCGCTTTAGGAGTTGCGGGTATTATGCTTCAAAAACAGTCACATGAATGTTTACACCCAGTTGCCTATTATAGCCGTCAAACGACGAAGGCAGAAAGCAAGTATCATTCATTTGAGCTGGAGACGTTAGCTGTTGTAGAAACATTAAAGAAGTTTCGAGTTTATTTATTGGACATACATTTCACTGTGGTTACCGATTGCAACGCGCTGAAGGCGTCTAGTAACAAAAAGGATATATTACCCCGGATAGCCCGTTGGTGGCTTTAGTTACAGGAGTTTGACTACACAATAGTTTATCGACCTGGAAATAGACTTAAACATGTAGATGCCTTAAGTAGGAATCCTGCACTTAGCGAAGAACCGCCTGCTGAAATTTTCCGAATTGAACAAGCTGATTGGGTTTTATCGGGACAATTGACAGACTCAAAGCTGAACGATATTTGAGAAGTTCTATTGAAAGAACCGAAGACCTACTATGAGAAACAGGTTTACAAAAATTATGCATTGCAAAATGATAGACTTTATAGAATCACTGTTAGAGGATTGCTATGGGTAATACCGCGTGGAATGAGACAACAAGTTGTTAAGCTGACCCACGACGATTGTGGTCATTTCGGCGTAGAGAAGACCTTACATCGACTTTGTGAAAATTATTGGTTTTCATGAATGCGTGAGTATGTAGAGAAGTACATCGCCTGTTGCATAGCTTGCCTTTATAGCAAACAACCAGGAGGAAAAAAGGAAGGACTATTGCATCCCATTGAAAAGGTTCCTGTACCACTACACATGATGCACGTCGACCATATGGAACCTTTTCCCAAAAGTCGCAAAAATAATAACCACTTATTAGTAGTTATTGATGCGTTTACAAAATTTGTTTTTCTGAAGCCAGTCAGATCAACCAAGGCAAAATTAGTTATCGAATATTTGCAAGAAATTTATAGCTACTATCGACACCCACATACTGTTATAACTGATCAAGGAAGCGCGTTTACTTTAAAAAGGTTTATTGGATATTGCAAGAAGCACCATATCAAACACGTTCATAATGCTGTAGCTATGCCTAGAGCCAATGGACAAGTAGAACGACTAAATAGAACTATAAAAGGGGTTCTTCTTGCTACGACACCTGATGAAAATCGGTGGGACGAAAATGTCAAAGATGTCTAATTGACTATAAACACTACTGTTTCCAAAAGCACTGGAAAAACTCCGTCACAAATATTTTACGGGTACAAACCTAAGTGTGGCGCAGACGTGCCGTTGCTCGACGAAATAGTAACGATTCCGCAAATTGTAGAAAACTTACCCACGTTGCGAAGCTAAGTAACAAAAAAAATTGCATCAGAACAATCGAAACAAAAAGAATATTTTGATAAAAAGAGGAAACAGCCCAAGCGTTATGGAGTAGGCGACCTGGTATTGATCAAGAAACAAGGAACAACTGATAATACTAGCCGAAAGTTCATACTCCCTTATGCCGGCCCGATGGTCGTTAAAACTGTGCTACCTAATGATCGATACGTAGTTACCAATATGACCAATTCCAATAGAACCGCCAAAGCTGCAAAATATGAAAATATAATTGCCATTGACAGAATGAAACCATGGGTAAAGCCAGGTGGAGTATCCGATACTACCAACAGTGACAGTGGTGAAGATGGCGTTAACTTAGCTCCAGACGAGTCCGTCTCTAATTTATCCTATACCTCGGGACGAGGCGAAATTCAGGATGGCCGAATGTAAGGTAGGTTTTAAAAATATCCATCTTTCTAAAAATAAAAGGGTACACGAGAATCTCGACCCTCGCTTGGTATACAATTATGAGTAATTTTGAAGGCAGGTAGCTCGGTGGTTGTGGACAGATGTAAGGGACATTCCAGTAAAATGAAATTTAGTAGAAGCAAGAGTGTTGTGCTTGTGCATGTGATTCTTTTGATATAAAATATACATAGGTGAGTTTTCTCACTGAGTGTTTTATCCTGATTAATTTATTTTTCAAGAATGTCATTGAAGTGATATTGCATGCGAATTTATTTAATTTTAATATTCTTTTCGTAGAGGGGTTGCATTGAAATTCTATTATTTTTTTGTGGCCGTTATGGGCTTTAAGATGTATGTCATTTAAAATTATACGAAAGGCAAATTTGATGAGGGAAGGTTGCATCGCGTGTTTTATCCCTTTGTAACCATTGCACTCCTTATAACAAGGCTTTAGTATCTGGAGGAGAGTTCAATGCGCATTGTATCTCTTTGAGCTTATTATTCCCAGTACTAGATTATGATTGAATTTGGAATGCATTGCGAGTTGTATCCCTTTGCATTCGGTGCGGCGCATTGCGAGTTGTATCCCCTTGCGTCGAGCCTGGTAGCTGGAGCGGGTTCATCGCGCGTTGTATCCCTTTGGACCCATTGCACCACTCAGTACCAGGGCGTTGGAGAAATATAGTGAGTAAACATTGCGTGTTGTATCCCTTTGTTTACCGAAATGTGCTTTTCTGTATTGAAATAACTTTTGCAAATATGCCCATATTTTAATTATAGCTTTGATTTGATTAATATATTAATGATTGAATTTTTGGGATTCTAGACACTTATTCAGGGTCTTAATTTCAGATAGAGATCTTCAGAACCACTTCAGATCCTTTCCCGGAGGTTTTCTAAAAAAAGAAAGGGATTCTAGTTTAATAAAGAAAAGATTTAGGTGATTAATTAATTGGCTTTACTATTATCTTTACACCTACGTAAATTTCCCCCTACTCTCCCCCTTTTTTTGTTATTCACTTACACTTCGTAAGACCACTTTTCAACATTTAAAAACCAAGGTTTGGAGCCATAGATTAACCAATTAGAAAGGTTTGTAGTCTCTAGGATAATCAAAGTTATTGAACTTATTACTAGTACTCTTGTGCTACCTGAGAAATCCCAACCTTATGACAATTCGAAGGATGAATTTTTAGACTCGAAAACAAACAACGATGGCGAAGAAATGGAAACCTCCGATTAGTTAAAAGTAAGTAATTAAAACGATTGGTTACGTGATAAGAAGGAAAACAGTGAGTGTAAAAAGAAACAGAAACTCACATGTACTTAAACTTTATCGCAAAGTTCAGCTGCCAAACTTAACAGCCTGGATTAAAAGTACGTCCTAGAAAAAATTCGTCAACTAAATAAGACACTCCATATACATTTTTTCCACTATGGTTGGAGTATAGTATATAAGTGATGCTGCCTTTTTTTGTCTGCAGACATTTTGCAATTAATCATCGTAGAAGTGTAGTTTTATGAGTATTGCGCATTAGAAACGAACTTTAGATAAAGATTCTGGCTTTAAAAGACATGACGATAGCGCAAAACACAAAAATTATCATTTATATATTTTTAATATCCCTGCCTACGATTAAAATTCCGTATTCGGTTCCAACACAATATTCGTCTAAACTTTTTTTATGGTGAGGTCATGATATTCAATTCGTGTCAAAAAGATAATAAATTTTATTGCATTTTATGAGTTTTGCGGTTATTAAGATTTCTTTACCCCATGTGAATGAAAACAATATTATTGTGAATAATAATATCCGTGATTTCTGTCGGCGGATTTTCTAATTATTATGAAGATGTAAAATCCTTATTGTTATTGCCATTCAGTATAAAAATGTACCAAGTACTTCTTAGTGTATTTGCTTGTCCTAATTTAAATATCATAATAAAATAGCCCTATTTCACCTGTAAACTAACCGAGCTTCTATAAAATTATTTACGTAGTTTTTCACTACGGTTCCTAAACCAGCTAAAACTAAAAAAATTTTATCCATTGACAAATGCAAGATTTTTTTCAAATACCTTTTACCCAAAACCACTAACAATTATGTTTTTCTTCAAGTAATATGATTCTAATAACCCTTAATCCCATTTCGAATGGACCTGCACCTTGCCGAAGTTCTAGATTACTAGAACAGGTGAAATGGCTTGCGTGTTCTAATGAGCTAAAGCGCCAAACTATAGGTCCAACCAAAGTAGTAGGGTCGTTAGTGAGGAACCAGACTAAGACAGATCCCCGAAAGAGGGCAACGGCTCTTTCGGTACTTAGATTGGCAGAGACTATAGGGGTCGGTATGGCATTCTAAGACACACTACCGCGATGTAGAAGGCAACGGGAAACCACCACATTACCTCCCAAGTACACAGTGTACTTAAATTGAAATAAACATGATGGCATTCTCTGGAGTAAAAGATTCGGGAGTTAAAATGGTCCCCCATTCGGATCTCCGGGAGGGGACTACTTCAGAGGATGCGATTGGAAAATCCAGAATAAAAGTCGGGAACATTTTGCGAGTCGGAGGGTGGAATGTTAGAAGTATGAAGCAAATAGGTAAGCTAGAGAACCTAAAAATGGAAATGAATAGGTTAGCACTAGATATAGTAGGGATCGGCGAAGTTCGGTGACCAGAGGCGGGGGATTTTTGGAGTGGAGACTTCAGGGTAGTTCATACAGGAGGCGAAAAAAGATAGGATACTGTGTAGAAAATTACTTACAAAAAGCGAAAGAGTACTCTTGGTTAGATTAGAATCTAAACCGGCAAACACAGTAATAATACAAGTATACATGCCCATCTTTAGCTATAGTGACGAAGAGGTAGAAGAAATCTATAAAGATATCGAAGATATATTAAGATACGTAAAAGGACATGAAAATTTAGTAATTACGAGGAATTTTAATGCAGTGGTAGGTGTGGGTAGGGAAGGAGCGGTAGTAGGTTTATTTGGTTTAGGCATGAGAAACAACAGGGGAAATAGGCTAGTAGAATTTTGCGACAAGAACAATTTAATCATCATCGCTATCATTAGGTCTTCAGTCCTGGAACTGGTTAGACGCGTACCATCATTGTTTCCTATTCTGAACTAACCTACACATTTCCTTTAAATTTGCACAGTCTGCATCTATCCCTATCTGATCTATGTCTACATCTACCTCCTTTTTCCTATCTCTGCTTGTAATATATCCCATACTATTCCACAAAAATGCCTTAGAACGTATTCTGCCCTTCTATTTCCTCTATTTTTTTTCCAAAGATATCCTTGTTCCCCTACTATTTCTAAAACCTATTTGTTATTAACTTTGTATGTCCATGCTATCATCCTCATACATCTGAAGCACAGCATTCCAAAGGGTTGCTACCGTTTTTCTGTTTGCTTTTCCTACTGTTCGTATTTCATAGGCATACTGTGCCTTGCTCCACACATATGCTTTCGACAATTTTCTTCTTGTTTCTATGTTTGTTGTCTTTTATCATAGGCGTTGTTCTTTCTTATTAGATGCAGTTCGATCCCCTTTTATTGTTTTACTATTATATACTCTATTTCTCCGACATTCAGTGGTTGTGAAGGGTGGTAAGCAGGCTGTGGCTGTCAAGTTTTCCCAGTACTTAAACATTTACGGATTTAATATTTTTCCACTAAATCTTTTCGCACAGTCAACTTTAGTTGCAGATATTTCACACCTTACATTTGATTTTCCAATGCTCCACACGGAAGTACTACATTGGCCAGGAAGCGAGTTTCTTTTTACCTGGAAAATTTGAAATTTTTCTGAACCCTTGCTGTTCTGAGCAAGGTAGGGATCTTTAACGTGCGTGACAACACTCACACTCGGGACCTCCATTTTACCTCTCATCTGAACGAGGGTGTATTTTTGTGAAAAATGCTCGCCTAACATTTTTCAAGCGGACCGTGTCGGGATTCGAACCCTGGACCTTGGGCGTAGTAGTCACACACAATATCACTACGCCACGGAGACGCCAGATATTTCACACCCCACACCTGTAGTTGTTTATAATAATCATCAGCTTTATCTGCGCTTATTTTTTCGTCATTAGGTTTTCTGTCTCAAAACTGGTTGGACACGTACCTGCACCTATTTATATTCTGAGCTAGCCTATTCAGTTCCCTGAAATTCTCACACAGCCTGTATACAGCTCGGGTCCCTTCTATTGTTTTCTAATTTTTGCCCTATTTCACGGAGATTCAGTGAAGGGGGTTAAGCAGTCTGTAGCTGCCACGATCGCCCAACACTTAGATATTTGCCGAATTAATAGTTTTCCAGTAAATCCTTTCACACAATTAACATTATTCGAGAATATTGCCCAACCAATACTTGTAGTTGCTTATAATAATCATCATGTTTAGGTACAGTTACTTTTTTCGTCATTAATTTATCCACCTTGGGACTGGTTGGATGCGTACCTCCATTGATTTCTATTTAGAGCTAGCCTACACATTTCCCTGAAATTCCTACAGCCTACATTTTTCACTATCTGTATCCAATAGTCTAACCTAGGTCTACCTCTACATCCCTTTTTTCCTATCTCTACTTCCAATGTATTCCGCACTATTCCTTCATGCCGTAGTATGTGACGAGTCATCTTATCTCTCCCATTTTTTACCGTTTTCTTCATATTTCTTTCTTCCCCTACCATTTTTAGTGCCTTTTCGTTCTTAACTTTGTCTGTCCATTATATATCTTCATCATACGTCTGTAGCACCACATTTCAAAGGCTTCTACCTTTTTCTTGTCCGCTTCTCCTACTGTCCATGCTTCACAGTCGTATAGTGCTGTGCTCCACACATATGGTTAAAGCAATCCTTTCCTTGTTTCTATGTTTGTTGTTTTTGATCTTTGAACACAGTAGTTGCGTTTTCTTGTTAAATATAGCACACCTTTGTGCTAATCTTTGCTTTATCATCATTTTGAATGTCTGATTCCTGTTCTAATGCAGTTAATTCCTCCCCTTCATATAAATTCCCTGTATATTCTTGCTATCTACCCACTTTCTCTGCATTTTCTATAATTACGTTTCCTCCCGCGTAACTTATATTTGTGCTATACGCTTTTATATCCCTAAAATTGATTCTAATTGGTTTGTATGCTTCATCTGTCTTTGTTACTTCCATCTTAGTTTGTACCTCTTTGCCCTTTTCACCAATCCATTGTTCTTTAGCTTTCCTGCATTTGCGAATAATTTCCCATTTTATGGCTTTGTATCTCTGTTTTCCTGTTTCGTCTGATTTATTTTTGTATCTTCGTCTTTCTTCTGTTAAATTCAGCATATCCTTTGTTATCCGTGGTTTCTTTGTATCCACCACAGGGTTGTGTCCTTGGTATTTAGAAACTAGCGAATCTGAACACTCGCTAAAGCAACTTACAGTAAAATATATAAATTTCATTTCCGAAATAATTATAAAGTATTCGTCATTATTAGATATTCTGGGGTATACACAAAAAGAAAATAATGCCGCCATTTTATAAGCACTATAAATTGAGGTAATACGAATTTTAGTAATCTAAATTGCGATACACCAAATTTCTAGAACAGACTACATTATAACAAAACCAGTGTATTTAAATAATACATACCCCTATCTGGAAATTTAACAACTGTATATTACTAAGGGCCAATATTAAAATGCACGAGATTCTAAAGCCCATTTCTGAAAACGCCCTTAATAACAACACATAGAAACAGTTAAATACCAACTTTCGTCTTTATCATTCTATTGTCCATTCAAAATACTAAAGTTTAGTGCTTTAACTAATACTAAATTCCACCAATAACGTTTACATCTAAAATCAAGATACACACGTATTTCAATATTTTCAAATGTTACAACTACCTTTCAGGATATATATCATGCTTCAATTTAACTAACATTAATTCCGTTGCTAAGTCATCGTCCAACAAAACAATTACTTCCTCGTTGGATTTATTCTCTATTACTTAAAACAAACAATTTAGCCTTAAATTCCACAGGTAAATAATCAATAACTATAAACATAAGAGCTTATATTACTACTCACGTTTAATACATTTTTTAAAAGATTCAGTATGTTCAGAGAACATTAGTTCTCAATTTTTTGTACCTTCAAGCAACAACTCTTTTAACACAATAAAAAACCACTTATTTGAACTCTACCCCCTGGTAGTCCTTTACGGCACACACGAGCTTTTATAATCCCGCGCACAGATAACATTCCTTGTCAAATTAGCTAGCGAAATTATGCAAAGGCTCGCGCACCGTTTAAGTTGCTTTTTTCGATAAATCCACGTTTCATTTTGCTTATTACAAGCTCGTATTACTACAGTTTGATCTTTCTATTTACCTGTTTGTGAATAATAAATTAATTGTCCTCATCTGCTATCCAGCTCCAGTTCCTTTTCTTTCGTTTCACATGCTTTTGAAGACACGTTATTGTATTACAGTCTTATTACTAGCTAGAGTTGAAACATGCGAAAAATGCGTAATTTCATACGGTTTAATCATATTAACGTCACGTACTTATTATTATCTTATGTACTCCGTAGTCTAAACAGGTACATTGAAGATATTTTGGATAGTGTTTATGTTATTATTTCTGTTGAGATGATTTATAATTTGATTTTTGTAAGTTTTACCAAATAAGCGTATGTATTAAGTAATTAACTATACTGTAACAATATTATTATGATCTTGGTCTGGGGGTTACTTTGTATTATAGCTACATGTGTTTCCCTGTAACATTAATTTTGTTCAACTCTACTAAAATTTTTTAAAAATTCGTCATGTTTGAGATAACTATAGTATGGCATTGTATGTTAATAATTTCCCTGTTTTTACTCTTTAGATATTTTAAAAGTTTTCTTAAAATAACATGACCACTCTATTGTGTTTACACAACTAACTAGAGTTTACTCATGCTTACAGCTTTATATACGACTTTGTAATACGTAATATTAAAAGCTGTTTTCTTTTTTGCAGTCTTGAAAATTTTATTCAAAGTAAGTTACATTTAATGATGTAATGTACAAAAAATATAACCGAACAGAAGGTCAAGAAGTGGGATCGAACAAAACAATAAAAATGCGCCTTACACTCCCACCCGGCAGTATTTCGACTAATAAGACATGGGATGCTAATTTTAGGTTTGATTTATAACATAAAGTGAGTATTTTAAATTGCCTAACCATCAGACATTTTGCAATAGTAGAAAACACACAGTTACGCTACCCCCTTCACCACATGAGAAACTTGTATAGCAAAAACTAGGTTAACAAACCAGAAATTCATGGCATTTAAAACTAGAGTCCCACGGAGCTAATGCAAAAGCAAGATGCAAACCCGCCATCAAAAAAACATTTCATCCCAGTAGCCTTCCTAGTAAAAATTTAACCAAACTAATTTCGCTTCGAATGATACTAGTGATCTGGTTTTAAATCTTTTACGTGCCAGACATCAATAACTTTTCTTTTATCGTCATGCAGTCGATAAGTAACTGTTCCAGTTTTCTCGATAATACGACAACGAACGTATTTTGGCGCCAGTTTCTGGGATAAATCTTTGGAAGCCCTAGACTGCATCATATTTTCCAAACAAACTTTCCTTTCTGAAACTCCATTGACCGACGTCGCAAATTATGTTTTCCTATTACGTTCATGAGCTTGATGAAGTCTCCTTATTACATCCTTAAAAAGCTCTGAAAGTTTATTGAAGTCTTTCACAAGTTGCTCTCTATTATGAATCATAAGATCTTGATCGGAAAAATCTCATAACTTTCTATAATAATCACCTGAAATAGGTATGGAGAGACCAAAGTTTTAAAAAGCTGGATACTGCGTTCATTATAGCGTGCGCAACTTTATGTAATTTTACATGCCACAGCCTGTGGTTATCTTTCACATATGACCTCAATGCTGTAACTATAACTCGACTGACTCTTTCAACGGGGTTGACCTGAGGATGGTAGTTAGCGTTGTACCAAATTTTTGAACCTGGTGCTCTTTGGCTAAGTCTTTGTACGCCTTGCTTATAAATTGAGACTCACTCTCCGTGATTATAATTTGAGGTACTCCATGGATAGAAATACTTGATTTTCAATAAAGTTGTTTATTGCATTTGCCGTTGCGTTTGGTGAATCAAAGCATACTTGGTAAATAAATCTGAAACTACCAACATAGATGTAATGCCTGTCTTCGATCTGGATAAGGGCCTCATAATATCGACAAATTTCATTTGAAAGGGATGTTTCACTTCTCTTTCCTCCTCCATCAACCCTAGTTTCGAGTGTAAACTATTTTTTTGAAGCAAGACAAATTTGACATTTTCTAACATAACGGGCTATATCAGATTTCATTCTTGGCCAATAAAAATTCTCAGCTACTTTGGAATGTTTTAAACGTGCCTAGATGAGCCGACGTTGGAATGTAGTGATTCTGTCTTATGATTTCCTCTTTCCATTCGGTTAAGTTTGAAACTATATTATGTTTGTTAGTAACATATTTGTAGAGCTGTTTGTTGTCTACTTTCCATGATGGATATGTAGCAGGACTCTGGCTGAACTGTTAGACTATCTTATTATACCAAGAGTCACATTGAATGGGATCTATCGGTCCCCTTGATAGTGCGTACCGTACAACATTAAACTTTCTCTTGAGGTGTAGAAATTTATAGAAAAATTGTTAAAGGTGCAAATTCCATTTCTGTAATCTGCCTGGCGGGATTTTCAATTTATCTAGCCATATCAACGAATAATGGGCAGTGATTATTTTAATTTTGTTCCTTCAATGTAGGCACAATACTTTTCAACTCCAAAGAGTACTGCTAGCAGTTCTTTCTCTGTAACACTATATGCTCGTTCTTGCTTAGTTAGGCATCTGCTTGCATACGCTATTACTTTCTCTTACTCGTCTTCACCTCGCAGTAAGACTACACCAAGACCAACTTCTGACGCATCTGTTTGAATTATAAAATTCTGCGAGAAATCTGGACTGGTTAAAATTGGTGAAGTAACCAACAGCGCTTTTAATTTTTGAAAATCACTCCTGCCTCCTGATTTCACTTAATTTGTCTACTTTTAAAACGACCTTTAATAAGTAACAAAATTGGATCAGCTAGTGTTGAAAAATTTGAAATAAGTCGCCGATACCAGTCTGCCGTTCCTAGAAATCTTTTTACGGATTTGACTGTTGTTGGTGTTGGAAAATCAACTATAACTTGCACCTTTTCCGGGTCTGTTCGAAATCCTTCTCTATCGATGACGTATCCCAGTTATTTGAGTGAGGGCCTACATAATTCACACTTGTCGAAATTAATTATTAAATTTGCTTCTTTTGGTGTTGGAAAAACTTCATTCAACGTAGTTATATGATTGTCAAAAGTGGCAGATGTTATAATGGCATAGTCTAAATACACAAAAACGTTGTCAAAACGTGGTCCTAGGATATTATCCACTAATCGCTGTAACGTTTGCAGACTGTTACAGTGACCAAAGGGTAGTACTGTGAACTTGAAAAGTCCTCTTTTGGGTACTGCAAAAGCGGGTTTTTCACAGGAGTCGGGGATTAGTTCTATGTGCCAGAAAGCTTTTTTCAAATCAATTGATGTTAGGAATTTAGCATTCCTAACTTTATCAAGAATATGATTGACGTATGGTAAGCCATAAGCATCCTTTTTTGTAACGGCATTTAACTTTCTACTTTCAAAGCATACACTTTTTTCTCCATTATTTTTCTTGACCATGACAATTGACGAATTCCATGGTGATTTCGAAGGCCGTGTTATCCCCAATTTTAGCATATCATCAACTTTTTTATTTAATGCTTCTAGCATTTGCGATGATAATGGATGGTATTGTTGTTTTATGGGTTCAGCTTCACCATTATCTATTCCATGCAAAGCCTTATTTGTTTTACCTATTCCTTGGCCACTTATAGAGTTAAATTTTTGCGTGATATCTTCTAGTTGATATTTTTGTCCCTTACTAAGATCAGTAGCGGCGCTAGACCAAACGTGGGTGTCGGCGACATCAGTTTTTCGAGGAACCTAACATGTCTCAGAGCCCAAAACAAAACATTTAATGACCTGAATTATACCAATACATACTAGGTACATATAAGTATTTTGTTGCTAAGCTAATCAAACTGTGGCGGTTAATTAGAACTGAAGGAGCAAATTAACTGTACGTAGTAGAAGGCAAGATACATGAATAAAGGTGAATAGACAATTTGAGTGTCTATAATATATAACACTTGGGTTCACATGTTATTTGTCAAAGAAGTACAACCAACCAATTTCTTTTAAAAATTATAAATTATGATTAAGGACTTACTTGGTAATAACGACGTGAGGAAATATCCATTATCCATAGGCGGCTAGTTGCACAAAAATGGTCTCTGATGAAATTCCAATTACACTCATGGTATTTAACATGCAAATTTCACTGCGACATTTTTATCCGTTAAGATTAATTGACACGAAACATTATAACTCGTAACGTTCAGAGCTCTAGTCTAGTGGATCATATTATTATCGAAGCATGTATAATTGTTATATGGATAGTGAAGCGAAGTGATGAAGCACCTGACTCTTGTTCTAAGCGCAAATTTAACATTAAATAGTTTTAAGACGACCGAACACAAATAGACGAATTACACACTCAAACACAAATTACAACATACGAACTTTTCTGCTTTTAGTTTCACTGAATTTTTTCAATATTGTATCATAATTTAGACCAACCGTTATTTTTGCTTCAATCGATAAAATTGACAACGCAGATAGTCTCTCTTGGCCCATGGTACTTCGTAAGTAGGTCTTAATTAATTTTAACTTTGAGAAACTTCTCTCAGCAGAAGCTGTAGTGACCGGAACTGTAAGCATAATTCTGATTGTTATGTAAATATTTGGGTATACTTCTTGCAAATTATTTTCTAAAATGTACTGTATAAGTTGTTTGACATCTTTGATAGAGTCTATTAATGAATTCGATTGTAAAAGCAGAAGTTCTTCACATAGTTCGAATAGCTGAATGTCGCTGTTTTCGGCATCCCGAAGTATAGCAGCTAAATCATAACAATGTTTAAGGTCTTCTTTTGGTATAGATTTTAAATAATTTATGTCAAAAATAAAGCCAAATTGTTCAAAATAATTATGGAGCGATTTGAATCGGCATTCAGTGTCGACTATGATAGTATCTAACATCTTATTAAAAAAGTCAACTTTGTACTGCATTTCAGCAAATCGTATTGGTTCATCAATATTTTCATACGAAAACATTCTTTTCTTTTTGGCCAATCTTTTTTCTTTAAATTAAGACGAAATCTTATAACTACTTTTTTCCACAAACAATCTGGCTTCTGCAACGCTTTTTTCAAATCCTGTATCACGATATTCTTGAATTCAGTTACATATCAAACGTAAAGTATCAACAGCGATCTTCAAGTTAACTTGAACCGATTGCCATAATTTACTTAAATTGTTCACGCGCAGTAAAATCTCGTACCAAACGTGTACTGCAACAATAAACTCAAAAGTTACCATTTCGTTGAGTACAGCTTTACAGTCACTTAGAGTTTCGGAATCTTCAGTTTCGCTTTTCAGGTCATTTACACAATCGACAACATCATCAAATTGCAACAATATCGCTTTAACTGCTTCTATTCTACTCTCCCATCTTGTTTCAGATAGGGATTTTAATGTTAATTTTAATTTGGTTATAAGGAGACCCCAACGCTTGCTTGATTTCGTAAATAGAAGGTATATTTTATTGATAAACCCTAAAAACGTCTTGGCAATTATAGAAGAATTACTTGCATCTATCAACGGTAAATTCCAACTGTGACATCCACAAGGCGTGAAAAACGCTCTTGGATTAATATTAAGAATTCTAGTTTTAACTCCTTTGTTAATGCCGACCATATTAGCGCCATTATCGCATCCCTGTCCTTGACAATTTTGGATATCTAAACCATTTCTTTCTAGTTCTTGTAATATTAAATTTGTTAAATATTCTCCTGTTGTCTCTGCGACGGCAATACACCCAACAAAGTGCTCCTCTATCGCTACAGTTGAAGAATTATAAAATCTTAATGTTATCGACATTTGTACAACACGGCTAACATCCCTGGTGCAATCAAGCATAAACGCGTAGTATTTTGCTTGTTTGACTCTTTGTATAATCTCATCAACAACTGATTTAGACATTAATGTGATTAATTCGTTTTGAATATGATGACTCAAATAATGTTGATTAAGCTGTTTTTTATTAATGCGTTGCAGGTGTTTCCGTAGTGTCAGATCATATTTGGATAACAATTTAAATAGGTCTATAAAATTACCACTATTACCGCTATTATTTAAATTGAAATTAAGAGATTCTCGATGAGCTCTAAATGCCAGATTATGTGAAGCTAAGTAGTTAATTATATCAATCAACCTTTCAAACAAGTTGCACCAATACTTGTGCGATTCTTTAACCAGTCTGTCGTTTTCTGCATCTATTATTTTCCGTATTTAATTCCTTTATAAAATTCAATCGATTTAATCATGCACACCATGTGTCCATGACTTTGTTCATGTCTTTGCAATATTCGACTCAAATCTTTCCAGTCGCAACATCCTTCTTTTACCATCTGTGTTTGCAAATGGGAAAAAAGTTTACATGGAAAGCAATAAACTTTATCTTCCGATATAGAGTAAATTAACCACTTGCGATGTTGGTTTTCCCCATTACTCAATTTTCGATTAAAGTGGAATTTAGAAAAATGTCTATTATTATCGTCTCTGGGATAACTTTCGTCAGACGTCTCTAGGTTTTGGTGAGGACCGTTTTTGAAGTAAGTCATGACGCTCATGACGCTGCATGTCCGTTATTGGAAATACTCACTTCCCCGGATCAGAATCTATAAACAACACTGTGAAATGGGCTGCTTGTTTTTGAATCATTGAGTCACGAATGTTGTCGTCACAGTCTAACTTTTTACTGTTACTGGGTTCAGAGACTTAAATAACAGTAGATTCTGCCAACTCTGGATCTGAAGTTGGTTCAGAAATTTGTACAAGAGAGTCATCAGACTTTAATGTCATTGTAGTACCGACCGGTCCTGATGAAGGTTTCTTAAGAAATTTCATCATACTGGAACTCATGGTTTGGTTGGACAGAACCTTTTCAACTTTTCTTTTTCTTTTTGACGCACCAGATTCCCATTTCCTACCTATATCTCTGTCTCTAGAAGCCCTCCTGACATTATAATGACGATATCAAATATAAAAAGAAAACACGCTTACACCAGCGCAGATTAAATGCAAAAAGCTTTGAATATTATATATAACTGACTTAAAATAGGGGAAGTAACTTAATAATTAATTATACAAAAAATTAAACTAACACATGTAATTCACATCATACCCAATGTAAAATGTATGCATGTAATCCAAACAATATTAGCACAGAAGCTTTTAGTATTTATAATCAAAAATACCAACAATTATAGATTCTTTATCTTTATTTTAACTACGCGTTACTTTAGTCGTTGGTTATAACTTCATACTAAGAGTAATTTAACTACACACTTCACGTATAAACAACTGAACGTCCGTAACAATTTACGCATACAGTTTAAGATAGACAAAGGAGGGTGGTTTAGTTTTGCCTGTAATTGTATACAAAGAGAAGGGGTATCGACCTAATACGTACCTGTACTTTAAACACTATACTATATTTGTATTAAACTTGTTTAGGTCATCTTGACTGCATTGTTAAATGTTAAACCTTAGACTATTATTATAAAGTACGTACTCAACTAAATAGAATTCTATTAGGAACTTCTGAGAAACATTTGGCTTACAATGACTGAGCTTGTCAACCTGAGAAGACATCAAACAATACCTAAGTAGCTTTTAGCCTAAACTTTATTCATTTTGGCCAAGAAATCATTTTGAAGATTCATTTTCTACAAAAACTTCAATCGCAGAACCACGAAGTAGGGTTTATTTACAATTATATCTCACAAAAGTTACTAATAGTTATGGCATATAATAAATGTAAATTGAACATGTATTTTTAAATGCTCTTTGAAATGAAAGGCCTTTTAACAATGGAGTTATCGTAACCACTGGGTGCATCGAATTCTTCTCCCTGCCGGGACAGATAGTCGACAGGGTTTGTTAGTGTGATGCATTATTGTTTGCCTTTGCGATAAGAAATACTTGCTTTTAAATAAGGGTTTAATCCTACATTTAAAACATTGCAGAATGCTGGCGTTCGTTCTACGATAATAAATATTTTTTTGGTCAACTAATCAACTTCTGCCATTTTTTTTGCGAGGCCCTCTTGGGCGCGAGGCCGTCGGCGGTCGCCGACGTCGCCGACGATTAACGCCGCCACTGACTGAGATCATCAGTTGAGTTTATAGTTTTCTCTACTGATGCTGAAATTATCTGTGTTTTTTTTCATACAAAAGTATTGTTTGCAAAATTTGTCTGTAACTCAAATATACGGCAGACATCTGAACCCAATATGAGAGCATCATTTATAGAATTTGCAATTGTTGCTGTTATATTACGAATAATTCCATTAATTTCTGTAGGTAATATAACGTGACCTAACAATGCTTATTTGGTACCGTCTGCTGATTCCAAGTAAGCAGTATTATGTGGACGTATAATTTGTAAACTTAGGTTTTTCATAATAGGTATTCCAATACGACTTACAACTGTATTAGTAGCGCCCGTATCCAACAGAGTAAGAATAGGTCGTGTTTTTATGCGCACATAAATAAATGTTCTTGTGTCTTGTTTCTTTAAATATAGAATTGTATTTACTTTTTCCGATTTTGTTGAATTAAAATTTCGAACTTGCTGTAACCAATTTTTCCATTCTGTACTGTTAGCCAAAATGCCATAATTATGGTTTCGGAGGCTAAATCTGAAACCGGCCTTCATTTGTTTTTTGAAGTTTTCGAACATTTAGCGAAATTATTGTACGTCACCTCTTTTGCTCCACAAATATAACAGAAAAGAGTACTATCTTTTGTACAACGGTGATAAGTATGACCTTTTTCATTACAATTATAGCATGCCAAATCCGTTAGTTTAATTTTTTGGGATGATCTACTATAAGTTTTTTATTGGAAAACGAAAAAGAATTTTTGTGTGATGACTGTGGTTGCTGCTTTTGTATTGTTATGGTATTTATTTGTTTTTGTAACATACACGGTTGGTATGCAAAATCTGGTTACAAAGGCGCACTCGTAGGTAATTCTCTAATTTTGGATCTATTTTTTCTTTCGAAATGAAAGTTCATAAAAGATTCCTTTTATTTTCTGCTAGAGTGTCCTCACTAGATTTACCTCTAATCGCTAATTCCCAAGATAACTCTAGTGTAATGAAACAATTGATCCAATCCATGTTAAATAAATTTGAAAAAATTTAAATAGCAGTAATACGCTTTAAAACGACAGAAAATACTATTGATAAATAAAAAAACATATTCTTTTAACTTTCCACTCAGAAAATTTTCATAAAATTATCCTGAAATTATAACATAATACATATTAACTGCACTTCTAGTTTCTGTATTTCGTTGCGAAACAAATATTGGTAAATAATACCACAAATATAACAAATTCAGTCACGGTTAGTTGATCGGGATTCTACCCTTCTAAATAAATATAAATGATCACTATTTATCCCGAGGACAATGTTCAATGTCCCTTAGATTATTATAGCGCTCCCCAAATCTTTATTTTTGTAAGGATTTGTGGTGCTAGGATAAACCGCTAAGAGTACTACGCCACCTACGCGACCTTTAATATGTAGAAACATAAAATAATTTCAAAAATAAATAGTCAGTAATTGTCAAGGTAATTATGTATGCTTCCTTATTGTATCTTATTGGTTATACTCACTAGAAATCATCAAAGGAAAGTCAATTTATTCTTACTAATTTGCAAACACTTAAGGTATCCTTAAATTAAAAAAAAATTACATCAGTCTTTTTTTTAAATTTTAAAAAATTGCATCGATCTGATTACTATTGTAGGAATAAGTAGCAAAAACTTCTGAATGGGTGCCATGTGTGACCCATTGCCTAATAAAATAAAATAGAATTAAGTGTTGTACTTCAATAATCAACTTAACTTTTTTTTATTCTTAATTTTTTGCAAAAATAATAACACTGATGGATCTTAGTAACAATGAACATTAGAGGCCATAAATTCAGAGCTAACACGTGGGTTCTTTGTTTTATTCCTAAATTAGCAACCTGGCATCAAGTAAATTAGTTCCAAATGAGTCAAACCAATAGCAAATTAATACGTTTAATAATAATAGCAAAATTATTAACAAGAAAACTAGCACTTTGTTCCTGTTATAACACATTATGCTTATTTAAGTTTCTTCAGACCGTCAATAATAAGAAATTAGTTCCACAAGTGCTAGTGAGAATTAATTACAATTGCAATAATTATTTACAGTAGATACGTAAATACCCGACTACAAGACAAACTGTACGTCGACCCTGATGACCCATAACCAAAACAAGTAGACTTCATCAACTGTTAATTGATAACGGTAAGTATGTCAGATTGCTAAACAACACACATTCTGCACCATCTGGAATACGTTGCAAACCAGGACATATGCCTTACATGTGATTTTTCAATGCTCCACCCGAAGGTACTACATTGGCTAGCAAGCGAGTTTTCTTTACCTGGAAAATTTGGAGTTTTGCCGAACCCTTGCTGTTCCAAGCAAGGTAGGGATCTTTAACGTGCGTGACAACACTCACACACGGAACCTCCATTTTACCTCTCATCCGAACGAGGGCGTATTTTTGTAAAAAATACTCCTCCAACATTTTTCAAGCGGACCGTGTCGGGATTCGAACCCGGGACCTTGGGCGTAGTAGTCACACACATACCACTACGCCACGGAGCCGCCTCCAGAAGATATGCCGCAACTTATTTAATAATGACGAATACTTTATAATTATTTCGAAATTGAAATTTATACATTTCACTGTTCCCTATTTAAGTTGCTTAGCGAGTGTTCAGACTGACTAATTTTTAAATACCAAGGACACAACCCTGCAGTGGATACATAATGCCGCCATTTTATAAGTACTATAAATTGAGGTAAAACAAATTTTGTTAATCTAAATTACGATACATTAAATTTCTAGAACAGACTACATAATAACAAAACCATTGTATTTAAATAATACATACCTCTAACTGGAAATTTAACAACTGTATATTACTATGGGCAACTTCCCACAGCCAAAGCACAAATTGGAAAAGATGGTGCATCGTCTTTATCTTTCCAGCCAAACCGAACAGCAGAAGGTCAAGAAGTGGGATCGCGCAGAACAATAAAAATGCGCCTTACACTCCCAACCGGCAGTATTTCGACTAATAAGACATGGGATGTTAATTTTAGGTTTGATTTATAACAGAAAGTCAGTCAGACATTTAGTAACAATAGAAAACAATCTGTTACAACTCCAGCATCCCTAACAGGAAGAACTGTCGCGACGGTGATGGGGCGAACTACTATCGTGATCCTCGATAAAGTCCCGAACCCAAAGTCTAATACTAAAAGTTTCTGCGGATAGATTCAGTAACATGAAACATTTGGCAGGAAAATAAGGAATTGATGCGAACAAGTAGATATCGGATATAGGAAGATAAGGTACAGAGACAAGTATTGTTAAACATTAAAAAGAGACCGAGCAAATAAGACTAACAGATGTCGGCTGGAAACCCTCCTTTTCAAGGGACAGCCGAGGGCGAACAACCAAGAAAGGGTGGGTTGGTGTTTTCAGGCGATAGGTCCCTCTTACGACGTGGTCGATAGCAGAATAAGAGTAAAGTACATTCAAGACTAATTGTCAAGACAGGTGAAATTAGAAAAAACGTAGTGTCGACCTAAATGCGCGTAAAGTTCGTTCAATGCGTTTGTAAATTCTGAATATATAACCCTATCATAAAAATAAAAGATAGCTAGCTAATGTTATAAAACTATATTATGTTAAAAATTGTTTTCCTAAAAACAAAATTATATATAATAAGTAATTTTTTGCCCTAACCAACCTATCTTTCAACTTAATATATTGTTAATCAAAAAATTTTTTTCATTTTCTGTTTTTCTTTAAAATCCCGGTTTAAATTATTCTCGCTCCAAATCACTCAGGATTTACCTATAGCATCACAAATTTATACATATCCGTGAAAACTTTGTCAAAAATTCTGAATAACCCTAAAAATGTAAGTATACCTTCGGCCCTGATGAGGTTGATCGCGTTTGAGAACAAAATGTTTCTCCACACTTTATTTCCGACTCAATAACTACATTTATACCCTCGTAAATCGTAATTGTGTTCTTTTCAAATATATTCCTTTCAATTCAGTAACTGTCAAATAGTTCTTTTCAGTTTCGTCCTAACTTGTACTTATAACTCAATTTAACTTTCGCTAAAAGATAACTTTGCATCTCAATTCTAAGATTAAAAATTTTTCTTGTCACGATCAGTTAATTTTTTTCTTAAAACGCTTAAGATAATTTTTCTTAAACGAAATCTTCCAAAAAAAGATTAAACTATTCTATATTTTCAACTAAATTAAAAAAAATTATTAACACAGAAACAACCAAACAATTAAAAAATAAAAACGCCCTAAAGTTGGTGAAAACGGCTGCATTAGAAAAGGCACGACACGTTGAGCGCTAAATTTTTGTTACGGGTAAAAAGGACGCTACGAATTAATTTCGAATTGCCCAGAAGAAACGGGAACTCCGTAACAATTTTAAAGGTGCGTAGGCTGACTTTTAGTAGCGCGGAGGTGGGAGTATGATAAAATGATAAAAGTAATAAAAATTTAAAATGTAAAATGGCCGAAATTAAAACCACTTTACAAATGACTTACCTTGAAAGGTTTTATTAATTGTCCAAATTAAGGTAGTCAAACAGTCATGCCCTAGTAATACAGATAATATATTTTCAACCCGGAATACGGTTATTCCGACGAGTTCTCTTTGCATCTGATTTCAAACTCGTCACCTGAGCTATCTCCTTTTGTATCTTACTGAGAAACAACTGACTTTCTAGTTAATTACAGTAGTTTTTGAAATAACTGCTTTTCCTAAATTTGACTTTATGAATGGGGGTAAAAAAATGTACCGAAACGTTAGGTGTTGATTATATTTTCAATCAGTTTCTGTTGTTTGATTTGGACTACTTCCCATGATAATATGTACATGTATATTATACTATATATATATATATATATATATATATATATATATCTCATATGGTAATCTAGGTAGAACACTCGACTACCTAGATTACCATATGAGATGTCTTTCTTGGTAAAGTATGTGGATGATATCATTTGTTCGTTGCCAGTCCAATATGTTGACCAAACGTTAACAGCATTTAATGATTTTAATGTTCACCTTCAGTTCATTTTTGAAATTGAAGTGGATGGGAAATTACCTTTCTTGGATGTGCTGGTCATCAGAGATAGTTCTAATCATTTATTATTTGATTGGTACACTAAACCAACTAACTCGAGCAGATATCTAAATTTCCACTCGAACCATTCTTTTCAACATAAGGTAAACACGGTGAAAGCCCTACGATATCGAATAGAACATATATCAGACCCACAGTTCATGGATAAAAATAAGAAATTATTGATTAACACTTTAGTTAACAACGGTTATCCAAAGGGAATGTTGCATAGATTGATATATGGCAACTTCTTAAAAGTAAACCCTTCAGAAACTGATATTACGTACAAGAAGCTTCCGTTTATACAGAAGTTATCTCCACTTTTAGTACGATTACTTAGACAACCTAAAATCACCATTGTTTATGAATACAATTTTTCTATCCAGAATTTGTTTACCAAATTAAAGGATCGTACTCCGAAATTGTTAAACAGCAACGTTGTCTACAAGATCACGTGCAGTTGCAACAATAGTTACATTGGTCAGACTAGCCAGTGGCTAAAGAGTTGTTTAACCCAGCACATGAGTGATTGTAGGATTAATTCCACTAAATGTGCATTGTCTGCTCATGTTGCGGCAACCAGTCATACACCACTTTTCGACGACACCACCATTTTGGAGAACGAAACCAATTACAAGACTAGGCTTTTCATCGAGTCTTTTTATATAAATAGTGAAATTAATCCTATCAATAATAAGATTGATATTGATAGGGTGCATAACGTTTATTCTGCCTTATATAGTAATGACATTTTTAAACAACGTTAGGTATCTTCCTTCAGGTTATGTAATCATTGCCATTTTCGGAACGTGTCCTGTCACTCCTATAGAATTTGTCATTATCAACTTTGTCTTTACTTTTTAACCGCCATCGTGGCATGACGTTGCCCTTCAGGCAATTTTTAATTTTTGACCCACATTTATTATGTGAATCGTGCAGTAATTTGTTTTCAATTTCCTTTAATATAATTTGATCAATGTAAGTAGTTTGCGACAGGTTATGTATTTCTTGCTAATTTCGAATTTTTTGTTTCCATTTTAGCCTTTGAAAAAGGTGCGAAAAGAATGTATCGAAACGTTAGGTGTTGATTAAATTTTCAATCAGTTTCTGTTGTTTGATTTGGACTACTTCCCATGATAATATGTACATGTATATTATACTATAAGACTGACCAGTTCATTAATTATTAATGTATATATATATATATATATATATATATATATATATATAAATAACTAATTGTAAACGAAATTCCATCTAACTTTGGACTCTATTAATAGTAAGCTTCAAAAACATAATCATTACACGTCGATTACTTTTAAAAGAAACAAAACCTTCTTTAATCTGCCCTGAGCAGATATTATTAACAGACCTCCTGGAAAAACCTTAAACTAAAAATAATTATACCATTACATCGCACTAGATTCCTAAATTGCTTTACGACACTATGTATATCCTATCTGCTTGAAAATGACGAACAACTAACTTAGAAAAATATAGCACAATATAAACTTCTGTTTTAACCATTCTGAGGGCCATTAAAAACATAAAATTTACACACAAAAATTTACAAACAATACTTCTAACAATTAAAGCTTACGTTTTACTTAATACACACATTCGCATTTTAATAGTTTCAAATTGATTCCCTACTAATTTTAACCATAAACGTAAATAACTAATTTCGCCATTCTAGGAAGCCACTATGATTATATTTTTAAGTTCGTCTTTACATAAATTTCAAGCGTCAAACGAAATAAAATAATTTAGAACAGTACTCACAATTTTTGTTTTAAGGGTTCCTAGATTAAGTCCAGTGATGGACTGGTTATTTACTCGGCCCATTAGGACACCTCATTTTCATGATTTATCCAACATACGTTGACGAGTAACACTTCACATTTCGCCCTTTTTAATTCACCACCGAGTTGTGACTTAAATCCACGCATCGCGCCCGTTTTAACACTTCCTGGTCAATACCTCCAGCGAGGCTTCATACAATTCGTGACCCGCCTGAATATCATTTGCCTCTGAAAACACCCGTCCGTTACCTTTAAATTATATTTTGTCTTGCCCCGGTCGAAGGGCTCCCTCGCCGAAGGTAACAGCCTCTACGTATGCCTCCGGTATTATCAACGCATCATCTTGTACTTGTCCAGCTTTCTTTCTAATAATTATTATGTTTTTAATATCCTTCATTTCGGTTAAAGTTCTGCACTCGATTCCCATACAATATACGTCTAAAGCTTTCTTACGGTAAAGTCAATGTATTGAATTCCTGTGAGAACGATTGCTAATTTTATTAAAGGTTTCTGAACTCCATGTGATTCGAAGCAATGTTATTGTGAACAATAATATACCCGATTCTTATCGGTGGCATTTCTAATTATTACGGAGATGTAAAAATCCTTACGTTATTGCTGTTTAATATAAAATATACTAACTACATCTTGGTGTATTTGCTTGTCCTAATTCAAATATTATAATAAAATAGCCCTTTTCCAACTTTAAGTTAACATAGTCTTTATAAAAGTATTTAGGTAGTTCTTTCACTGCGATTCCTAAACTAGCTAAAACTGAAAATCGTTTATCTCTTGACAAATGAATGCTAAATAATGTGGAACTGTTACAGTGCATCAAACTGCGATATTACGTACAATTATTGTTCTTACACAACTTAGTAATACCTCCTTTAAATGCGCAATGTCCGCTTGGAGTTTATCGTTCTATGTACAACAAGCTAATACTACATTAGGCAACTTTAATATTAATTACCAGCACAACAAACATGGCGATTCTGCCAGTGCCCGTAAACAATTAAATAAATTTAAAATAAGTGCTAGGCGCGTGCGACACTAAAAAAAATTATAATTGTGCAACAAGAAAATAAAAGAGGAACAAACTATGGTAGAAATTGCTGGTTCCAGAAAAATCACACAGAGGAAAGTAAATCAGAAACACAGCAATAGAGATTATACTTTCATTGCAGTTTTGACAATTGTGATTGTGGCAATCATCACGTACGTGTTTCTGAAACTATAACAAAGAATTCGAGTAATGATTAGGCACGAAATGCAACTAAACAACTTAAAGAATTCGAGAAACTAATTAGGCCAAGCATAACAAGGGTAATTGAGTTAGTAAATGGTTAAGGTGACATTTAACAGTTAGTAACATACGGGTAGTGTATCGTTTTGTGTTAAATTTATTTAATAAAGTTAACCTGGTTGCAATTTGTTGCAGACAATCCAATTTCTGGAACAACTAAATAACGATTTCCATTTATTCTACAGCAATCTTTTAAACATAATGTATCTTTCTCAATGCATTTTCATCAGCATAACTTATTGTAGTGTAGTTATAATTAATACGCCATTTCTTCAGATTGTTTATTCAACTATATAGAACTGATCCAGCAGCATCACTTTTTGCATTTGAACACTTAAAACTTGTTAATAATTATAAATCTGAGAAATTTCAAAATGCTTTTTTTCGTTGGTTTTCCAACTTAATCACAGTTACTCTGCTGAAAGGAACAAGCTAGAGTTATTTGATAAAGGCGAGTTACGGTTTTACCTATATCAATTCTAGGAAACTTCGGACTGTTTTAAAGCTTGTGGAGAATTGTTTTTGTACTGTAACTAAAAGGTAACTATGACGCAAATATTTGTTAAACTCTTTTACAAAACTGGCAGAGAACAGAACATTTGAGAATTTAATCAAATGAAGGGCATTTTGAACATCTTTTGTAAGCAGTCAGAACTGGTGGGTAGCTACTTTAATTTACAAGTACATAAGTACACGCATTTCTATAAACTGTGACGTTCCTTTGAAATATATATATATATATATATATATATATATATATAAATATTTTAGTAGTTAATTACACAAGGTAAGTTGATAAATACTATCGTATTATAGTGAATAAGATGAAATAATAACTTAGACTTTTATGCAAAGCCCAACTGATCATTTCAAATCGAGCTAGTAAGTGAAAGATGGAAAATATAAAGTCTTGGACAGGACTTGAACCTGTATCCTGGTTTTGCCGGAACCATGCGTTTACCAATTACGCCACCGAGACCGATGACACAATTGGGAAATTTACAAATTTAAATCGTGTACACGACGATACATCAACTTAACTTTAAATTACGTTTGGCATTTTTGTCAATCATTAGGTTGATATATCGTCGTGTACACGATTTAATTTTGTAAATTTCCCAATTGTGTCATCGGTCTCGGTGGCGTAATTGGTAAACGCATGGTTTCGGCAAAACCAGGAAACAGGTTCCAGTCCTGTCCCAGACCTTATATTTTCCATCTTTCAATGATCATTTGGGCTTTGCATAGAAGTCTAAGTTATTATTTCATCTTATTCACTATATATATATATATATATATATATATATATATATATATATATATATATATACACTACCGCGATGTGGAAGGCAACGGGAAACCACCACATTACCTCCCAAGTACACAGCGTACCTAAATTATAATAAAATGATGGCATTCTCTGGGGTAAAAGATTCCGGAGTTAAAATAGTCCCCCATTCGGATCTCCGGGAGGGAACTACTTCGGAGGATGCGATCGGAAAGTTAAGAATAAGAGTCGGGAACATTTTGCAAGTCGGAGCGTGGAATGTTAGAACTATTAAGCAAGTGGGTAAGCTAGAGAACCTAAAATCGAAATGAACAGGTTATCATTAGACATAGTAGGGATCAGCGAAGTTCGGTGGCCAGAGGCGGGGGATTTTTGGAGTGGAGACTTCAGGGTAATTCATACAGGAGTCGAGGAAGGAAATTTGGGTGTGAGGATAGTTATGTGGAAAAAGATAGGATACTGTGTAGAAAATTACTTACAAAAGAACGAAAGAGTACTCATGGTTAGATTAGAATCTAAACCGGTAAACACAGTAATAATACAAGTATACATGCCCACCTCTAGCTACAGTGACGAAGAGGTAGAAGCAATCTACAAAGATATCGAAGACATATTAAGACACGTTAAAAGACATGAAAATTTAATAATTACGGGGGATTTTAATGCAGTGGTAGGTGAGGGTAGGGAAGGAGCGATAGTAGGTTTATTTGGCTTAGGCACTAGAAACGACAGAGGAAATAGGCTGGTAGAATTTTGCGACAAGAACAATTTAATCATTACAAACACATTATTTCAACATCATGCTAGAAGACGATATACGTGGAAGATGCCAGGAGATATAGGAGGATATCAAATAGATTACATTCTTGTTAGACAACGGTTTAGGAATCAAGTAAAAGACTGTAGAAGCTACCCAGAAGCAGATATAGACACTGACCACAACATCGTAACTATGAAGGCCGCACTTAAATTTAAAAAATTGAAAAAAAGAAACGGAAAAAGGCACTTGGACCTACAGAAACTAAAAGAGAAAGATATTCAAGAAAGATTCGAAAAAAGGTCAAATGAATTGCTCAAAGATATCAGGAAAATATCTGATACTAAGGAAGTAGAAACAGAATGGAATAACATTAAATCCAGCCTCGACATGGCTGCCAGAGATATTCTGGGGTATACACAAAAAGTAAATAAGAAACCATGGATAACAAAGGATATCCTGAATTTAATAGAAAAAAGACGAAAATACAAAAATAAATCAGACGAAACAGGAAAACAGAGATACAAAGCCATAAAATGGGAAATTATTCGCAAATGCAGGAAAGCTAAAGAACAATGGATTGATGAAAAGTGCAAAGAGGTACAAACTAAGATGGAAGTAGGAAAAACAGATGAAACATACAAACTAATTAGAATCAATTTTAGGGATATAGAACCGTATAGCAAAAATATAAGGGACGCGGGAGGAAATGTCATTATAGAAAATGTAGAGAAAGTGGGTAGATGGCAAGAATATATAGGGAATTTATATGCAGGAGAAGAACTAACTGCATTAGAAAAGGAATCAGACATTGAAAATGATGACTTGGGATATCCTATACTTAGAGATGAGATTGAATTAGCATTAAAGGGTCTGAAAAATGGTAAGGCGCCGGGTACAGATAAGGTGCAAGAGGAAACTCTAAAAACCGCTGGTCAAGCAGTAACAGAACGTCTCTTCCAACTTGTAAGCTATATGTATGAGACAGGCGAGATACCCAAAGATTTCAAACATAACATCATAGTAACTATACCAAAAAAGAAAGGCGCAGATAGATGTGAAAATTTTCGAACAATAAGCTTGACAGCACACGTATCAAAAATATTAACTAGAATTGTACAAAGACGAATGGAAAAACGGGCTGAAAAAATACTAGGAGAAGACCAATTTGGGTTTAGGCGAAACAGGGGAACACGGGAGGCTATCTTAGCTCTGAGGGTGATAATGGAGAAAACAATAGAAAAGGGAAAGCGTGTATATAGGGTTTGTAGATCTGGAAAAGCATTTGACAATGTAAAATGGAAAAATGTTCGAAATACTCAAAAAGATTGGAATGAGTTATAGGGATAGACGGATAGTACATAGCTTATACAAAGAGCAAACAGGAGTAATAGAATTAGAGCAGGAACGTAGAGAAGTAAACATCAGGAAAGGGGTAAGACAGGGATGTTTCCTATCCCCACTAATTTTTAACTTGTACATTGAGGAGGCAATGAATACTGTCAAATGCAGGAAGACATTTGGAATTACTATGCAGGGACAAAAAATTGATATGCTTAGATTTGCAGATGATCTAGCGGTATTAGCATCTAGCAAGGAAGAGTTAGAAGCTGCTCTCAATGAAATGGAAACGGTTCTAACAGAGAGATACGGTATGAAAATTAACAAAAGTAAAACTAAAGTACTAGTATGCATAGGAGGGAAAAATAAATCAAAAACAAGAATACAAATATGTAACACGAACTTACAAGAGGTTACCTAGGCTACCTAGGAAGCCAAATAACGCAAGATGGGAAAAGCACAAAAGATATAAAACAAAGATTAGCACAAGGTCGTGCTACATTTAACAAGAAAAAGCAACTACAGTGCTCAAAGACCACAAACATAGAAACAAGGAAAAGATTACTCAAAACATATGTGTGGAGCACAGCACTGTATGACTGTGAAGCTTGGACAGTGGGAGAAGCGGACAAGAAAAAGGTAGAAGCCTTTGAAATGTGGTGCTACAGACGTATGATGAAGATATCATGGACAGACAAAGTTAGGAACTAAGAGGTACTAAAAATGGTAGGGGAAGAAAGAAATATGTGGAAAACGGTAAAAAATAGGAGAGATAGGATGATAGGCCACATACTACGGCATGAGGGAATAGTGCGGAATATACTAGAAGCAGAGATAGGAAAAAAGAGAAGAAGAGGTAGACCTAGGTTAGACTACTGCACACAGATAGTGAAAGATGTAGGCTGTAGGAGTTTCAGGAAATGTGTAGGCTAGCTCAAAAGAGAAATCAATGGAGGTACGCATTCAACCACTCCCAAGATGGATAAATTAATGACGAAGAAAGTAGCTGCACTTAAACATGATATTTATTATAAGCAACTACAAGCATTGGAGCGGCAATATTCTCGAATAATGGTAATTGCGTGAAAGCATTTACTGGAAAACTATTATTTCGGCAAATGTCTAAGTGCTGGGGGATCTTGGCAGCCACAGGTTGCTTAACCCCCTTCAATCTCTGTGAAATAGCCCATAATATTAGAAAACAATATGAGGGGAACCGAGCTGTATTGCTGGGTGAGAATTTCAAGGAACTATGTAGGTTAGTTTAGAATATAAATAAGTGCAGGTACATGTCCAACCAGTTTTGAGACGGGAAACCCAATAACGAAAAAATAAGCGCAGACAAATCTGATGATTATTATAAACAACTAGTTGTTTGTTGTGAAATATCTGCAACGAATGTTGACTGTGCGAAAGGACATATTGGAAAAAATATTGAATCAGTAAATGTTCAAGTGTTGAGGGAGCTTGGCAGCCGCAGGCTGCTTGCCCCCCTTCGCAACTACTGAATGTCGGAGAGGTGGGGTATATAATTGTAAAACAATAGAAGGTGACCTAACTGCATCTAGCAAGAAGGAATGGCGCCTATGATGAAAGACAACAAACATAGAACAAAAAGTTGTTAAAAGCGTATGTGTGGAGCACAGCACAGACAATATGCCTACGAAATACGAGCAGTCTGAAAAGCAGACAGAAGAACAGTAGCGGCCTTTGAAATGCCGTGCTTCAGATGTTTGAGGATGGACAGACAAAGGTAATAACAAATAGGTTATAGAAACAGTAAGAGAACAAGGATATCTTTGGGAAAAAAATATGAGAAATAGAAGGGCAGAATACGTTCTAAGGCATTTTTGGGGAATGGTATGGGATGTATGGCAAGCAGAAATAGGAGAAGGGAGGTGGATATAGACCTAGATCAGATAGTGATAGATGCAGACTGCAAATTTCGGGGAAATCTGTAGGTTAGTTCAGAATAGGGAACAGTGATGGTACGCGTCTAACCAGTTTCAGGACTGAAGACCCAATGATGATATATATATATATATATATATATATATATATATAATCAAATTTCCTTTTAATACTTTGTGTATTAGTAAATCCCACCAATCGGGTTAGGTTAGTTCCTTTAAGAAATAGAATTTTTAGTTACATGCATTCTTTATGTAAGGAAGAACTATTACTGTATCTTACATTGTTCATACTCGAAGGTTGTCAAATTAATTATGGCAGTTTTAAAAGTTGGAAATATTATTAGGACAACTTTGTATTCTTAATTTACTACAATTTTATGATTCATTTGTTTAGATTAATTATGTATTATGCTAACGACTATAATCTTATCATCTGAGTGCAAAGACGTTCACATGCAGTATTACGTCAAAAGCATAAAAGTTCCTGTCTCTGATTCTAGTTAACTTTTCCGTAAGTTACGTTTACATGTATTTCGATTGATAAAAACAACACAAAGTAATTTCAATTTTAGTCTTCATTTATCTGTCGGAAGTTTGCTAAGGACGTTTTGAATCATTTTATAAAGAGAAGATCAATTTGTTAAAGAGCATCTCATGATTAACATCCAAAGAAACAACGTAACTTGAGTAGGTTAGTTAACATTGAAGAAAAAGTATTGAACAGACTAACATTAGTCATTAAAGTTCGGATAATACCTTACCAGGTTGGTTTTAATTCAGGAACACCTTGGTTTCATTAAATTAACAACTTTACGTTGGACATAAGCATGTTGAAAACAGCTAGTTTCTTTTGAAATTCTCTGGAGATAAAGACTTTTAGCGGGGTCTGAGTTTTCTACAGGCAAAAATTACTTATCAGGTATTTACAAAAAGTCCTGAAACAAAAACAAAAAAAATTCTAAATGAACATTTTAATTAATTGCATGAACTGATATACGTATCAGCAGTGCGCGTACCTGTGATTAGGTTAAGGACTTAGATAGTAATTTTGTGAGACATTTGGTTGTACCTCTGCGGGTGACAAGGTACGCGAACCAAAAGCAACTGGCCTCTCTGCGCCCTCAACCATAATACTAAGCACTCACCCTAACCCGGTACTGCTTGCATCTACCGTAAGTATTGCTGGGAGCTGTGGTTTGTACTGTGCTAGTATGGGAGCACTAGTAAAGACTTGCGTTTCTTTAGTAAATGCTGCCATACAATCTTTGTGAACGTTAACAATCACGTCCTTTTTTAACAGATTGTATAATGGAAGTAAAATAGTAGACAAGTTTGGAACAAATTTTGCGTAAAATTCTACTAACCCTATGAACGACTTTACTTCTGTTACGTTTTTTTGGAACTGGCGCTTGCACAATAACCTGCACTTTGGCGGCGATGTGTGCAAACCTTCTTTATCAATTGTAAATTCCAAGAATTCTAATCGAGGTTCGAAAAACTCAAATTTTTCTCTGGTAACCGTAAATCTCACTTTCCTGGGTCGTGTGAAAACTTCTTTTAATCTACTTATACGTGTGTTATAATCCAGAGCTAATAGTAAAATATCGTCTAAAAATACAATTACGCCTGGTATTCCTTCTAAAGTTTGCTCAATTTGTCTTTGAAATATACCTGAAGCTGACGAAATACCATAAGGCATGCGCTTGTATGGAAATAAACCCTTATGGGTGCTTATACTGTATAATTTAGAACTTTCAAGGCTAAACTTTACTTGCATATTAACGTAATTTAAATCAATTTTACCGTACAACTCTCCTTTTTGTAATTGATTAAATAAGTCCTCTATTCGTGGAGCAGGGTGTCGGTCGACTTGTAAATAAGGGTTTAACGTAACCTTAAAATCGCTGCAAATTCTAACGGTTCCGTTCTTTTTTATTATTGGCATTATCGGGATACCACAATCGGGGGCGTTGCCGTGGGTCAATGTAGTAAGCGTAAGACTACGGATCCCCAAGGTCCTGGGTTCAAATCCCGACACGGCCAACTGCTTGAAAAATGGCAGGTGAACATTTTTCAGAAAAATTACGCCCTCGTTCGGTGTGAGAGGTTAAATGGAGGTCCCGTGTGTGTGTTGTCACGCACGTTAAAGATCCCTACCTAGCCTGGAACGGCAAGGGTTCGGCAAAATTTTAAATTTCCAGGCAACAAAAAACTCGCCTCTTGGCCAATGTAGTACCTTCTGGTAGAGCATTGGAAATGTAAATGAACGGTGCCCCAATCGGAACTTTCCACCGGATATAAGACATCGGCTTCGATTAAGCGTTTGAGTTCCTTTTCAACTTTAGCCTTCAGTGTGGAAGGAATGGGCCTAAGTTTTGATACGTCGGCTTGACGTTCTCCGTTAAATAAAGTTTAACCGGGGGTTCTATATATTCGCCTAATTCTTCCGTGAATACCTCAAAAAAATTTATTAATATTTCGCTAATTTTTTTTACAAATTGACGTCATATAATTATTATTTTTTATTTTCGTGACATACAAGTTATTTGTAGGAACACATGCAATGTTTAACGCTTGAATTCACTCACGGCCTATAAGAGGATGAGATCCGTTTTTAATGACATACAATTCGAGATTTTTAATAACCCCATTATACTGGACTTCGACTATAATTTTGCCTACAGATAAAATTGGGCCATTTGTATAGGAACTAAGTACAATATCACTAGGTAGCAATTTACAAAAATGTAACTTCTCTATATAAAAAATTATCACTAACAACGCTAACAGATGCGCCAGGTATCAATTTCAAAACAAACTAACAAATTCTCCACCATTACGCTAACTTTGAAGGGATCCACTCTATTATTAGCTATTTTACAAGCAGAACTATTCTCCGTCAACTTAAACAAATTTGACACGTCGTAGATGATGTCCTCATCTTGTGCTAGAACTGCATTGTTCACAATTTCAACATAATTATATAATTTCCGTCATTTGCGAAAATCTCCAAGTCCACTACCAACATTATCAATTGAATTGTTGCATTTACCTAAACGGGATCTGCATACCCTGGCTAGGTGATTTCTTTTTTCACAAAAATGGCACTTACAGGCTACGACCGACGCTCTCTATTAAAATGGCCTAATTGCCCACAGCAATTACACTGCACTTTTTGTGTGGTATCACTGGTATCCTTATTTTGCTTTGAAAAATGTGTAGCACTTTCACTTCTCCAATTTGATGTTGCAGGAGGTTCGCTTAACCTTGACCCGCGAATCTAAGGGTACGTTACTATTTTCTGCATTCTGTCACCGTTATTACCTCCGATTGCTAACGAAGCAGCATTTTTTTCTGCTGCTTTAACCGAAGACACAACAACAAAAGTAAGATCTACTTCTCCTAACAGTCGTTGCTTTGTTGGATCACTTCGAATTCTGCTTACTAAATGATCCCGCAAATAATCTTTAAGATTAGTTTCGAATTCAGAATGTGTAGATAATTTTTTTAAATTCGTAACATACTGTGCAACTGTTTCATTTTCTAATTGATTTTCTAATTGATATCTCACAGTAAATTTATAGCGTTCCGCGATAAACGAAGGTTTGGGTTATAGATGGTCTTTAATTATTTTATTTAGTTGATCGTAACTTTTCGTAGATGGTTTATCTGGCTGCATAAATCACGTAAAAGGTTAAAAGTTTTAACACCAACAACAGTAAGAAGTGTGCAAACTCTTTTATTTTCAGTTATGTTATTGCAAGTTAAGAATAACTCAAAACGCTCGATATACAAATCCACGATTCTTCATTCAGATCGAATTCGTTTACACTACCAATAATTCCCGACATTGTAAGCCTTAATCACCAAAATCCAAAATCACTTCAATAACAATGCTTTTTAAACCAACTTTTACGTTCTACAATAATGTATAGATAAACAACATAGCACGCGGCGTTTACAAAACCGGTGGAAACCAAATTTACTCTCACTGCCGTATTTTTGAACGTAAAATTAATCCTATATCTCGTCGCCTGGTGATATCTTAGGTGGGGTTGTTGACGATTACGGGGGTAGATCTTTTAATAAGACACGAGTAACATTTACTATCGTATACTTAATAGGTCACACGCCGTGCGCTCTTGTTCAATTACCCAATACGAATGTGTTTAATAATAACCCGGCGTGTGCCCTGATAACCAACCTAATATATTACAAGATAATATAAAGTAGAAAAATAAACGTATAAGATTATAACCATTTGCTTAAATATATCACAAAGTGTAAAGCCGTTTAAGTTAGAAATTTTAGGAAGCGCTTCTTAATAAAAAGTAGAAACGAAGTAGTTGGAACTTAATATTTATATAAAGGATGCAGAAATAAATCGATTGCGGAAATTTAATTTAAACACTATTAAAATTACTGAGCTAGTAAAATCATAGCCTTAGAAGTTATTTATGAGAGAGTGAAATATTTTATAAGCAAGATATTATTTCTGATAATGTACCAAAAATTTAAAAATAACTACAAACAGAAAAAACTATAGAATAATGCTTATAGAACAAATTAACAAGGTACCAAATTCACACGTGTACAATATACTAAGTTTGCAGTATTTGCTTAAAAGAAAGTCAAGGTAACGGCACATTAACTGTTGTTAATCAAAAAATTACTTCAATGTTGTATGGTGTAAAAATAGAAAATAGTATAAATATATTGTCACATTGTACGTATCCCATTAATAGGTATTTCTGTAACTATATAGTTGAAGCTAATAGGTAAGTAAACAAAACGTACAAGTGAAATTCGCAAAAACTTTGAAAATCCATTGTGTTAGTAAAACGTGAGATGTACAAACACTTATCTGCACTCCCCTGGTTCAATATAAATCACATCCTGGTGAGTGATCATCAGCTCTCAGAAATACAAAGTATTACGCAGAGTTCACAGAAATCGAGCATACGAACGTAAACTTAAAGCAAAACGAGCTAAAACTGATAAAAATTAGTAAACCATCATCTAAGGGATACCTACCAAATTCACAGACTGGACCAATAGAAAAGAAAAATATTCATGTAATTGCTCGTTTTGATTTAAGAACATCTCAGAAAACGTTGTATTTGCTAGGACAAGGCAAAAGTAAGACAGTTCAATGAGCGATTTATAAATTATTTCGACAACCACCCTTTCAACTTGAATATAAAGCATATGTCCAGATGAGGATCTCCATAATTTTTAGTAACAACGACAGCCGGTTAGAGTGAGTCTATCTCAACACATTATAATTTAGAATAAATAAAAACAATAGTAACGTGATATTTAATTATTCCAAGAAGCGACTGAAATATTTTACAGAAGGAAAATGAACGTACAACACAAATAAGCATATTTGTTTTTGTTTATTATGAAAAATCTACCAAAAATAAATATATTAACCTTTAATATTGTGGTGATCAGAAAAATAGCATGTCCTCTATGGACATACAAAACTATGGTTTACATGTTATAAAAAGTACGGTTATGTTTGCAGAACGAAAACCATCGTCCTATTCAAATTTCTGTATGCGCCATTGAATTCTATGTATAGATTTACATAACAAGCAGTTTTTGTTTTGTTTATAGGTTAAACCCTTAAAAAGTTATTAAAGATTGAAGAAAATTGCAAATTTCAGTTTATTTCAATTATCTAAAAATTTGAACATTTAAGTGGGTTTTGAAAGCATCGTACTATTCTTAAATTCCTGCTCAAGTTTGTTCATTTATTTAACTTTGTACCTGTGTAAAATATTTCAGGTCTTCTGCGTGCGTCGATAGACCTAAGGGTAGTAGAAAGAGTAAGTAAGGGGTTACTGTAACTTGTTCAGAGATATAGAAAAACGTAAGAAGCTTTCACGATGTGTAGTCGCTTAGCTTGATTTATATTTAAATAACCCTTTCTTTAAACTTGATGTTGTTTATTGCAATGCAACAACTTTGGTGCCGAAACCCGGGAAGATCTGGTAATAAATATAAACGAGCTTTAACGTGAATATTCGGAATAACGAAACGTGAACGCGAATATTTAACAGACAGCTATACTATCGAGGCTTCATGATGGAACAAGTAAAACAGACAATCTGTAGAACGCACTTAACTAAAACAGTTAATAATATAAATTCTGTGCTAGAAAATAGTTTCAGTGTTGAAGACATTTATACAGCTATGTCAAAGTTAAAGCTTGCGAGTGACAATCTGAAAAAAATTGATAACCAAATTGAACCTCTGCTTAAAGAAAATCTAGAGGACGAGTTAATGAAAAGGTATGAATATGAAGAGGTTTCTGTAACTACGATGTCTAAGTTGGAATTTAAAATAAAATGCCCAGAAAAATCGCAGATAGAGGTTGACTCGAATTTAACGAATATGGTACCAGTAAGTAACGAAACAAGTAGGCCGTCCTTTACGTCAGTGAAGCTTCAACGTGTACAGTTAGCAAAGTATGATGTACTGTAAAGGGCTGGCTTCCTTTCTGGGAACAATTCAGAAGTATGATCCACGACAATCAACAATCAACGAACGGAGATCGATTCAACTACCTGCGAATGTATGTCCTGGGAAGGGCCGCTGAAACAATTGAGGGATTTCCTCCATCTGGAGCATTCTATAAAGAAGCTTTGAATATATTAAAAGATCAATTTGGAAATGGGGAAATGATAATTGAACAATATATTGATAGCATTATGAAAATCGAACCTGTAAAATCCAGAAATGACGTAAGCACTTTAAGGAAGAATTACAATCTAATCACTTCAGCTATGCGTGTTCTTAAAATCTTAGAAGTATCTAGTTCTCAGTATAACATAATCGTAAAGTCGACTCTTATGAAGTCGTTGCCAAACGGAATTGCGCTTAGGATTTTATCGACAAATGAAAATGAAATCATCCAATCATCTAGAAATTACTACGAATAATTTAGAAAGTTTATCATCAAGGTTAGAGGAAGATGCAGATCGCCAGGTAAAGGATTTGTTGCAGTTTCTTGAAAACGAACTCGAGTCGTTGGAACAAGCAATAAACCCGGATGCAGATGGTAAAGAAAAGATGCTCCCAACAGAGAAGAGAACGCATTACAAAGGAACTGCGTCTAGTTTATTAGTCAACCCGAACAAACGTCTTGAATGCTGCGTTTTCTGCAAGAAACAACATAAAACCGAAATGTGTGACGCAGATGTACTTTTGGCGAGGAAGAGAAAAATTCTAAGGGCAGCAGGAAATTGTTACCGTTGTACAAGAAATAACCATAGTGCTAAATATTGTAAAAATAGATTCTTAAGATGAAAAGAATGTAAAGGTAGGCACGCAACAACAATCTGCGACCCAAACTTTAAGCCAGGTAAAGATAGACACAACGCTGAGACAACAGGTATTACAGTAAAATTAACGAAAGGCGAGAGTTTAATGAACACTTCGGCGCCGTCGTCTGCAGTTTGATGACAAACATAAACAAAAATGTGCTATTGCAAACGGCTTGTGTTTATGCCTTTGGCGAAAATTCAAAGAAGTTAATTAGATTAGTAATAGACGGCGGTAGTCAACTTTCATTTATTAAGGAGAATCTATCAAGGGTATTAAATTTACCTGTTGTTGGACAACATAGGGTTCGTATTGCCGCGTTTGAAAATAGTTCATCAATACCGTCTAAACTCTAAAACCGCGTTTTAATTACTTTGAAGGGACAATATACAGATGAAATTTTAACGATTGAGGCTGTGGAAGTTCTAGAAATTTGCATGGATAATTTACATATACCTAAAGAAAGCGTGGTAGAGTATTAAAACCTGCAGCTTGCTGACAATATCCCGTTTAATATAGATCGAGCGTTAATTGTTGATGGAATTAATATACTTATAGGGCCGGACAATTACTGGGCAGTAGCGACAGGAAAAAATATTCGTCTTAACGAAGATTTAGTAGCAGTGGACACAAAATTTGGTTATGCTTTGCATGGTCCCATACCAGTTGATGCTACAACAATAGGAGTAAATCTGCAGACAGTGTTACATGCGACAGTTATAAACACAGAAGCCGAGATCGAAAGTATGTGGGATTTGACAACATTAGGTATAACCAAAGAAGCAGACGACGATAAGAGATTTTTGAATAATTTTTTTAAAAATAACGTTCATAAATGTGATGATCGATATTTAGTAGCGTGACCGTGGAAGAATAAGGATGCAGTGATTGAAGATGATAATTTAATTAGTGCGAGATTTCGTGCTTAGAGGCTAAAGTTTAAATTAATCAATACTAACAAAATATGTGAATATAATGCTGCTATCAAAGGAATGTTGGATAATAATTATGCCGAGTTAATTTCCCGCGGTGATGCTGAAACAACAAATGGCGATCGTGTTTACTACATGCCGCACAGGCCTGTTTTTAGAGAAGATAAACAAACAACGCGTTTGCGAGTAGTTTTCGATGCCTCTTCACATGCCCCGGGACAAAAATCGTTGAATGACTTATTAGAAAAGGGGCCTAATTTAAGTCCAGACTTAATTAAGATTTTGCTTAATTTTCGTGTAGGCGAGATCGGAATTACGGCTGACATTGAGAAAGCATTTTTACAAATTTATCTACATTCCGACGATAAAGACGCACATCGATTCTTATGGTACCGTTGAACTGGAAACGTACCGTATGAATAGAGTAACATTCGGAGTTACATGTAGCCCGTTTCTTTTAAATTCGATGATACGAACACATTTAATCAATAATTGAAAACAAAACTCTGAATTTATTGAAATCTTAGAAAGGGGATTTTATATAGACGATCTAGTGGTTAGTGTAAACAATCGAAATGTTGCAGAACATTTAAAAAACTTTTCAAGTAAGCGTTTTCAAGGAGCCTCCATGAATTTACGCAAATGGATGATTAACGATCTCGAAGTAAACAGCAAGGTTGAATCACAAAATGCACAAATTCAAAAGGTGTTAGGAATTAACTGGTGCAATCAGAATGATAGAATTAGTGTCGATTTGAGTAGTGTGACGGAGTACATACATTCCGTTAAATCGTGAAAAAAACGCACGTGTTACAGACAATTGCTCGTGTGCATGATCCGATAGGGCTTCTTGCACCATGTGTAATAAAGCTTAAAATTTTGTTTCAGAACATATGGGTTGAAAAAATTGGTTGGGACGATTTGTTACCGCAAGATATGCAAAATGAATGGCAGGAATGTAGTCAACAATTGATGAAATTAGTGGATTTTTCTATACCGCGTTACGTAGGTGTGTCGAACCATCTGAACGAATCTCAATTACATGTTTTTTCGGACGCATCTTTACGAGCATACGGGGTGGCTGCATATCTAAGACAAAACGATTGTAACGGGAAAATTGGTGTGCAGTTACTGTATTCACAAAATCGCGTTGTGCCCCTAAAGGCTTGTAGCGATAAAATGCTAACCTTGCCGCGCTTGGAACTAACTGCCGCGTTATTAGCAGCTAGGTTACAGGTATTTATAAAACTAATGTATTAATTAAAATCGATAAGATTCTCTGATCGCGTTGCATTGGATTAAAGGTGATGCGTCAAAGTGGAAACCATATGTGGCTAACCGTGTTAAAGAAATTCAGACCATATCGAAAGATATAACATGGAGACATTGTCTGGGTCGCGAGAACCCTGCGGACTTATTTACCCGCGGAATAAGTTCAAGTACTTTAATAAATTCTGAAACTTGGTTACACGGTCCTAGGTGGTTGCTAAAAAGTGAACAAACGTGACCAGATAATACGATAGAGAAAACTACGTCAACAATAGATATAGTATCAAAAATGTCTTTACTAATTAACGACGCTATAAAAGATAGCAATCAATTTATAGATTCCTCCAGATATGGTGATTTTGATCGTTTAGTGCGAATAACGGCGTATGTTTTACGATTTATAGAAAATTTAAAAACCAGAAATAATAAAGAAATGAAGAGCTTAACCGTAAACGAATTTGAAAGGGCCGAAATATGTTTACTTAAGCAAGCGCAGCGGGAAGTTTATTATTCGGAGGTTAACAGTTTAAAAAAGGGTAAGGGCATTGAACGGAAATCGAGTATTTCAACCTTAAGCCCTTTCTTAGATGAACATGAATTGCTGCGTTTGGGTGGACGTCTTCATAATTTAAGAGAAGATTTCGACCGATTTCCCGTTATTCTATCGAAAAATGCACACTTAAGTAAACTATTAATAATGAAGTTTCATAAAACTCTTCATCGTAGTGGTGTAAATGCAACACTTTATGAATTACGTAAACGATTTTGGATTGTACGAGGACGGCAATTAATAAACTCCGTTTTAGCAAGATGTGTTATCTGTAAACGACTTCGTGGAAAGTCAGGGTCGCATCCCTTCACGCCGTTACCTAGAGATCAAATACAGCAAACAAAGCCCTTTAAAGTGACAGGTTTAGACTTCGCCGGACCGTTGTATTTTAAAGATAGTTATCACTCAAAACCATGTTATGTGCTTTTATTTACCTGCGCTGTTATACGAACACTTCATCCAGAGATTGTTTTGAAAATGGATGTTGCATCTACAATCAGTACATGTAAACGGTTCTTTGCCCGTAGAGGGATTCCTAAGGTCATTTACTCAGATAACGCTAAAACATTTAAAAGAATATCACGTGAAATATCGACTTTAAACGAAGTGATGGCGAGTACAGAATTGATCGAGTTCGTGAACAGTCACCAAATTAAGTGGAAGTTTATAGTAGAGCGAGCGGTTTGGCACGGAGGATTTTACGAGCGACTTGTAAAAAGTGTAAAAGACGCCCTTAGGGCTACGATAGGACGTTCTTTACTAAATTTAGATCAACTAAATACACTCATTACCGAGGTTGAAGCAACAATAAACGCCCGCCCGCTCACATACCTAGGTAGTAAACCTATAGATTTAATACCGTTAACCTCTTCGCATTTTTTATTGGGACCCGCTTTGGCTACTATTCCTTTTGTTGACCGTGTTATTAATGGAGATGATATTCGTAGGCTATGGAAGCAGAGAACAAATGTTATAGACTACTTTTGGAAAAGATGGAGCGCAGAATATTTACAATTATTAAGAGGAGCTCATCACAACGTGAATGCGCGTGAGTGTGCGATTAAGCAAGGGGATGTCGTATTAATACATGGAAATGATAAGCGACGGTTATTGTGGAAATTAGGGTTGGTAAAAGACGTGATAAATGGCCGTGATGGCAAAGTGCGTGCCTGTTACGTTAAGATTGCGAATGGCACCGTAATTAGGCGCCCAAAACAATTATTGTATCCTTTAGAAGTAAGAAGTGATAAGCTAAGTTGTGCCGCCGCGCTGGAGGATGTGTAAAATATTTCAGGCCTTCTGCGTGCGTCGATAGACCTAAGGGTAGTAGAGGGAGTAAGTAAGGGGTTACTGTAACGTGTTGTTCAGAGATATAGAAAAACGTAAAAAGCTTTCATGATGTGTAGTCGCTTAGCTTGATTTATATTTAAATAAACCTTTCTTTAAACTTGATGTTGTTTATTGCATTACAGTACCTTCTATAATAAAAAAGTTACCCTTTTAAGGAGGAAGATTGTGGACATCCTGTATATATAAATTCAAGTATATCATGTGAATTAATTTATTGTTATTAAATTTAAGTACTAATATATGTTCATTTATACAGTATACTCAAGATAAGGATCAACAGCATGGTAATCTCGGAAACCGTAAAAACTACAAAGACGATTAAATTACAAAATGTTGTGTAACTAGGTGGTCAATAATAAGCTGTTGAGTAAATTCCAAAATTTGGCATACTTCCGGAGATATTCGAAAATATCCGCAATATCGCAATTTTATTTTTATTTTTTTTAAAAGTTATTTGAAAAGGTACAAAAAAACAAAAGTCCCTTTGTCATTGCAACTATTTTAGATGTACAAGACGGCGCTTACAAATTTTTTATAAAACGTTACGTTTTGACGAAATCATCATCAACTTTACTTTTATATATGGTCCGTAAAAAAATACCCTCTCTATTAAATAGTATTACAAATTTAATGATTTTTGGCATGGTATAGCTGCCATGTGTTTTTATTAAAAAAGGCTTTTTAATAAATTTCCAAGGTTTTGGTTGTTATTTTAGTAATTTAGTTATTTTAATGTAACCAATCATGTTTTAAAGCAAATTGAAACAATGCTACAACAAACGTTTAAACAGATTACCTTCATTTTCTAGACAGCAGTATGCTCGTCTCACCGTACAATCTAATACACGACTTAATATTTCTGAAGTTATTTTATTGAACGCTGCTTGTACAGATCGAAGTAATTGTTTCTCATTTTCAAAATTTTCCCCGAATACTTCATTTTACATGTAACCCCACAAAAAAGTCCAAGAGGGTTAAGTCTGGTGACCTTGCAAGCCGTAGTGTTTCACAATGGATGCCAATAATTTTTTTTTACAAATTAAAATAATGCATTAAATTTGTAATGATCCGTAGTGATTTTAAGCCGATTTCTTATTGGTTGATAATTATTGCAAAATTATAGTGTACATTTCGATATTTGAAGGTATTTGTTAGAATAGCTCAGTAACTACTTGCAAGCTTCTGAACGTATTCCGTTACGTCAGAATTTACGTTGTAAGGGGCGCATGTGTAGGGTCGATCAATCTCGTCGACAGGGTTGAACGACTTTGTTTTTAGCTTGGCAGGTTGAAAGATATCACTTGGCGGTTTTTTATTAAAGGTAATGTTATATGTTGATAATGTAGTTGCTATTTAAGGTAATCTGATTTCAGCTGGTAATTCCAGCCTTGTTTTGAATGAGATGTTGGTACTTATTGTAAAACCGCTAGTAATTTAAACATTGAAATATTTTTATGATTACCTGTAGCTTTTTTAGGATTGATGTATACATTGCTGTCTTGTCGGTTGTTTTACGTGTGATGTAAGTGTGAAGTAGGTGAATTTACAATTTTATTGAATGTATAAATGAGTGTGGTTTGGTTTAACAACTGAAAACTAATATTTATTTATCTGAATTGTTTATTTAGTATCTAAATCAGGGTAAAAATAATATTTGTTTATTTAAAATAATGTTTATTTAGTATTTAATACGGAGTTCGAACTTCCATTGCATTGCATTTGTTGCAGAACCAATAGTATATGTACCCATACTGTGATTTTCGAGCAATTAGTACCAACTCCATCCCTTAGATATATTAAATCAATTTATTAGGCAAGTTTACATATGAACAGTATTCTATTTATATGTTGTATTTGTTTTGGTTTTAAGATAGTAATTGAATTAACCACAACGTTGTTGTGTATATTTTTTTTTTGTAATTGGTAATGCCACGATGTGTTTATTTTTTTAAAAGTACATTTTAACCGATGCAATCATAATGAATAATTTTTAACATTTGCTTACTACATTTAATATATTTAACCAACATGCATTTATTTAAACATTTAACGCCTGCATCTGGGTTTGTATTTATGCGGTAGAATTTTGGGTATGTATTTGCTGCCAACATATTTAATAATGTTTGATATTTGTGATTCAGTTGACATTTTTATCATGTGTAATTGTTTTAGTTCAGCATATTAACCACATATTCAACTGCATCGCTCATATCTCGGTTTAATGCAATTATATATTTTGTTGTGTGTTTATCCTATTATCTAGCCAATGTTCCTATATAATTAACTAGTATTTAACGTTTGTAATAATTGCTGTGATGTAATTAAATTGAACCTCTGGTATGACCGACCAACTTCGTGCCATTCGCGTTAGCATTTATGACTATGTTGGAGATAGTCTATTCAATAATAAGCGCCTTTTAAACTATGCGCAATCATAGCATAAGTTCATTTCAGTGATTCATGTTGTCTTGTTAATGTACTTGAAGTTGTACCCTTTTGCAAATAATAGGACGTCGGCTAGCCTTTGTGAAATATTTTGCAACACGGACTTGAAACTATTAGTGTATGTATGTGGGCGCGACTGTTTGAGCCTTGTTGAATATTACTAACATTTTTATGTCCGTGCGGGGAGGACATTGGTGGTCAAGGTGCAAGTCATCTTCCTGGTGTCCCCCGTCTTCAACTTTAGCTGGGTAGTATTGACCTAGCCGACCTCAGTACCTACTAAAAAAGATTAGCTGGTCTACACTAACATTTATTCAGTTGTCATGTGTGGTATGTCTGGGTAACAGTTGACATCCCACCAATTTCAGTTGGAAGTGTGAGGGCAGTTTGGGGTCTTCTTTACCGTGCTCTTTTCCCAATCACCCAGGTTGAGTATGGCACTGTTTGCTTTAAATGTCATTTTTCTATGCTTTTACGTCAATGACCTATTTAGTGGTTATTATTTTGATTAAAAGTCAAGTTAGATAAATGGTGTAGTTTTATTTCAAACCTTCCCGCCTTAACGCCATCCTCCCAGTGTAAACTTGGGTCACATGATAACAACACAGCTTAGGAGTCGTTGAGCCACTGCCACTAGATGTTAGATCATGGAGCCAGGTGTGCCGTTTATAGAGGGCGTTTGGGTCAGCCTTCAGGTTGGTTACAGTACAAATTTAATTTAATATAAACGGATAGTGCAAACTGTTTGTACACATAATTTATTGTTTTATTGTTTGCTGTTCCTTCTGAGATAAAACAACAGATATGGTGTTCCATTACTTTGTGGTGTAGGAACACTTTTTTCAGGTATGGCTTTTATTTATTATTGTGTTTCGTCTGTGATGATATTAGTTTAGGGTCAATTTTTAGATCGATCGAGAATTTCACAGATTTCATTATTTTATTACATCTTTTTAATTTGTAGTTAGTGCATTTGATGTGTAGCATAAGTACGATTGGGAGCTCTTCTAGCGTGATTTCTTCCCACGCTTGAACCTCTTTATATATCTCTCATGATATTATGTTGGTATAAAGAAGTTTAAGGGCTTCTTCTATAGTTGTTATTTTCTCTATGTGTAGCTGTATTGTAAAAAAGGGTTGAATAGTATAAGTATTTGAACCATCTGCTCGATGTATCTTAGAACATAACGAACCTCCGAAAATATCTCTTATAGGGGTATGAATATCATGATTGTAGTGTGTGATAGGGTGTTTCTTTTATGTCTCGTTGATTCGAGTTCTTTGTCTTCATTATTGTTTGTCGAAAAGTTTTCTTTAGGTGTATCTTGGTTGTTAACTAACTTGATCAACACTAGCATTTCGCCATTCAAACCATTAACTAGACAACCTAGAAACTCTTCCGCGTCTTCTTGTAGTCCTTTGATTACAAAGGTGTCGTTACGAACATCATTAAGTAATCTGTGTATCCAAGTGGGCTCAAAAGGGGGACCGTATCTGACATTCGTCTGTATTTATTTTTCTGATTTTTATCTAAGACTTCTCCAATCTTCTGATCTGTTGGAAGATCATTAAACTCTTTGATATACTTTGTCATGTTATCAATTGTATGGAAATTGTATGGAAACCGCTCATTTAAGTAATGACGAACATCTTTGGAGTTATGTCCTGGGACACCATCTTGTTGCAACTAACAATCATGTACAAAACCTAACTGCAAATTGTCTAATGCATCTTCCAGATCGTGTCGCAGAAGTCCAAGGTAAAGGTTCGTATTTAGGGAAGCGCGATAGATAAAAGGACCTATTATCCCTGTGCCAAAAATACCACACCACATATTAAATCCAAAGCGATTTTGATATCTGGCCGTTCTTCTTACGCGTGGATTGCTTTGTGACTAATGATGCGTGTTGCGTTTGGTGAAAATACCATTATTGGTTATCATACTTTCGTCGGACCAAATAACTTCAAATGGAAAATTTACATTGTCCTCACACGTCCTGGTATACCACTCTCAGAAATTTCTACGTCGTTCGTAATCACCTTGTCTTAATCCTTGACAAATTCGAAATTTATAAGGCTTAAATTAATTCTTTTTTAAAACGAATTGAACTGTAGAGATTTGGCTATCCCACTCTGGTCTTCTATTATTGATGATTATGAAGTTTGTGGATTTTCAATAACGTATTGTAAAACTTGGTATTGTTTTTCCTCGCTGGTATTTTTTTTTGTCGGGATAGCACAGGTTTTTTTTTTAAATGAACCGTATTCTTTTGGATTAAATACTAAATGCCTAAACATAGACTTGCCAGGTTGTTATCTTTCCGGGTATTTTTCCAAATATATGTAACCGGTTTCTACACAATTTCTTTGGCATAAAATGTAGCAGCACAGCATAACAAATTTTTCTTCAGTAGTAAAACAATTTTCTTTCTATTCAAAGCAAAATAAATTAAAAATGCAGAATAGTAATCATAAAAATACTCGCTACAGAAGAAAACTAAGATTGAAATCAAAAACGCAACACAAATAATAATAATACGTCAATAAAATTGATCTTGTTTCAACGCCTACTATCTAATAAAATCACTTCCTAAAATATAAAGTCGTGTGTTAGATTCTACAATGAAACAGGCATACTACTGTGTGGAAGATGGAGATAATCTGTTTGAAAATTTATTGTAGGACTGTTTTTAGTTATTTCAATTTGCTTTAAAACATGATTAGTTACTGTGTTCAAATTAATCAAGTAATGATAATTAATAGACGACGAACCAGTACATAAATATATATATATATATATATATATATATATATATATACACACACACAAGACCAAGTATATCAATTTAAATTCAAAGTCAAGACACACACACCTCGCCAAAACGCATTACGTCTTCACTTCTAGGATCGTGGTACACAGCCCGGAATGTCCTTCTTCAATCCACCTGGCAACAAGGGGACAGCAAATGGTCGGGTGGTGCTTTCACTAAATTGAATACCGGTCTATATGCGGACAAAGTTTGCGCGCACAAATTAACAATTTAAATCTTAATTCTGGCAGCCATACCATGCTATACATCATTGAATTTGTAGTAGAAAATAGTATTTAATAAAGAGCGAATTTGTTTACGAGCTGTATATAAAAGTAATGTGGAAGATGATTTCTTCGAAACGAAACGTTCAGATTAGTAGAGGCGAATTATATGCCGAATTGTATGCTAATATCCTTCAGGAAATGAATCCGGAAACGATTCCGACGATAACAATGATTATACTGAGGAGACAGAAGAACCTATACAAATTGAAACACTGCTTATGAAACTTGAAAGTGATAATGAATGGGACGGTGAAGATTTGCTTCTTGTTTCTAATTTTATAGTGCGGCAGAAACCAGTATGGAATAAAGCTTACTATACATCTGCCCCTACACCATTTTTAAACAATAATGGTTTGGTGAATATTACTTGTATTGCTGAAGTTCCCTGTCAACTCTATCAGTCGTTTTTGTCTGAAAATATGATAGACCATATTGTCTTCCAAACAAACTTATATGCAACACAGACTAAAATAGGTCGTACGTTTATACCTTTGACTAAAACTGATTGAAATGTTTTCTGGGTATCAATTTACTAATGGGATTGAAGAAATTACTTAGTTATCGGGATTTTTGGTCATCTGCTCCTGATTTCCATGAGAGTTTTGTGAGCAGTCTGATGACAGTAAACAGGTTTGGTTGGATTCTTACCAATCTCCATTTGAATGATAATGAATTAATGTCAAATCGTAACTCAACTGACTTTGACAAACTCTATAAACTTCGACCCTTTCTGTCTTCATTGCAAATGAATTCTTTGTAATATTTTACACCATGTGAATATATAGCTATTGACGAGTCAATGATTAAATTTAAAGACTGTTCATCTTTAAAACAATACTTATAAAAAAACCCCGTCAAACGAGGGTACAAGGTGTGGGTATTGGCCGATAAAAGCGGGTATTGTTATAAAGTTGACATTTACATTGGAAGGACGGAAGAGTCACCTGAAAGAGCTTTGGGAGTAAAAGTAGTTAGTAAATTATGTTAAGCACTTGAGAATAAAGGTCATAAGATATTTTTTGACAATTATTTTAGTAGTGCCAAGCTTGTGGACACTTTAAAAGCACTAAAAATATTTGCATGTGCAACCATAAATCCAAATAGGAGGGAATTGCCAGAGTTTCAAATAAAACAAAGAGTTAAAACAGGGTGATTTTAATTATTTTGTTAGCAAAAGTGGTATCTATATAGTGAAATGAAAGGATAAACGACATGTTCAATTGATTTCACACTACCACCAACCAAATCAAGTGACTACGGTTAATCGTAAAAACAGGAGTAATACAAGAAATTCCTTGTCCCACAATTCTTTATGATCACAATGCAAATATGAATTCTGTTGATAAATTGGATCAAATAAAGTCTTGTTATAAAATAGACAGAAAGCCTAAGAAAGGGTGGCACAGGATATTCTTTCATTTTTTAGATGTATGTGTTGTAAATTCATACGTTATACACAAACAACTAATACCCTACAATCAGTTTGAAAATTTTCAAACGTGAAATAATTACATCGTTAATATCAGAAACCCAAACTCGCAATAAAGAAAATATACACCTACCTAGAAAACCAATACAAATAAAAAAACATAAATCCTATGTTCCACCGGAAATATAAAACAAAGAAAATGTTCATATGCCAATGTATGGATCTAGAAGAAGATGTGCTCACTGTAGTACTAGGAAGAAGCAAATACGCACTTATTGGGTATGTTAAACCTGCAATGTTCCATAATGTTTATCTAAATCTAAAAATTGTTTTTCTGAGTATCATGTAGTTTTAAAACGAGACATTTAACTACTATGTTTTTGAATCTAGGAAAAAAAGCCGCGGAAAAAAGCCACGGATAAAAAAGTCTGGAAAAAAGCCGGTGGAAAAAAGCAGCGAAAAAAAAAGCCGCCGAAAAAAAAAGCCGCGGAAAAAAAGCCGCGGAAAAAAAAACCGTCGGAAAAAAAACCGCGAAAAAAACCCGCCGGAAAAAAAGCCGCGGAAGAAAAAGCCGTCTGAAAAAAAAAGCCGCGGAAAAAAAGCCTCGGATAAAAAAGCCGCATTGCGTGTACATGCCTACAATTTAATTATGAACATAATATATTGTAGATTTAATTTTTGACTGTTATTTTTATATTTTGGCAAGGGCATTTTCAAAAATTCAGTCTGTCTATTCTTAATCTAGCCACGCACACGAACACGGCATAAGAAGAATTAGAACAAAAAACTATACAAAAAAGTTACTGCGCCCCGCACAGAAAACATTCTAAACTATATTATAAGTTTGATACCATTTTTAAAATTATAAATCATGAAATAATGAGGTTTAAAGGTCATTATGATTAAAATCACCCCATACCTCATTGTTGGTAAAAATGATTAAACTTCACCTTTATTCAAAGTTTATGTGTTTATGGATGTAATAGTTTCCTTTTTAAAAATGTTAAAAGCAGAAATCAGCAACCTGTTAGGTATTCTATACTTTAGAGGGAACAAAGCTACCTTACTGTAAAATATATTTGCTAATGGCTTGTAGGTCTGTGTCATACAAAAGACAGATATAATAGTAAAACCTCTCATTTTGTTCAAGGTTAGAAGCTATGTAAACTGCAAAAATATTTGTCTAGCATTTAAATCATTCATTTACCTATTTCTACTCGACGCCAGGTTGTAAATAAAAGGTATAGTCTATATAGTAGAGTATATAAAAGAATTGTACATATCTATGGACGAATCTTTAAATTAATATCCTGTGTATAATTGTAAAATATTTTATTTTTTTGTAATCCTTGCTAACAACATGAATGTGATAAATTTAAGCAAGGGCGGTACCAAATTATGCTTAAACACTTTATCTTTTACTACTCAAACTGTATTACACATCAGTTTGTTTGTTGTGGGCCAATTTAACGAGATGGTTGAAAACGGAATACTTGGACTAGCGACATCTGACCGGCTTCTGGTTTTAATAAGACAAATGCTGGAATTGGGAATGTATAGCTGCAGTGTAAATCTTTCTAAAAGAAATCAAGAGATAATTGTAGAAAAGAATAATCTTACGCTGTATTTGGGGCGTTTGTTGTTCGCCTCCGCTTCGCTCCGGCTCACGTCACTTTAAAAATTTTACCCAGTACCTCAACCCGCGTCTACGCGCAAGAAAATTACAGGTTAATAATAGCTTTCGGAATAGTTTGCTGTTATTCGAACTAGAATTCTGTCTGTTGTTAGTCGCGTTGCGGCTCCGTGGCGTAGTGGTATGTGTGTGACTACTACGCCCCAGGTCCCGGGTTCGAATCCCGACACGGTCCGCTTGAAAAATGTTAGGCGAGCATTTTTCACAAAAATACACCCTCGTTCGGATGAGAGGTAAAATGGAGGTCCCGTGTGTGAGTGTTGTTACGCACGTTAAAAATCCCTACCTTGCTTGAAACAACAAGGGTTCGGCAAAATTCTAAATTTTCCAGGTAACAAAAAAACTCGCTTCCTGGCCAATGTAGTACCTTCGGGTGGAGCATTGGAAAATCAAATGTAATGTTAGTCGCGTTACGCGGCAACCCGCATAACAAGTATTCCGTTTTCAAGCAGTTTCTGCCAATTTATACCTTGTTTTTAAGTATAGTGGCAGGAGTGCAACCTAATTTATATTTTTGAAAAAATACAACTGAAAGTACAATGTAAACAAGCAAATTTTTATGAAGTCGTAAGATAGAGATTAGTTCAATTAAAATGTTGAAAAAGATGAAGTGAAATTATAAAATTAATTTCAGGGTGTTTTATTTAAGAACGTTCAATTTTGGTTGGTAATGCTTACATTACACTCAGTATAATTTAAAACAATTTTCATATATGAAACTTAAATTGGCCTACAATGTTTCCTAAGAATTTTATACCTTAATTAACATCTTAGTTACTGCACTAATGTGACACACTACACACTGCATGTGTGAGCGCGTTATCAATTTTAAAAACTATTTAAATCGCAAATCACAGTGCTCACTATCTTTTTTATTTAATTTTAGGTGACTAGGCTACGTCTGGCGGTTCTCAACCTGAAAGCTTTCTATTACACGATAATGGCCCAACTGCAGAAGAACGTGTCATAATTTTTTCTATGGATGCTTCATTACAATTGCTGTGTCAATCTAATGAGTGGTATTTCGATGGAAACTTTTCTTTAGCACCTCCACACTTTTTGCAGTTGTACATCGTTAGAATTCGGCTGAGAGGACTCTTACTTACTGCAGCTTTTTGTTCGCTACAGAGAAAACTCAGAGCACATACGAACACATGTTGCGAATAATTTTGGAAAAATGCGAGGAAAAACAATATTATCCCAATCCAACAATAATTCATTTAGATTTTGAAAAGGCTGCAATACAAGCAGTAAGAAGTATTTTGGGCGAAAATGTCAATATTAAAGGTTGCTTTTATCACCTCACTCAAAGCACGTATAGGAGAATTCAAGAATCAGGACTGACCACTCGCTATCGCGAAGACGATAAATTTAATAAATTTTGCGGCAAGTTAGATGGTTTGGCTTTTCTGCCCCTTGATGATGTACAAAGAGGAATGACTTACCTACGGAAAGTGGTGCCTGCGACAGCTGAAGATTTACTGAATTATTTTGATTGCACAAACGTGAATGGTACGTTTCGAAGAATAGGAAATGAGGAAAATGGCGCTTTAAGAATAAGCAGTGTTGCTCTGATGTTCCCGCCAGAGTTGTGGGACGTACATAGTACAACTTTGGAAGGCAGCGATCGCACGAATAACCAAACGGAGGGATGGAACCACAGATTTTCAAATTTGGTTGGTGAAAACCATTCTTCAGTTTGGAAGTTGATAGTAAAAATGCGGCATGAAGTTGCTGCTGACTGTACTAAAGTGGAACAGTCCAATCTGAGAGTACAACAAAAGAAGAAAAAACGAAACGTCTTTGAAAGATTGCAAACAAGATTAAAAGATTTATGCCAACAATACGTAAACGGTGAACGAGATATCGAAAATTTCCTAGCTGCCATTAGCGAGAATATTAGATTTCGGACACAAAATTAGAAATGGTTATTAAATAGTGTAGCTTTAATTTTTAGGTGTCATTTTTTATCTGTTTTTTCTTCAATGTAGATTCATATGACTATTAATTACGCGGGCATTGCCGGCGTGGAGTATGTAAATTCAAATTATATGAACAAATAAATTATTGATTACCATTCCCTTCGATATAGTGCATGACAAACAGGAAGCAATATAAGCAAAGTACCTTCAAATGATAAAAAACCGTCCAAATAGGGTGCATGATTTTTTTAATTGCTTTTTCTTATTATGTGATCGGCATTTTTATCGATTTTTTCCCACGGCTTTTTCACCCGCGATTTTTTATGTCAGCTTGGATCTATGAAAGAAAAACCGTTAAAAAAAGTTTATAAAAAAATCCTGGGAAAAAAGCTGCGGATAAAAAAGCGGATAGAAATGCGATTCACATTTAATAAGAGAAAGCAATTTGAAAAATTATGCAACCATTTGGATGCTATTTTATCATTTCAAGGTACTTTGCCTATATTTTGCTGATTATATCAAAAAGAATATTAATCAATAATTGATTTGTTTATATAATTTGGTATTTCCATACTCTACGCCGACAATAGCTGCGCAATTGCTAGTAATATCTTATAATATAATATAGATTGTTTTTTGGGCGAGCGCTGTAATTTTTTTTGTATTGTTTATTGTTTTTGCCGAATTCCCAATTTGTATTACAAATATACATAATTGAGTATACCCTTTTTTAGAGATCCTTGTTAACAAGAACTTCTTGCTTTATAATATAAAAATTGCTTCCTGAATTTTTCTGTAACAAGCTAAGTATTGAAACACCATAATCAAAAACAACTATAGTCTTTGTTCTGTTCAAATATTTGATGGTTGATATCTGATATTATAAACCTGACTTAATATTATTCTATCAATTTATCTATTTAGCTTAAGGTGACCAGATTTAAACATTGGTGAAGCGATCTACCAATGAGGGCGGGGTGGGGTTGTATTTTTGAAAAATCGTTCTAAAACGACAAAACTTAATTTATCAAAGAATACAAAACTTGTAATGGTGAAATAAGTCTAACCATTATAGAATGAAGAAAATAATAGCATAAAGGATGAATATTAGAACTGAATTTGTACCAATTTGCTGTTTAAAAATAATCATATCCCGCGAGATAAATATTACACTTGCAAGGAAGCACATTATGAAAAAAAAACGAGCGTGGAAGATAGAAATGAATAGAACTGAATATATACTATGTGCCGTGTAGAGAAAAATGGGGCTACGAGATTGGTATTAATTAGTTAGCAAGATCATCTTATAAAATACAGTACAAAATATACAGGTGGGAGTGACTCTAATCGATAATAATTTTTGTGTGATGTTGCAATTATCTAGTACGGCCGGCGGGGGCTTGTGTCCCCTTAATTCCCCATGGACGCGCCACTGAATATGTCCATAATGTGCATAAGATATAAGAAAGTTCAGTAGATCGAACAAAAAACACTCAAAAATTAAATTTTAGACAAACATATGTGTTCCCAGTTTTTAGAGTCGCCTAACTGTGGCTTTTTTATCCGCGGCTTTTTTATCCGCGGCTTTTTTTCCAGCGGCTTTTTTATCCGCGGCTTTTTTTCCAGCGGCTTTTTTATCCGCGGCTTTTTTTCTAGCGGTTTTTTTTCCGCGACTTTTTTTCGGCGGCTTTTTTTCCAGCGACTTTTCCGGCGGCTTTTTTCCAGCGGCTTTTTTCCGCGGCTTTTTTTCCGGCGGCTTTCTTTTCTGCGGCATTTTTTTTCAGGCTTTTTTATTCGCGGCTTTTTTCCGCGGCTTTTGTTTCCGCCTTCGTATGTTTTTAGTTTGTATAATGCTTCTAGTTGCATGGTGGTACACTTAGGGACCACACCAAAATTTCATTATAACAAAAAATAAACATTGATAAGCGTAAGTAGAGTATATTGTATGACTTAGTAACCCATCACTACCAAAAAAAAAACGAATAAATTAAAAAAAAAGTCTGTGCTTCTAGTGTATTTTTTGTACCGGTGATTCTGTGCTTCAAAGAGTTAATAGGGAACCTATCTTTTTTACGGGCCATATAAAGAAGTAAAGTTGATGATGATTTCTTCAAAACGAAACGTTCTATAGAAAATTTGGAAAAGCTATCTTGTACATCTAAAATAGTTGCAATGACAAAGTGCCTTTTATTTTTTATACCTTTTCAAATAACTTAAAAAAAAAACAAAATTGCGATATTTCGGATATTTTAGAAAATTTTCGGAAGTAAGCCGAATTTTGAGATTTTCTCAACAGCATATTATTGACCCCCAAATTACACAACTATTTTGTAATTTAACCGTCTTAGTAACTTTAACGGTTTTGGAGATTCCCATGCTGTTCATACTTATCTTGGACACACTGATGTATATGCTAGAGCTTTATTCAATTCTTATAATTAAGATTGGTTTCTTTAGCAGTAGTGTATTGTTTTAACATTTGAAAAATCTGGTCATCTTATAAACTAATTTAATCAATCAATACTTCGAACTGGTTGTTTTAAAAATATCCAATCAATCGCGATTGATACGTCTGAAAAAATGTGTCTTATTAGAGTCACAAGCATGAGTAATTGTTTCACAAATTAAACAATTCCTCAATGTATCAGTAATTGGTCCTTCATATGTACAATAACAGCAATCAGCCTGTTTGCTGTGATTTCTAACATTATCCTACCGAGCCGCGTATTGCATCCACATTAGCAAATACAGACATTACGCTGTTTTGCACTTTTGGCAACAATATAATTGGTGGAACGGAATGTTTAGAACATGCGTACATTGAGATTTCAATCGTTCCTTTTCTGATATCGACGCAAACTACAATTTGTCCTGCTGTTCAACCTACGGGATTTTTAACAAGAAACATTAAATCGAATTAATTTCTATAGAAACCGGTTTCAGGTTGTGCCTGTTGGCGCTAATTCCGATATAGCATTGAAGTTTAGCAGATGTAAAAAGGCGTTAACAAACACCCTATCTAAACCATTTAAAACGGTTCAGCAGCTGCCGTCAACCCTTATTATATTCCTAACAAGTTTAACATTCCTTGCTTTAGACTATTTCAATACAAGCAACCCTTATTCAAAGAAGAGCCTGAATATTTGTTGGTATTTTCAGCTATTAAACTAGTGCAAACAACGTACTTACTAAACAACTATCACCTCGCTTCGAATCGAAATATTTTCTTAGGATAGGAAAATTACAATCACCTACTGCCAATTTTTATTCTGTTTTCATAAATTACTATTGTCGGTTAATATTCTTGCAAGGATTAACTGTTTTATAACCACATAATTTACAGCTTCTCAAGCTTCTGAGTTAGCGTGCCAACAAAATTTACCATTTATACAGGGTTGCACAGATATGCAAAATTAATAAAATGGTACTTTTTATATCGACCTTTCATTTATTTATGATATTGTCGCTGGTCATCATTAAAACAAAAAATTGTACTGCAACTAGAATAATAATTTCAAGACTAATTTCTATTATTTTTTATTTAATTTGATTAATTCAAAATGACTACACCAATCATACAACGTGGTATAATCTACGGATTATTAACTGGTTTATAAATTATCTTAGACAATTAAACCCAGGAAAAATAATTGAAAGTGATGTACTTGAGTTACACAACACCGCCTGTATGATGCAAATTCCTCTGTAAATGAATTTCAAGATATTCAGGCTCTGAGATTGAATTCCCCATCAAAAGTAGACAAGGAATTGGAATATCATTCAAACTGTAAAGCATGTTTAAAATAAATACAGTCTCGGTTATTTAATTCTAAATGAAAGCTTCTTATCGCTTTTGTACAAGGGATGCTAAAAATAAACAATCGTAATACAAAAAGGAGGAATAACAGCCCGACTGCAGGTAGTTACATCTGTTGGGTTTGATGGAAAGAAACAGATATGAACATGCACGAAAAAGATAGTAAAAGAATCCCATGATGAGTACCACTTATGTCTAAACGGCTGAAAGCACTGAATCAAAAAGCGAGTGAGCAATTAAACTAATAAAGATCAGTTATCGCACAGAGCCCTTTATCCTGATAAATAATCTAGCCGATTAAAATCCTGGCATATAATTTGAGTATGCAAATTGAGAATTTTTCCTGTAATTGCGAGTTTATTCCTTCGTTACCGATATCCTAATTATGTAAAGCGATGGCATTTAAAAAAAGTTAGTTCAGGAGAGACTTTTTAATAATTATGATGTTTTTATTGGTGTTACACAGAAAGATAGATTTTAGTGCAGGAAGGTTACATTGCGTGTCTATCCCTCTATAACCATTGCACTTTCAGTCTTTATTAGTAGTTGCAGAAAAGCTCATCGCGTATTGCATCCCTTTGAGACGCCCGTGCGAAGTTTTGACTTCAGGGCGCCAATTCTCGAATATCGAGTAGTAGAAATACCAATGGAAACTGTAAAAAATTTTCTTTTAGCTATTCTATAAACTCTCTTCTACCGCCCACGATAGAAATTACTCCCCACTAAATTCTTTTTCTTTTTACTGAGAGAAAACAAGTTTTCTATATAGAAAAGGGAGGCGTTTCATTAAAGTACAGATAAGCTTATGTTTAGCTTTTACAGCACTTGATTTACTATAGTCCGTTTCACGAATCAGTGTAGAGGCCTAAAAGGCATTCTACTCACGACGTCTCTGCTACTTTCACTTTTCACATTCTTCTTTCTACTTTCTACACATATCTACCATGTTTTACTTCCACATACTAACTTCCACATCCTTCTTTCCTCATTCTACTTTCCACATTTTCCTTCCAATTTCTACATTCCACATTCTATCATACACATTATTTCTTTCACATTTTCCTTTCATATTCTTCTTTCTACATTCCTCCTTCCATGTTTAACTTCCGGATTTTACCTTCCACAACAGTAGATCGTCTGTGTATGTTGAGGGACGAACCCCCCCATGACGTCACCCAACACCTCTGATGCTTCGTAGCCACACACACCGCCTCTGGCGTCACGCATCCACACCCACCCACTCTGACGTCATGTAACTGCCAACACCCCCTCTTACGTCGCTCAGCGCCTACTCTCTCAGACGTCACACCTGTCACTTTGACACATTTTGTCATCCGCCATTTTTCTTACGTCACATATGTCATCCACCATTTTTCCTGTCAATTCGCCATTTTTTTTAACGTCACAATTTGCGACTTACTCTGTATATATCCATTTATGCTCCATCCTGTACATAAATTTTACTGCAAGTTCTTGGAAAATAAACCACCTCAAACGGGATTCGAACCCGTGCTGCCCGTATGCTAAACGGGGGGTCTTAACCACTACACCATCGAATCAATCGAAATCATTACTTGCACATCTCGTATTATTGTTTAATGAACAGACTCCATTTTAATTTAGAGATAAACTTAGAGTGTATTTAAATATGAGAAAAATTCGGGATGATTACGAAACGGCTTACAGATTCCATTTTTCGAGATTGCTTTAAGAGCATCTAACCCAAAATGTTAATAAGATTTACCTTATATTTTTTATTAAAAAGCACTACACACAATACCCGTCCGCATCGGTCGACAGATGTCTTTAAACTGAACAACTTGAGGTTTAAATTTTTTAATTATCCCCACCTATCCCTCGACTGCAGCACTGCAACGCCATCCTGATAAAAGTTTTCTTCGACTAACCGTTTTTAACTTGGGGAATATTTTTCAGAATAAATCGGAGCATCCTTCTAATCACCACCACCATTTTTAGATTTTTTGCCATAAGCTACTATTTGAGGTGTTATTAATATAAACCCACCGTGTAAGATAACAATTAATATTGCTTTTTCTCAACTACGTAATTCTTTTAAAATTTTTCAAATCGGAGCATCCCTTGCTGAATTAAAAATAACCTTTTACAAACCATACAGTGTTCATCTTTAATTTTCTTCTAAACAGCATTGCTCTGCCATTTGAAATAAATATGTCATGTGACCTTTCAAATTATATTAACATTTTTTTAGCTATTTAAATCTGAAAAAAAATTTTTAATCAGATTAGACCTGTAGCCACCACCTCCATTTTTAGTTTTTTTTTGCCAAGAGGTGCTCTTATCGATATTCTTAATATAAACTTCCCCGCGTAAAATATCAGTTAATATTGTTTTACCTCGGCTTTTCAAATCTTTTAGAATTTTTCAAATCGGACCATTCCTTTAGCCACCACCGCCATTTTTAGATTTTATTTTGCCAAAAAATGCTTTTAGCGGTGTTTTCAATATAGACCTAGTGTAAGGTGTCCATTAATATTGTTTTTCCTCAACTTTTCAAGTTTTTTTGGAATTTTGTAAATCGAACCAGACCGCTTGTGCCACCACCATTTCTTAGAATTTTTGCCAAAAATATCTTCAGCGATATTTTTTTTAATATAAACCTACAATGTAAGATATCAATTAATATTGCTTTTTTCTCAACTTCTCAAATCTTTTAGAATTTTTCAAATCAGACCAGCCCTCTAGCCACCACCACCATTTCAGGTTCTTTGCCAAAAGTTACTTCCAGCGATATTTTTTAATATAAACCCACCATGTAAGAAATCAATTAATGTTTCTTTTTCCTCAGCTTCTCAAATCTTTTGGAATTTTTCAAATAGGACCGGATCCCTAATAACCACCACCACTATTTTTAGAATTTTTACCGAAAATCACTTTTAGCGATATTTTTAATATAAACTGCCCCGTGTAAGATATTAATCAATATTGCTTTCTCCTTAGCTACTTTATTCTTTTGGAACTTTTCAAATCGAATCATCCCTTTAGCCACCACCATCATTTTAGATTTTTTTGTCAACACAAATTGTAGCGGTACAATTCTATTGTTCAAGCTATTAATTATATCGGAATTTACAAAAGAGTTATGGCAGTCGGAATAGAATAAAATCTCAAAGAAAAATTATAATATCCTGCATTGTAAAACTTTTCCTATATAGGATAACTACGTGTATAATTAAACTAAAAGTTAAAATATTTAATTTTACATAGTTCTAGTTAGAAAGTATATCGGTATATATGTAGTTCAAAATATTAAGACGTATATTGTTGCAGTCATAATAAGCGGTATGCTAAGTAATAGCTAGAACATGCAGCTTAATAATTACGTTCAACCACCTAATGCGTTTTAAATGAAGTGAACGTTTAAATTTATCCATGCATTCTCTAATAAAATGATGTATGACCTACTAGCTGTAAATGTTAAGGAACTTTCCTACAATGTTAGGGAGTGGATTAAGAGGCAGTTTAATAATTTGATTTTAAATATGTTAATACCCATTCACCGATTTCTCTATACGCATAATTGTACAAAGTGCTTATTTTTGTAGAATTTTCAAACATCCAAATCTTAGTTGTTTAAAGTGTAGTGTTTGCAATATTTTTAACATCGAAACTTTGTTAAGTGCAATATTTTTTAAAACTCACATGTTTAAACTGTGATTTTCTATTGTTATTTGCTAAATTTAACTGCAAGATTGTTTTCTAATTTTTATGTAAATACTCGCTCGTAATACATATTTTAATAAAACCATTTTAATTAAAAAATCAAATCATATAAAAATTTATTTAAAAGAATCAAATTAATATAAAAATTTTATTCTTCAATGAACATACGTTCTGCTTGGCGCAGTTCAAAAAGCTTTTTGAATGCAATAAACAATTGTTAGACTGGTTATCTTTTCGTAACTGCTTCAAATTTGGAATACTAAACTGTTCAAGATTCACTACGTCGTTAGATTGGAGATAACGGATAATTATGTTATCCTTTAGTGGCCCTTTTACATAAACGGTTCCATTTACAGGTATTATTTCTTGCAAAAATAAACTTAAATGTTGAGCTGATAATTCATTGGTCGCAGGGATGTTTCAGTCCAACCTCTGTAGACGATTTTTACAAAAATCGTTATGCCCTCGGAAATCATCATCCAAGTTTTCACTTCTTAACGGCATATTTAGAATTTCGTGTAACTAGTTTGCTCCAATATTCAGTACAGCTATTTCTTTCACAAAAAATTCGCTTGACTTGTACCGGAAGCCCTGGATATGCAAAATATACATGTTTCCTTTTCGAGAGCTGATTTATAAATGACCAAAATTTGGAATATCGACCGGTGTTTACTGTTATTGTATTCCCCAATTACTTTTTGTAAAACTTTGAGTCATTTATAACTTCCTTGTAAATAGAATCTCATGTACAACATGCCTTTAATTGTTCTAATAAGTCGTTCTGCCATACCGGCTTTAGTTACAGAATATGTAGAATAATGGTTTATCTTATAATTTTGCATAAATATTTAAAAGATGTATGGTAAAATTTCTTGCCCATATCTATTTGCAAACTGACCTTTGGTGCAATACTCTTCACCTCATGAAACAGCGTTTTCAAAATATTCTTCATTACATTGGTAACTTCCCGGGCAGTTTTACTTCTTAGAGATCTAGCGAAGGTGTATTTTGTAAAGCAATCCAAACCAATTAGAATATATATGTAACCTTTATTAACGTGAGCGTGTGGTTGAAATTCTGCAAAGCCAAATTGCATGAGATCTCTTTTATAGGCTTAAGGATAGTTTGCCGTTGTAGAAAATTTTTGCGAACCGGTTTAAACAATTTTTTTACGATGATTTACTTACTCATGTCGGGGTAGTACTGACTAGTTAATTCTTTTTATCAAGTTTTCAACGCTACTAAGATAATTCGTAACAGCTTGGGATATTTCGAATTCTGAAGTTCAAATATTTGTATTAGGTATATATATAATTTTTCACACTACACGCAGTACTACTCGCAGTAAAATGATTTATATGTTTTTTCCAATTCTTCAAGATTTTTCAATACTACACCATGCATACTCGTAAATTTAACGATCAGATCTTGAGTGCCTTTGAATAAGGAACTAAAATGTATCTTTAATTCGAGGTCCACATACTGTTTACTTACTACGTCTGACTCTTCCACAGGATATCCAATTATGGTTATACACTGGTTCCTTGCATTGTATACTTTAGCTTTACGTCGAACATCATCTGTACTTTTTAGGCTTGGGGTAAATGCTTGATTTACGAGATTAACAACAAACTTTTGGAGAAACATAGTCGCTGTGATCTTTCGGTTCCGATATATTGATAAGACGTTTCTGCTGCATGTCGTACGCCCCGCCGTCTGCAGTTATTACAAAACCACGTCCAGGAGGTCGTCGCTGACCAAATGGCAAGCGCTTACGTTCAGAACGTCCAAAGCAATCCATAGACATTTTAAAACTGAGCAATTGTTTTATTACACTTATTCTATTATACTCACTTCTCATAGTTCTTCTATTATAGACACCATTTCGTTAGTTTTCCTAGCTTGTATTTCCAGTCTGGTTGGATGCATTCAATACTGTTAACCGGTATATTAATTCTTGAATGTTGTTCCAATATACGTACTCAACAGGACTCGAACTCAATTTTTTGTAAAACCGTTCACGGAAATCAAAATCTTTACCCGTGAGCACACGTTTAAACTTTTTTTGACGATCTGAGGAATTTTTTTAGCACATATTTTTCAAACTTCTTGTTATTTATTGAGAATCCTGTTAAATCTTGCAGTGCTTATGAACTAACTTTTTTCTAATATTAAAAGCTGTTCTCATCATGTCCAAGTATTTTAGTAAATCTTCTTGTAGACTGAAATCGCCATCTTCGGGGTTGATGTTTTTAAAGGTTAGCAGATTGTATAGACTTCTAGTGCCTGGATATACGCTATTGCTTAAGGTTATGTCACTGTTCAATACATTTTTTCCCAAACTCCATGTATTGATTTGGGGATTATATTTTACTCCATAAACCGATTTGTCTATATTTTCATCTTGACCTCGGGTCAACACATCTGCATAATAAAGTTGCATAGGTTTCTCCAGAATAGGTTGTTTAATTTTCTTTAATGGTACGTTCGTGTCTTCGACTTTAACTTTTTTGCAAGTGGTATTTTTTTCGTAAATCAAAATCTCTGACAATAGTTATAAAATTATGTTTCGAGTCACCGCCATTCCAACACTGTAAGCAGATTTTTTTAAATTTTGGATATGACATATCACCATTAATATAATCCAGAAAAATATGGCAAAGGTTTGTGTCATCCTGCGTCCATAACGCAATTATATTGGCGTTATCTCTAAACCTGTGTTTTAATGTGCTAGCATAAGTTTGACATAATTAAAAAGAGTCAATATTATTATGCCTGCCATATGAGAAAAACTGCGTGATCTTGCTTTGTTCGTTTACAGGAATATCGTCAAAAACCATAACTGAATCTTCTTTAGCGTTCTCTGGCCTAATCACATTGTCGTAATTTCCAAACTCGTAGTACCCGATTTCATCTTTTAAAAGTTCAAATACACTTCTTAACAGTCTATACTCTGGTTGATATAGACCTTAAGAAAACACATAGATGTTTTGGAATCTAAGCTCGTTCTCGTGCAAAATCAAAAATATTAGAGCATTGGTCTTCCCACAACTCGATGCTCCGGCGAATATTGCCCTGATATTGGATGGAAACAAAGATCCATGTTTACCACCAACTTCCATTGCATTAGATGTGGTATATGCATCGGTCTTGTAAAGGTATTTTAACTTCTTGTTTCGGAGCCTATATAACCTCTACTTCTCTCGGAACATCATTTTTTTGGGTATTGTTGCTCTAGATGTCTTCATAGCGTCCTTCTAGGGATTTTGTACAACCTGCTTGTAGAGCGTGTTGTTATAGCACCCTGCTCGAGTTCATTAATTGCTTTCGCTAAAGTCTCATTAGTGTATATCTTTCAAAAATTTGGTTAAGACTAACCCAAAGTAAAAAGTGTGTTACTTATATACTAATACTACTAGGCCGAGGTGGGCCGCGCACCGGGCTGAGGCGGGCCGAGGTGGGCCACGTGCCGGATCAAGGTGGGCCGCGTACCGAGCCATGCAAAACGTATTTTTAAAACAAAATAGTTCTCTTATAAAATTTTATTTAATAACAGATGCAAACTATATAGATTATTTAATTGTAAATACATCTATTAACAATTTCCGTGAACGGATTATATTCAAATATAAAGTCGTGTAGAATTAAAGCATAAACCTTCATCGACGGTTCGAAATTTTTTGAAGCTTCCAATTCCATTCTTACGTCTACTGTTGCATCCTTGAGACTTTCAAGCTGGTGACGTCAGTCAATCACAGATTCAGGCGAGTCTTTGTAGTCCAATAAACATTTATTAGGTTAGTATTTTTTCATAAAAGTTGCATAAAACCAGTACGTCGGTAAATATTCGTTCTGCTCAAAATCTAGGTTCATGCGACCTTGAGGAAAAGTTTGAGAGTTTAGATATACTTTCGCATTGGTCACATATGCGTGTGTAAAGCTAGCAGCATTTTCTTCTTCCTTGTCATATTTTCCATTTTCCAATGCCAGTAATATCCACCGAGCCTTTTCTGTATCGTTCGATACTTTAATTCTCACACTTGCTACTTCGATTGCGTTAGTGACGGGAGTTAGTGTAGTTCCCATTTACTGAATGCAGCCATTATAGGTGATTGATTTTGCATTTCCGATAGCAGAGAAGCCTTGGCATAATCGTTTAATGTTATATGCAGGACCTCCCATGTGATGCGCTGTATGCTAAAGCTTATAGTATTTTCGGGTAATTTGTAGCAATTCACATCAGATTTGGATCTGATTAAAATTAGTTCTTGAGGCATGTTTATAATAGCTTTCTTGTAATCTTCGAAAAACCCAAAAATAGTCTTAAGCGAAATAACGCAAACAGATTTCCAGCCGGTGTGTACGACGGACCTGGTTTCTGTTTCTTCGAGGGGATACAACTCCTTTAACGGTTCGTGTGATTCCAGGTGTTCGACATACATCGATTGTGTGATTATTACCCAACTTATACTGGATTTCTTCAAACAGAAAGTATGGTGCATTTGCAGTAAATTCGTATACTTTGGTTGGATCTACAGCTGTATAAACTCCCTTGATAAATATTTAACTTTCATGAGGGCATGCGATGTAATCACTGCTCTAAATTTCTATGGAAATCCGATCGTTGTTATTTGCATTCAATGTAAAAGAGTGGTTTCATCCAACTTGTAACCTCCAAACACGTGCAATTTAGGTACATCCTCATATTTAAGCTTTTTTAGTTTAATGTTGCTTTCGCTGAAGAACTCTAAACCGCGTTTATTCCTGCCTACCATGATTTTTACTTTTATCCCCAAGGTTCTCAAAAAACGAACTTCTTCCACTGTGAGTCTCTCGACAACTGACGCTTTGACAATGTAATCACTTTTACTCGTCGAGGTGCGTGGTGGTGTGTTTTATATACAAAATCGATGGGCATGTCTTAAGATGCTTTTTATTTCCAACATAACGCATGTATAGGTTTCCTGTGAAAAGTTGACAAGTTTTCACTAATGGTCGACTAATTTGATTGTGATATTATCGATTTCTGACACACTCAACGGGTAATATATAATGTGGTTACGTTCCTTGTCCAGATTATACCCAGGTGGTACAGAAAGACTGAATTCGAATATACTGTGAGTCAGAGTATTATTTCTAAACAATCCAGTGGTGATATTGGTTTCCACAAAAATGTTTGAGACTGATATTATGTTCACTCGTTGGTCTGCGATATGAACGTTTGCAGGAAGTTTGGGGTTTGTAAAATCTAAAATGCTTCCAATACTGTTTTTACGACTTCTCCAGAATCAACTGGTATACTGCTTCGTACAGCACACTTTAACGTGTTATTGTTCGCACTTGGTTTGAAAAAATTATCAAAGTTCTCGTTAATGTATGTAACTTTACTGAACCATTGTTTGAAGACCTCCTGTATGTATGTATTTATTTCTTCCAATTCGTATACGCCCGGTTCAATAATTATTTTATGCTGCTCTGAAACGTCAAAATATCAAACATTATTCCCAGAGTATACATTTTGCACAGCAATGTATGTGTAAAGTCCTACTAATCCCAAGCCATGCTCTTTGTCCTGTATCAATTCAATTGGTGGGTAAATAGATGCCGCCCATATAACATTACCGTACCCAAACACGCTCACAGTTTTAGCCATTTTCACTAAGAAACTTTAACATCAAATGCCCACAATTGTAAGTGTTGTAAGTCTGCTCTGAGACACCGTTGTAGTAAAATTTGCAACCTCGAAAAAAACTCTCAACTTCTTCCGGCGGTCTCAAGCCCCAGGCGGCTCCGTGGCGTAGTGGTATGTGTGTGATTACTACGCCCAAGGTCCCGGGTTCGTATCCCGACACGGTCCGCTTGAAAAATATTAGGCGAGCATTTTTCACAAAAATACACCCTCGTTCGGATGAGAGGTAAAATGGAGGTCCCGTGTGTGGGTTGAGAAGCACGTTAAAGATCCCTACCTTGCTTGGAACAGCAAGGGTTCGGCAAAATTCCTAATTTTCCAGGTAAAAAGAACTCGCTTCCTGGCCAATGTAGTACCTTCGGGTGGAGCATTGGAAAATTACATGTAAGATCTCAAACCCCCCACTCAAGGTCCAGGGTTCAAATCCCGACACGGTCCGCTTGAAAAATGTTAGACAAGCATTTTTCACAAAAATACCCCTCGTTCGGATGAGAGGTAAAATGGAGGTCCTGTGTGTGAGTGTTGTCACGCACGTTAAAGATCCCTACCTTGCTTGGAACAGCAAGGGTTTGGCAAAATTCAAAATTTCCAGATAATTGGTCTTCCTGGCCAATGAAGTACCTTTAGGTAGAGCATTGGAAAATCAAATGTAAGGTGTCAAGCTCCCAAACGAATCGTAGTATAAAACACTATTTCCACGTTTTCGGTATCCCACCCAATGAGTATCTGGTCCTTATGTGGTATCCAAATTAATCACACCCGACTTGATGACATGCGGTTTAATCTTCTTCAACTGATCTCTAAAAAAACACCGCGAAAATGAGGAATGTAAGATGCGTATTTCTTTATATCCATGTCGGCGAGAGCTCTTCAAGGTAACGTGTTTAGTTTTTTGATACTTTTTTAGAACATCTGCGTGCTTTGTATGGTTTCAAAAATAATGCGGTACCTTTCTTATAAGGTTTTAAAAATAGTTCATTTCCCTTTTTCCCGACTGCAATGGCTTCCATAGATTTGTTATGGCGTTCGCTCTCCTTAAGCTGTTAGTTAAAGGTTTTTGCATCGCTAACAGCTTTTGCAACCCCTGTAGCGCCAACTGACAGTGCTCTAAAGTACTTAGTCCAGCGAAAATAGGAATCAATGGTAAAATACTACTCTTTTAGTGTACGGGTATAATACCTGGAATTTTAATCTTCCTTTTACCTTCAGCGCCTTTCACGATTCTTTTTCTAACATGAATGCCAACTAGTAACTTTTTCAAATTATTAGATCCGGCTCGGTCAACTAATGATTTTCTTTAAGAATTCGCCCTTAAAATGTATTTTCTTTGTCTTGATACCCGTACCCATTTTTCTTTTGACTTTCTTAGCGTTTGTCACGAACCAAGCAGCAACCTTTTGACCAAACTTTGCGTTTTTGATTTTACTCGCTCCCAGGCACCTTCTTCTAAAATTTTATCTGCTCGATGCCTAGCCGGAAAATCGTCAAGATACTTGGAGTAAACAATGTCGGGATCTCTACATAAACGGTCCAAATCGTTGATTCCTGGAACGCCTCTAGCTAACCACTCTTCCTGCCTAGTGCGTGGCCCGCAAAAGTGATAAAAGGGGATGTGAGCCTCAAATGGCAGATTATTTAGAACTTTTTTAAACAACCCACCACCAGAATGCACAATCATGGATAGTAGTATAACTATGGAGAAGCTGGGACAGCCCTTTTTAAAGGGTCATAAATATCTTGTAAAGGGTGTGTGTATTATGGAAAAGAGAAGTATGTATGTGTGAAGGTCATGTATGTGTAGGTGTGTGTGTGTGTGTGTGTTAGTATTAGTTAGGTTTGAGGATAACGATAGTATGGCTATGGAGAAGCTGGCCGGCCCTTTTTAAAAGGATCATAAATATCTTGTAAAGGGTGTGCGTATTATATAAAAGAGAGGTATGTATGTGCAGGTGTGTGCGTGTAGGGTGTAGGGTATGTATGGTTTGTCGGTGATGTTAACGTGGAAGTCGTGCCGCCCTCGTGATAAAAGTGTGTGTGTAGATATCGATCGGGGGTGGGGCGGTGTTGTTGTTGTTTTATTTTCGAAAAGAAAGGTATGTATCGTTATGTGTATAGGTGTGTAGGGGGGGCGTGCGTGTTTTAGTCTAAGACGAAATATCGTAAGGGCGCGCAAGTGGTGCGAACGTGTTTTGTTTTAAGAGTGTGTTTTCGGGGGTGGTGGTCGCGATCGAAAATAAGTCTGGGTAAATAACCGCAAGGGTTTTTTATTACAGGTGTCGATAAGAAAAAATTGCGATGGCCCTTTAAAAGGGCTGTCTCAGCTTCTCCATAGCTATACTACTGACGTAATCGTATTTTTGCTCAAGATGGTTCGATCGATGACGTGTGCGTGTATTTTTGCCCTCCGAGAGAAGATGATGAAAGTGCGCTATTTAATTCTTATACAAATACAGGGTCATGATTATCTCATCGGACACACGTGCAAGACGTTTCAAGTAAACTTTTAATAATTTGGAAATGTTACGCTCGATGTTTTCGTAGGCAATTATGATGAAGTATTTAAAATAACGCAGAGATTTCAGATCGTCGGGCAAGAGAAAAAAACGGGGTCGCGATTATCTCATCGGACACGTGCAAGACGTTTTAAATGTAATTGTTTCGGTATAAATGGTAAAAGTTCTTCCTTAATTTTGTGTGCATTATATGAACCCAAAGCATATACGATGACGAAATCGTATTTTGCCGAGAAATAAAAAGTGGTCGTAAATTTTGTATAGTATACATTCATTATATAAAGCGGAAGTTAAAATATAAATGATCGAGTATGTTTGTATAATTATTTTTTATTATCGAAGTCGGGAATCGCTTTTGTTAAAACATTGTATGTATAAAAGATAGCTTCTTGGAACGCGTTAAGAAAATACTGTAGTTTAAGATTACATCATTCGTGAGTAAGTTTTAATTTCAGTACACATCGTTTTGAATCATTAATTATATAGGAACCCATTACTTTTAACAAATATGGTTTATAAATCCTCGAAATATAGACGATTGAAATTTTTTATATTCTTTTATCGATGCCGAGTCGGCGAAAATGTCTTTGTTACTTACATCTTTGAATAAAAAATATGCTCATTAATTTTATGCGATTTCAATATCCGCATAATAAAAGATAACGTTTTTAATTTGAATGAGCTTTTTTTGTCCAAAACAAGGGCAATGCTATTTAATTCTAATGAATTGCTATCGTTAATGTCTGAATCGTGTATGTGGGGAGCGGTTTTCAGATGCGTAATAAATTGTACGTCATTCGGAGTGATATAAATAGAGGATCCCTTGTAAGACTTTTTATCTTGTAAAATATAAGTTTGAGAGTCGTGCAACGTGTTTTGTCATCGTGCAGCTTGCATTAAAAAACAGGTAATAATTGTAAATATATTTTTTAACTTTATGTAATTATATTCGTAATTAGAATTAAAATATGGAGTTAATTAAAAAAATCAATTCAGTAAGCCGCATCGATAGGAAGAAGACCGTAAAAGTCAAAGATCTCGAGCTACAGCGCCCTTATCCGGTTTTAAGCATCAAATCTCTTCAGTCAAAGAAGAATTCTCGGCTCATTCTCGTCGAATTAGAAGAATGCGTTGTGTTCCTTCCGCAGAGAATCGCGGACGTAATTAGCGACAAAGATATCGAAGAACTGAATAAACAGGAATGCCTTTGTTTGGACTACGTAGGATCGTTCGAAGTTGGTTAGTATTTAATATTTTAATTTTTTATTTAAAAAACTAATACGAAATTCGTTTATTTTAAAGGTAAACCTAATCCTGCAGCGAGTATTTCCTTCTGCTGCATGGGCGAAAACAAAAGGATCCATCATCATCAGCCCTCACGGATCCTCCCAAGGAAAATCAAGAACGGCAAGAGCAAAAAAAGCCATCCGTATCGTCATCACACTAGAATACCTACCTATACATGGTAATTAATTTTTATAATTTTAGTATTTTTTACATCTTGATTTTTTAAAGTTATGAGTATTGAATATAGAATTAGATCAGCAACCCATTACAATCGTGATATGCTAATTGCGGATTATCCACATAATTTTTATAGAATCGCATGCAAGGAATTGCCTGCTTATTTAAAAGACTTTAAATATCGGGACGGTTTTTGATTGGGTCTCGAGCCCTTTTTCTATTTTGCATGCAATTTAATTTGTTCGACAATTTAACGTGCTTAGAAGATTCGTATTCTAACACAATAGCGTTTTGCTTCACCGACGTGTCTCGTATGAAAGAAAAGCTTTTTAATTTATGTAATTACGACCGAAGGGCATTTTATAATATTAGCGAAAGCATCTCGGCCGGTATTAGGTTGTTTAGATTTGTAGATCAATCTGCCGTATCGCCATTAAAAACAGTGTTTAATTTTCAGTATAAATGTGAAAGTGACATTTTCTTTTATGCAATTCTAAGAACCGATTGCCTATACGTGGACTTAAAAAATAGAGAATTCGTGTTTTCAACTCAATTTATTAATTCTATGTTGATTTGCAGAAAAACCCTCCGCATGCGCTTGCATGAAATCGGCGATTTATTTGTCTATAGTAAATGTGTTAGAACGACAGATGTATTTTCTATAAAATCAACTAAAATTACAGATTCAGAAAAATATGCTATATACTTATCCTTTTGTATAAGATTTTAAACTCGTACAAATTGTTAGAATAAAACGGGAACTGCATGCCGAATTAGAAGCCATTTTATGGTCCTGCGATTTATCGCCCAAAGACGATACGCCGAACGTATTAGTAAAATTGCACGGTTCAAAATACAGAAAGTTGGCATTGAAATACGAAAAAAAATGTTAACTAACAGAAAAATCGAAGCGGACGCGGGCGTTTCGATGTGTTGTGATCAGATGCTACAGTTGTATCGAAAAGTGCACGCAATTTTAACGAAATGTCGTAAAACTAAAGTATTTCGCAATTGGGTTCGAATATTAAAATCACACATTCACAACACCGAATCGATTTTAAGAACGGTGAAACAAACTTCTTCTTCGCTCTCGGCTAGTTATCTGAATCTATTCGAAAATCTTCTATGCCATATGAAAAGATATAAAATGCTATTTAAAAATCTATTAAAAACTACTGCGGCAGAATGTTCCTAAACAATGGATGTATTCTCGGAGCACGCCTCGACATTCTGAATTGGTTTGGAAGCCGATCGTGTCTGCGTTTAAATCGAGAATTCAAACAGCTCAAATTATTAATGTTGCACATAAAGATCTTAATTTATTTATCGAAGATTGTAAAAAACTAATTTTATCCAAATTGTATACGATTTTTAAAAATCACTCGGTAAACCTTAAAATTAATGTCGTGTTAGCGTGCGATTTTTCAAATTTTCCGTCGCGCTCAACGAAAATGAGTTTCAAACTAGGTATTTTTCGACGCCCAACTTTTAATTTGTTTCGGCAATTTAGAGAAGTTTAACGAGTGGTTTGCGTGCAATATCGCAACACGCTTGTTGGATAAAATAGAGAACGACGCAATGCACGGGTCAGGATTCACGCTATCCGAAATATTATTTTAAATGTTAATATTAATAAATGCTATGATATGTTTCACGCGAGTTGTTTCATGCCTCTTCCTATCGCAATTCAAAACAAAAGGCCTGTTTAAACATTAGAAACAATGATTTTCATGCTTTTATTGGAGCGTTTTAGCCGGAATAATTAAGCCTACAGCAGGTAAGCATGCTAATCGCACAACTTCGTATCCGCATTTTGCAGAAATTTTAATATGAAAAATTTCGTCAGCCCCATGCCTATATCGGATATATCGAAATTCGAAAAGCAGAATGATATTTCTGTAAATGTTTTGCTCTTATTTTAAAACGCGCTCGATACATCGTAACACCGGTACAATTAACTAGCCAAAACGAGATAAACACGTTAATCTGTTAATTGTTGAAGATGCGTATGTCGACGAGTCGTCAAAATTTAATTCTGACGACGGCGAAGACGTCAACGGCGACGAGGACGACGACGACGGCGACGAGGCCGATAAAGTTGGAAAAAGTTTGGAAGAATTAAAAAAAAATATTAAAGATTATAAACGGGGCGTTAGATATCATTATTGTCTTATAAAAAATTTAGCCTCACTTGTGAGAGGTCAATTAACTAAACATACGGGTCACTTTTACGTATGCGATAGATGTCTCTCCTATTTTACGATCGCAAACGTCTCGATGCCCACGAGCAAGTATGCGAAAAACTTAACGAGTGTCGTGTTATTTTACCCTCCGAAAAAACAAATATTTACAATTTAAAGATTTTAAGTATAAAATACCTGTGCCGATGGTGGTTTATTCTGACATAGAATGCCTTATTAAAAAAACGGAAAAAGCTTCCGAATCAGAACGCACTTTCAAATACCAGGAACATATTCCGTTTTCAATAGGATATTATTTTTATTGTGGATATGACGAATCTCTTTCATATTACAGTTCATACACGGGCACAGACTGCATTTCTTGGTTTGTGCGACAATTAAAACATATTGCCATATGTTATGGGAGCGCATTTTTAAAACGAGCCTGCTACGTCCTCTATAGATGCCTCGACGGCAAAAACGTGCTTTATTTGCGAAGTCGATTTCTTGCCGGACGACGAAAAGGTTATCGATCACGATCACATGAATGGTTCTGTAAGAGGTGTTGCGCATAGCAGCTGTAATTTAAATTTTAGGTTATTTCCAATTATTCCCGTAGTCTATCATAATTTGAGCAATTATGATGCTCATTTTATTATTAAAGAGCTTGCTAACGCTTTCGAAGGCCCCATGAATATAATACCCTTGAATAATGAAAATACATAACATTTTCTAAAAATACAACGACGCAAATGTGACGTTCAGATTCATAGATTCCTTTCGCTTTATGGCAATGTCATTGGAAAAATTAGCATGCGAGTTGTCTTTCGATGACTTTAAAGTTTTAAAAAGGAATTTAGCTCGCTAAACCCGGATCGCATTAAATTGCTAATGCGCAAGGGTATTTTTCCTACGAGTATTTGGATGACATTTTGAAATTAAGCGAAGAAAATCTTCCTCCTATAGAATGTTTTATAGCAATCTTAATGAATCACATATTGAAGAATCGGAATATATTCATGCGCAAACCGTATGGAGCACTTTTAAATGCAAAAATTTAGGCGACTACGCGGACCTATATTTAAAATGCGACATTCTTTTACTTTGCGATATATTCCAAGACTTTAGAAAAATTGTCTTGAAACATACAAATTGGATCCCTTAAATTTTGTGACTTTGGCGAGCTACTCGTGGTCTAGCATGTTATTATATACTAAAATCAGGCTAGAACTAATTTGTGACGTCGACATGTTTTTAATGATCGAAAGAGGCATTCGGGGGCTTACTCAAGTCGTAAAACGATATGTAGAATCCAATAATAAATATTATCCCCAAACGTATGATCCATCCAAGCCGAATAAATTTTATTTTACGGAGATATTAATAATCTCTATGGTCATGCCGAATCTTGCTATTTGCCTTACGGGGATTTCAAATGGCTAACGCCTGAAGAAATATTAAAATTTAATGTTACAACGGTGAGCATTACGAGCGATAAAGGTTATATTATCGAATGCGACTTGGAATTTCCTACGGACATTCACGACGCTCAGAAAGAGTTGCCGATGTGCCCAGAACAGGACACGCCTCCGGGCTCGAAATTTTCAAAATTAATGTGCACTCTCACGAAAAGTTCAACTACGTTGTGCATTACAGAAATCTCCAGGTTTATTTATCTGCGGGCGTAGTTATGACGCGCGTTCATAAGGTTTTAGAATTCGGTCAGTCTCCTTGGTTGAGACCGTTTGTCGAATTAAATACAAGAATGCGCACGGAAGCTAAAACGGAATTTGCACAAAATCTATATAAATTTGCAAACAATTCCATTTTGGTAAAACAATGGAGAATGTTAGGAAAAGACGCGTCATAAAATTAGTGACTTATTGGAGCGGTCGGTATGGTGCTCTATCTTTAATTTCCAAACCAAATTTCCATTCGGCAACGATTTTTGACAAAAATCTGGTCGCGATCGAATTGAGCAAAACAGAGATAGAGTTCAACAAACCTATCTACATAGGTATGGCCATCTTAGAATTATCAAAATTGAATTATATAATTTTCACTACGATTTCATGAAGGCAAAATTTGCAAATAATTGCGAATTATGCTACATGGACACCGACAGCCTTTTGTATAGTGTGACGTGCAATGATTTCTATGAAGAGTGTATAAAGACGAATCTAGAAAAATTTGATACGAGCGCTTATGATCCCGATAACATCTATAAAATTCCTTTAATTAATAAAAAAGTCATTGGTCTTATGAAAGACGAAACTAGAGGTCGTATTTTAACGCACTTTGTAGGCCTTCGATCGAAAATGTACTCTTTAAAAATAGAAGGCCGTGAGATAATAAAGAAGGCTAAGGGTGTTAAAAGTACATTATCGATCAGCAAATCTGTTTCGATCACTATCTCGATACGTTACGAAATAAAGTAGTTATAGAACGAGATCAAAATAGCATACGATCATATTTGCATAAGGTATATTCCATACGTCAGACGAAAATTGCTTTAAGTTATCAAGATGATAAAAGATACATTTTATCTAACGGAATAGATACTTTGCCTCATGGGCACTATCTAATAAAGGACCTTTGAATAAAACCATATTTTATTTTGTGAATTGCATGTTTATTATAAAAAAATAATTAAAATCTTGTAACGAGAAAGAAATTGCATTGTCTTTTGTATTTTTATATTATAAAAACCGCATTGTATTTTTTTAATTTTTATATTATGTATAAAATTAATTTAAAAATATATTTTAAGCGCTGTTGTAGAGGCTCTCTTTGTTATATTGTAATCAAGAAAAAGCATTGTATTTTGTTATTTTTATATTTATTATAAAAATTAATTAAAATATTGTAACAAGCCAAGATAAAAAAACTGCATTGTATTTTTATTTTTTATATTATGTATAAAATAAACTAAAATAATACATTTTAAGTGCTGCTGCATGTCAAAGTATCGCAGTTGTAGCGTCTCTATCTTTCTTATTTTTACAAAATAAAAAAAATGTATAATAAAAATCAAACAAAAAAAGAAACAAATTTTTATTTTTGAAATGTAACATATTTATATAATAAAAATATAAAAACAAATGTTTTATTTTTAAATGTAACAATCTATATAAGATCAGCTTTTGAATCCAGGAAGGCTCTTGGAAGCCCAACCATTTGACGAGAATTTTGGTTCCTTTTCGCCTTAGTATTTTCTCGATAAGGTAAATATTTGGAACTTTCGTTTTCTGCAGCTCAGCTTCATAAAACTGTCCCAATACTGGATCGCCATGCATGTCGACGAGTAAATAAGTAGTCGGATTTGCTCGAAACACTTTACATATTTTAAACGTCTCCTCGCTCCAGTTTGCATTGTAGCCCTTAGAAAAATACTTCTATATTTTGAAATGCGTACAAAGTCGTCCACGGCATAACGAGGTTTTCTAGTCGCCAGTTTTAATTTATCGTAAACTTTCAGACGCGTTTTCGCGGTCACATTTTGGGTTTTCTTTTAGTGGTCGAATGCACCGTATCGTTGTATTTCGATACAATCGAATCGATTATATCAATCCACTTCCATTTGCCTCTCAGACTAAAAGCTTTATACAGTTTGTTTTTTATCGTTCTGATTGCACGTTCTACGATGGCGGCTTTGATTGAGCTATATGTGGAGTAATGATTAATATCTCCATATTCCTTCATCAGCCGTGCAAATTGGCCGTTATAAAATTCTGTACCATTATCTGTTTGCAGAATTTTCGGTAAAGGCGGCCGCGATCTTTTAATTTCATTTAGAATCTCGCGCATCGCAGATGTGACTTCATGACCATTCTTGGATTTAAGCGGTCTCGTCCATAAATATTTCGAATAGCAATCGATCACGAGTAGAATATACTTATGCCCTTTATTATATTTCGAATATGGAATAAATTCAGCAATATCGGCTTGGAATAAGTCGTGATAAGATTTGATGATCGTTCTTCGACGTGGAAAATTTATTCTAACCCCTCTGTGCAGTTCATCCACTAGTATTTCCTTATCGTTATATTTCTTAGACATTTTAAGGTTTGACACGAGTATGAGAGTTAGACGACGAGGCTTTATCTTGCTCCAATAACACGTGCAGGTGTCTTATAACGTCGGTATTAATTTTGTGAAATTGTAAATCGTCTCCAGCAGACGTCTTGACTCCGTCTAATTTCAAGTGGTTGAAAATCAGGAAGTTCGTGTTTAAAACAACTTCGTTCAACACTTGAACGACCGATTGCAATACATCTCGAATGATCACGTTATCGCGGTGAATGGCGACACCTTCGATAAGATTGTGTATTCTCGCGTTCACATAGAACTTAGAAACGGCATCGTGCTCATCTTCGGCCTCGCCTATGTTGACAATTCTCAAGCCTCGAGAGTCGAAGTTCTTGGCCTTACCGTCGTCGATCGTGGTTAGTTTCATAAAATTTTGCGCTTTTTCTGACAACGTCGAGTCCACGTATCTCTTGTTAACGGCATCGCCGAGCTCTGCGGGTCGTGCAAATTTACAATGGATCGCGATTTCGCGTCAAATTTAAGTTTCTTATTAGCATGCGTTTTTCCCGAAGATGAAGCGGTCAAACATATTTCCAATGCTTTGCCTATACGCAGATTGAGTTCTTCGCTGCAAAATTTTAAGTTTACGCCGTCGTTTGATTTTTTAGGATCGGCCAAATTCACTATTCTAAAATCCTTCAAGTTAAATATTTTCTCGTCCTCGTCCAATACCAAGGCGCTTCGTTTATTTACCGCATCCGTTCCGGTCACGGGATTGCCTACGTTGCAATGTTTTCTATTTTCTATGTTGAAATCGCCTTCCGGAGTTAGTTTAAAGCCTACACCAGGAGGCCCGCGCGCAGCGGTATTACCAAACCCTCCGCCTCCAGAGTCTCTGGCAACATACGCTCTTCCAAATTTATCGACGACCATTTTATTTCTGAGACTATTCTATAGAACGTGTATATTTTATTAGGCGATTAATTTCGCCTCCTTTAATTCGGATATAATAGAAAGAAATTCGTTTTGATTCTGAGAGCTATTGTTGCCCGCCGAACGTTCGGCCATCAACAAACGAAGCCGGCTCACCAGCTCGGCCGGCGAGTCCCAATGAACGTATTCTATCTCATGATTAGAATTATCGAATTTTTTGTATCGCCAAATTCTGCTTATATTACTCGATGGCTGTCTTTTTTTCGATAAATTATCCATACCGAGACCTTTCTTTTTCTTCGTTATTTTGGATCGTAATTGCATGGGAATCGTAGGAGTCGCCGATGCTGTATTCATCTCTCTTGACAACAACGACGACGGTGACGGCGACGAAGCATGCTGCGGCGAGGAGGAGGCGTAGATATTGTAGTCGCCACGGGCGACGGTGTTAAATTCGGAACGATATAATTTTTATATTTGGGCGTTTTAGGCAGATCCTTGCGAAACAGTTTATTATATGCATTGGTTTTCTTCAAAATATCGATGTAATTTTTACATCTAGCTCGGAAGGATTGCCAGCAGGCGTTTTCTTATTCGAAGGATTTTCTTATAAGTTAACAATCGAAGTAAGCCCTCCGTAATAGGATATTTTTATTTCTAATATTAATCGTAGATCCGTCGTCTGCAATAGCTAACTCTGAATTGCCCATAGACCATTTATTCAAAAGGTCGTCGTATTGAATGCCGATTCCGGTATCGTCTATATTGGGATCCTCGCTTTTGGGCAGGATGTCGGCATACTTTTTAAGTAAGGCATCTGAACCGTCGCCGACATTATCAGATTTGTGCTCCGCATTCTGACGTCGAATATAATTAGGATTTTTACTTGCAGAGAATTTTGATAGCGATTTTAACGGTTCTAGTAATTGAGCATGCTTCATTCCGTATTTTAATTGAGCTCGATTTTGATCTCGTTTAAAATCTAAAACTTTTCTTATCGTTTTAGTGGCCTGCACTACGGCTCGATTTAAATTCGTAGAGTGACGTCGTCGTCGTCCTCGTCTCATCGCAGCCGCAGACATTGCGTTGATGAAAGTTCGCTCGAACGTCGTGATTTTAAATACATATGTAATGATCGAATCCTTTACGGTAGCGGCCCTCGTTTATAGCTTTTCTTTGTCTACCACTAAGAATCCGTATCCGGCTTTATTGCCATCGCCGTCTTTTTTCCCACGCTAGACGGCACATCTTTTGAAATCTTCGAAGCTCATGTCGGTATTAATGTGCTCCGAATAGATATGTCTTAAGTTCATTTCGTCTTGCAAAAACTATAATTAAATTTGTATTGTCGCGAATAAGATGCTTCGGTATTCTTGCATACGATTGGCTGAGGTAGAACGCGTCTATATTCTTATGACGGCTCATTGAAAATATTGACGAATCGCGTTTTGTTCGTGACATTGAATGTCGTCGAAATTGAAAATCGAATTACTCTTAGCATCTTGCGGTGAAATTATTTCAGAATTTTCGCTAAATTCGTAATAGCCTAGTCCCTTGATCGGTCTCAAAACTCGACTCAAAAATCGTATTTGGGCTGAAATAGCGACTTGGAGTAAATGTAAACGTATTCAAATTCCAATCCGTTGGGTGCCAGTAACAAACTCAAAATCAGTTTTGTTTTACCGCACGCAGAAGGTCCGCATACGATGCATCTTATGCTGGCCGGTAAGAGATCTACGTGCTTTTTGCGCGTTCCAAAATAGGAATAAGGATCATCCTGCTCGACCGTTAGATCCATATTTGCAACCGGTAGAGATTGTTTCTGTTTAATAACCTTCATGTCTATTATTCGCTAATATGACGCGTAACGATTTCCGTAAACGGATCGTATTCGAATATAGAGTCGTGCAAAATTAAGCAGTATGCTTTAGTGGTTTGATCGAAAATGTTGCTGGATTCGATTTTGAGATGTATATCGACGGCCGAATTTTTAATAGATTCTTCTTGACGACTGCAATCGATCACAAACACGGGACAATTGCCAAATTGCTGATAGTCGTTCAAACAACACAAAGCGTAGCTCAAATTGCTCGCGCCTGCATAATAGTTTTCCGGAAATTTCGAATAGTGCATGAACGGGGTCGAATAATCGTTATTGGCAAAGTCCGAATTCATATCTTGAAGTGGAAATTCTTGGGAATTAAGGTATAGTTTTAAATTTGTCAGATTGCAGTGATCGAACTGGGCTGCCGATTGCTTCGCATTATCATACTTGCCATGCTGAAGAGTAAATAGAATCCATCGAGGTTTTTCTAATTCGTTCGAATTCTTAATACGCCAAACGTGAATTTTCGAAGACGGAAAGAACGGCAACTCGTGAAGCTCCCAGCGACGAAAGTAAACCACAATTCTGGGATTTTATGCAAATGATGGAATAAATTTAATTTCGATTCATCGCTAAGCTTTAAATGCGGAACCTCCCACGATATTTTAGTAATTTTAAATGTTAGCTCGTTTTCGTCGCTCTTGTAACAATTGACGTCGCTCTTGGATCTAATTAAAACAAGCTCTTGCGGCATGTTTACGACGGCTCGTTTATAATCCTCGCAAAATCCAAAAATATGCTTTAGAGGCACATTGCACGAGAAGCGTCCGTTCTTAAAAATGTCGGCGTTTGTATCTCCTCGAGGGTCCCAGGTGCTATTGCTCAAACCGTTGAATTTTTTGTGATACGAAGCGAGACCCTTCATCGTGCACGTTATACCAGGCTGCTTACAAACGTCGACCACATGCGTGCTCCCCATTTTGTACTGTATTTCATCGAACAAGAATAATATTGCGTTGTTCGTTATCGTATACGGTTTACCTTCGGTTTTCACCGAAAACGTTCCCTTAATATTAATGTAACTGTCGTAGGTTGCGGTTATAGCATCGGAATTTTGGATTTCTATAATCACTCTATCGCTGTGGTCTGTGTTTCGCGTGAAGGGTAAATACGAATAATAATCTTCTTTCGAAATTGTCTCTTCGTAGCGAGGCCTTTTGAATACGTCTAATTTGGCCACCTCGTCGAAACGTAATTTCTTCAAAGGAGAACTAATCACCGACGAGATGTGATCTGCGACCATTTTCGTGCTACTACCAAAATCACCACGTATTTTACCGCCACGTTTAGCCATTTCTAGTACTTTTTTTCTATCTCGTATTCAAAAGCTTGTAGCCGAGCGCTTTTAAGAAACTTGCGTCTGCGCGACTAAGAGCGAGGTTCTTCTTCCTCTTCTTTTAATATGATGTCGCTTTTTCACACCTCTTCCGCTTTTTATTTCGTTATGGCCTAACGATGATTTGCGTGCGACTGCAGATTTCGAGAACGTTTTTTGCGTTTTATATAGGTTTGTTTTTGAGGAAGAAGAAGAAGAAGAAGACTTCGGCAGCAACGACGATAACAATGCCCAACGCGCGGATTTTTCTTAGGTATATTGACGACTGCGGCTAACGTCTGTTGCTGCTGCTGCTGATGCTGACGCTCGTCATCGTAAACGACGCCCATTTTTAACTTAATAATAATTTTATTATTCGCGTCTTAGCTCTAGGCGAACGCAAAGGTACGTATCCTTCGAAAAATTAACCGCTTCACCCGTATGATCCACCAGTCTCAACGTAATGTTATCGAATTCGTCCACGCACAGAGGGAAACGAATTATATTGCTGGGTTGTTGTTCTATGCTGTAGCCTGGGGGCACGGTTAGGCCAAATTCGTAAATGCTATGACAAAGTTGGTTATTGCGGTACGCTCCCGTCGTAATGTTAGTATCTACGAAAATATTAGATACCGAAATTATTTCCACATCGCGATCGGACGTATGCGAACGACCTTCCTCTAAAATTCGATCATAAAATCCCAGCATTCGACCGATGTTGCCGCGCTTCGTGAAGTCTACGGAGCATTTCGATTTTATTTCGCACTTTAGGGTATTATTATTAGCTCTTAAAGAAAACAAGCCGTCGACCAATCCGTCGTCGTCCAAAGTTACGGACGAATTAATTTCTTTGTTGGCTTTAGCCGACTCCAATATCTTTTTTCTCAGGAACGTGTTTAGCTCGTCTATTTCGTAGCATCCCTCGTCGATGGTGATTTCTTTATCTTTATCGTAATAGAACTTATTATTTCCCTCGTAAATATTTCGAACGGTGTTGCACGTGTAAAGACCCACCAAGCCGCAGGTGTACGTACCGCCATCGTTCAGTCTCACAGGTGGGTATAGCGTACCGCTGCTGATGGTATTTCCATACCCGAATATCGTGAATGTCTTAGACATGACTGTAGCGCTCCGAGGGCATTATGGTTCTTTTATGTAAAAATTTCAACACTAAATGACCACACACGATCGTGTTAAAGTCTTGCTCCCTTTCCACGTTATAATATATATCGCTACCGTGAAAATATCTTAAGACTTCCTCGAGAGGCCTCAGGTCTCCGAAACTATCGAAGTATATCACCGTATTGGCCCTTTTTTTATAACCGACCCAATGCGTGCCCGGACCGGATCCATCGTCTAAATTTATAATACCACTTTCGTTTCGCCACGGCGGTGCTAAGCTTCCGTCGCGTCTTTTTAGCGGCAACTCGTCTCGCATGTACACGCCTCTAAAATACGGAACACCTTTAGCATATTTGTGCAGATCGAGATCGGTCAATGCGCGCATGGGAGGTGTAAGGGTGGTGGTGGTGGTGGTGGTGGCGAGCTTAGCATTCCTCGGCACCATCGAAGTCATCCGTTTTTTGAATCCCCCGGATAAGGTTTCAAGTACAAGGCGCTACCTTTCTTGTGAGGCTTTAAATACAATCCGCTGCCGACTTTTTTCTCTTCCATGGCTCTGTTGTGACGCGCGTTCTCGTCGAAATACCTCTTTGCATTTTTGGCCGAATTGATGGCGTTTGCGACGCTCGACGCTCCGCCGGCCAGTTCTCCGAGCGCCGAAAGACCCGCAAATATCGGAATCAAAGGCCATAAGCCTCCTCGCTTGGGCACCGGTATTATGCGCGGTACTTTAATTTTCGAACGACCTCCCATCCTGTTGACTATAATTTTTGCAGCATTCATCGCGCTCGAAATGAGACGATTATGCGAAGCATCTCCGTGTCCTTTACTCTTGATGCTTTGTTTTCTGATTTCTTTAGATATTTTACTTATAAGACCGCCTCTGAAGGAGCATTTTCTGCCGACGTTACCGTTATTGTCTTTGAATTTACCCGAGCATCGACGTACTCGACGTCGTCGTTTTGTCGTCGTCGTCGTCCTCCTCGCTGTCGACGATCCAGTTTCACGGCCATTTTCTTGTCTATTCCCATTCCTAGTTTGCGTTTCGCTTTCATTGCAGCCGTTACGCCCAACGCTGCGAGCTTCTCGGACCACTTAGAATCTTTGGCCTTGACTCGCCGCCAAGCCGCTTCTTGCAAGACCTTGTCGGCCTCGTGCCTGCGCTCCACGTCTTTGTGATGCGAATACGCGATGTCGTGCTGCTTGCACGCTTCGTCTAGAGGATTAATACCTTTGTCTCCGCGATTTAAACGCTCTTGTAGCCTGGTTCCGGGACCGCAGAAGTTATGACCAGGAAGGTGCAGTTCGAAGGGCAATTTATTTAAGAGGTTGTTGAACAACCCTTCACCCCGTGTACCAACATTGACTAACATCTCTCCTGCAATAACGTAACAATTTAATATATATATATATATATATATATATATAAAAATAACTGCATACAGAATAAATTTTATTTACAAAAAGGATCATACACTATCTTTAAAATACAAAGGTTTCATTTCGACATTTAAATTCTTTTGATATAAACATAATACGTCATCGACAATTTCGTGAGGGAAATGGCGCGTGATTTCTAATAAGCCGAGTCTGTTGATGTCGTAAAGAACGTTTAGGGTACTTAGGGATGGATTTCCAAATACGTATTCGCTTATCATCTCGACTCGACATAAGATTTGATCCTGCACGTTCGAATAAAGTCCAGCATCCTCGAGGAGGGGGACGCCTTCACCTCCATCGTCGTCGCCGTCGCCGCTACTGCTCTTGCACCTGTTATACGCGTAAGCTCCGAACTCTTCGGGAAGGCAAGTGGCGACGCACTCTATATTTCTATCGTAGAACTCTTGAAAATCTTGTCCTTTCAATATTTCTAATTTGAGCATTATAAGAGGCGCTAGAGTAAACACTTTTGCAAATTCTTCGCGGAGAGAGAAATTCGCGCAACATTGTATCCGGATCCTGTTGTTGTTGATTCTAATGCGGCGAGAGCCGCAGCAGTTTTGCACCTCGACTCTATGAATGGACTCGTATTCGTCTTTAAATTCCACTTCCAAGTATCCGTCGATCGTCTGATGCATTTCACGCCTCCAGTGCCATACGTCTGCGACTACGGAGGCGGCGGTAGCGCCTGCAGATGCAACCGTGGCAGTATCCGAGCGGTTGGAAAAAAATTTTCTAAATTTATGTTCGATATTGATAGACGACAAATCTTTCCACTCGTTTTCGTCCATTTGCAATTCGCCTTCTTTACAAAATCTGTTGGGGCATATAAGTCTGATAACAGGGCTAAAATCCATATTGCTCTTTCGTTTGGTTAAGCCCACTTCGATCGTATGACCGTGAGCGCACCATTGCGCATTCTCCTTGGAGGAATTCAATCGGTATTCGGTGCTACATATCAGGGGATCCATCGCCTGATCGTTATCGTAGACATGAATACCTGACAAAACTTGCGGCGATCCAGATACTGCACACGTAGATGATGATGATGACGAAATTACGTCATCATCATCGTTATTTAAAAATACTTGACTGTCGTCACCACTTGTATGATTATTTTCGTCTTGAATATACTTCACCATAATTGCTATTTAATTAAGTGCAAAATTTCACGCACACATACACACCCTGAACGAAGATACCTCCCGGTTAGAACTGAAAATTATTTTGCATGCGTAGGTTTTCGTTCGAGCTCAAACGATGTTGCTCATGCGCGCATAGTTTATTTTTATATTTGTAATAGATGTAGTATGCCCACGCTCCTATTAATTGCATAAGTACGATGTGTTCTAAATACGTCCATACACCATCTGAACTATCAAATTCTCGATCTTTTTTTTTTCTCGCTCTCTCTTTCTCTTTCGAAGGCGATTCGTTTATGATTCCATGGCATGACGTACCATTCGGTCTCCGTAAAACTGCTATTATATTTAAATCTTATTTTAAACATCAGAAAAGGATCGATGCCAACTCCGTCTCCGACACAATTGCCCGCGGATCCATTGTTCAACCATTCGGCACCGTCGTCGTCGCCGTCCTCGCCGTCGCCGGATCCATCTACGTTTTCTATTTCTCGTCGTCGTTGAAGGCGTCCTCCTCCTCCTCCTAGATAACTTTTATAAATTAAAAGGTCTCTCGATACCGCGGACGATGACGACGACGACGACGTCTCTGATGATGGCGATAAGGGAACCTCTTCCGAATGGTTCTGTTGCTGCTGCTGCCATTGCTGTTGCAGCTGCATGGTAATTAATTCCATACGTTTCCAATCTTTAGAGCGAGAGCATCTTATTTGTTGTTGTTGTTGTGACGACTCGGACTTCGACAATGCCAAAACGTCTTTATTTTCAACAACCTCGAAACATACGAATGCATTCGGAGGATCTACGGGAACCGGATTTCTTTGCCAGGAGGGCACGCTCGGTTTAAATATGTATAGGTAATTATTACATATTAAAGAGTAGGCGAGATATGCTGCGACGGCTGCGGGCGGTCCTTTAGGAGTCATTTCGAACAATGAGCATTTTAATTGCATTCATAGATTTTTATTGCAGGGCTGCGATGTGTTGTTGTGCGCGCGTACATATGGGGTAGAACATGCGCATTCAGGACACGATTTTATTTGCAGAGGAGGTACATCTATCTGATCTGCATGCGACGACGATTGTAAGCCATGCGCTAAACAATAGCGATGCGTCCATAATTGTTTTGCAAATACTCCGGTAATTTATCGAAATTTCTGGCGACGTCTTTACTTGCATGCCTCTCGATATACTCGAGCGGTAATTTCGTAAGATCCTCGACCGTCAACATTCTTCTATATTACAAACGTATATGATTATTAAAAATAAACATATCATCTCGTAGACAATTTTCTTATCCCCCTTCCTTAAGAATGCATACTATAGGTTCCTGCATGATTTATATTGACGCCTAAATTTAATATTCTCGAAAGAGCTAACCCGCTCTGCTTTTCGGTATATTCGTCCAGTTTATTGTTCAATTCCTGAATGGCTTCGGGTTTAACTTGAGTTTGAAAGTCTTCAATTTTTAAAATTTTATAATTTTAGTAGTAAAATGTCTGAGCGATGACGACGATGATGATGATGACGATGTATCCACGGCTTCTGAAGACGATGATGTTGATGCGTTGGGCTTTACGTATTCACCGTTAAACACGAAATTAATTTTAAGAGATCCAAATTTTCTCAAACATTTTCTCAAACGTCGCTCTATTAGGGCGAATGCATCTTCTAAAAATTGCATGGGATCTATGTGATATAAATTGACCACAGCACTCGAACGTATCCTGCGGGCGAAAGCCGATTTCAAATCGACCCACACGATATTGTTCGACGTTCTACGTCTTTTGACATTCTTCTTTGATGTTAATCTATCGAAATTTTCAGCAGGATTGTCGACTTCGACGTCGTTCGCATAACCCTCGTCGTCGTCCTTCGCACTAGTATTATCGCCGGATCCATTCTTTTACTAATACCTGCCCCTCTGATCGCCCTATCACGCTTGCTTTTGCATTAGAAACGATCTGATTACATTTCAGATTTAGCAGCATCGATTCATAGTGACGTTTTCGACCTACGTTGCAAGCACTTTTCAATTGTTTTAAAATTGCACGCGTTGAGGTAGGCGCGTCTGGAATTTTAATTCGTCCGAAGCTTGAGACATTTTTTACACTTTCGACACACGATGTTTACCGTTCGAATAATTACACAATAATAAATAGAAAAATATTTTGGATATTCTTTTTACCAAGACGACGAAACTATTATTCGTAGTAGGGGAGAAATTTTTTTTTCAAATACAAACGCAGCACGCAATTTTTTCTTATCGACACCTGTAATAAAAAAACCCTTGCGGTTATTTCCCCAGCCTTATTCTTCTTATACTTCATCATAATTGTCTACGACACATCGAGCGTAACATTTTCAAATTATTAAAAGATTACTTGAAACGTCTTGCACGTGTCCGATGAGATAATCCCGAAAACACACTCTTAAAACAAAAACACGTTCGCACCACTTGCGCGCCCCTTACGATATTTCGTCTTAGACTAAAACACGCACGCCCCCCCTACACACCTATACACATAACGATACATACCTTTCTTTTCGAAAATAAAACAACAACAACACCGCCCCCCCGATCGATATCTACACACACACTTTTATCACGAGGGCGGCACGACTTCCACGTTAACATCACCGACAAACCATACATACCCTACACCCTACACGCACACACCTGCACATACATACCTCTCTTTTATATAATACGCACACCCTTTACAAGATATTTATGATCCTTTTAAAAAGGGCCGGCCAGCTTCTCCATAGCCATACTATCGTTATCCTCAAACCTAACTAATACTAACACACACACACACACCTACACATACATGACCTTCACACATACATACTTCTCTTTTCCATAATACACACACCCTTTACAAGATATTTATGACCCTTTAAAAAGGGCTGTCCCAGCTTCTCCATAGTTATACTACTATGGATGTGTCCACTTCCTCAATTAACAACTAAATGAGCCTCATGTGCAAAAAGAATTTCTATATATACTTTTCACCGCGTAATATAAAGGCAAAATTTTAATCGCAATTTAATAGGCATTCAGCAAACTTGTTGGTTCACCATATATTTTTAAGTTTACATGTCCGGCTTCTTCGTTATAGAATAAATTTTTGAAGTAGTCGAGGATTGCAGCATTCACAGTGGTATGTTTTATAACCTATTGGTACGCTACGTCTCCATTTGCACCTCCGCATCTTAATTTCTATTTTCACTTTTATTAATTACGCTTTTTGCTATACAAGACGCTGCTTAGCACCAGAATCGTCAGTTGTTATTCGCTCTTGCTTGCAGCAAGTTCAAAGTGCCTGTATTGATATCCGACTTTGTTTGTAGAAAAACGGAATCTAAGGTATTTTCCTGCGAGGTGTGTTGTGCTATCTTCAGCAGGAGGGATAATTTGCATCGTCACCGTACGAACCTGCACGATTTACCTCCTCTGGCGGTTGAGAAGCGTGGTGCCTTACCAGTAGTTAGTGGACCGACAACCAAACAAAGTCAGGGCGAGATCTTCACATGCAATGTCTGCGGTTTTACGTTTAAGACGAAAAACAATTTAAATCGGCACCATGACACCATGCATGGTCCATCAACGTCAAGTGGTGTTAAATGTTGAGTTCCACCATCGGTAGACGCACCCGCCCTGAAGGTAGCGCGTGTGAACATTAGGTGTGATGCGTGCATGGCGGATGTACCTAGCTTTACGTACGTAGAATATTTACGATCAAATGCACACAAAATGACAGCTGGTACAGCTAAGAATGGGGATGCAGCGGTGCAAATACTCAGCACTGCTTTCAAAACCCGGATTGCAACGTATCGCGTAAAGAACGTAAATGGCGTTGGATTGTAAGAGCTCCTACACCTGTAAGTGGATCGGTTCCAGCGATTGGTTGGTGACAAGTTGGCAACTCATCTTGCTCTTAAGGTAAATTGCGAGTTGTTTGGACTGTATAACAAGATGGGCGGCGAACAACTTACCGAGGACATCAAATCCTTCAACACTAAGAACCAGGTGATCACGCAATCCAGTTACTTGGATGCCATCCACTATTCCTTCATGGAGGCGAAGGTTGCGAAATCTGACGAGTTTCAGGAGAAGGAGTCTGGTAAGTTTTTAAAATAAAATGCGTTGCAGGTTTTTAATCTTTTTAATCTCAAAAGGTGTTATACTTGGACATCAACATCAACATCAACATGAACATGTATACTCCTCTGCGAGGTTCCTCCTACATGGACATGCCAAAATGGGTCAAAGATAGGAAGGCGGTAGTTAATGTGCAGAACGAGGACTCTGCCTGATTTGCATGGTCCATTGTGTCAGCGCTGCACCCTGTCCAAAAACGCCTAGAAAGGGTCTTCAAGTACCCTCACTATGACACCGTTCTCAACTTGGCCGGTATCTAGCTTCCTGTCAAGATCATTGATATCCCCAAGTTTGAGAAACAGAACGATATTAGCATCAACGTTTATGGGGCGGAAGGTAAATCCACTGCATTTCACCCAACACAAGAGGGATCGTCACGTCAATTTCTTGTTCGTGCAGGATGATGAGAAGACGCACTACTGCTGGATCAGGAATCCGAGCAGATTGGTTGGAAAACAACTCTCCAAAAATTGCTTGCACAAATGGATCTGCGATAACTCTTTGATATATTTTTCAACGGAAGTGGCGTTGGTAAAACATGAAAAATATGATTGTAATCATGTTGTCACCAAGACACCCAACGCTTTCAATAACGTCATCGAGTTTACGAATATACCTAAGCAGATGGGTGTACCTTTTGTGATGTACGCAGACTTTGAATCCATTCTAAAACCAATAAGCTTAGCAACACCTGACGAAAGCACATTCTTTACTAGCAGTATGCAGAATCACGAGCCGTACAGTTTTGCATACTACATCAAATGCAGTTACGATGATTCCCTGACTTGTATAAGCTAAATTTATTTCTGACTTTTCTTATTATATCCCACATCGTTGTGTAGAGAAACCAGAAAGTGTAAGTACCAAACCACGTGTAGTTTTAAATGCCTACGCAAAAACTCTATCTCGATCGTTTTAAATGATCATTTGTTTGTTGGGATCGATCTTCAACGAGATATTACCGCAATTTTGTTAGAATCTCGTCTTTATTCCTGTGTTATTACTGCAAATATTTGTCAGAAGTATAGACAAATCCTTGTCAATTCTGATCAACGTGATTATCAACGAATTGCTTCCCGCTCTTTTCCTGATGAGCCTATTCAGAACTTCAAGTTGAATACCGTTACCTATGGTGTAAATGGCGCCCCTTTGTCTTGCCATATGCACTCTCGTGCAGTTGACGGAAGACGAAGGAAATTCCTTTCCCATTGCCTCCATTGCCCTTCGCAATTACCTATATCGATGATATTGCTTCAGGTAGAGACTCTATGAAGTAAACCTTGGCTTTACGGAATCAACTAAGCGCTCTTTTAAAACATAGTGGTTTTGAACTGCATAAGTGGTCTAGTAAATGTTCGGAATTCTAAAGGATCTTCCCACTTCGCAACATTTCGCACTACTCCGCTCCTTTGCGAATCCTTAAACACAGCCTCTAAAAGTTCTAGGTTTTCAATAGAATCCCACTTCAGATACCTTTTATTTTCTAGTTCAGCCAAAGTGTACCGCCTATACCAAGCACAACTTACTTTACAATTTAGCCCGTATTTTCGACCCCATAAGAATTTTATTTACTTTTTTGGTGAAACATTTAATTCAGCGTTTGTGATCTTTAAAATTAGACTGGGATGATACCCCTGCCCCGACTTACTCAGTTTGTATCTTGCTACCTACGCCATAGTTTTCTACGTGTGAAGTGTTTATTTTCGTTTTCTTATCTTTTTCTCCATTGAGGTTCGCTTGTTTGTGCTAAGTCCAACGTTTCTCCACTTCTTACCCTTTCTTTGCATAGATTCGAACTGTTAGCCCCTACTTTGGCCTAGAAACCATTAACCTATACCCTCAAAACTTTTAATCCACATATTACCTTTGAAAAAAATTTTTGTTGGTCTTACTCCATAGTCGTTTTTACTTGGAATCGTTCCCCACCACAACGACGGAGGACATTCGTCGCCAATTGAATTTCCTATATTCAGGAAAATACTTCTCGCGCTTCTTGGCATCATATTCCTTCCACTGAGAATCCTGCCTATGTCGAACCACGTGGTTTGCTACCTTTCCACTTGTGTCGTCGTTCTTTATGGTGGCCTGGTGCATTGCTTCTTCGACACTTATAGTCCACTCATTTTGCCTTTCAATTCTTTGGAAGTTTCCATTGAAGAACGTTCTAGTGTATTGACCGCTGTCGCATCCCCATCTTAGATTGAAACGATTTTAGAAAGTCATTCATCTTTTCAATTTGTAATTCTCATTGTCGCTTGTACTCTACGCTTTGTCAATTACATAGAAAATCCGTTATCAAAATTCACTGAACGTTTGTCCTTTTTCAAGCTCCGTAGCGCTTTGAACCTCCCTGATTAAATACACTCAACAAACTCACTTTTCTATTGAGTTGAATGCCATCCAGGTCGAATCAATTCTAACAAAGACTTCCTAAATTGCTTCCCTTTATTATAGAGGTAATCTTCCGGGTTGGTGGTCGTCTATCTAACGCATCCTTATCCTCCGTCAGGAAATATCTCGCTCTTTCTAGTAAAAGTTTCTTAATGTGATTTGTATATCAACTTTGTTTATCTGAAGTTCTTCCACGCTTATGCTCCAATGGTTGATTTTATCGTTCGACAACGTTTTTGGATTGTTTCAAGTAAACAGTTCATTCGTCGAGTTATGAGTCAGTGTTTGACTTTTTGGGAGAGTAACCTACCACATTGCAGCGTTCTATGGGTCACCTCATTCCATGTTGAGTCACTCAAGCCAGGCCCTGTTTGAATTCGGGGGTTGATTTTGCTGATACCTTCTCTATTACCATGTCGCGAGTCCGCCAAGGGAAGACTAAAGTTTTAAAAGCATATTTATGTCTCTTTGTATGAATGGCTACCAAGACACTCCATCTTAAATTAGTTTTTAATATGTCGAGTGACGCCTTTGAAACTACTCTACACCGATTTATTGCCAGGCTTGACCGCTGCGATCATCTCCACAGTGATTGTGGCACAAATTTTGAGGGTGCCCATAGACAGAAAATTTCTTTTGCTAAATCAGCTGCCATGAAAGAACATATTTCTTCCCACTTTATACCGCCCTCTGCGGGTGTAATGTGGGTTAAAACCTTGCTTCTTCGTACCATAGGTGAGCAAGTTCTGACTTACGAGAAACTAGCCACTGTCTTTGTTCAGATTGAGGCCATCTTAAACTTAAGTCTTCTCATCCCCGGGAGTAGTAACCCCAAAGACTGGAGTTGCCTAACAACAGGCCACTTTCTAACTTTGGCCCCTTTTGTCACTATTCCAGAACCTACCCTTTCTGCCCTTTCGTTCAACCATCTGTTTCGTTGGCAATTGCTCCAGCAAGTTCATCAAGATTTTTTGTCTCGGTGGTCTAAGGAGTATTTGCATACGCTCCAATAACAACTGCCCAAAAGGCACAAAACGTCTCCGCAGGTTCAGGTGCACACCTTAGTGCAAGTTAAAGCCGATAACGTTCCAACCCTTGGACGTATTGTTGCGCTCTATCCAGGAGCTGATGGGGTCGTTAGAGTTGTTACTCTCAAACCGTACAAGGCGAGCTGAAGTGCCCTGTCGCTAAGCTCTGTCTTTTACCTTCGTTGGAGATTTTCATTTATCTACGTACAACTTTTTTGTCTTGGTTTTGTTCGCGTAAATATTTCGTGGGTTTTATTATATTAATTAATTTTTTCCATTCCATCCCACCCTTTATAGTTATTTTCCTCCCTGCATTTTTGTGGGTGGTAAGGTCCGTTTGCATTTATAGTTAAAATTAACTTTAGTCATCGCATAAGATGCAACTTGCAGGTCAATTTCCCTCAGTCCTGTATATAGTATAATCTATGGTTTCTATCGCGATTAACCTTCAAGTAGTTTGTGTGCGGTGTGCCACGATAGTTGTAAAAAGGCTGGTGTGGTCGTAGTTATGGTGCTATAAAAATATTAACGTTTGAGTTCCGAACAATGTCAGCAGTTCCTCGACCTGCCGCGGACGCTTAAATTTGAAGTACTATTGGTAAGTACTTGAATGTTCCGCTTATATAAATTTTGCTCATATTTACAATACCACTATTCCCATCATCTGTGGTAATCGAAGTTAAGGCAGGACAATAAAAGATAAAGATTTGGTTTATTTAAATAAAATATTCCTTAGATAAAGTTGTATTAAATCACATCGATAGAGTTTCGATGTTTAACTTAGTTTAGGCACCATAATAAAAAGTGAATTCTCTTTTTTTTGTATTTTTGTCCTACGCTGATTTATTTAGCAGATAGTCAAATTAGGTTGCACTTTTTTATGGCAGTTTTTTTATAGGAAGTTAATGGTGCAGGCAGATTTTTTGAAAAGTATCATCATAGTTCAACGATGTCATTGCCAAGTATAAACCCCATATAAAAACACAAAGTTGGTCATTGCAACTGAACTACGATGATATTTTTCAAAAATCTGAATGCGCCATTAAATTCCTATTAAAAAAACTGTCTTAAGAAATTGCAAACTAAATTTGACTATCTACTAAAATAAATCAGCTGTTGACAAAAATAAAACAAAATTTATTCATTACTGGGCCTAAACAAAGTTAAATTATGAAACTTTATTTAAGTGATTTAGTACAACTTTACCTAAGGAATATTTTATTTCATTTAAACAAATTTCTTTCTCTCATAATAATGGAGGTTCTCGTGTTGAGAATGTATTTGTGGATACTTTGTATAAAGGTAAATTCAAAAAAAGTTTGATGTAAAGACTAACTACCAAACAGCGGCGTAACTTCAAATTTTGGGCCCGGGAGCAAGAACTTCATCAGGCACGTGAATTATGACAGAGGTATAAAATCTGGATGTGTATGCAAAAATAATTATTGGATATAATCGAAGTTATGTCGTCAATTGAAACACGAAAAAATATTTATTAGCTATTTCGCAACACCTATAAAAAATGTTAATCAAAATTTTCAAACAACAAACAGAAACAACGTCATTATTGCAACACCGTTTAGAAAAGTTTCCTTCTGAATTTTTGATTAGGGAACGTACTGATAATGTCTTCTGTATAAATATTTTGGGCTCTGAGTTTTTCAATGGATATCAATGCTAAATTTGATAATCGATGTTGAGACATAGTGCTACGCAGATAGGTTTTGATCAATTTCAGTTTCGATATATTTTTTAAAATATCAGCTCTTTTGTAATCTATAGTAACGTATCGGTACACGTGACTTTGTTGATCTACTTTAGATATTATCCTGAGTTGAATCTGATATGTAGTTGAAGAATGGCGCTTTCTGGACGTCTTGTAATATGATAAATTTTACTTTTTCTTCTAAAACTGCAATAATATAAATCATAATAACCCCCTTTCGTGCTAAAGTAGAGAGGGTTGTATCGTTTGTTATTCACGTATCTCCTCCGAGAGGATCGATGCTGCGAGGGTTATAAGGTTGTAACAGGCCTAGAATATTCCTATACGTTGCGTTGGCGCCTTTTTGTAACGCTAATATTAATATTACACAAGAAATTTGAGATTTTCGGTGAATATCCATTTTTATGCCACGGGCCGGTTGACGTGTTAAAAAAGTTTCGATCGTCAGCACTTTCTTGAAACTACCACCCGAACGCCTTCGCCATCCGATGTGTATTATTACTGGAAATCGTTTTTCTGATTGTTGGATTGCTAATTCCACATATACGACTGCCGGCCATTCGATCACGAGCTGGCTCAATAGCGTTGCGGTTAAAAAGCACACTTTCGATGCTCGAGGGTCGGGTTTCGTTGCTCAGCTAGGTCTACTTTATTTTTTATTAAATTGTATTTTTTTCAAATTCAATTTTTTACTATTCAGAATAGGAGACAAACAAACTTTCTTAGTGTAGTTGTGGCCTGGAATACCTACATTATCTTTTTCGTTTAATACATTATACGTTGCATTTACTGAAAAAATCTTTAAAACACCTACGTTAATGTTTTTAGGTACTTTCTGGGATTGCTTTAGGAACTGTGCAACGGCGGGCATTTACAGTCTTACGTTAAACATTCATATACGTTAAAACTTTGCGAAACCGTATGCATTACATGTGTCTTGGTGTGCTCTTCTTACTACAAATTTAGCAATAATTAAAGGGGTTTATTTAGATTACATGAACTTTGACAGAGCAGGATGCGTTCAAAACATACCTTAAGTTGTTAACCGCAATTGCTACAGCATTTTGCAATTATTTCACCAATGGGATTTATGTCTGTTGGGCTTTTACTTTTACATTGCTTATTCTAACGCTTTTATTCGCAATGGTAGGAATCATAAAGATTAATTCGTCTCTTTATATTTATACCCTTTGCAACGCATATTTATATTCTTTGCAACGCATATTTATATCCTTTGCAACGCACATTTATATTATTTGCAACGTATATGTATTATATGTCCTTTGTTTTTTTTTCTTTTAACCCTAACTGCTCCTGTCAGACCAAGCTTGATCCTACCTAGATCTATCTGGCCCTAGGTGACCATGATTTGTCTTCGTTACCCTTTAATTCTCTTACTTTGGTCCTTTTGGCTGGTCCTTTTGGATGATCCTTTTAGCTGGTCCTTTTGGCTGGTCCTTTTGGCTGGGCCTTTGGTTGGTCCTTTAGGCTTACGTAATAGTTGCGCAAGTACAGGATCATATTTACTGAGCAGTGTAATAACTGTAATAAATTTTCTTTTACTTTTGCTTTCATCATCTTCTCTATGACACCTTAATAAAATATGCTCTGTAGCTAATATTAAGGTTACATTAACAATACGATTCAACACTTGTATCCAATGTGATTTCTCTTGCCTAATATGTCGTTCTAATTCTTCATTTATAGTTTTATGTTCCTCGAACACTTTAAAAGATAAATATGCATTTTTATGAGGTTGGGAGTGCTCGTGCCTTTCAATACCGCGCCCGGTGTGTTTCCAGTCACCAAACCCCCTTTCCGCCGACGACCATTCATAGTGTTTAAAATAATTATCACCAAAAAGCTAGCATGTTTGACAATATAAATTGTGTTGGGTTGCAGATTAACATAGCCAAGACCTTCGAAGCTTCAATTCAGCATTTGTAATTTTAAAATAGAATGATTTATCGAGTGATCATCCACTAACATTTTTTTGAAAAAGGCCGTCCGACTGCCATGGTTTCTGCATCAAAATAAAATGTTTATCTTCGGTACTGAGTGTAGGCTTTTCTTGATAAATGGCAAAATCAGTCGGGTACTGTTTGGTGATATTCTCTAATTTGATCGTTTCAAGTTTATCTACAGAGCTATCATTGCCTTGTTGGCTACCTATAGGCTTATCTTAATAAAATATGGAGAAATGATTATTTATTTACTTTGTTTTTTTGCTTCTGCTTTAAGTTGAACCGTACTATTTTTCAGCACGTTCACTACCTCCACTTCTACAGATTCCTGAGACACGGGAGTTAAATTTGAAACATCACTGGAACATAAAGGACTCCATTTTCATCGATTTTGAAAAATACTCAGTCACTTTTGATAGTTTACTTAATTGTAATTTTGATTCCTTTTTTACGTTTTTGCGTTCCTCTAAGAGGTTTACTCATTTTGTATTTTGTAGTTTAATATAGGTATTTCTTAATTAAGAAATTGCTATATTATTAAAAATTAAAATGTAAATTAAAATATAATGTAATGTTAAAATATAAAGTTAAAAATGCCATTAAAATGTAAATTAAGAAACATTAAAACTCAAAACTACAATTTGCAACTGCACGGATTTATATCACAAAGTACCATTTACGTTATACATACACATTACACCGCAATAAACCAGCTTTCTAATTTGTTCAAACTGATTAATTTTGTGATCATTAATATCGGCCAAATTCATATTTCTCCATGCTTTTTGTCTGAAAAAATCAACGCTGATAGGAGTCTATTATACTCCTCGATTGAGGGAGGACATCGAGGTAGTAGTTAGATTATAGATGGTTGTCTAGGTTGGTAACGGAATGTGGTTTGTTACTTTCTAAACGGTAACCTGTAAAATGATTTTATACTGACAAAATTGCAGTCTAAGCTGTTCAGCTTAATAATAAATGTTATTATGTGGGAATTTGTACTAGTGAGCATATTTTAAATATAATCGAATGTTTTTAATGTGTTATGTATTCTTAATTAAATAGTCGTACACATGTTATACCGGGCACGGAGTAATAGCCACCAATAATCAAGACTTCCAGAGGTTATGTTTATTAAACTAAAGTAAGAGGACGAACAGATGTGTGTGAAGTTTGCATCTCATTTTTAAAAATCATGATTTTGCAAGTTGTTCCAGATTGTTCTAATCTTGTACAGCATTGTTCCAATTCGACATTATTTTATTCCAAAAGATTCTTCGAAAATTTGGAAAAAACTTCATTTTGTTACTGGTACCCCATTTATCGAAAATCGCAGTTTTGGCCATAGTAGTACATTATTGGAGGAATCACCCCCACATTTGCTCCAGAATCCCACATTTGCTCCCACATCTGGACCAAATAGTTTTCTTCGACTAACCATTTCTCATCTTTCGAGATAAATATATCTTAAATTTTTCATCTTTCGAGATAAATGAGCATCCACATTTCCACACACGAGATAAACCTATTTTTAAGATTTTTTTTACTGCTAACATTCTGGATCAAATAGTTTTCTTCGTCTAACCATTGCATCTTTCGAGATAAACCTATCTTGTTTGGTATCAATTAATATTAGAATTTTCTCAGCTATCCGAATCTCTAGGAATTTTTCAGATAGCAATATCCCTAAGGGAGTTACCCTCATTTTAAGATTTTTTTTTTTACCTGTAGCGACTTTTGAGCGTTCTTATAAATTTTTTTTGTCATGCGATGCATCTTGTTAGTCTAAAATTTTATGTAGAATCCAAATCTGCAAACAGATTTAAAATCGGACCACGCTCTGCAAAGTTACACTTTAAAACTCTCAAACCTTTTAAAATTTTTTGCTCATCTATATATTTAACTTGATTTTTAAAACCTTTTTCGCTACCCAAGGTATATGGTTTAACCAAAAATCTTAAACCGTGGGGATTTTAGAAATAAGTCCTTTACACATTACCGCCTCCTCTATCAGGATCTCGATTGGGGTAACGGTAGCAATTACAGATAATGCTTCCGCGGATACTGCCTTCTCCTTTTAAAAAGATTTGAAAAATATACAACACTTGTACAAATTTGTTAACAAACACCTATATATTTAAATCTATTTACATTCAAATCGATATTTTACGGTTGAACAACACGCCCTGTATATAACCTTTTCAATACCTTAAACAGTTATAGATCTGATATATCTTAGCATGAAAGTATAGGAATGCAATCAATAGAATTACCTAAACATCGGAAAACTTTCGTTTGTAAAATCTAGATAATGTTTCTATAATAAACGGAAAAATGCAGTCTTAATTTAAAATGATTCTACAACTTTCGCTAGATACCAACCATGTTAATTAGTGAATTCATGATTCAGTACCAATTTAGATTCTAATAATTAGAAATTTTGTGTATGACATCATTAACTACCTAAATTTCAGAATTATCAAAATGTAATAAACCACATTAAGTACTGTTCAATAATAATCATAAAACAATATTAGAGTGAAAGTAAATGAGTCTTATTACATATTGATATCCTACATCAATTACCTAAATTACCTTACGTCATGCTGTAGAAGCATTATAATGCAAATTCCGGAAACTTCCAATGTAGCATTAATTCATTTGTAATTATTTGTAATCCAGCAAATATTCTAGATTCTTAACGAACATGTGAATCACATGTGAAAGCTGTATATAATTTCTTTTCTTGGACTTTCTATTAATTATGTTTGAGAATATATTTCAATGACGTACTTTTGAAATCGAAATATAATTGCTTGTAGATTACTAATAACACAAGGTAACCAGCACGTATTTAGGAAAAATACAAACGTCATTTAGTAATATAATTAACGGTTTTCAAAACGTATATAACGCGGTGTAATTAGAAAAAATTCTATTAGTTTCGCACGCTTTTGTGTAAAGCCCGTTGAAATTTTAAACCGTCGTTTCGTGTAGTTATTTTTGTGAAAAGTTTTTGAAGGAAGGTTTAAGGGTAAGTATTATTAAAATATTATTAAAGTAGAACTGAATTTATTTGCAAACACCAATTATTATGTATTCTGTTATTGATTCTTATTTGTATTTTAAAACATTAATTTTTCCAAAGTAATGCGCTGTTTTACAGATATATTTTTCCAAATTTTAAAAGTATGCTTTTAGCTAAGATAAATAAAAAACAATTCTCACAAAATATTTTATTAAAAATTAAATACATTAACAAAAAGGCCTCAATAGCAATACATTTTCTTTAGAACAGCTTAAATTATTCAAACAATGGTTTAAACAGTGATTGTACCTATCACCGAATCTTCTTAATTCTTTGAGCCTTGGAAGTGAGAATACACTTTCCATGTTTAAAATGTTGTTTGATAAATATTTCGATAGTAACCGTCTTTTCTGTTCGCCTTTAACATAGACAGTAGCATCGGGAGGTATGACTTCTTTCAGCAAATCGCCTACATTCCTATATCCACTTGTGGACTGCTCATCCCAGCTGAGCCCATGGATTCTTTGCTTTAACCACCGAACTTGCTTTTTGAAATCATCACTTAGGGTGTTATACTCCACAGCCATGTCCAGTATCTCATGCCATATTACATTATTCGCTACATCCAAAATGGCAATCTCCTTGCAATAGAAATCACTAGTTTTGTATTGATATCCTTGTAAATCGATTATGAAACACATGCTTCCTGCTTCAAATCACGGATGGGAATGGGGTTCTAAGCAAATCTTTTCTATATATCCAGTTAAGGGACTTTACCTCCTCCTTTTATGATTTTTTTCAACCAGGTAATTATCTGGATGATGCTAAAGCAAGTCCGTTTTCTCTAACTTTTACCATCCCCCAACCACGACACTAATAATTCGCGCCCGTGCTTCCGTTTCCGTAAAACTTTTTCCACTAAGTACGTGTCGGGTGCTGCTGTGAGCTGAATTTCATCACCGTAAAAAGCACCTAGAATTGGCCGACCTTCCAAATCTTGTAGCAGATAGGTTGTCGGTCTCGTTTGTTGTACTTTAACAATTTTGAATAGTTCTGTACCCCAGTTTGGGTGAAATCCTCGATTGAATACTGCTTTATATTTTGATATACGCACAATGTCTCGCACCTTATACAACTTCTTGTGACTTTTAGAAACGCTGTTAGCGGTGTAAAGTTTTATTCTTTCCGGATGTTCTTCTGCCTCCATAAGCGTCATGTTAATAGCCCGATGCGGTGTATTATTGTATTCTTACATAACCTTAGGCAAAATATTCGCCCATTTATGACTGACTTGCAAGTAAAATCTCCTGTACAATTTGTTTTTGATTGTTCTAATCAACCGCTCAACCATGCTAGCTTTGATTGCGGAATACGTAGAGTAATGGTTTATCTTATATTTTTGCATAAGATTTTTAAACAAGCGGTTGTAGTACTCTTTCCCAAAATCCGTTTGTAGATTGATTTTTAAGTTATTTTCTCCTTGCAGCATTTTGTCCAATATTTTTTTCATAGCATTTGTAACTTCTGATCCAGTTTTATTTTTTAAAGGTTCTGCTAAAGCATATTTTGTGAAACAGTCCACTGCTATTACAATATATCTGTACCCATTGTTCGCACGCGAGTAAGGCTGAATTTCGCACAAGTCCGATTGGATAAGATCACGTTTCACATGTTTCAGATTTGTATGACGACGCTGAAAATTTTTTCTTGCAGGTTTAAATAATTCCTTAACGATGATTTCTTTACTCATTTTTGCTTAACCCTGTTTCTAAACTAATAGGGTTATCTTTATCCAATTGCACCTTTGACATAAACTGAAGCTTTGGTTTGTAGTATTTGTTTTTTATAGCTGCTGGTGACGCCTCGTAAATCGATGCTATTGCAAGACCGAGCTCCTTCTCATTTGTCTCAGAAGTTGCAGTCAAATTAATAAAAAACTGTATAAACGTTTTAAAGTCAGATACAAGCTTATCCAATTTTTCATTTACATATTGTTTATTAACTGCATCAGATGGCTCAACTGGTTGAGCAAGCATTGCGATACGCTGGCTTCTTGCATTGAAGGCTTTATCTTTACGTTGTATATCATCAGAACTTTTTAGACAGTATGAAAAAGCTTGATTCACGAGCTTGATTACAGATTTCTTATTAACACAATCACTACCGTCTTTAGGATCCATTACATTAACTAACCTTCTTTTACGAAAACTAATTGTTTCTTCTCCAGACTTGAATACTATAGTGCTTCTCTGATTAACACAATCACTATCTTCTTTCGGGTCTGATGAATTCACTAACCTTCTTTGCTGCATATCGTACCCATCACCATCCAACGTTAGCACAAATCCTCGACCTGGAGGACCGCGCCGAATATCAGCATCTTTACGCTCTGAACGTCCGAAGCGGTCGATAGGCATTTTAAAACTGTGTAATTATTTACTGAGCTCACTGTATTATAACTTCTTCTCTCAACTCTTCTATTATGGATACCATCTCGTTAATGTTTTCCTCGCTTGTATTTCCAGCTCGGTTGGATGCGTTCAACAATCTCAGCCGATCCACAAGTTCATGTACATTATTCCAGTAGACATATTGCACCGGCTTTGAATTTAAACTTTTGTAAAACCTATTAAAAAAGCCTAAACCCGATCCCTTAGACTGTTTTCTTCTCTTTGGCTGTTTTCTTTCGGGATTCCTCCAAAATTCGGTGAGATATTTTTGCACATATTTGTTAAACTTTTTGTTATTTGTTGGGAATCCGCTTAAATCGTGCACCGCAAATGGGTTAAACTTTCTTCTCAAAATCGACGCAGATTTGATCATTTCCAAGTAATTCGGTAAATCTTCATGCAAATTGAAATCGCCATCTTCGGGGCTGATGTCTTTGTAAACCAGCAGATTGTATAAACCTCTCGTACCTGGATATATCACATTGTTTAATGTTATATCGCTAGTTTCCGGGTTAATTACCAATACACTTTTCCACAAACCCCATGTATCGATTTCCATAAATTGATTTGTCAATATTTTCGTCTTCGTCTCTAGCTAACACATCCGCATAGTAAAGATGGAACGGTTCTTCTGGAACGAGTTGTTTAATTTTCTTTATAGGTACGTCCATGTTTTCGACTTTAACCTTTGTTGTAGGTGTGGGAATTTTTTCGGTGATCGATTGCAACTGGGAAGCGGTTATTTGCAAGGGATCAATCAATTGTTTGTGCACCTCTTTGAATTTTTGCTGAGATGTAGCGTCTCCCTTTTTGTACGCTACAAACTTTTTTCGTACAGCATCCTGCATAAGATGAAGACTGCGTTTATTCGCAATAAAATTGTTAACGTCCGTCATCATGAAACTTTGGATGAGAACTAACTTTTTTTTTGAATAATTTCAAATATTTATATACTCGTCGAAATTCTTCCGATACCGCCCCTTATCCAAATCAAAATCTTTCACAACAGTTATAAAATTATGTTTTGAGTCACACCAACACTGTAAACACATTTCTTTAAATTTCGGATATGTCATGTCACCACTTATATGATCCGAAAAGATATGGCGAAGGTTTGTATCATCTTGTTTCCATAATGCGATTACATTGGCGTTATCTCTGAGTCTATGTTTTAAAGCACTAGCGTAAGTTTGACATAGATAGAACGAATCTATTGCTTTATGTCGGCCGAACGAGAAAAATTGATTGATTTTACTTTGCTCGTTTACAGGTATATTATCGAAAACCATAATTGAATCTTCTTTGATATCTCCGGGTTCGATCAAATCATCGTAATTTTCAAACTCATGGTACCCAATTTCTTCTTTTAATGGTGTAAAAACGTTTCTTAACAATTCGTATTTCGGTTGATATAAGCTTTTCGAAAATACATACACATTTTGGAATCTAAGACCGTTCTCGTGCAGGATCAGCGATATTAAAGCGTTAGTCTTCCCACAACTCGATGGTCCCGCGAAGATACCTCGTATGTTAGACGGGAACAATGAACCATGTTTACCATCCTCTCTTGCACTAGCAATAGCAAAGTTATCATAATTCTGTATATGTATTTTAACTTCTTGTTTCGCAGTCTCCATATTGCTTCGAGCGTACGCCTGCTTTTGCTGCTGCTTGCGGCGATAGCTTAACGTCTCTTTCGGTATATTATATTTTTTACTGATGGAGTAAATACTTGATTTACCCAGCCGAACTTCTTCTATAGCTTTTTCTAATGCTTCGTTACTGTATCCACTATTTCGTTTTCTTATGTAATTGCGAACCATTCTAACCAATACTGTCGGAGACACTTTCACCCTATGGGGCAATTTCACTCTATGGGGCAATTTCACTCTATGGGGTAATTTCACTCTATATGGGGCAATTTCACCCTATTCTGATGGGGGTAAATTCACTCTAAAATAACTAGAACTTATGTACAGAGTGGGAGATGCTCACCATTCGACAAATAAAAGTAGACTAATTGAAACAAATTCATTCCTTGCTTTTATACAATTTTATTAAAATATATATACAAAATATTTAATTGTGAATAAATCTATTAACAATTTCCGTAAACGGATTATATTCAAACATAGAGTCATGTATAATTAAAGCATAAGCCTTCATCGATGATTCAAAATTTCTTAAAGCTTCTAACTCCATTCTTACATCAACAGTTGCATCCTTGATGCTTTCAAATTGATGACGACAGTCGATTACAAAGACAGGTGAGTCCTTAAACCTGTTGTAGTCCATTAAACATTTATTTGACGATTTGTTCAGGTAGTATTTTTCCATAAAAGATGCATAAGACAAGTACGCTGGCAAGTAGTCATTCTGCTCGAAATCTAAATTTAATCGACCTTGAGGGAACATCTGAGAGTTTAAAAACACTTTGACATTGGTTATATTGGCATTCGTAAAGCTTGTAGCATTTTCTTCTTTCTTATCATATTTTCCATTTTGCAGCGCCAGTAATATCCACCGAGCCTTCTCTGTTTCGTTCGATACTTTAATTCTCCATACTTGCGACTTTGATTGTGTTAGAGACGGTAATTCGTGTAGTTCCCATTTTCTGAATGCAACCATTATAGATGATTGATTTTGCATTTCCGAAAGCAGCGACGCCTTGGCAAAGTCGCTTAATGTTATATGCGGGACCTCCCATGAAATACGTTGTATTTTGAACGTTACTGTATTTCCAATCGACTTGTAGCAATTTACGTCCGACTTGGATCTGATTAAAATCAGCTCTTGAGGCATGTTGACGATAGTTTTCTTGTAATCTTCAAAAACCCAAAATGGTTTTAGCGGTATAGCGCAACTAAACCGCCCATCTTGGAATATGGTATCGGGCTTCCACCCGGTATGTGTAATAGATTTTGTTTCTGATTCTTCCATGGATACTAAACCTTTAATAGTTCTTGTAATTCCAGGGATTCGGCAGACATCTATTATTTGATTATTACCCAATTTGTATTGAATTTCCTCAAACAGAAAATATGGTGCATTTCTAGTAAACTCGTAAGCTTTAGGGTCTGGTTCTACTGCTCTAATCGGGTCTCCAGTTGTTGACGCTTCCTTAATGTTTCCGTAGGCTTATAGGTACCCTTATAAATATGAAACTTTCATGGGGGTATGTGATGTTATCACTGCTCTGGATTTCAATTGAAATTCTATCGTTGTTTTCTGCATTCAATGTAAAGGGAAGATATGTATAATAATCTTCCTTTGTTATGGTCTCGTCTAATTTATAACCTCCAAACACATCCAATTTGGGCACGTCCTCATATTTAAGCCTTCCAAGTTTAACGTTTTCATCACCGTGGAGATCTAAGCTGCGTTTACTTCTGCCTCCCATCATTTATAACTTCTAACCCCAAAGATTTTAAGAAACGTATTTCTTCTGCTGTAAGTCTCTTGACAACTTGACGCTTTGACGTCGTATTCACTTCTAATCGTCTGGGGGTGTTGTAGCGTGCTTTATATACAAAATCGATAGGCATTTTCAGCTACTTTTTATTTCCAGTCTCACACAGGTGTATGTTTCCGGGGAAAAGTTTTCCAATTCACCCAAATGATCGACTAGTCTGATTGTAATATTATCAATTTCTGTTACGCTCAGTGGATAATATATGACGTGGTTAGGTTCCTTTTCCAGATTATACCCGGGTGGTACAGATAGACTGAATTCAAATATGCTGTGGGTAAGAAAATTGTTTCTGAACGATCCGCTGGTGATATTGGTTTCCACAAAAATATTTGAGACCGATATTATGTTCACTTGCTGATTAGCGATATGCACGGTATCTGCAGCCAATTTCCGGTTGGTAAACCCCAAGATGCTTCCAATATTGTTTTTATGGTTTGCCCCAAAATCTATCGGTATACTGCTTCGTATAGAACACTTTAATGTATTATTGTTGGCACTCAGTTTAAAATATTTTTCAATGTTCTCGTTGATGTCCGGCTTCTGACTGAACCATTTTTTGAAGACGTCCTGTATATATGCATTTATTTCTTCTAATTCGTATGATCCAGGTTCAATGGTTATTTTGCGATGCTCTGGATCGTTAAAGTATAAGTTGTTGTTTCCTGGATGTATGTTTTGCACAGTGTTACAAGTGTACAGTCCCACTAGACACAAAGCATATTCACCGTCTTGTTTCAATTTAATTGGTGAGTAAATGGATACTGTCGATATGACATTACCATACCCGAACACGCTCACTGTTTTAGCCATTGTCACTAAGAAACTTTAACACTAAATGTCCACAATTGTATGTGTTGTAAGTCTGCTCCGGTGCACTGTTGTAGTAAATTTTACAACCTCGAAAATATCTCTTTACTTCTTCCGGCGGTCTCAAGTCTCCAAACGAATCGTAGTAATACACGCTATTTCCACGTTTTCGGTACCCCACCCAATGTGTACCCGAACCTTTGGTGGTATCCAAATTAATCACTCCCGATTCGTTGACATGCGGTCTAATCTTCTGTAACTGATCTCTAGAAAAGACGTTGCGAAAATGAGGAATGTTAGATGCGTGTTTCCTTATATCTACATCGGTGAGAGCTCTTCGAGGTAACTTGCTTAGTTTTTTGATACTTTTTTACAAATGCCTCGCCCCTGTTTGTACGGTTTCAAGAATAATGCTGTGCCTTTTTTGTATGGTTTTAGAAACATTCCATTTCCTTTTTTCCCAACGGTAATAGCTTCCATAGATATGTTGTGTCGTTCGCTCTCCTTAAGCTGTTCGTTGGCCGTCTTGACATCATTTACTGCTTTAGCAATCCCTGCAGCACCACCTGTTAGCGCCCCTAGGGCACTTAGCCCCGCGAATATCGGAATCAATGGCAGAAAATCTCCTTTCTGTGGAACGAGTATAATACGTGGGACTTTAATTTTGCTTTTCCCACCGGCTCCTTTTATGATTTTTTTACCAATTAGAATACCAACATCTAACAGCTTTTTCAAGTTGTCGGAACCAACTCGGTCTACTGCGGATCGTATTTTCTTCAAAAATCCATCTTTGAATCTTATTTTCTTGTTTAAGCCCATACCCATTTTTCTCTTCGCTTTCATAGCGTTTGTCACAAACCAAGCTGCGGCTTTTTCCCCAAACGTTGCGTTTTTAGACTTAACTCTCCCCCAGGCCTCTTCTTCTAAAATTTTATCTGCTCGGTGTCTGGCTGGAAGATCGTCGGGGTACTTGGAGTATGCAATGTCGTGATCTTTACACAATTTATCCAATTCATTTATTCCAGGATTACCTCTTGCTAAGCGCTCATCCAACTTTGTACCAGGACCACAGTACTGATAACCTGGAATATGCAGCTCAAACGGTAACCTGTTTATAGCGCTGTTGATTAAACCCTCTCCAGAACAGATAATCATGTGTTTACTCAAAAAAATCTCAAACTATACTAAATAAATAAACAACAACGAGTCTATTTATACTTTTTCAAAAAATTTACAATATATTATAGTTTTACAAACTACTTAAACAATATATTTACAATACATTTACATCCACGTCTCTTGGGCTGTCTTTTATAAAATACTCTTTCTAGTTATCAATATAACCAGAATCTTCAGATTCCGACAAATTTAAACGTCTAAACATTTCCACTAATGTTCTTGTACGTATCACGTCTTGCACAAATATATCCGGAAAACATATAACCAGCTCCAATGCATTTAGGGCGCTCTGATTCAATTTGTTGTAGAATAAAATATCGCCAATTCGAACTTCGCCTTTAATCAAGATTTTAATTCGTTTCTATCCTTCAGTCAGAGTATTAAACCGATCGCAATCATTTAAATTAGAATTAGCAACAAACCCTACTAATTCGCTGTATAATGCTGGAAAGTCACGACTTTTCAGCTGCTTAAGTTGATACTCAAACAGCTCTCGCATATGGAATAGTTTACGGCACTCCAATTCGTTTATAACTATCGAGCTATTACCCATTATTATTTTTAACTGGAACGTTTCGTCCTCGGTTGATCCAGACACTGGTGACAGAGTGATAAAGAACGGAGCTCCTAGTTGTATGCGTAGATTTTCCAAGTCGGGTGCACCATTTAATCGAGTGTTTAGCACGTCACGAGAAAATACGTTGATTTGAAATTCCACTTGAAAATTTGTAAATGCTAACCAATTTTCGTATGTCAATTCCAGAACATGGTTGCCACAATATTTCTTGCTACACACCAATCGTAATACGGGTTTTATTTTCTGGTTTATAACAAACCCAATTTCCACATTATGAGGGTGTTCACCCAATTCACTTAAACTATACGTAAACTTATTAATCAGATTTTCGGTATACGAAACTTGTGCATCATTAACATCTACAGACTCCATTGCTTTGCACTGATTTCACCGAGATGACTGAGAAGGAGTCCTATGCGGCTCGTCCTTTTAAATGTTTCAGAATTGTTGTTGCGCATGCGTAAATTGTACTCAGGTGACTTAGAATGCGTAAGCAAGAAGCTAATTTGATTTTCACGGACGCGAATAGACTGTTCTGTAAACAATTAGAGTTGAAGTGAAACTTAAAGTGATACATCTGATAATTATAGATGTAGTGCGTAAGCAAGAAGCTAATTGATTTTCACCGACGTGAATAGACTGGTTTGAAATGTTACTCAAGGTTAAACGACGCTGGGTTTCACCTAATTTAAAAGTAAACTAGCTAATTGATTTTTACCGACGTGAATAGACTGGTTTGGAATGTTACTCAAGGTTAAACGACGCTGGGTTTCACCTAATTTAAAAGTAAACTCGCTAATTATACCAACAGGGTATAAAAGCATGGTACGAGGCAATATAATTCAGTTTCTGTTTAGTCTTTGACTAGTTACAACTGTTAAAAGTCTTTAACCAGTTTTTAATTTTCTTATAGAAAAATGGCTTCCTTTACTTGTGATGTGTGTGGGGTTGTCTTCTCGAGGAGTAACAATTTAAAACGCCACCAGCACCAACAACATGGGTTGGTGCCTGAAACGAAAAACGGTTTGTTTGTCTGCGAAGTGTGCCCGGCATCCTTTTCGCGGAAGGACAGCCTTAAACGGCACAAGGACGCCAAGCATGGTGTGGTGGAACCAGTTGCTGGACCCTTTGGAGTCAAACGAGCAGCTGCATCGACGGTTGAGGGACCTGCCCCCAAGAAGTCGCGGAGGTGTATTGAGTGTGATGTGGACGTCACCAACTTGGCAGCCCACCAACGATCCAACGTGCACAAGACTACTGCTAGTCGCGTTTTGGAAGGGGATGATGCTGTGGTGGTTGTAGCTACCGCTTTTAAAACAAGAGTAGCTACATACAGAATTAAAAATGCTAATGCTAGTGGTATGTATACTTTTAAAACATTGAATGAGTGTTTAACCTAGTTATTTCTAGACATCTCAGAATTTTTGCGTCGGCAGAAAGAGAGGTTCATCGCATTAGTTGGTGAGAAATTAAAAGATCACCTATCCCTCAAGGTGAACTTGGAGGTGTTTGGTGGCTACACCAAGATGGACAGTGTTGAAGATGTTAAATCTTTCAACACTCGAAATGTTGTGGTCACCTCATCCAGTAACCTAGGGGAGATCTACAATTCGTTTGTGGAAAGAATGTCGGCAAAGTCTGAGGAGTTCCAGGAGTGTGATTCTGGTTAGTTTCTACAATTATTAATTTTTTCTAATTTGTAAGTTTTAGGATGGAGTCTGAAACAGGCGTTGTACTTGGAGATTAATGTAAACAAGTACAACCCTTTGCGTGGATCCTCATACATCGAGCTCCCCAAATGGGTTCGAAACACCAGAGCTGTTATTAATATAGAAAATGACGACAACGCTTGCTTTGCCTGGTGTGTGATGGCTGCGCTCTACCCCGGTGCTCACAATCCGCAAAGGGTCGGTAGCTACCCCCATTACAGCACCATTCTCAATTTGACAGGACTGCAGTTCCCGATGCCCATAAAGGACATAGCCAAGTTTGAGGAGCAGAATGCTATAAGCATTAATGTTTTTGGTATAGAAGGCAAGTCGATTGTGGGACCGCGTCACTTTACAGCACGCAAGAGGGATCGACATGTCAATCTTTTGTACATCCAGGATGGAGATACAAATCATTTTTGTTTGATCAACAATTTAAACGGCTTGGTTAGAACACAGCTATCTGCCCACACAGGATTCAAACTGTTATGCGATGGATGCTTGATATATTTTCATTCGGAGGAGGAGTTACACCGACATACAGAGCACGAATGCAACCATATTGTGACTACAATGCCGACTGCAGCTAAATGTGTGCTGGAATTTGTTAATATTCACAAACAAATGACCGTACCGTTTGTGATATACGCTGATTTCGAGTCGGTGCTAAAACCTATTAGTACTGCTACTCCAGATACATCTTCTTTGTTCACCAATAATGTGCAGGAGCACACACCTTATAGTTTTGCATACTACATCAAATGTTCATACGATGATAATCTTTCAAAATTTGAAATATACAGAGGACCTGATGCTGCAAAGGTGTTTATGCAGAAGTTGAAGGAGGAAGCCCGACGATTGGGTAAAATCCTTAAAACCAACGTTCCGATGGCACCGCTTGAACCGTTAGACGAATTGTTATTCCACATGGTTGATGATTGTGGGATATGCAAGAAACCATTGGGAGATGATCGAGTTAGGGATCACGACCACTTGACTGGTCGCTTTCGCTTCGCTGCACACCCACAGTGCAATATAAAGTACAGGGTACCTCATTTCATCCCTGTTGTATTTCACAATTTAAGCGGGTACGACAGCCATTTTATTGTGAAGGAGTTGGGGTATGATAAAGAGAGGGTCACTGTAATCCCTAATAATAAGGAGCGCTTCGTATCGTTCACTAAAAATGTGAGGTTATATGGCGAACAACCAGAGGAGTGTGATGGCGAACCTAAAGAATCTGACAATACAGCGGTGTAGCTCAGGTTTATAAATTCGTTAAGATTCATAGCTTCATCGTTGGACAAGTTGAGTCAGAATCTTGATACTACTCAGTTTGTGGAGACTCGCAAATACTACCCCGATGAGCAAGAGTTTGGGTTGTTGACGCGGAAAGGTGTTTTTCCATACAACTATATCACCGGCACTGTAATACTGAACGAGACATCAATACCACCGAAAGAAGCCGTTTTTAATAATTTAACATCTACGGATATCAGCGATGCGGACTACGAGTACGCACAGAAGGTGTGGAATACGTTTGGCATTTGCACGCTTGGGGAGTATAGCGATTTATACCTGAAAACTGATGTGCTACTACTTGCAGATATTTTTGAAAACTTCCGCTCTGTATGCAAGCAGACGTATGATGTGGATCCGTGCCAGTACCTGACAGCTCCAAGTTTGAGCTGGGATGCGATGCTTAAGCATACTGGTGTAAAACTGAAGCTGTTGATGGACATTAGCATGCATAATTTTATTAAGGCTGGAATTAGAGGAGGCTTGACTCAATGCAGCCAACGATATGCAAGAGCGAATAATAAGTATATGGAGGATTACAACCCTGACGAGCCATCCAAGTACCTAGCATATCTGGATGCCAATAATCTATATGGGTGGGCAATGAGACAGCACCTGCCCATTGGTGATTTTAGATGGATGGATGCTAAAAAGATTGCTCTCCTGAAAGATCTAATTTTGAATATACCTGAAACCAATGAGAAAGGTTATATTCTAGAAGTAGATCTGGAGTATCCCGAACATCTACACCATTCCCACAACGATCTACCCTTCCGTCCTGAAAACATGGTACCTCCATCACCCAAATCAAAGACACCTAAATTGTTAGCAACTCTGTCGGAAAAGAAAAACTATATTATTCATTATCGGAATTTGCAACAGTGTATGCGATACGGTCTAAAACTAAAAGCAATCCACCGGGTTTTAGAGTTTACTCAGTCTCCATGGTTGAAGGTGTACATCGACCTTAACACCGGGTTGAGGATGTCGGCGAAAAACGCATTTGAGAAAGACTTTTATAAATCAATGAATAATGCGGTGTTCGGGAAGACTATGGAAAACGTGGCCAAACGTGTAGATGTGAAAATCGTGACCCGGTGGGATGCTTCTGGTAAATGGTTGTGCGCGAACAAGCTAATTGCTCGACCTAACTTTAACAGTTGCTTAGTGTTGGGGGAAAATCTGGCGATTATACAGATGAATCGTGTAAAAGTGAAGTACGACAAGCCGATTTATGCAGGATTGTCAATTTTAGATCTATCCAAAACGCTAATGTATGACTTTCACTACAGTACCATGGTTCCTCTGTATGGTCCCAGATTGTCTCTGCTTTATACAGATACAGACTCCTTAGTGTATAGTGTGCAAACTGAAGACTTGTATAGTGACATTAGTGCAAACATTGAGCATTTTGATACAAGTGATTACCCTCCAAACAATAAGTACAATATACCGCTTGTGAACAAAAAAGTTGTGGGGAAATTTAAAGACGAGTTTTGTGGCGATTTGGTGTTGGAATTTGTAGGTAGTAGGGCTAAGTCCTACTGCATTATTAGTGAAAAGGATGTTGTTAAGAAAATTAAGGGTGTTAGTCGTAATGTGGTGGCGGGGATTAGTGTAGATCCCAATTAATTAATAAAATCAGTCTATCGGGCGCAGATGACAAGCGTTACGTCATCCCCGGAAGCATATAAACCTACGCATGGGGGCATAAAGATATAGGTTAAGTATTTAGATATGTATATAGTAGTATATAAGTTAGTTATAAGACATACCTACCATCCCCATCCTTAATAATTCCATCGCTCCCGGCGGCATGTGTTTACCTCCACGTGGTGTCGCTGGACGGTAAAACATATTGCTAGATTAACAACAATATGTTTTATTGACCGAAAATACGTTTTTTTTTTTTACATTAATTTCTTTTTATTACAGGTCTATTTAAACAACGCATTAATCTCTTTTTTGTTACAGGTTAAACTACTTGGATTCGGCTACACACAGGAAATAATGTTATACTTTGTAAAATTGCATTCTATAAGTTTATTAAACTGTAAATTGGATAAAATAAATTATTAAACTTTTGCGTGCTTATTTCTTTGTATTGGTTAAAGCATATGTCATAAATGAGCAAAAATTTTAAAGAGGTTTGAGAGCTTAAAGTATAACTTTGCAGGGGGTGGTCCTATTGCAAATCTATTTACAGATTCGGATTCTGCGTAAAATTTTAGACTAACAAGATGTATTGCATGACTAAAAAAATTTATAAGAACGTTCAAAAGTCGCTACAGGTAAGAAATCTTAAAATTGGGGTAGCTCCCTTGGGGATGATGATATCTAAAAAATTTAAAGAGATTCGGGTAGCTAAGAAAAATCTAATATTAATTGATACCAAACAAGATAGGGTTATCTCAAAAGATGCATTGGCTAGTCGAAAAAAACTGTTTTGGTTCAGAATGTTAGCGGTAAAAAAATCTTAAAAATAGGTTTATCTCGTGTGTGGAAATGAGGATGCTCATTTATCTCGAAAGATGAAAAATTTAAGATATATTTATCTCGAAAGATGAAAAATGGTTAGTCTAAGAAAACTTTTTGGTCCAGATGAGGGAGGAGCAAATGAGGGGGTGATTACGCCCATAATGTACTACTGGCCATTGATTAACATTGTTCCAAACATTGTTCCAAAAGGATAATTCCGTATCTAAACGATTCTTAAAAAAAACAGCAAAAAACATTTTTTGCTGGCACCCCATTTTTAAAAATTGAAATTTTGGCCCTTGATTAAAATTGTTCTAGTTGTTCCAAACATTGTTCCAAAAAGACAATGCCGTATCTAAACGATTCAAAGGACAACTCCGTATCTAAACGTTTTTGGACAAACAAGACTGCCGGACCAGGAGTAAACATACCTTTCCCTTCTTGCTCCAATAGATAACTTTTTGTTCTGAGCTGTTCTAAGCCTAGAAAACATAGTTCTGCAGTATGAATCTCCTGTCACCAGCGGTTCTCCCAAAAATCGATGTTTTTGCTGTATCGACAAGAGTAAACATAGCCTTCCTACTTTGTTCCAATGGCTAGCTTTTTATTCTGAGCTTGTTCTAAGCCTAAAAAACACTTCTGCAGTATGAATCTCCTATCAGCAGCGGTTCTTAAAAAAATCGATGTTTTTACTATATCGACAAGAGTAAACATAGCGTTCCTCTTCTGTTCCAATGGTTAACTTTTTGTTCTGAGCTGTTCTAAGTTTAGAAACATAGTTCTGCATTATGAGTGTCCCATCTCCACCGGTTCTCCCAAAATCGATGTTTTTACTGTATGGACAAGAGTAAATATAGTTTTTCTCTTTTGTTCCATATAGCTAACTTTTTGTTCTGACCATATAGTAGTCATCGTTTTCATTACAAAAATAAGAAGGAAATTATTAATGGATGTGTTTGACAAGGTTCTTATGTCATGGAACGATACGCCAATAAACGTATATACTTACAAAATCTACGTAGCTTTTCTTTAACGAAAACGAGAACGAACATATAAGTTATATTTAGGAGTACATGTTTATAATAAAATATTAATAGCATTTAATAATAATAATAAAATAAGTCATATATTTGCCAAGATTTTGGTGTAATTGATTTCAAAACAGTTTTCCTACTCCCGTGTATAAAGTTCCACTTCACACATCAATATTTATACGTGAACTACTATTTCACATACCAGTGCGTGAAATGCAATGTAATCATTATGAGATTTACTTTACGCATACTTGCCATAAGAGTCCATTCATAATTTCCTTCTTATTTTTGCAATTAAAATGATGACCACTATATGGTCAGAACAAAAAGATAGCCATATGGATCAAAAGAGAAAAACTATATTTACTCTTGTCCATACAGTAAACACCACGATTTTGGGAGAACCGATGGTGATGGGAGGCTCATCATGCAGAAATGTTTTTTAAACTTAGAACAGCTTAGAACAAAAAGTTAGCTATTGGAACAAAAGAAGAAGGCTATGTTTACTCTTGCCGATTAGGTAAAAACATTGATTTTTGGGAGAACCGTTGGTGATAGGAGATTCATACTGCAAAACTATGTTTTCTAGGCTTAGAACAGCTCAAAACAAAAAGTTAGCCATTGCAACAAAACAGGAATGCTATATTTACTCTTGTCGATACAGTACAAACATCGATTTTTGGGAGAACCGCTAGTGATAGGAGATTCATACTGCAGAACTATGTTTTCTAGGCTTAGAACAGCTCAGAACAAAAAGTTATCCATTGGAGCAAGAAGGGAAAAGTATGTTTACTCTTGGCTCGGCAGTCTTGTTTGTCTAATACTGCTTTTTCAGTTTTTTTTTGAAGAATCGTTTACATATGGAATTATCCTTTTGGAACAAGTAGAACAATCTTAATCGAGGGCCAAAATTTCGATTTTTGAAAAATGAGGTGCCAGCAAAAAAATGTTTTTTGCCGTTTTCTGAAGAATCGTTTAGATACAGAATTGTCCTGTTGAAACAATGTTTGGAACAACTAGAACAATCTTAATCGAAGGCTAAAATTTTGTTTTTTGAAAAATGGGGTGCCAGCAAAAAAATGTGTTTTGCCGTTTTTTTGAAGAATCGTTTAGATACGGAATTGTCCTTTTGGAACATTGTTTGGAACAACTAGAACAATGTCAAAGGTTGACCAAAACCGCGATTTTCGATAAATGGGGTGCCAGTAACAAAATAGATTTTTTTCAAATTTTCGAGGCATCTTTTGGGATAAAATAATGTCGAATTGGAACAATGCGGTACAAGATTAGAACAATCTGGAACAACTTTCAAATTCATGATTTTTAAAAAATGAGGTGCTAGCTTCACACACATGATGAACAGTTATGAAAATTTGTTTTTAAGGTTTGCCGAATGTTAAACAACCCAAGTCTGTTCTGAAAAGAACAATTTTAAATGCAAGTAAGAATAACACAAAATGCGGGACAAAAACTACGCAAGAGGTTAATGACAAAATAAGAACGCCAACAAAAATCTAACATAACCAATACAAGTAATATTAGTTGTAAACAAATGTCTCAAATGAAGGCGGCAACATTGCAAAATTTACAAACCGAGAAGGAAACTTTTTTCTGGATTTAGAATAAGACAAGAATATCATTTGTAGTTGGTATGGCGTGACGTCCTTTGTGACGAAAGTCGGTTTAGAAATTGCGCAACAACATAATTGTTATCTTCTGGCTAAATGCCCGCGCTGCACATTACATTGGTAGATATATAATCTTACATATCCTGTTCCTATTCTTAAAAGTCGAACATAATGCTTTCGGCAATTATTTCGACAATAAAATATTTCATAAACTTTAAGTGATAAAAAGCTTTGAATAATTTTTTATTTAAAACGCAAAAAAACAGCAGTATAGAAGAATAAATTATAGTAAATGATTTCAAATGATTTTACGTTATGATCGTCATCCAACCCGAGCCCTAGCTAGTCTGTTGAAAAATTATTTCTTACGTTAGTCAACTGCCTGTCAGTAATTCACGCGCATTCAGCAACTTCTGTAAATCAAGGCTGATCATATTTAAATAAATAGCTATTAAATTTAAAAAATATCAAACTTAAATTAGTATTTTAAGAAAAAAATCGCATTTCTGGTCTTGTTATTAATGTCATTTGAGCCGCAGTGAGTTCCTCTTTATATTGAAAACATTACTTCTCCTGTCAGTCAAATTGACGAGCATCATCATCATTAGGTCTTCTGTCCTAGAACTGGTTGGACGTGTACCTTCATTGTTTTCTATTCTGAACCAAACTACACATTTACCTGAAATTTGCACAGTCTGCATCAATCTTTATCTGTGTGCGAAAGTTTGATCTCGGTCTCGGTCTACCTCTACCTCCCTTTTCCTATCTCTGCTTGTAACATATCCCGTACTATTCCCCAGAAATGCCTTAGAACGTCTCCTGTCCTTCTATTTCCCCTATTTTTTTCGTTTTCCACAGATACCTTTATTCCTCTACTATTTCTACAACCTATTTGTTATTAACTTTGTCTGTCCATACTACCATCCTCATACATCTAAAGTACAACATTCCAGAAGGCTTCTATCTCTTTCTGTCTGCTTTTCCTACTGCTCCTATATCATAGACGTACTGTGTTGTGCTCCACACAATGTTTTGAACAGTTTTTTTCTTGTATCTATGTTTGTTGTCTTTGAACATAGCTGCTGTTCTTTCTTGTTTGATACAGTTCGGCCACCTTCTATTGTTTTACAGTTATATACCCTATTTCCCCGATATTCAGTGGTATGTGAAGGGGGGCGTCGGCGTGGATCAATGTAGTAAGGTCCTAGGTTTAAATCCCGACACGGTCGACTGCTTGAAAAATGGCATGTGAGCATTTTTCCAAAAATTACGCCCTCGTTCGAATGAGAGGTTAAATGGAGGTCCCGTGTGTGAGTGTTGTCACGCACGTTAAAGATCCCTACCTTGCTTTGAACAGCAAGGGTTCGGCAAAATTTTAAATTTCCAGGCAACAAAAAACTCGCCTCCTGGCCAATGCAGTACCTTCGGGTGGAGCATTGGAAATGTAAATAAACGGTATGTGAAGGGGGGTAAGCAGCTTTTGGCTGCCAAGTTCCCCCAGCACTTGAACATTTGTCGAATTAATAGTTTTTCCAATTTATCCTTTCGCACAATCAACATTAGTTGAAAATATTTCACAACCAACACCTGTAGTTGTTTAGAATAATCATCAGATATAAGAGCAATTATTTTTTCGTCATTGGGTTTTACGTTTTGAAACTGGTTGCACATACACCTCAGCTTATTTATGTTCTGAGCTAGCCTACACAGTTCCCTGCAATTCTCACCACAACCTATATACATTACATTTGATTTTCCAATGCTCCACCCGAAGGTACTACATTGGCTAGGAAACGAGTTTTTTTTACCTGGAAAATTTGGAATTTTGCCGAACCCTTGCTGTTCCATGCAAGGTAGGGATCTTTAACGTGCGTGACAACACTCACACACGGGACCTCCATTTTACCTCTCATCCGAACGAGGGTGTATTTTTGTGAAAAATGCTCGCCTAACATTTTTCAAGCGGACCGTGTCGGGATTCGAACCCGGGACCTTGGGCGTAGTAGTCACACACATACCACTACGCCACGGAGCCGCCTACAAGCTATATACATTACATTTGATTTTCCAATGCTCCACCCGAAGGTACTACATTGGCCAGGAAGCGAGTTTTTTTTACCTGGAAAATTTTGAATTTTGCCGAACCCTTGCTGTTCCAAGCAAGGTAGGGATCTTTAACGTGCGTGACAACACTCACACACGGGACCTCCATTTTACCTCTCATCCGAACGAGGGTGTATTTTTGTGAAAAATGCTCGCCTAACATTTTTCAAACGGACCGTGTCGGGATTCGAACCCGGGACCTTGAGCGTAGTAGTCACACACATACCACTACGCCACGGAGCCGCCACAACCTATATACAGCTCGATTCCCCTCTTTTGTTTTTTTAATTATATGCCCTATTTCACCGAGATTCAGTGGTATGTGAAGGGGGTTAAGCAGCCTGTGGCTGCCAAGGATTCCCCAACACTTAGACATTTGCTGTATTAATAGCTTTCCAGTAAATCCTTTCACACAATTAACATTAGTTGAGAGTATTGCGAAACCAATATCTGTAGTTGTTTATAATTACCACCATGTTTAAGTACAGTTATTATATTTGTGATTAGTTTCTCATCTTGTGGCTGGTTGGAAGCGTACCTCCACTGATTTCTATTCTGAGCTAGCCTACACATTTCCCTGAAATTCTCACAGCCTACATCTTTCACTATCTGTGTGTAGTAATCTAACCTAGGTTTATCTTTACTTCTCTTTATTTCTTATCTCTTCTTCTAATATATTCCGCACTATTCCCTCCTATTTTTTACTGTTTTCCACATATTTCTTTCTTCCCTTACCATTTCTAGTACCTGTTTGTTCTTAACTTTGTCTGTCCACGATATCTTCATCTGTAGCACCACATTTCAAAGGTTTCTACCTTTTTCTTGTCTGCTTCTCCTACTGTCTAGGCTTCACACCCATACAGTGCTGTACTCCACACATATGTTTTAACCAAGTTTTTCCTTATTTCTATGTTTGTTGCTTTTTCTTGTTAAAAGTAGCACGACCTTGTGCTAATCTTTGTTTTATATCTTTTGTGCTTTTCCCATCATGCGTTATTTGACTTCCTAGGTAGTAGAAATCCTTAACCTCTTCTCTTGTAAGTTCTCGTTACCTATTTGTATCCTTGTTTTTGATTTATTTTCGCCTCTTTTGCATATTAGAACTTTAGTTTTCTTTTTGTTAATTTTCATACCATATCTCTCCATCAGAACTGTTTCCATTTCATTAAGAGCAGCATCTAAATCTTCTTTGCTAGATACTAATACCGCTATATCATCTGCAAATCTAAGCATATCAATCTTTAGTTCCTACATATTAATTCCAAATGTCTTCCTGCATTTGACAGTATTCATTGCCTCTTCTATGTACAAGTTAAAAATTAATGGGGATAAGGCACATCCCTGTCTCACCCCTTTCCTAATATTTACCTCTCTACATTCTTGCTCTAATTTTATTACCGTGGTTTGCTCTTTGTATAAGTAATGTACTATCCTTCTATCCCTAAAACTCATTCCAATCTTTTTGAGTATTTTGAACATTTCTTTCCATTTTACATTATCGAATGCTTTTTCCAGATCTACAAACCCTATATATACGCATTTCCCTTTCTCTATTGTTTTCTCCATTATCACCATCAGAGCTAGAATACCTTCCGTGTTCCCCTGTTTGGCCGATACCCAAATTGATCTTTTCGTAGTATTTCTTCAGCTCGTTTTCCATTCGTCTTTGTACAATTCTAGTTAATATTTCTGACACGTGTGCTGTTAAACTTATTGTTCGAAAATTTTCACATCTATGTGCGCCTCCTTTTTTTGATATAGTTACTATGATGTTACGTTTGAAATCTTTGGGTATCTCGTTTGCACTTATCTGTACCCGGCGCCTTTCCATTTTTCAGACCCTTTAATGCTAATTCAAACTCATCTCTAAGAATAAGATATCCCAGGTCATCATTTTCAATGTCTGATTCCTGTTCTAATGCTGTTAGTTCCTATCCTAAACATAAATTTCCTATATATTGCTGCCATCTAGCTATCTTCTCTACATTTTCTATGACGTTTCCTCCCGCGTCCCTTATATTTTTGCTATATGGTTTTATATCCCTAAAATTCATTCTAATTAATTTGTATGCTTCGTGTGTCTGTCCTATTTCCATTTTAGTTTGTACCTCTTTGCACTTTGCATCAATCCATTGTTCTTTAGCTTTCCTGCATTTGCGAATAATTTGACATTTTATGGCTTTGTATCTCTGTTTTCCTGTATCGTCTCATCTATTTTTGTATTTTCGTCTTTCTTCTATTAAATTCAGGATATCCTTTGTTATCCATGGTTTCTTATTTTCTTTTTGTGTATACCCTAGAATATCTCTGGACGCCATGTCTAAGCTGGATTTAATGTTTCCTTCTGTTTCTACTTCCTTAGTATCAGAAATTTTCCCGATATCTTTCAGCAATTTGTTTGACTTTTTTTCAAATCTTTTGTGGGCATCTTTATCTTTTAGCTTCTCAAAGTCAAAGTTCCTTTTTCCGTTTCTCTTTTTCAGATTTTTAAATTTAAGTGCGATCTTCATAATTACGATGTTATGGTCAGTGTCTATATCTGCGTTCGGGTAGCTTCTACAGTCTTTTACTTGATTTCCAAACTGTTGTCTAACAATAATGTAATCTACTTGATATCTTTCTATATCTCCTGGCATTTTCTACGTGTATCTTCTAGCATGACGTTGAAATAATGTATTTGTGATGGTTAAGTTGTTCTTGTTGCAAAATTCTACCAACCTATTTCCCCTGTCATTTCTCGTGCCTAAACCAAATAAACCTACTATCGCTCTTTCCTTGTCCTCACCTACCACTGCATTAAAATCCCCCGTAATTATTAAATTTTCATGTCCTTTTATGTATCTTAGTATGTCTTCGATATCTTTGTAGATCGCCTCTACCTCTTCCTCACTGTAGCCAGAGGTGGGCATTATTACTATATTTACCAATTTAGATTCAAATCTAAGTATGAGCACTCTTTCGTTCTTTTGTAAGTAGTTTTCTACACGTCGTCCAATCTTTTTTCGCAAATTGACGAACAACAGTTGATAAAAAGTTTGATATAGATACTGTGTTAAATTCCTATATTCGACGTTGAGAACTGATAAAGAGGTATATACAATATAATATGTTTAGAAATTTCGATTAAAGTCTTAACGTTTGACCATTGCTTGAAGTATTAACAACGGTTTGACGAACTTTAGGCCCTCCAAAGTCTTGGGCCCGAGGGATTTGTTGCAAGGCGGACGACTGAATGGCAACCTTCTACTACCTCTTGTGACACTAGCCCTTCTTTTAGCTATAGCCGTCAGTTAGGCATGAATTGCTGCTCCAAATCTTTGTCTTAATGCTGTTTTAGTTCCAAAAGTACTTAGATCACTATCCCAACTTTCTCAATGATAGACCGTTTTCAAGCATTTTAAGGATCTGTTAATAATTATTTGAGACAAACCAAAATTCTGGTGTTTTATTTTTATAAGGTCTATTGGATTTAGGAATGCGTTGTCTTCATCATGTCGACCTCTAGAATTTTCTGTGTAGAATACATCTTTACCTTTTTCGATCTCATTGGTTACGTCTCCAGACATATTTAAAGGACCTAGTGTAAGCTTTTAACATTGATACTTTGGTTAATACACACATCATTTTTTATTATCACTAAAAACCCTTTCTTGTTGGCATTTTCACCTAGAACGAATGTAGCTATGTTATAACGGTCGTTAGCAGTGGCTGCATTATTATAAAAAAAAATTAATAAACACCAGCTTGATGTTTGTACAAATTCCCTAATTTTCCTATTTCATAGGGAAATAAATAATTTGAATGTTCACGTCATACAGCTCATTGGTTTTTCACTTGGTACGTTAAGGTCATTTTCGCCATTTTGGACTATCATATCTTTCATAAAATATGCAGCTGTATTTAGTTGTACTCTAGGGAGAGGTTTATTTTTACCCCTTCGACCATTAGCGAAATTTAGAAGTCGTCGAATGTAATATTGTTCCATTACGGTGAATAAAAAATCAACCAGCACAACAATGTTGTACGTTTTGCATCTAATTAAAGCTATATTTATACAATCGAACACTAATTTCTGAATAGTTGATTGTTTGATTTCCATCTGTAATAGCAACTCGCTAACAGAGACACCAACTCTCACGACCTGTCCAGTAGTTGGTAATATAATTTTGCCATTATAGGTATTTACTAGCAACTTTATCAGAAATGGCTTTGTAATTGATGTGCTCTTTTTATTAACGTTGTCAAAAGAACAATGATAAAGGGATCGATCTTCTTGAACTTTTACAGTAATACTTACGAGAAAGCAACAAAACAACAGAATGCACCAAGCGAGGTATTGTAAGAGATTTTAGAGGTGTAACTTTATTCTTGGCTTGCAATAAATTGCAAAAAAATAGATGCATGCACCATATCTCCTTTCGCTAGCGTCTCAAAAGCCTAACAAGTGGTAGTGCCATTAATCCGTGATAATCTATGCGGAATTTTGATCCGAGACAAAATAGAAAATTGATTACAGAAGTTTTCCATTCACAACACCAGATATCATCGGGGGTGTTATCCCAGTCGAGCTGCTGCAATCATAGCCGTTGCAGAATACATTTAACTACAAAAATAATAGGTGATAACCAGCCTAGCGGATCAAAAATATGTGCCATATATGAAAGAACATTTTGTTTAGAAAAAGGTCCTTCAAAAGGAAGGGTGTGGTGGGTAAAAATATCTAGAGCGAGGCTCCATACTAAACCCAAAATTTTAATACCACTAACATTCGTAGAGAAGATTAATGAGGTTTCTAAATCAATTTTCTCAAAATCCTTTAGAACTTCAGTCGAGTTGTCCGAGCGATAAGAGGCTTTCTAATTCAGTTTGGAGTTGTTTGCCGGCGTCAATATAATCTGCGCCAGAAATTATGTCGTCTATGTATGTTTTGTTTAATAGGACACGGGATGCCATAGAGTAAGAGGGCCCCTCATTTGTAACTAACTCCTAGAAAACATGCTGCACAACGAAACACGAGGGTGTAAGAACGCAAGTGAGGGTTTTGAGTTCATACTCGAACACAGACGTCTCGGAAGAAGGACGCCAAAATATGTGTTGAAATTTGCAATCCCTTTGATTTACCAAAATTTGACGGTACATCATGCAGGCGTCGCCGTGGATCAATGTAGTAAGCGCAAGACTACGGATCCCAAGGTCCTGGGTTCATATCCCGACACGGCCGACTGCTTGAAAAATGGCAGGTGAGCATTTTTCACAAAAAAATTACGCCCTCGTTCGGATGAGAGGTTAAATGGAGGTCCCGTGTGTGAGTGTTGTCACGCACGTTAAAGATCCCTACCTTGCCTGGAACGTCAAGGGTTCGGCAAAATTCTAAATTTCCAGGTAACAAAAAACTCGCCTCCTGGCCAATGTAGTACCTTTGGGTGGAGCATTGGAAATGTAAATGAACGGTACATCATGCAAATATCAGCACATACTGCAACAGCATGTGAACGAAATGCGAATATTATTTTAGGTAGTCCTTTTTGCGATACGGAGTATAGTTGTGCGGCTCGTGAATTTGTGAACAGCATGATGAAATAACACATATGCAGAGGGCGTTTCAGCAATATTCATATATCCTAAAGACAAATATTCCTGAAGGAAGCTGTTGTATACGATTTTTTCATCAGGATTGCGGTTCAAACGAGATTTTAAGTTGAGATAACTTTTAAAAACCACATGACGATTGCTACCGACAGAGGTAGCATTTTGAATAAATGGTAGTGAAATTATATAATGACAATTTCATTGCGCTTACCGGTGTCTAAAAAATGTTCGCAATAAATATTTTCAGGGCTAGGGTTTGCGGGATGTTGAATTTCTTCAATTTCCCAAAGTTTTCGTAATTCGTGATCTAAATTTAAGAAGTGGTAAATAGCGAAGTTCAAGAAGAAATACTTGCCATAGTTAAAACTTGACCCATGAGCACAGCCGAAATTGATGAAAACTGCAAGACAATTATTACTAAATAAAATTTGTGAGCATATATCTGCGCCTAATAAAACATCTATTGGTGCAGATCGATGGAAATCACAATCAGCTAGGGCTAGATTACGAAATTTCTCGTAAATTGATTGAGGTACGGAAAAACCTGGAACATTTTTAGTAATTCTTGGAAATATCAAAGCTTGAAAACGAAGGAGAATTTTCAGAATAAATTACACAGTGTACCAAAAATTTTGAACTGATGGGAACATCAGATAGACCTGAAATTTGTCTGGAATCCCGACTACGTTGAAGATCCTGTCTTTCCGCGCATAAAACGGATATAGCATTTATTTGAGATCCGGCGTCTAAGACACAACGTGCGGACTGTAGGTTACCATGAACATTTAATGTTTTTACTTGTAGGGTAGGCAGTAGTATCCCATAGTTACCGAGAGTATTAGAAACATTACGTGTAGATACGACTTCTTGAGAGTTTGCGACTTCAGAAGCATTAACGATTTTGGTTTGGTGTGATTGAGAGGTCACATTTCTACTATGAGGTAAAGAATGATGCCAACTAGAGAAACACGTGTTACATTTACCTTGAGATTTACATCCTCAAGTATGATTTCCCAAACACCTTACAGAACGAAATAATTTCTTAGTAATTAAATAACGTTCGACGACACTTAAATTTTTAAAGAGGTGCCGTGGTAAATTTTATGATTCCCATTGTAATGGGGACAAGAATTATTGGTGTAGTCTCTAACTGGAGCGTTAGAGTTTTTAATCAAAAAGAATTTGTGCGGATTCGACTTGAAACGAAAAACTAAAGTTTCAATTGTTTCTGTTTTTAAATCAGAATGAACTTCTAGCATTTGGCTTTGCAATGTTAAAAATTCAAACAATTTAGAACAGGTAGGAATTTCAGATCCAAACTGCATATCGAGCGCATTTTGGGTTTTAAAATCCAAATTGCCATAACTGAGCGAAAATAACAGAAAATCAACCATGTCGTCAATTTTGGAGATAACTTTCAACGTACTCACTGCACTGAAATGGAGGTTTATAAAGTGAGTGAGAGAACCGTTATGCTTATATTGCAAAATCTTATTTAAGTAGTAGCTGGTAAGCCTGCGAGGTGTCGTAACGAGTTTCCAGCTTTTCAAATGCTTGGTTGTATAAATCAGGTTCAAGAGAAAATTCAGCTATAAGAGACAGGGCTTCGCCCTTCACATAGGAACGGAGATACAAATATTTATGAGCAACAGGTACAGTTTTATTAGCATGAACCAAAGTACAATGGAGGGTAATGAATGGAAGCCAGTTTTCTATGCGCCCTGAAAATGGAGTGATATCCAGGAGTTTTAAATAATGTTGACCTGTGGACGCGGTTGCTGGGCCGACTGTAGCAGCAGCTGGCTTCGGTGTTAATTTTCCTTTTATTTCAATATAACGGGTGCGAATAACATCAATCACATCGTTGAATGAAGATTGAAAATTTTGAACTTTTCCTTTAGGATCTTTAACCTTAAAGTTGAATTCAAAAACTTGATTTTGAAGTTCATCAAGTTTAGTTTCCATGGCCTCTGCCCGTTGCAATTTTGCTTGAAAAGCAGGCAAACGCGCTAATGTATCAATTTTAGCAGTTTGCCATTGAGGTGAGTTGCAAGTACAAATTTTGTAATTTGCTTTCTAATAATATAGCGGTTTCGGTCATAACAATATAGCGTATGTTTATAAACAAATCGAAAGCGAATATGAGTCTATTTTATAATCGTGTACCTTGTGTTTAAGAGTAGCACTAACCTGTGTCTATGAATAGCGCTTACCTGAAATCCACAAGGGTGGATAGGGAAGCAGTAAGGGGAAAATAATTATGAATGCAAGCATAATAATATACAACCTAATTGTGAGGGCGATCGCGAACGTATGTCGAACTCATAAATACTCTAACCGTCCGATGTGATTGGACAACTCCGTGGAAATGCACGCTGTACCGGGAGTGGCGCGAACAATGAAAATGTAATGTATTTTTCTCAAAATTGTTAAAAAATAAATACCCTCTCACGTACGGACAAATTTCTCTTTAAATGTTACCGTATCACTGTCAAACTATTTACAGCAATCCAATCCAAAACTAAAATCAATCGAAATCATACATTCTACATGTATGTTTCACATTCACAATAGTCCAACAACTGGAAATAAAATTTTGAAAGAATAACTTAATATTTTGATGCCTTTTTAGTTACATCTGTAGTTGATTTAATAACAATGGAAATAGTAGCCTCGCATTCTACATTTTTTGACACTTGATTCTTATTGGCTTTCTTCTATACGAAGTATGATGGCATACGTAATCTTTCCTAAAGGAAAAATGTTTTTAAAGCAAAATACATGTGATAGGGTATTGCAAAATTCTTTCTGATTAGGTACATAAACATAGCTATCTATTAAACATAAAAAGTGCGCAATCTACATGCATATAATAATACGTTTAACTTAGCTGCATAAAAGGTGAGTAGACTGGTTTAGTACTTTGAACAATCTATTTTTTTGAAGTTAAGTTCAAAAATTCTTCAACCCAGTTGTCATACTCTTTAGTCATTTTATCTTCGACATAAATAGTAATACAGTTATGTTCTATTTCTTTAATAGAACATCCAAATGTAATAGGTACATTGTATGGTAAGACTGGTTATTATTTCTGAAAGTAATAACACAAATGCGCCACATGGTAGTTCGATGTTAAAAAACACCAGTATTAGAGGTGCTTGGCGGACAATTAACGAACGTGTGTATGGGTGGTCTACTGAATTAATGAAAGACGCAATACACCACGCTTCAGTCGTATTTAAGCAAACATGCACCTGCATTTACTCACAGCCAATCAATGTGTTTGCATATCTTCCATTGACCGAAACACGGTGCATTGTGCTTATATGCGGCCGGGGACGACAAAGTTCGAAAGTGTGGCAAAAGAGGTCAATTTCCACAGCGCCCTACAATCGAAATTTGAACTTTTTTCTACGCCATTCGTTTATGCATCGTAGGTGCACCAATGTGCACAGTGAACGAACGTTTGTGCACATCTCTATAAAAAGATACGAAGAAAACAAAAATGGGGGGCTGTGAAAACGACAGCCCCCCACCGAAGAAATTTCGGATTTTTTATAGCCAATCGTTTGTGCATCGTAGGTGCACAAATGTGCACGGTATACGAACGCTTCTGCACATCTGTATACGGAGATACGAAGAAAATACAGTGGAGGGGCTGTAGAACCGGCAGCCCCCACCCATCAAAGAAATTCCGGATTTTTTTATAGCCAATCGTTTGTGCATCGTAGGTGCACAAATGTGCACAGTATACGAACGTTTGTGCACATCTCTATACGGAGATACAAAGAAAATAAGGTGGAGAGGCTGTAGAAACGGCAGCCCCCCACCAAAAAAAATCCTGATTTTTTTATAGCCAATCAATTTTCACAACCCACCCCCCTCCCCACAATAGAAATTTGAACTTTTTTCTACTTCATTCGTTTGTGCATCGTAGGTGCATAAATGTGCACAGTATACGAACGTTTGTGCACTTCTCTATTCAGCGATGCAAAGAAAATAAACTGAAAATATCAGAAGTTTCATGTTGATCTTGGGGATCAAAATATTTGACTTGTATGCCTTCGAATGGTGGACAAAAGCGCATCAAAAGAAGATATACGTTCTTGTTATCGTGGTTTGAAGCATCCGTCAAAATTGTAAATTCGATTTGCCATGATCAACATTTAATTCTTCAATCGCTGTACGTCTCAATACATTTACTACAATAACTTCTGTTTTCGTCCGATTTCTTGAAAAATTTAACATCGAAGAACTCGAAGCGGTGGCACGGACAAGACATTTACGTCTCTCAGACTTTATATGCTGTTCAATATTAACCGGTACCGCTAAAAGACACACTGAATTCTGTACGTATACGCATATTACATCCTAGGGAGTATTCGTTTGCTTAATAAACAGTTTACTTGTAAACTAAAATTAAATATGGACTTGCATTTCGGCATAGTTAAAACGGGAGTTTCCAAAACAAAACACTTCGAACCCGATCGTTAGTGGAAACAACCGACAATTGAAAAAAAACGATAAGTAGTAAGAAGTACTCAAGGCGTGGACGGTAAGCAAACCAAGACGACCCTCCTCTATCCGCCCATTCTTTCCCTTCCCATTTTGCATTATCCGTCCACAACAAAATTTTTGTAAGAAAACGTCGTTCATTTGACGGGCGTTGACACTTCGGCAGTTCTATGTTTATTTTTTTATATTATAGTTTGAGAAAGTGTACAAACGCTACGCACTAACGAGCAATTATCCATAAAAAAGGGAAGAATTTTGTTTGGTAAAGAAGTTACCATTTCTGCGATCTCCGGTCTCCACAAATCGCTTTCCTTTTGCCTTAGTGTACCAAAGTACACAAACGTTGAGATTTTTGCAGAATTATGTATGTGCAATACACGCCAACAAAAATCATTAAAAACCTTGATTATGGCGCGTTGGAAAAGTGTTGCCGTTTATGTGGACAACTCAAATTAATTTCTGCATAGCTAGTATTGGTTAGGTGGGTAAAGTTAGCCACACATTTTTGAATTTCAAAAAATTTCTTGTAGCATAATTAGGCGTTATTTTGCGCCGGTAAAACCTAAATGTTGCGCCCACCTAGTAAACAAGTTATATTAAAAAAATTATTGCGAACAAGTTATTTAGGAAATTTTCCGTAGATGCGTGAACCACGCCTACTGGAGGTTTTCTAAATAACTTGCTTGCAACGAGAAAAGCAGAATTTTATTTCAAAAATGCAAATTGGCGCCTAATGAGCGCCTAATTATGGCACAACATATTTTTTCAGAAAACCGTAAAAGTGCGGCTACTTGAACTTGGCCGGAGTAATAGTTTTTTTAATATAACTTGTTTGCCAGGTGGACGCAAAATTTTGTTTTAACGGCGCAAAATAGCACTTAATTATAGCACAAAAGTTTTTGTAAAATCAAAAAGAAAATGCGGCAAACTTCACACACCTGTATTGGTTAGTATTTCACATCGATTGCGAGAGTGCACAAGTGTTTGCACGTTGTGCACTGCTATCAACCTACGAAGCAAAAGTGATTGGCTTTTAGATAATATGGGATTGTATCGATTGTACGTCGCCGCTTATGTATGGGCTACTCATAAATAATGTTCTTATATCTTAGTATGTAGAAGTGGACAAACATTTGTACACTGTGCACATTTGTGCACCTACGATACACAAACGACTGCCTATAAAAAAATTCAGAATTGCTTTGGTGAGCAGGCTGCCGTTTCTATAGCCCCATCATTTTAATATCTTCGTATATTTGAAAAGAGAAGTGCACAAACGTTGGTTTCCTGTACACATTTGTGCAAAAATTCAACGTTTGTGCACTTTCGTGCACTAAGGTAAGGAAAGCGATTTGTGGAAACCGGAGATCGCAGAAATGGTAACTTCTTTACCAAACAAATTTCTTCTTTCCTTTATGAATAATTGTTCGTTAGGGCGTAGCGTTTGTACACTTTCTCAAACTACAATATTAGAAAATAAACATAGAACTGCCGAAGTATCAGCGCCCATCAAATGAACGACGTTTTCTTACAAAAATTTTGTTGTGAACGGATATTGCAAAATGGGTCGGGAGGGAATTGGCGGACAGAGGAGGGCGTCTTGGTTTGCTTACCGTCCACGCCTTGAGTACTTCTTACTACTAATCGCCTTTTTTTAATTGTCGGTTGTTTCCACTAACGCTCGCGTTCGAAGTGTTTTGTTTTAGAAACTCCCATTTTAACTATGCCGAAATGCAAGTCTATATTTAGTATTAGTCTACAAGCAAATTGTTTATTAAGGAAACAAATACTCCCTATGATGTTATTATGCGTAAACGTACAGAATTCAGTGCGTCGCATAGCGGTACCGGTAGTATTGAACAGCATATAATGTCTGAGAGACGTAAATCTGTCAACCGTGCCATCGCTTCGAGTTCTTCGATGTTAAATTTTTCAAGAAATCGGACGAAAACTGAAGTTATTATAGCAAATATATTGAGACGTACAGCGATTGAAAAATTAAATGTTGATCATGGTAAATCGAATTTATAATTTTAACCGATGCTTCAAACCACGATAACAAGAACAAATATCTTCTTCTGATGCGCTTTTGTCTACCGTACGAAGGCATACAAGTAAAATACTTTGATCTCCAAGATCAGCATGAAACTTCTGATATTTGCAGTTTATTTTTTTTGCATCTCTGAATGGAGAAGTGCACAAACGTTTGTATACTGTGCACATTTGTGCACCTACGATGCACAAACGATTGGTTATAAAAATTTCGAAACATCTTTGGTGGGAGGCTGCCGTTTCTACAGGCCCTTTACTTTATTTTCTTCGTATCTCCGTATAGAGATGTGCACAAACGTTCGCATACCGTGCACATTTGTGCACCTACGATACACAAACGATTGGCTATAAAAAATCCGAAACTTTCTCGGTGGAGGACTGCCGTTTTGACAGCCCCCCATTTTTGTTTTCTTCGTATCTTTGTATAGAGATGTGCACAAACGTTCGTTCACTGTGCACATTTGTGCACCTACGATGCACAAACGAATGACTTAAAAAAAGTTCAAATTTCGATTGTGGGGGGCTGTGGAAATTGACTTCGGCAAAATAGTGTTGCCCAGAAGCAACGAATAGCTAAATCTGGGACTGCTGTGGGATAAGAAAGTAGCAATTGTTTGTGAAGATACACTACCGTCGATTGTTAATGTTGAAATATTGAAGAAGGCAACGACTGTCTATGAAATGTTGAAGCATAAGCTACAATTGCTCTACAGCTTTGACACAATATAAATAAACATATTTGTTATATTAATATATGTAATATATTTAATGAATTAAATATATTTTTCGGTATTACTTAATTTTGGTTTAGTTGCGTTACGTAAAGCGTAATAAACATTTCTAAAAACATGTTGGAGCGTGTTGATTATTGAAATATCTTCATTGAAGGTTTTGTTAAAAATTTGACAGTTGTATCCAAGGTATCAGTTGTGACTAAAATTCGGTAACTTTGTGTATATTTTATATAGAACACATTTACATACCTGCTAAAGTTGATAAACTATTCATATTTTGTACTTATTTAAAACCATACCTCAGATTGTTCATGAAGTACTGTAAATTTTAAAAACCTCTCTTTAGTAATATTGCATTAAATTTGTGTGCTAGATTCCTGTTATATTATTCTAATATGACGCAAGATGATATGTAGACAAAGTATAATAGATGATTAATGTTTTGTATGTCAGTATACTGTCAAAACATTTATATTGATTTAGCGAATGCAACATTGCTGCCGGACATTACGCTGCATACATTCATGAATGTAGTGGGTCCAGAAACGATCTTAACAGAAAAAACTGCAAATTCTAGAGCCCATTTCATGTTGATTTGACATAAACCTTGTTATCCAAACATGTTTTTAAGGGAGTTAGAGTTCTTTAAAAAATTGCACCGTAAGATCGGTTTAATTCAGATATCTTCAAAGCGGTTTTCTTTTAAGTGATAACATTTTGTACATTTATTTTGTAGAATATGCCCGATCGTATGGCGTGGAAACGATTTTTTAGTTCTAGTCATAAGCAGCTCGTTTGGGAAGGGTATTGGACATTTTTTTCATAACCTTCGTCTTTCAAATTTTGCTATTTTGACATAGCATTGAGCAAATTTTGTGATTATTAGAACAAATAGTGCTTTTACCTAAAGTAGCTATAATGCACAATTTTAGAAAAAAAATCGATTTGAACTTTTCGGGGGTCAATGCACACGTTTCCGTTGAATAACAAATTAAATTGTTAATTATGAATGATGGCCATGGAAAATAAACATAATAACAAATGTATGTCTTATGTCATAAACTGTTTCCAACTAATGATTTAACATTTCTATAGTAAAAAATAAATACGAGTAAAGAGTAAATTTTTTATAATACAAAACTTGTAAATGATGAAATTAGAAATGAAAACAATAGAACAAAATGACAACTGAAAGCACAAAATACAATAATGGATCTACAGCAGATGCTCCACATGACGGCCACCCATTTCTAAGCACAAATTTAGTCGTTCTCGCAAATATTATATTGCCGAATTCTTGCAAAAATTCCAAGACTGTTTCGCAGACATCCAGAATTAGTCTCCAAAGTTTATTACGTGTATCTATTGATTGCGAATAAATAATTAATTTTGGGCATCCCCACACAAAAGAGCAGAGATTTAAATTTAGCCGGTTAAGCAACTGGACCACTTCTTCCGATCCATTGCTTTCAGTAGTTATTCCTGCTGAAGCCAGCTGGACAACTTTCATGTAGAAACCACAAGTTCTACCGAATATATAGATTAATACCATCCAATAAATCAGGTAAAGTATTTTGTAAAAAGTCTCGATAATCCTCACCATTTAAACAATTGGACAATTCTACAGGCCCGAGCAATTATCTTCAAGAACACCTAACGCATACATTCATGTTAAACTTGATGTATAGTTTCTTTTATAAATTGAGAATTATCACCGAAATAGGAGTAATAATGCGCATTATGCATATTCAAAATTCCATCCTTAGTAAAAGCAGCTTCGTCACGGAACAAAATATTTGAGAAAAATTTTGGTTTTGATTTTCATTTTGCAACCAATTAGAAAAATCAACACAAACAATAAAATCACAGTCACGCATGGCCTGGACTTCTCTAAATTAGAATGGATACCAAGTTTTTCTTATGGATAATATTGCACACAGAAGATTTAGAAATGGGATTCATTACATTCAATCTTCTAACGCTAATTTCGAGATTTTCTTCTACTTTCATTAAAATATCATCCTCATATTCTTCTCTTACGTCAGAATGGCTAACATTTTGATTGTTTTTAGGAACTACCGATCTAGTTTCTCTTATTTTTTAATAAAAAACTATAAATGCTTTAGAAGCAGAATGTCTTCTATTTGAAAATTTATCAGCATACTTATGCGCCGTTTCCCGAGCGTTGCATTGCGTTTCACCATGCACTAAATGCATATCGGTGAATTCTTTTTACTGTACCCAACCATTATAATAATCTTAAACTTTTGGTATTTGAAAATTAAAATTAACATAACATTAAATAATAAATAACCCTTTACTTAGAACTAGTGTACAACTAACAATATTGAAATATAAGTCATTTGACATCAATACAATTCTTTACTACTATCTATTTTTTATTGTAGGAAAACCAAATCATTAGTAGGAAACAGTTTATGACATAAGAACAGTTTGCAATTCATACTATTGTTACTATGTTTATTTTTCATGGCTATCTTTCATAATTTAAAAATGAATTTGTTACTCAATGGAAACGTATGTATTGGCAGATAAAAAGTCCAGATAGATTTTTTCAAAATGGTGTGTCACAACGACTTTATATAAGAGAATTAGTTTTTCTATTAAAAACAAAAATTGTTAAATGCTACGTTGAAAAGGCGAAATTTGAAAGACAGGAAAGTTACGAATAAAAATGTCCAATACCCTTCCCACACAAGTCGCTTACGACTACAATTAAAAAATCGTTTTCCGCCACACGATTGGGCATATTCCACAAATCAAAGTACAAAATGTTATCGAGAACGACTAAATTTGTGCTAAGAAATGGGTGGCTGCCATATGGAGCATCTGTTTGTTGATACATTTTTGTATTTTGTGCTTTCAGTTGCCATTTTGTTTTATTCTTTTCATTTCTAATTTCATTATTAACAAGTTTGTATCATAAAAAGTTTACTATTTCTCGTATTTATTTTTTACCTTAGAAAACCCAAAAATCATTAGTTGGAAACAGTTAATGACATAAGAACAGTTAGATATTCATACAATTGCTATTATGTTTATTTTTCAAGGCAATCATTCATAATTAAGAATTGAATTTGTTATTCAACGGAAACGTGTGCATTTATACACGAAAAGTTCAAATTGATTTTTTCAAAAATGGTGCATCATAGCTACTTTAGATACGAGACTTATTTTTCTAATAAAAACAAAATTTGCTTAATGCTATGTCAAAATGGCAAAATTTGAAAGACGAAGGTTATGCATAAAAATGTTCAATACCCTTTCCAAATGAAGCACTTATTACTAGAATTAAAAAATTGTTTCCACGCCACGCCATACGATTGTACATATTCTACAAAATAAATGTACAAAATGTTATCACTTAAAAGAAAGCCGTTTTGGAGATATCTGAATTAAACCGATCTTACGGTGCCATTTTTAAAGAACTCTATCTCCCTTAGCAAGCAGGTTTGGCTAACAAGGTTTATCTCAAATCGACATGAAATGAGCTTTAGAATTTACAATTTTGTTTTGTGCAGAGCACTTCTGGACACCCTGTATATATGTACATACAATTTTGGATTTATACTGTTTAATTTTTCCGTATGAAAATGGTTTACTTTAACTATTGTGTTGGTATTCGACGTTTCTAAACTCATAACATATATAAAATTTATAACTTCCTATAAATTAAATAGGAGTAGCCAAGGCTGGGAGAATAAAGTAATTTTATTTTAAAAATTCTAGTGGGCCTTATCTTAAAAACGCAAAACATTCAAATAGCCTTGTTATGCAAATTCATATAACCGTCTTATTATTATTTTATTAGTTTGGTAATATTTATAAAACGACACGATATCGCATACCATGGTGAAACATCTAACTGCAGCTTTGCTACACCCATTCTTCATATTGAGCAGTGCGTTCTATATAATATTCTTATCAATAGACCATGTCTGCATGATGTTCAAGTAGGTTACACAAGAAAGACTGACTTTATTCATTTATTTTAAAACTTTAAATTTAACTCTTGTTATATTTTAAATAAAAAACACAATGTAGCTCAGTGTACAGTAAAGGAACTGTTAAAAGATGTACTTCTCTATTGTAAATATTTTTTTACTTATAATCGTAAAATTAGTAAATACAAAAAACTTACCTTGACTTCAGACAAAATAATGTCAATGAAACTTCCAAGAACTATTATAAAGTCAAAAACATTCCACGCATCTCCAAAGTAGTTCTAGAAGGTAAAGAACTGTCACTAAACTTTTAAAAATGTTCTTACCTTAAATCTAAATGCAGCGAGTTTAAAAACAAATTCCAGTGCAAATGCAGAAGTGAAGATCATATTAAGTACGTCCAAAGCATCAGAGTAAGAATCAGGTTGTCTGTGAAACTTCATCGCTAATGTTATTGTATTAATTAAAATAAGTACAAATATTGTATATTCAAAAGGCCTTGAAGTAACGAACCACCACACCTTGTACTGAATACGATGCTTGGGAATGTATCTTCTTACTGGTTTTGCTTTAAGAGCAAATTCTATACAGTTCCTTTGGTTTTTTTGTAATTCGCAGCTTTCGTATTCACGCTCGCCTTCATTTTGGAATGTAACAATAACAAAACCAACAAATATATTCACCATAAAGAATGCTATAATAATTATATAAATAATATAATATATAGCAACCACTGGACGATAGTTATGAATTCTTCCATAATTTTCTTTCTTAGAGTCAATTGACACATACAGAAGGCTTGGCCATCCTTCAAAAGTGGATACAGTAAATAACGCCAGCATGGCATTTGCAACATTATCGAAGTGGAAACTTTCTGCGTCCCATGTACGTTCTTTTAATTGTGGAGCATCAATATTTCCTTCTTTATAAACGAAGTAAGTACCGCTGAAAAATACGTTATTGGTAAAATTTTACTGTACATGTTTTTCACATACTTGCATTCTGCGGCTGTTAATTTCGACTCATCACTGCATTTATAAAACTTTCCCTATATGTACATAAAATTAATTAGTTTAGAGTCTTCGTATTTATGGAAAAACAAGTGCAGAAATGTTGCAAAAGAATAATACATGCAATGACACAAAAAACAATTCATGCTAATGTACAATTTACTTATAACATGCAAATACCATTGTGAGTTTCTATCATTGTTGATTATCACTTGTAGTCATAACTAGTAACACGATATAGTCTACAGTTCCACATTGTTAGAACTTGGTTAACAACCGCCTGCATACCAAAGTTTATCTACATCAAGCAGCATTTTCTGATTTCCATAATGCACAGGCAATAGCAAATTTGGACAATTTGCAGTTCCAAAGTATAAAGCTATGTAAGCTTACCAATGCCTGCGATACATGAAATATAAACAGGCCGAACGGTGTTCTGCGCGAAGACTAATATTGGACACCACAAGGGACGGGCCCTCATGGCTCCCTACTATGGCCAGAACATGCAGATCTACCATCAGGTGCAGCACTAAGCTAAGACAATTACCTTAAATAGCTGCACTCCAATCACAGCGAACATAAACTGCAGGAGGTAGGTAACCAGCATAATATTACCGATGGTCTTAATGGCTACTATCACACATTTCACTACATACTAGCCATGAGCAGATTCAGCATGAAAGGATGAAACAAACGAAATATATATTGTCAGTAAAAAAAATATGATATAGCAAAATATGAGTAGGAAGTAAATGTAGGTGGAGAAGAGCATTGGGCATCGCGCAGCCAGCCGGGAACGGTCAAATGCACCCAGGGTAGGGTCGTCTCTGTTGAGTAAGGGAGCTACAAAGCCAAAGCGGCCATGGTAGCACCCTCGCCTAGATATGACTACAAGTGTAGAAAGACGGCCTGGCACACTGCACACAGCACTTCAATTCTGCATAGGAAGGCATAACATGCGGGTTAATAGGCCAAAACTCCCAACCTCAAGCTTGGCCACTGCCGGTCCCAGCACATTTTGACTTTAACACTGTGAAAGGATTTTTTTGTTAAAGGACAAAACCCATAGGTGCATTTGCTCATAAACAACAACGGACTGCTGGTGCCTACCTTAAATAACTGGACTCCTATTACCGCAAACATGAACTCTAGGAGGCAGGTGACCAATACAATGTTGCCGATGGTCTTTACCGCAACTATCACACACTGGACTACACGCTAGGGACAATTAAATGTTAGAGAGCACTTAGCTGGTACCTGCCTCCACCACTCCCGTAAACTATGTATTTCAAGTGGCAAGGCCATAGACAACTAATTATTACCTTCAAACCTTTAGCTCTGTTGATTGCACGTAGTGGTCTTAAAACACGCAATACTCTGAGAATCTTCACCACGGAGAGTCCGTCTCTATAATAAGTGATAAAACAGCATACTAAAGCCAAACAAGTCTTACCTGCTTGTTAATGATACAATAGAAACACATACAACAACCAAATCCAAAATATTGAAAGCAGATCGTAAAAATGCCCCTTTGTGAAGTATGCATCCATAGGTAATAGTTTTCAAGAGTAATTCGATTAAGAAAATAGTTGTAAAGAAGTAATCGAAGTGAAGCAGCACCTATAATAATCAAAATATAAAGGTATAAACAATTTTAGTTATTTGAACTTACTTCAGTCAATTCATTATTTTGATTCAATGGTTCTTCAAGAACAAGCAGCCCAGAGGATATCAAAATACAGCCAAGAATAAAATTTCCAAACCAGGCGTGGTTACACAACCAATGGCAAAACACTCGAAACCTTTAAATATTAAAATCATAGTTAGAACTAATTACTAAGCAAACTATAAAGACAAATCAGTTGAATACATCCAATCCATGTAGAGCTGAAAAACTACTGAATGCAAAGGAGGTAGTACAGGCAACTAACTACTGGTGCAGCAAATATCTACTAAAAAATTTACTATGCAATACTACAAATTATTTGTGTGGGGCCTGGTAACAAGCAGGACACGCGTTAACAACAACCTACTGCACCAACGCCTATCACCTGTTTGTAGGAGAGAAAATGAAGTAAGACGATGCGGGAGGAATCGGTAATTTCTTATTGCTGCTTTTAACTTCTGACATACGCCGGGGCCTTGCTCCGATGTGACCATCATCATTATCAATATCTGAAATGACATGCAAAGCGCACATGTTACATTATGTTTAAGATTGACATAGCTGCATGAAGTATTCGGGTTATCAAACGACATAATAATGAAATTGTTTTTTATATCATGTAACAACAAGTTTTTGATGACTTATTATTGAAATTTGGAACATTAGATACAAAGTTCATTCTGTGTTCTAAAGAGTAAAGTAGAGTCTTTCAAAAAGAAATTGCATTGCATATGTTTGAAGTGTAGCAGTGCGTGTGTGTGTGCGTGCGTGGGTGCTTGGTGCCTACGTGCGCACGCGCGTGTGTGTATGTATGTATAGAGTGATGGCTGGTTTATTTAAGTATATTTTATTTAATACTAGTTCATAATCTATAGAATATCAATAGCGTCATGTTTTCTTGTTATTCCGATAATTAGTCTTTATAAAAACATTTGCTAAAACGCAGGCGCTTACTATTAGAATTGTCGGTAAAGAGTAACATAAGTTGAAAAAAAATTCTATACCTATCTATTTTTTGGAGCGATACAGAGACATGTTCTGGTTATCCAAATAATTAGTTTTGTACTACGTTTTATGTGTAATAAATTTAATGAAACACGTGTGTAATCCAGGTTTATCATTCATATTTTTTTGCTAAAGTAAAAAAAATGTTTGGAATCGAACTGTTAGATCGTGGGAATTTCTAGTGATTGTTCAAAAGTCTGTTAGTAATTCAACAGACTTCAACTGAAGTACGTTTAAAGATTTGCCGTAGGGACTATGTTTAAATTATAAAAAAAACTAAACTTGTATTATGAACTGTGTAATGGGTAGTATGGTAAATCGAGTATAAGATTTAAAACTACAAGTAGTGTAAGTATTACAATAATAACAAGAACAGTTTAATGAAGGTGAAATCTTAGAGATTTTATTTTTAGGACATAAACTATGAAAAGGATTTCTTGAATGCAGTTTGTGTCATTACAGCAATCTCTAAAATTCGGATTTACATATTTTGAATAAACTAGTACATTTTGAATTAAATAGAAACACAGGTATGATAATTCAAGTAATCCTGGAAAGTCAATTAATGAATTAAAAGAGATAGTGTTGGTTCATTTGAGTATACTATATGCTCACAAAAGTAAACTAATTTTTGAGAGCGCAAATATATAAGTTGCTTCACCTGTTAATTAGTACGATTTGTATAAAAGTTTGGGATACACTTGTAAATCTTCGAATAAAAATTAGAATGTTATATAATAAATTGCCACGGAAAAAAAAGGGTTTGGCGCAGGTATTGGGGGAGTTAGTTCTTCAGACTGGTGACACAGAAATTTTAACGTGGGAGCGCTAAGAGGTGCACAAAGTCTTCCACATTCTGTATATGAGCACTAGAAAGCACCCGCCACAACACTCTACTTACAAATAAAACTAGTGAACCCAATGAAAAGTATAATGTTTCTAAAACAATGATGAAAGCAAGATTTAAATTAAAAATAAAGTATTGCACAGCAAAATAACGCAAGTCTCTGTAGTAGGAGACACTCCAAATTTACAGCTGCTTAATTGCACAACCATCTCTAAACATACTTAAATGCTAAACGGTAAAGTTTTGTTTATAACACGTTCTATTTGACACTTATTACTACACAATTCCTAATGACAGGCGGAACACAACGTATATACAACCGACTATACAGGTATCTACTTAATGTGGTTAAACCCAAAATTAACTTCAGATTTAATACCACTAATTTTATACTCAATTGCTAACTTCAGGGAACTTAAATTCTCAAATATAGTGTTGCGAGCTACTATTAGGCAACCCGTCACACATACACAAGCGCCGCAAGCACTGCATATTCTACAGCGACCGAGAAGCTTCTGACAATTACTGGACGATGAGTCATCTTTTTTAATTCACGGTATAAATAAGACCGATGATGAAGTACAGAGTTAGTCTATATCAAAATGTCGAATATAAATTATGGCGTGTAAAGTAAAAATAGTTGAGCTTTTGGAAGTCCAAGAGTATACATAAATGTTATATGATGTGTCTAATGTTCATGCAGCTTGTAGAATACATAAATCGACAAAAGTGTAATAAATAATAGTTGTGTTAGTGTTGTTAATGGACCTATGATTAAGAAGCTAGTTTAAAAAGATACTAGTGCTTGTTAATTCATTAGTGTAATAGTGCTTCATTGTTAATTGGACTGAAAACATCTATAAATAAGGCATATACTGTTAATTAGACTTGTGAACAGTGAGTAATAAAGCCTATTGTTATTACTTGTTTTAAATTAGTGAAACGCGGTAGTAGTTGCCCGCTACACTGGTGTCAGCCTGTGTGGGGTATATAGTGATTAATTTAAAAGGAAAGCACACAAGTCTAAAGACATTTAAGTAGTTTATATATGCCAGTTACAAGAAGCCAAAGTAAGATGGACGCAGAAACTTTAATTAATTTCCTTAAAGATTTTAAATCCCGTATGGAAGAAAAGTTTAGTGAAAATGCTGCGAAAATAGATGAAAAGCTTAGTGAAAAAGCTGAAAAAATGGAGGAGAGGTCGGCTAAACTGGAAGTGACACTAAATGAAAACTTAGTAAGGTCAGTTGAACTGGAATCAACCCTTAAAGAGTTTAAATACAGTCTGGAAGTGACACTTAGTAAAAATGCTACAAAAATAGAAGAAAAATTGAAGAAAAATACAGCCACGCTAGAACAAAGATTAATGGAAAGCTCCATTGCATTGAAAGAAGATGTCATGGAACAGGTAAAAACAGTTGAGCAAAAGTTGGACAATAAATTGGTAAAAATGGAAGAAGATATGATGAAGCTGCAAGAGCAAGTGATTTCACTAACAACGCGGCCATTTAAATTAGCAAACCAAGTTGTAAATCAGAACATTCCAGAAATAAGAAGCATGGTAGAAAGCGAGTCAATACCGTCAAACTTTAAAGTGAAACCACCCACATTCGATGGTAAAACACCTTGGCCCACATATTTGAAACAATTTGAAGCTGCTGCAATAGCCAATGGTTGGTGCAACAAAGAGATGGCTATCTCTCTAATAATGGCCCTACGGGGGGAAGCCCTCAACATCTTACAAACGATTCCCGATCACCAGCACAATGATTACGGCCTCTTAACATCGAAACTTGAGATGAGATACAAAGACGCTCATCTTCAACAGGTTTACCATGCATAAGTTAAGAACCGCTTGCAAAAGACAAATGAAAGCCTGCAAGAATTCGAAGCTGAAATTGTCAGATTAGTTAGATTAGCATATCCAACGGCACCAGAAAGTTTCCTCGAACAACTGGCTGTACAAACAGTTGTGGATAGCGTTAAAGATGGCGAAATACAGCAAGCGCTAAGATTAGCACGGCCAAAAATGTTAGATGACGCACTGGCTCATGCGCTTGAATTTGAAGCAGTTAAGCAGACATCACACAGGGTGAGTCACAAAGTTCGGTCCGTTTTAGAGGAACATGGTCAAGCGCAGAACAGCATAGATGAAATAATCAACCGTGTGGCGGAAAGGCTGGAAAGACAACAACCTTACATGTGATTTTCCAATGCTCCACCCGCAGGTACTACATTGGCCAGGAAGCGAGTTTTTTTTTACCTGGAAAATTTGGAATTTTGCCGAACCCTTGCTGTTCCAAGCAAAGTAGGGATCTTTAACGTGCGTGACAACACTCACACACAGGACCTCCATTTTACCTCTCATCCGAACGAGGGTGTATTTTTGTGAAAAATGCTCGCCTAACATTTTTCAAGCGGACCGTGTCGGGATTCGAACCCGGGACCTTGGGGAAAGACAACAACCGCGGAGATAGCGTCCGCGATGCTGGAGCTGCGGTGAAGTTGGTCATATACAGAAACGCTGCACTCAACCAGCAAAACAACCGGTTGAGCAGCAGAAAAACTAAAGCCAGTCGACGTAAGGGGCGAACGTCGACAGCTCAACGTAGTGCCCCGGAGATTATCATCCGCGCTGCATCGTTGATGGGAAGTCTGGACAGCATTTATATTGATGGTGGAATTAATGGTAGAGTTGTCCGATTAACGTGGATACAGGAGCAACTAGGACTATTGTGAAACCAGATTTGGTTGGTCGTGGAAAAGTGCTACCTATCTTGGGAATGGATCTCATGAGAGAATATGGGTTTCATGTGAACATGAAAGAACATGTGCTACGGATAGATGATGATGAGATTCCATTTCAAGGGACGAGTAACCAGACGATGAAAGTGCGTATGTTTTGTGATATAAAAATACCCGAGAAGGCGAAAATGATAGTAATGGGACGCCCGGATGGTACGCTCCGGGAAGGACAAGTATGCATGATGGAAGCAACTGAATCGGGAATGGGTCAGGAGGGATTACTGATTGGAAGAACGCTGGTAAAGTTTCAAAGTATGATACCAGTAAGGGTGCTAAACATTAATCCCCATACGGTGAAGCTGAAGAAAGACATGAATGTGGGAAGTTGCATTCCAGTACGCCATATTAAACGTTGCGTGAACGACGCGAAAGATAAACCAGCCAACGGTTGCTCACAGAAATTGCTGGATATGTTAATACCTTCGTGTCAAGGATTAAACGGCGACCAATTGGGCAAGGTAAAAGAACTGCTCGGACAATATCGAGGTGTGTTTGCACTGGATGATAGTGAGAAAGTAAGGACGAATGTTGTGCAACATAAGATCAATACTGGAGATGCGCAACCGATAAGACAACACTCCAGGCGGCTTCCTTTGGCAAAACGTTAGGAAGCCGAGCAAATTATTACCGACATGAAAGAACACGGGGTTATTGAACCCTCAAATAGTCCATGGGCATCCCCGGTAGTGCTTGTCAAGAAAAAGGACGGGTCGACAAGGTTTTGTGTAGACTACCGGCGGCTTAATAATGTGACAAAGAAAGACAGCTATCCTTTGCCCAGAATTGTTGACACCTTGGATACTCTATCCGGATCTAAATGGTTTTCGACCTTGGACTTGAAAAGCGGACACTGGCATGTAGGCTTGGAGCCAAACGATAAAGAAAAGACTGCGTTTACAATTGGAACTGGATTATGGCAGTTCAAGATCATGCCATTTGGATTATGCAATGCCCCTGCTACTTTTGAACGATTGATGGAGTCGATACTGCGTGGGCTGTCCTGGAAAACATGTCTGGTGTACCTAGACGACGTGATAGTGTTAGGCCGGTCTTTTGAAGAACATCTTAAGAACCTAGAGGAGATATTCCAAAGATTACGCGGGGCAAACCTTACATTGAGCCCCAAGAAGTGTCACCTATTTGGAAAAGAGGTGAAATACCTAGGACATGTCGTTTCGGGGACCTGAACAAAAGCAGACCCTGACAAAATAAAAACGGTACAAGAGTGGCCTACACCAGCAGATATACACCAACTACGCAGTTCTCTAGGATTGTGCACATATTACCGACGTTCTATACTTGGGTTTGCGAACATTGCCAAACCGTTAACGAAATTAACCGAAGATGGACAAGAATATGATTGGAATGACGACTGCCACAGTGCATTTGAACAACTGAAACGGCTACTAGTTACAGCACCAATTATAAAATTATCCACGGATGGAGGGTAAATTTGTGTTGGATACCGATGCCAGTAGCACAGCTATAGGAAGCGTACTTTCTCAAGTGCAGGACGGACAAGAAAAAGTGATTGCGTATTTCAAGTCTTGTCGCGGTCAGAAAGGAACTATTGTGTGACAAGAAGGGAGCTGTTGGCCGTCGTCAAATCCGTAGAGCACTTTTATAAGTACTTATACTGCCGTAAATTCCTGTTGATAACAGACCATGCTGCACTAAAATGGTTACTGCAGTTTCAAAATCCTGAAGGGCAAATTGCAAGATGGATAGAGCGACTGCAGGAATATGACTTTGACACAGAACATCGTGTAGGAACTAGCCATTGAAATGCAAACGCTCTGTCAAGGAGACCTTGTCCGGTAGACTGCAATCATTGCTCCAAGATGGAAGAGAAAATAAGTGTCATCCATATAATGACGGTAACTGATGATACTTGGCAACCAGGAAGAATACGAGAAGATTAGGAGAATGACGCCAAATTGGGACGTATTATTGAGTGGAAAAGTAGAGGACAACGACCAGCTTGGGAAGAAATTAGTATTTTAAGTAGAAGCCTGACGGCATACTGGGCACAGTGGGACTCCTTAGTGATTGAAAATAAAATCTTTAAACGACGCCTAGAATGTGAAGATGGCACTGAGAGACTTCAAGTGATAGTGCCAAGAAGCAGAGTGCCGGAAGTGTTGCAGCACTTGCACGATGGCATTTCCGGAGGGCGAGGGCACTTTGGCGTAAAGAGAACTCTCGAAAGAGTGAGAGAAAGATTCTATTGGGTGAACTGCAAAAAAGATGTAAAGGAGTGGTGCCGGAAATGTGAGATATGTGCCTCTGCAAATGGCCCGGTCACATAACGGAAAGCCCCAATGAGACAGTATAACGTGGGGAATCTTTTTGAGAGAGTAGCCATTGATATAGCTGGTCCGTTTCCTAAATCAGAGAAAGGAAATAAATACATTTTGGTTGCAATGGATTATTTTACCAAATGGCCGGAGGCATAAGCTATACCTAACCAAGAAGCCGAGACGGTTGCAGATGTACTTGTGGGAGTTGTTTTGTCGCTTTGGAGTTCCGTTGGAATTACACTCCGATCAAGGTCGGAACTTCGAATCAGCGTTGTTTCAAAACGTCTGCAAGCATCTTGGAATCAGGAAGACTAGAACCACGGCACTTCATCCCCAATCGGATGGAATGGTTGAAAGAATGAACAGGACGTTAGGAAAGTACCTGGCCAAAGTTGTCTCTGAACAACAACGAGACTGGGACCAATACGTACATTTGTTCCTACTGGCGTACCGATTTTCGGTACATGACAGTACAGGGTACACGCCCGCTTGCGTAATGCTAGGACGTGAATTGCGGCTACCATGTGATCTTCAGTTTGGATTTAAACCTGGAGAAGAGATCGCAGGTGAAGATTACGTTAGTAAGCTTCGTGAAAGATCAAATAGCATTTACGAAAACGTCCGAAAAAATATCCAGGCAGCAAGCGATCGAATGAAATCACAATATGACACGAGAGCACAAGAAAGGGGTTATTAACCTGGAGATTTAGTGTGGTTGTACAATCCACAAAGAAAACGTGAATTGTCGCCAAAACTACAAAGACAATGGGAAGGCCCGTACAAAGTGTTAAAAAGAATTAATGATGTAGTGTACCGGATTAGAAGATTTCCCCGTAGTAAACCGAAAGTGGTACACTTTGACCGTTTAACATCCTACGCTGGCAACAACCAGGAAAGCTCGAATAATGGGAATGGTGATCGACAAGTTATTAATCATGAGATTTTGAGAGTTTTATGGCGGCGTATGGTGGTTCCGCTAAGGCGAGATTTGGCGTTGTTGTTGAAAAACAGCAAGATCTGTTTAGAGCACCAGAAGAGTATTCCTTTGCACATTGCGTAGCTCAAGGTTTGGATTTGTCAAGGGGAATAGTTGTTGTTTTCAAGAAAAAATTTTGATGTGTGGATGAATTAGTACAACAGCAGCCAACTGTAGGAAAAGCTTTGGTCCTCAGGATAAAAACCGTTATGTTTACTATCTGGTCACCAAAAATTCCTCATGGCAGAGACCTAGTTATGGACATCTATGGGAGGCTTTGCTAAATCTTAAGGCTCAGATGATGGAAAATGGAGTAACGAGATTAGCGGTGCCCAAGCTATTCTGTGGACTGGATCGCTTAGATTGCAGGATAGTCTGAAATATGCTAGAAGTAATTTTCCAGGGAACCAACGTCCAGGTCCTTGTTTGTTGTTATCAACCGGTTGCCCACCAAGACCAGGAAAAGAGTGTTGACTGTTATTTCCAACGACGTGGTGGATGCACCAGAGGAGATAGCTGCCGATACCGTCATCAGTCATCGAATTGGCGTCAAAATGTATTTACAGTTACGAGACGTAACGCTTTTAAAGAGGGGGCAGTGTTGCGAGCTACTATTAGGCAACCCGTCAAACATACACATGCGCCGCAAGCACTGCATATTCTACAGCGACCGAGAAGCTTCTGGCAATTACTGGAGGATGAGTCATCCTTTTTAATTTACGGTATAAATAAGACCGATGATGAAGTACAGAGTTAGTCTATATCAAAATGTCGAATATAAATTATGGCGTGTAAAGTAAAAATAGTTGAGCTTTAGGAAGTCCAAGAGTATACATAAATGTTATATTATGTGTCTAATGTACATGCAACTTGTAGAATACATAAATCGACAAAAGTGTAATAAGTAATAGTTGTGTTAGTGCTGTTAATGGACCTATGATTAAGAAGTTAGTTTAAGAAGATATTAGTGCTTGTAAATTCATTAGTGTAATAGCGCTTCATTGTTAATTGGACTGAAAACATTTATAAATAAGGCATATACTGTTAATTAGTCTTGTAAACAGTTAGTAATAAAGACTCTTGTTATTACTTGTTTTAAATTAGTGAAACGCGGTAGTAGTAGTCCGTTACAACCTTATTGATACAACTCACGGGGGCAACCGCACCAAACTGAGGAACTGGTTTATGGTAAAATTTCTTAAAGACGCACAAATGCGGGTACAAGACATGGCCATACCACCCATATAGCACTATATCCCAAACAAAGAAAACTACTTTTTAGGCAAACAATGGTGCGTTCGTATCAATATCTATTACACCTATAAGGAATGAAAATAAAGGAAGCTTAGACTTGCTAAATTATCACATAAAATTACCCACGTATATTACAGCTGACAATGTCATACAGGGCACCTATTTTAAATTAGTTACCAATGACTAACACTACGGGACGTCACAGGTTCCTTTAAACTCAAAGATATACTCCACAATCTACCTACCAAAGAGTTAACTATCACTATGAAAACCCGATATTTTCTGAATTCACCATGCAGATACAGGCAACAAACGTTTGATAAAAATACTGATTCATGCTAATTAGCTGTTAGTTCAATGCAAGTTCAGACAAATTTTGTTCGGTCTTCGTTGTCGAGGCCTAAATCAGTAGGTTGCGGTCTAGTTCACTTGGTGCTGAAACGAAAGCGGCACCAGATGTCGATAGACAAAATGGGATGCTAATCCGTTTCCGTAGTTATTACGGGTAGAAAACGACACACTAGAGTTTAGGCAAGGTGTAATTTTCCTTGACTTGACCAGTGCTAAACTAGAATGTAGATTACCTGACTGGTGCTAGTTCAGAGGGTAGGTCACCTGACGAGTACTAATCCAGAATATAGGTCACATGACAAGTGCTAATTATAAATCTTTACTAGAGCGAAAATAATCTTCCAATTAATCACTTACAAACTGTTTCAAAACATGACACTATACGCCGTTATAAAATAGGGAGTAGATGATTCCACACGCACAATGTAAATCCGTCTAAGTAGGTGGCTTTTATTTTTGTTAATTCACAAAACAAAAACTAATAATAGCAGACAGGGAGTTTGATACGAATCCGACACTAAGCCGTTAATTATGAAGTATGGGCGAATAGTTTTATACAACCACCTCTGTTGATGCGTGGATGTAAAAGAACGGGATATTTAAAATAAACGGAAATTAGAGTCTCATGTGCCATTACATCTTTGGCCTACTTTAATTGGTGCCCAAATCGCAGGACGAATGAGTACATATTTGAAAACATTGCATACTTCAGATGTGTCGAATTTACAGTAATTTATTTATTAATATTATTACATCATGCATCCCTATAGTAGGGGACAAAGAATACTACTATAGTAAGCCTGCTTATCGTAAAAGGAGATTAAAAGATGCAGCAAGGGGCAGCAACCTCGCTGGCCAAAAGATATTGGAGGAGAGTCGGTTGGTCTCGAGCGATCCTCAATAATTTACAAGGTTGTTGAGGGTTGGCCGTGACGAATACGGGCTTTTTGCTAAAATCCTTAAAACTGCGTTGTGGAAAGATTTGGAAGCCTACCCAAATATTTCCCAGGTATGCGTGGCCTAAAACACAAAATATGTATGATAGAGAGCTCACAAGTAAAATTCTTGTCCGGAGGTAAAATACCCCCTCATTCGGATCTCCGGGAGGGGTACTTGGGGCTCCTCATCGTAAGAATTTAAAACAACAGTTCGATTTAGTGATAGGGACTTGGAATGTAAGGTCTTTACTTACGGTAGATAAGTTACGAATTTATTAGTCGAAACGAGAAAAGGAAAACTGGACATTTTAGGTATTAGTGAGATGAGATGGTCAGACAGTAATATCTTTTGGAAAGACAATTATAGAATAATTACAACTTCTTCAACTAATGGACAGGCAGGGGTAGGAATAGTGTTAAGTAAAAGATTAGGACGTAAGTTAAAGAGTACTTACAATTTAGTGATAGAATAATTATGGTTAGTTGGGTACAAAACTCACAGACACTGTTTTAGTACAGGTATACATGCCAACAACTCGGTACGAGGATGAGGAAGTAGAAAAGGTATACGAGGATATAAATAGTATAGTGAGAAAAGTAAAGGGAGATGAGAATTTAATAGTTATGGGCGATTTTAATGCGTCAGTGGGAGAAGGTAGTGAGGAAAAAATGGTAGGAAAATTTGGGCATGGTAGACGAAATGATAGAGGAGAAAGATTAGTTGAGTTTTGCCAGGAACATAGATTAGTAACTGTAAACACCCTATTCGAACAACATGTTAGGAGAAGATATACCTGGAAAGCGCCAGGTGATAGGGCTAGATACCAAATAGATTATATTTTATTTAAACAAAGATTTAGAAACCAAGTTAAAAACTGTCGTAGTTATCTAGGGGCTGACATAGATAGCGATCATAACTTGGTTAAAATGAAGTGAAAGCTAAAATTAAAAAAATCAAGAAAGGTTGAGAGAGAGGGATGGGATCTAGGTAAGCTTAATGATAGTGAGGTAAAAGAGGAACATAAACAAGTATTAGATAATAAGATCAAAGAGATATCTATAGGAGAAAACGTAGAAAATAGATGGAGAGAAATAAAAAGGGCTGTACATGATACAGCAACACAGACTATAGGTAAGAAAAAATAGAAGGAGAAAACCCTAGGTAACAAAGGAGATATTAGATTTAATAGAGAATAGAAGAAAGCTTAAACCTTTTAAAGAATTGGATAGTAAAAGTAAGCAAAAATATAATAGAGATAGAAATAAGTACATGAGTGTAGAAAAGCTAGAAATAAGTGGATGGAGGAGAATTGTAAGGGAATACAAGATAATTTGAGAGTAGGTAAAACAGACAGGTCTTACAGGGCAGTTAAAAAGTTTTTCGGGGAAGATAGGAAAAAATATAATGGTATTAAAGACGAGAATAATGAGCTTCTAGTAAATAAAGTTGAGGTAGCAGATAGATGGAAAAGATATTTAGAAGATTTATATAAAGGAGATGATATGGATGAGTTAGAGAACGAGCAAGAGGAGGATGTAGAAATAGGGTTCTCAATATTAAGAGAGGAATTTGATAGAGCTGTTAGGGATCTTAAACTAAATAAAGCACTAGGGATAGACGATATATCCGTAGAATTAATAAAATGTGCAAGTTAGAAAACTTTAGACAGATTATATGTACTAGTAAATGTAATATATGACACATGTGAAGTCCCAATAGATTTCGAAAAAAATCCCAATCCCAAAAAAGTCAGGAACTGATTGGTGTGAGAATTTTAGAACGGTTAGTTTAACTTCCCACGCTTCCAAAATACTAACAATAATAATTAAAAATAGAGTAAAAGCTTTGACTGAGAATTATTTATTATATGGTTTTCGTAAAAACAGAGGGACTAGAGAACCGATACTAATGATTAGGGCAATTATCGAAAAAGGTTACAAAAAATAAAAAAACTTATTTCGCGTTTGTAGATTTAGAAAAAGGATTTGATAGGGTTAATTGGATTGTTATGTTCGGGGTTTCGCGAAAAATAGGAATCTCTCATAGGGATAGAAAAAGTATCTACAGTCTATATAAAAACCAAATCGTAGTAATTAGATTTGATGAAAAAGAAAAGGAAGCTAAGATTAGAAATGGTGTTAGACAGGGCTGTATACTATCGCCTTTGATTTTTAATGTTTATATTGAGGAAGCTTTAAACTTAGCTAGAGAGAGAAAAAAGATAGGTATTAGTGTACAGGGACAGAACATAGACCTGTTACGTTTTGCAGATGCTATAGCCATTATAGCAGAGTCTATAAAAGAGTTAGGAGAGTTTCTAAATAATTTAGATGAGATCAGAGTAACTATAGTATGAGAATTATCTCAGGAAAGAAAAAGATAATGACAAGTGAGTTACAGCCTAGTTCTAAAACAAAAATTAAAAATAGGTAATACCGAGTTAGAGGAGGTAGATGAATTTTGCTATTTAGGTAGTATAATTACAAAGGACGGTCGCAGCAGAAGGGATATAGTAGCCAGAATAGCGCAAGCTAGAAAAATGTTTTTAAAAAAGAAAAACTTACTAATAGCTAATAGTATTAGTTTAGATAATAGAAAAAGTTTCTTAAAGTCGTACGTATGGAGCGTTCTATTGTACGGTAGTGAGACTTTGACAATTAGAGAGGTAGATAAGAAAAAGGTTGAAGCTTTTGAAACTTGGTGTTACAGGAGAATGTTAAAGATTAGTTGGACAGATAGAGTAACAAATGAGGAAGTTTATAGAAGGATAGGTGAGGAACCCTGTATGTGGAAACAATTAAAGATCAGGAGAGATAGAATGATAGGGCGCCAGTTAAGACATGAGGGATTATTTAGTAAGGTCTTAGATTATAGACTACCAAATAAAAATAGAGTAGAAAGGCCTAAACAACGCTATATTATTCAAATTATTAGAGATTTAGGTTGTGAAAGGTATGTAGACCTTTTTAGACCAGCTCAGAATAGAAAAGGATTTAGAGCTGCGTCAAACCGACCTTAAGTAAGTTCGAAAACAAAACAAAAAAAAATAAATAAAAATCAGTTAACTAAATGTCACCATGACATAATTTACATTTAGTTAGCGGTCTGGCATGTTGGTAGCGATTCGTTGCTTAAGTCTTACCATAACATATAATTTAACACTTTTCCTTTTTGGAGGGTAATATTTCATTTTCTTATAAATGGGAATCATGTAAACATGTTGAAGTTCTTTAACAATCATCAGGTTGCTAATATCTATATAGAGCCAGGTAGATAAGAAAAAGATAGAAGAGTATAGGAAGACCTAGACCAAGCTATATTAGTCAAATTATTAGAAATTGAAGTTGTGAAGGGCATGTAGAACTTTTTAGATTAGCATAGAATAGAAAAGAAGTTAGAGCTGCGTCAAACCAATCTTAAGTAAGGTCGAAAACAAAATGATGAATGATGATGAAAAGAACAGAAATCAAAATTACCATCGTCGACCTAACCTTAGCTTCGTTCGAAATTTTCTTCCAAAATCACTAGTAAATTGTCCTAGTAGAGGTGCCCTTACTTCGTGTCGTAAACATAGCGAAACATATTTTTTCAAAACATAGCTGATAAAAATAAACAAAACAGGAATCGTACGATTTTTACGGACACCTCAAGGATACTGTAAAACCTTGTCAATAAAACGTCAACGTCGATAGTGGTTGGAGTAAGCTAAAACCAACAACGGGTTCCCAACATGTAACTCTCGTACGTTACGTTAGTTAAACATAAAGGTATTTGATAGTGTAGGGTTGATAGGTTATGCTTTTTAGTGAAGTTACACCCTATACATCAAAGGTTTTTTTTTAGAGTAATTAAGGTGTAAAAAGCAGTGGGATTGTCATGGTTTTCTTTTATAAAGGCATTGTACAAAAGTACATAATAAAACGATTAATTTTTAAAAATACATTGGAACAAAGAAATGCAGTTCAAATTGTGGTATTCAATTATTAGCTGAAAGTGGTAAGATTATTCTCGCTACAATGAATTAAGTGGCGTAAAAAAATAGACAATGGTCTATGCATTCCAATTAAGAGTTAAGCAAACCCACGATAAAATGATTACGTGGCAACTCGAGACCCGGACGTGCTAATCTTATAAACATAAAGATGCGATAGTGCTGGAAAACAATGACACCCCATAACAAGACAATGAATTCACATTGATAAGATATCGAACGTCGCGACAGGATGACATAATCATCCGTGTGAAATATTTGAAAAGATAGTTTACACGAGCTTGTGTTACAAAGGAACAAAGAGTTCAAAGATTGAAACGTGATTTAATGTAAATGGACTGTCGGTTGACCTCGAAATAAAGTGGTACGGTAACTTTTATTTCGCATGTACCAAATATACAGCTAGTTTCAAATATACTAGGAAATTCAGATTCGCAATTGGTTAACAAAGAAATTTGAAACGGACATAGATAATTTAACTACTATTTATTTTTGTTGTATCGATATCAGGAAACTGTTTCTTTCAAACTTCACAGAAGTAGACTTTTTATCAAAATTTTAATTTTTATTCTTAACTTTAGAGAACTTGTGGCAGAAAATTCTTCATTTACAAAATTTACAAGATGGTTATTAACAGTTTTAATTTTAGTTGTATAATTTATCCAAGTAACTGACCATAATAGCTATGTTTTTTCAATATACACAAAACTACTTCATATCTATATAACGTTACTATCAATAAAGTTCTCTGTGGATTGATAATGCTATTAATCCTTTTTGCCACATTTAAAGTTTGTACGTTTGTGATTTTGGTGTTTCAACTGGACAGGTAGCAGCGTTGTCATCTGGAAAAAATGATAATTCACCAGTGGGCGTCGAGAAAAGCGCCGCAGTCAAGCAGGCAGGCGGGGTGCAAAAATATTTTGTTGTTTTTACTTTAAGCATTAGTGCAGATTTTAAATAAACTTTGATATCAAAAAATGTTGCGTTTATTAGATTTAGTTTTGTTTTTTATATTTTTCTGAGGATTGAATTGCTTTCAACAAATTTTCGTTTTGTTGTATAGTTTCATAAAACTACGTGTAGCTAAGATTCAGATTATTTTTGACAATCAACAGGAATTTCAAAGTTTCCACTTTCAATTGGGTTTTATCGCTGGTCCAGATGTTGTTTAATAAAGAAAAAACCCGTTCGGTAGGTACATTAGTTGCTGGCATACAGAAACAATACTCTACCAATTTACCAATATTATTGTGGGAAACATCATTGTTATTGAAGACTTTAAAATTAAATCTACTTATCAGATATTGAAATACAATTTTCTTTCCAATGACGAAGTTTCTCAACCTTGGGTTAGCGCTGAATGAAACAGATTTCATCAAATGGTTCATCTTCAATTAAATTTATTTCAAGATAGTGTTGAAGTAGATAGTCACTGCGTTCTTAAATAATTCGATGTGTGGCTTTCATGTTTAATGGAATCCAATTAAACTTCTCGATTCCCTTAAAATGGCCTCTCCATCATTCTGAAGACACCTTCCGTAAAATTCCACCACTTTTTCTTTGAAAATATTGTAGTTAACTAAGTCTTCTTCTTCAAGCTATTTTAAATTTTGTCGAACTTGCAGGGGCAGAAACACATTTGCTATGCTGTCAGCAATTTTAATTTTAAGGCTCTAATAACTGATGCTTGTTTCCAACATAGAAATCTCCTGTTCTTCTATCTTTAAAACCACGCAGTGACGACACATTGAGTAGAAAGTAAAGCCATCATCATCATTAGGTCTTCAGTTCTAGAACTGGTTGGACGCGTACCCTCATTGTTTCCTAGTCTGAACCAAACTACACATTTCCCTGAAATTTGCACAGTCTGCATCTATCCCTATCTGTGTGCGAAAGTCTGATCTCGGTCTACCTCTACCTATCTTTTCCTATCTCTGCTTGTAATATATCCCGTACTATTCCCCAGAAATACCTTAGAACGTATCATGTCCTTCTATTTCTTCTATTTTTTTTGTTTTCCACAGATATCTTTATTCCTCTACTATTTCTACACCCAATTTGTTATTAACTTTGTATGTCCATGCTACCATTCTCATATATCTGAAGCACAACATTCCAGAAAGCTTCTATCTTTTTCTGTCTGCTTTTCCTACTGCCTCTATTTCATAGATGTATTGTGCTGTGCTCCACACTGTGCTTTGAACAGTTTTATTCTTGAATCTATGTTCGTTGTCTTTGAACATAGCTGATGTTCTTTCTTGTTTGATGCAGTTCGGTCACCTTCTTTTTTTTACCGTTATATATCCTATTTCCCTAATATTCAGTAGTATGTAAAGAGAGATAAGCAGCCTTTGGCTGCCAGGATCCCCCAGCACTTGAACCTTTATCGAATTAATAGTTTTTCCAATTTATTCTTTCGCACAATCAACATTAATTGCAAATACTTCACAACCAACACCTGTAGTTGTTTATAATAATCATCAGATTTAGAGCATTTATTTTTTCGTCATTGGGTTTTACTAGTTGCACTTGTACTTGTACCCAAGCTTATTTATGTTCTGAGCTAGTCTACACAGTTCCCTGAAATTCTTACAGCAGCCTGTATACAATTCAATCTCCTTCCATTGTTTTCTAATTATCCGAAATTCAGTGGTATGTAAGGGGGGTTAAGCAGCCTGTGGCTGCCAAGGATCCCCCAATACTTAGACATTTGCCGTATTAAAACTTTTTCAGCAAATCCTTTCGCAGAATTAACATTAGTTGAGAGTATTGCAAAACTATCCGTAGTTGTTTATATTAATCACCATGTTTAAGTACAGTTATTATTGTTGTCATTAGTTTTTCCACCTTGCGACTGGTTGGAAGCGTACCTCTATTGATTTCTATTCTGAGTTAGCCTACACATTTCCCTGAAATCCTCACAGCCAAATCTTTCACTATCTGTGTGCAGTAGTCTAACTTAGGTCTACTTCGTCTCTATTTTTCCTATTTCTGCTTCTAATATATTCCACATTATTCTCTCATGTGGCCTATCATCATGTCTCTCCTATTTTGTACTGTTTTCCACATATTTCTTTCTTCCCCTACCATTTCTAGTACCTCTTTGTTCTTAACTTTGTCTTCATCATACGTCTGTAGCACCACATTTCAAAGGCTTCTACTTTTTTCTTGTCTGCTTCTCCTACTGTCCAGGCTTTACAGCCATACAGTGCAGTGCTCCACACATATGTTTTAAGTAATTTTTTCCTTGTTTTTATGTTTGTGGTCTTTGAATACAGTAGTTGCTTTTTCTTGTTAAATGTGGCACGACCTTGTGCTAATCTTTGTTTTATATCATTTGTGCTTTTCCCATCTTGCGTTATTTGACTTCCTAGGTAGCAGAAATGCTTAACCTCTTGTAAGTTTTCTTTACCTATTTGTATTCTTGTTTTTGATTTATTTTCCCCTTTTTTGCATACTAAAACTTTAGTTTTATTTTTGTTAATTTTCATACTACATCTTTCCGCTAGAACTGTTTCCATTTCATTAAGAGCAGCTTCTAACTCTTCTCTGCTAGATGCCAATACCGATATCATCTGCAAATCTAAGCATATCAATCTTATGTCCCTGCATATTAATTCCAAATGTCTTGCTGCATTTAACAGTATTCATTGCCTCTTCTATGAACAAGTTAAAAATTACTGGGGATAAGGCACATCCCTGTCTCACCCCTTTCCTAATATTTATTTCTCTGCTTTCTTGTTCTAATTCAATTACCGCTTGTTTCCTCTTTGTATAAGCAATGTACTATCCGTCTACCCCTATAACTCATTCTAATCTTTTTGAGTATTTCCAACATTTTTTTTGTATTTTTCACTGTCGAATGCTTTTTCCAGATTGTAACGTGCATTTTTAATAGTTTAACATTTTACGCTTTTTTCCAATTAGTAAATACATTTCGGTAACTACTATTTCTATATTTTATATTTATTAACTCGTTTGCGAATAATCTCTTTATATTATATTACGCGATTATCGACTTTCACTCTCCACGATTCAATAGTGTGGTTAGGTGAGCGAGATTGAAACACATCCTTAGGTGAATGCGTCGTATTATAATGAGTGGATATTATTGATTTTCTAGTTATCGATAGGAGGTCGTTAAAACCAACACCTGGGAAAACATGATTCCTGCGCGGTCCTTTGAAACGTGAATTGTAGTTTGTTCTTTGTTCCTATATATTAATTACGGTAAAAATACTGCTTTCCGTTTTGCTTTGAAAATAGTGAGAATTAATGCGGCATGAATTTTCGAATGGTTCATGAACAAGCACGACACGATTTGAGTTGTATATTATCTGTAGAGAGTGTACTTCTGATTACTTTTTGAAGAAAGTATGCTTTAGCGGTAACGTGTTTGATTGACCACAAGTGCGGTTGTAAAGTCATTGACGGACGGTTTTAGTGATGCGCGTTGCTCTACTAATTGTTTTTTGTTGCTTTTCTGTTGGAAATAAAAGTAGTAGAACTTGTCGTGCGTTTTACGGAACATTGACTTAGTGATGCGCGTTGCTTTACTAATTGGTTCTTTTGTTGCTTTTTTGTTGGAAATAAAAGTGGTAGAACTTGTTGTACTCGACCTGCACGTGCGTTTTACGGAACATTGACTTAGTGATACGCGTTGCTTTTTGATTGTGTTTTTTTTAGTTGATTTGTCTTTTTATATTTGAACTGTGTGTGCGATCTAGTCTTCGTGGTCCTTTTTATCAGAGTAGTGCATACTTTGGATTATCCAAATACAGTTTTAAGCTTGAGTGTTTCTAAACAAAAAAAAACAACGATGGTACAGTTGTAGCAGGTTTAGTAGGAAAAAAGGTTGCTTCTTATAAACATGTATTTCGTTCACATGTAAAGACAGTTGATACGGTAGTTTCTGAATTTTCTAACCCCAAAGAATTTAAAATAGATCATTGTTTACGCGAATTTCGTTATTCAAAAGCATTAGATTTTTCTTTGTTACCATAGGTAGCAAATAAAACACCTCACGTTACTGTTAGTTTAATGCATTACATCGTGCCTTGAAAGCCCGTGATTCTAAATTTTTATTGCCATTTTTTTTCGATTTGTGTTACAAAATATTTCGAAATTATTGTCTCAGGAAATAGAATGAACAAGAAATTTATCAATGCTACATAGTTCCATCAGCATGATAATGTCTGCTGCTAACACTAGTGAAATGCGTAGGTGTGATTAGTGTAAAGTGTAAGAAATTCCATCAACACCCCCACAGTCAAGGGTGAAGTGCTTCGTTAGTGCAGGACATCGTGAATCCCACACTTCAATTGCAAGGAAGCGTTACTGAAGGACTTTTTGTAAGTTGAACTATTTCTTACTTGTTATTACTTTAAATATCTATCCGTTGTTTTGCCATGTCTTCGTCGTTCTGATACCTTTTACAATAGACTTGCCTGCTATGAAGAAAAAAAAAGAAAAAAAAACAATCAATACTACTGAATTACTCATATCAATTGTGACTTACCTATTTATCTTTTGTTAACTTTTTGTCTGCTTTATGTTTAATTGGTGTGTGAGGAAACGTTTCTGCTACTCCCCAATATTACCTCACTTTGTGATAAAATTTTTTGTAATGCTTTTATCGTGATTATATTATATAGTTTATCTAAACAGTTTTATTTACATTCTACAAAGTACTGACTAACTTAGACTTTTCATTGCTGCTATGCTTATTCTTTTTTTTTCAGGTTTGCTTAACTAATTTTCTTGCAGGTATTGTCACTAACTCTTTACCGCCGCATACATTATATGTCAGTCTGCTTTCTACAACCCCCTCTAATCTCCGATTGAGCCCGGTCATTCTTTGATTTTCTTGGTGTTACGTCCGGCTACGAGCCAACGTAGCATAAATTTGGCGCCCAACGTGGCTACCACGAAAAAAAACGTAACAAGATTTACAAACCCTATATATATATATATATATATATATATATATATATATATGCTTTCCCCTTCTCTATTTTTTTCTCCATTATCACCCTCAGAGCTAAAATAGCTTACCGTGTTCCCCTGTTGCGCCTAAACCCAAATTGATCTTCTCCCAGTATTTCTTCAGCTCGCTTTTTCATTTGTCTTTGTACAATTCTAGTTAATATTTTTGAAACGTGTGCTGTCCAACTTATTGTTCGAAAATTTTCACATCTATCCGCGCCTCTTTTTTGGTATAGTTACGTTTGAAATCTTTGGGTATCTCACTTGTCTCATACATATAGCTTACAAGTCGGAAGAGACGTTCTGTTACTGCTTGTCCAGCGGCTTTTAGAGTTTCTGCTTGCACCTTATCTGTGCCCGGCGCCTTACCATTTTTCAGACCCTTTAATGCTAATTCAAACTTAATTCTAAGTGTAACATTAATTGCGGTGTAAATTTCGAAAAGCTAATTAGGAGAGATAAAGTGGACTATATAAAATTTAAAGGATATTTTAACAAGCAACAGATAATTAAATGTTCTTAACTACATCAAAGCAAAAGCGTTAACTATAGCACTTACCTGGTTATTTACGACGTGGTGTCAATGCAAAAAAAACGATGTAGCATCTAATTTGCCTCGTGCAGGGAATCGAAGCACACATTTATTACAATAGCGGTGTTCTACAAAACAAGCGGTTCATGCATAAAAGCGATGCGAACAATCGAAAAACAAATCGATTGTTTTAACAAAGCGGTCCATCTAATTAACTCCATGTAGAACGCGTAAACGCGATGCTGTGTAGTCGACTACTAGAACGAGACTCTGCATGTAGAACGTGGAAAACTACCGATGCGAAGAAATCAAACAACGAGACGAGACTTTTCCATGGCATGGCGTGTTTACCAAACGATATTGTTCGCACATGCGGAGTAGTCGTTTATCACTCACGGCACAGGTTAGCGGGTGCTTCAAGTAAACACATGGGGCTTCCACACTAATAAATTTAAATCTACCGCGGCGAATTTAAAATAACCAACAAACTCAATGAAATAAAATTTAGCTGTAAATTATTTACATAAAAACGGAACACTAAGTATAGGTTATCCCAGGTCATCATTTTCAATGTCTGATTCCTGTTCTAATGCTGTTAGTTCCTCTCCTGAATATAAATTCCCTATATATTCCTGCCATCTAACTACTTTCTATAATGACGTTTCCTCCCGCGTCCTTTATATTTTTGCTATATGGTTTTTAATTTCTAACATTCATTCTAATTAATTTGTATGCTTCGTCTATCTTTCCTATTAGTTTGAACCTTTTTGCACTTTTTATCACTCCATTGTTCTTTAGCTTTCCTGCATTTGCGAATAATTTCCCATTTAATGGCTTTGTATCTCTGTTTTCTTGTTTCATCTAATCTATTTTTGTATTTTCGTCTTTCTTCTATTAAATTCAGGATACCCTTTGTTATCCATGGTTTCTTACTTTCTTTTCATGTATACCCAAGAATATCTCTGGCCGCCATGTCTAGGCCGGATTTAATGTTATTCCATTCTGTTTCTACTTTCTTAGTATCAAAAATTTTCCCGGTACCTTTCAGCAATTCATTTGACCTTTTTTCAAATCTTTCGTGGACATCTATATCTTTTAGCTTCTCAAAGTCAAAGTGTCTTTTTCCGTTCCTTTCTTTCAGATTTTTAAATTTAAGTCCGGCCTTCACAATTACGATGTTGCGGTCAGTGTCTATATCTGCTTCTGGGTAGCTTCTACAGTCTTTTACTTGATTTCTAAACCGTTGTCTAAAAATAATGTAATCTATTTGATATCTTCCTATATCTCCTGGCATCTTCCACGTGTATCGTCTTCTAGCATGATGTTGAAATAATGTATTTGTGATGGTTAAGTTGTTCTTGTCGCAAAATTCTACCAGCCTATTTCCCCTGTCAGTTCTCGTGTCTAAACCAAATAAACCTAATATCGCTCCTTCCCTACCCTTACCTACTACTGCATTAAAATCCCCCCGTAATTATTAAATTTTCATGTCCTTTTACGTATTTTAGTATGTCTTCGATATCTTTGTAGATCGCCTCTACCTCTTCCTTACTGTAGCTAGAGGTGGGCATGTATACTTGTATTATTACTGTATTTACTGGTTTAGATTCAAATCTAACCATGAGTACTCTTTCGTTCTTTTGTAAGTAGTTTTCTAGACGTCGTCGTATCTCTTTTCGCATAACTATCCCCACACCCGAATTTCCTTACTTTGATCCTATATGAATTACCCTGAAGTTTCCACTGCAAAGCTCCCCCGCCTCTGGCAAGCGTACTTCGCTGATTCCTACTATGTCTAGTGTTATCCTATTTATTTCGAGTTTCAGGATCTCTAGCTTTCCTACTTGTTTTATACTTCTGACATTCCACGCTCCGACTCGCAGAACGTTCACGGATCTTTTTCTATACCTTCGGATCACATCCCCCGAAGTAGTCCCCTCCCGGAGATCGGAATGGGGGACTATTTTACCTCCAGAATTTTTAACCCCAAAGGATGTCATCATGTTTACTAACAAATTCTGTACTCAGTGTACTTGGGAGGTAATTGGTGGTTTTCCGTTGCCTTCCACATCGCAGTAGTGTGTCTTAGAATGTCATACCGACCCCTATGGTCTCTGCCACTCTAAGTACCAAAAAAGCTGCTGCCCTCTTTCGGGGACCTGCCTTAGTCTGGTTCCTCACTAAAAACCCCACTAATTTGGTTAAACCTACAGTTCGGCCCTTTAGCTCATTGAAACGCGCAAGCCATTCTACCTGTTCGAGTATTTTAGAACGTCGTCAAGGTGCAGGTCCGTTCAGAATGGAAAGTAAAGCCAAGATTAAATTTTTGGGTTTTCAAAATAATTTTTAATAATTGCAGGAGTCTTTTCATTTGACGCAAAATATGATTTTAAAGCAGAATATATTTGTAATATGCGCTCAATTACTGGTCGTAACGCCGTGTAGCACTAAATCCCAAAAGTTTTTTGTATTCAACGTCTACAAAATTACAAAATTCTTTTAATTCACTGACGCGCACTAAATAAATGTAAAAGTAGGAATGTATCTTAGTAATTAAAGTTTGTATGGCAGTCCGCTGCAGTTTGTATCGAATTATTTAAAATATGCACTGCGCAACCAATTCCCACAAGCTTCCGTCCGTCCAAAGTAGCTTGTATTTTGGTAAAAATATTATTATTCCCAGCTCATCGCATGCCTTCAAAGTTAGTATTGGTGTTGTCAGCACAAAATCCTAATACCTTGCTTTCCAAACTATGCTTTCTTTGGACTTCGATAATATATTCGGTAACATCAGATGTTGCTCCTGGCAAATGTGTTACTTCAATAATTTTTATTTGTATTCCATTCTTGTATGAAAAATATCTGACAAGTAAAGGAATAAGTTTAATTTCTTTGTGATTTGAGGCGTCTGAATACCCTGATATGGAACTTACGTTTCCTAAATCTTCGGCCAATATTTGTTTTGTATAAGGAATTGGTATATCAGTAATTATAACTTCGCATTTGGTCCTAGAGCATGCAAGTTTAGCATCGAAACAACCCTTAATAAGTTTACAAGTGCAGTCTATTGATCGAAAGAATTGATTATGCATAACTGTATGGTATGCCCACAAACCTTCAACTGCAGCTATTTTTTCTCGGCAGTTTCAAATTCCTTTTTCTTAAAATATGATGTCATACTCGAACTTGCGATTGCTGCGGTCACTGCTTATCTATGTGTAACTGTTTTTATGTGGTTTACAATGTCGCTTTATCCACTATTTGCAATAGAAAACATACTTCTACATTTTTCACAGTATACTTCACTAGGATCATTGCTATTACTTGTTCTGATAAATGTATATTTTAATTTTAATTCATCATTGAATACGCACTTCCATCTTTTTGATGCCATGGTATATTATTACATCAACGATTAACGTCAAAATGTTATCGTTTGTCTTGTTGCCGAAGTGAAACTAAAACTGAGACCACAAAACACCCACAAATTGAAAGGAAACTGCATATCATGTTTACACATACGCAGTAAATAAGCTGCTACAAGCAGTTTTTTGTACTGCAGCTACTCATCGCAGCTGCAACTTCCATCAAAGGTTGCAAGGAAGTTTACACCTAACCATCAACTGCTTCAGTGCAAATACTTTTCCATTTCTTTATTGTCCAGCATGTACATATTCGGTGCGATTTTTGAAAGGTTGGATATAATTTTTACAGTCGTTCACCGATATGGTTATTGATAACGAAACGGTTGCAACTACAATTTGTTTATTAACATTGCTCTTGGGACGAAAACGCAAACGCCAACAAAAAATAAAAATTAGAATTTAGGCAAGTCCAGAATAAGAGTCGGGAACATTTTGCGAGTCGGAGCGTGGAATTTTAGAAGTATGAAGCAAGTAGGTAAGCTAAAGAACCTAAAAATCGAAATGAATAGGTTACCACTAGACATAGTAGGGATCAGCGAAGTTCGGTGGCCAGAGGCGGGGGATTTTTGGAGTGGAGACTTCAGGATAATTCATACAGGAGCAGAGGAAGGAAATATGGGTGTGGGGGTAGTTTTTGCGAAAAAAGATAGGATACTGTGTAGAAAATTAGTTACAAAAGAACGAAACAGTACTCATGGTTAGATTAGGATCTAAACCGGTAAACACAATAATAATACAAGTATACGTGTCCACCTCTAGCTGCAGCGACGAAGAGGTAGAAGCGATCTACAAAGATATCGAAGACATATTAAGATACGTAAAAGGACATGAAAATTTAATAATTACGGAGAATTTTAATGCAGTGGTAGGTGAGGGTAGGGAAGGAGCGATAGTAGGTTTGTTTGGTTTAGGAACGAGAAATGACAGAAGAAATAGACTGGTAGAATTTTGCGACAAGAACAACTTAACCATCACAAATACATTATTTCAACATCATGCTAGAAGACGATACACGTGGAAGATGCCAGGAGTTATAGGAAGATATCAAATAGATTACATTCTTGTTAGACAACGGTTTAGGAATTAAGTAAAAGACTGTAGAAGCTACCCAGAAGCAGATATAGACACCGACCATAACATCGTAATTATGAAGGCCGGACTTTAATTTAAAAATCTGAAAGAACGGAACGGAAATGGCACTTTGACTTTAAGAAGCTAAAAGATATAGATGTCCACGAAAGATTTGAAAAAAGGTCAAATGAATTGCTCAAAGATATCGGGAAAATTTCTGATACTAAGGAAGTAGAAACAGAATGGAATAACATTAGATCCAGCTTAGACATGGCGGCCAGAGATATTCTAGGGTATACACAAAAAGAAAATAAGAAACCATGGATAACAAAGGATATTCTAAATTTAATAGAAAAAAGACAAAAATACAAAAATAAATCAGACAAAACAGAAAAACAGAGATACAAAGCCATAAAATGGGAAATTATTCGCAAATGCAGGAAAGTTAAAGAACAATGGATTGATGAAAAGTGCAAAGAGGTACAAACTAAAATGGAAGTAGGTAAGACAGATGAAGCATACAAACTAATTAGAATCAATTTTAGGGATATAAAACCGTATATCAAAAATATAAGGGACGCGGAAGGAAACGTCATTATAGAAAATGTAGAGAAAGTAGGTATCTAGATGGCAAGAATATATATATAGGGAATTTATATGCAAGAGAGGAACTAACTGCATTAGAACAGGAATCAGACATTGAAAATGATGACTTGGGATATCCTATACTTAGAGACGAGTTTGAATTAGCATTAAAGGGTCTGAAAAATAGCAAGGCGCCGGGTACAAATAAAGTGCAAGCAGAAACTCTAAAAGCCGCTGGACAAGCAGTAACAGAACGTGCACATTGTAGAGACAGTGAATACTGTCAAATGCAGGAAGACATTTGGTATTACTATACAGGGACAAAAAATTGATATGCTTAAATTTGCAGATGATATAGCGGTATTAGCATCTAGCAAGGAAGAGTTAGAAGCTGCTCTTAATGAAATGAAAACGGGCCTAACAGAGAGGTACGGTATGAAAATTAACAAAGCTAAAACTAAAGTACTAGCATGCAAAGGAGAGGAAAATAAATCAAAAATAATAATACAAATATGTAACACGAACTTACAAGAGGTTAAGGATTTCTGCTACCTAGGAAGTCAAATAACACAAAATGGAAAAAGCGCAAAAGATATAAAACAAAGATTAGCACAAGGTCGTATTACATTTAACAAGAAAAAATACTACTGTCTTCAAAGACAACAAACATAGAAACAAGGAAAAGATTGCTTAAAACATATGTGCGGAGAAGCGAACAAGAAAAATGTAGAAGTCTTTGAAATGCGGTGCTACAGACGCATGATGAAAATATCATGGACACACAAAGTTAAGAACGAAAAGGTACTAAAAATGGTAGGGGAAAAAAGAAATATGTGGAAAACGGTAAAGAATAGGAGAGATAGGATGATAGTCCACATACTACGGCATGAGGAAATAGTGCGGAATATATTAGAAGCAAAGATAGGAAAAAGAGAAGTAGAGGTAGATCTAGGTTAGACTATTGCACACAGATAGTGAAAGATGTAGGCTGTAGAAATTTCAGGGAAATGTGTAGGCTAGCTCAGAATAGAAATCAATGGAGGTACGAATCCAACCAGTTCCAAGATGGATAAACTAATGACGAAAAAAGTAATTGTACTTAAACATGATGATTATTATAAGCAACTACAAGTATTGGCTGGGCAATATTCTCGAATAATCTTAATTGTGTGAAAGGATTTATTGGAAAACTATTAATTCGGCAAATGTCTAAGTGTTGGAGGATCTTGGCAGCCACAGGCTGCTTAACCTCCTTCACATACCACTGAATCTTGGTGAAATAGGGAATATAATTAGAAAACAATAAAAGGGTAGCCGAGCTGTATACAGGCTGTGTGAGAACTTCGGGGAACTGTGTAGTCTAGCTCAGAATACAATAAGTGCAGGTACGTGTCCAACCAGTCTTGAGATGGAAAACCTAATGACAAAAAAATAGGCGCAGATAAATCTGATGATTATTATAAACAACTACAGGTGTTGGTTGTGAAATACCTGCAACTAACGTTGAATGTGCGAAAAGATATATTGGAAAAAAGATTAAATCGGTAAATGTTCAAGTGCTGGGGGAACTTAGTAGCCACAGGCTGCGTACCCTCCTTCACAACCACTGAGTGTCGGAGAAATAGGGTATATAGTTGTAAAACAATAGAAGGGACCGAACTGCATCTAACAAAAAAGAGCAGCGCCTATGATGAAAGACAACAAACACAGAAATAAAAAGAAAATTGTTGAAAGTATATGTGTGGAGCACAGTACAGTATGCCTATGGAATACGGCCAGTAGGAAAAGCAGACAGAAAAACGGTAGCAGCCTTTTAGAATGCTGTGCTTCAGATGTATGAAGATGATATAGAAATGTAGGGGAACAAGAATATCTGTGGAAAAAAATAGGATAAATAGAAGGGCAGAATACGTTCTAAGGCATTTTTGGGAAATTGAATGAAATACATTACAAGCAGTTCAAAATCACACAATATAATAATTGATAATATGTACATTGTTCTGTACCCTCAAAATTTTCCTCTGTATAGAATATTTACATTTACCAAATTTATGCTTTCCTGAAAGCCAGCAAAAATATTCTTTAATTACTCTCAAGTATCTTTGATCGTTCTAAGATGCTTTCCCTGCTTTCATATTTTTAAATGACCTTTTTGACGACTATTAAAAATATATAATGTATAGCAAATATTAAATTTGAAACAGTTTTTAAATAATAAATGTTTAAAAATCGCTAACCTAGAACGGTCACTGGAGTTGCCTCATAGTATCTGTGGTCTGCATCCCTTGCTATGTCCGTTATACTTATTGGCCAGAATTATCCATTTTTGATTTCTGGTATTTTTCCTCGAATTAACTTTGAGTACCCTTTTGATCGCACTTTCAAACGTATTTTTAGATTTGTGTTAAGGCTTAGATCTCGACATGAACACCGACTTGCATATAAACTTAAACATCAACTTAGAACACATGACATCTACGAACCTGACATCAACGAAAGTGGCATCAACAAAAGCCATCTCAATAAAAGCTCTGTTTAGTTAAATATTAAAAATAAATTTAATTAATTGTTTAACTTACGTCCATTTGTAGATCGGCTTATTTTTCGTCACACAATTTCGCACTTTCAAATTTTACTTATTCTGAATTTTAATATTTCACTAATTAATTTCATCACGTAAGTTTCTACTGCATTTAAGCATATTTTGTGCTTGGTTGAATATAAACTGACCTCTTTATTTATTTCCTATCGTATTTATAAGCCCTTCCCACTAATTGTTTCCATTGGCGTGTTTATTGGTCAAGGCTTATACTTTGCATTATCTCTGGCAGAACTCGGTATTTCTCAAATCCCTGTCAAATTCTTGCTAACAATGCTTTATCAGTCACGTAGGCGATCTGTATTACATAGTTATTTCTTAGGATTCCCGATTATTACCCACATTAAATTTCGTAATCTTATGTTTGTAAGTTGAAAGTCCAAAACTTATCATATAATGAACCGCTTGGTGTTTATTTGTTTGTTACAGAATGTTGGTTTTCTGAACAAATGTATTCTTTCTAGTCACGTATTTAGTGACGTATTAGAATGCGTTTTCTTATACATGCGTTGATATTTTCGACAAAATTATTAAATATCCAGAATGCCAGTTTATCCGCCTTTTCGATAATGTATTTATATTGATGCAGTTAGTTGCGTTTAAAACCTTATTTTCACTCGTAAATTATACTTAAAACGTATTACACGACGTACATATTATTATTTCAGCTAAATGGTATCGGATTATTGCAAAATGAGCTTCTTTCTTATGCATTAAATCAAATATACTATATACACAGTGTGCTCGCAATTGACTTTTTCTAAAATAGTCAATTTACTCCTATAATAGATGAAATTATTTGGTTTTCTTAAAGTTAAAATTATTTATATCTATCCTACGACCTCTATGACTTAATCTACCCTTAAACTACCCTCCTATCATAGCAAATATATATATATATATATATATATATATATATATTAGGATACACGTTCTGTTGCCCTTGCTTGATTTCTGGTGCGGCTCCGTGTCAATGGTCCTGGTGCGTGTTGTTTAGTTGTTCTGTACGGCTGATTTAACAAAATGCTCCTTGCCGATTGTTTAACGTTGCGAAGACTGGTAATTGCTTGTTTCCTGCGACAGTCCTTGGGAATCATCCCTTGTGTTGAGACTATGTGGGCGTTTCTCTATTTCAGTGGGCTTCTCTGATTACTCTCGAAGTGTAGTGCTCAATCCTAGCTAGCATTCTAGTATTCATGAAGTCGATGTTGTGACCTGAAATGCTGAACTAGCGATGATGTCTTTTTGTTCTTGTTTATTGCGTTTTTATGTTCTTCCTTCCTAACACTAATTTGCTTGGCTAGCTTAATGGAATTGACGGAGTTTTCAAAATGAAATCCAACACACCAATATCAGAATGCGTTTTTCCAGTATAAATTATTTTCTCTCACACACAATCATATGAAACATTTACAACATTGTTTCTTTCAAACATAAAGTTATTTCTAGCAAGTATCTATTTACTTAATTGTCAAAAATCTCTTACCTTATTTTTGATTTACAGAACTAAATCCCTTCTCTTTTGGATAGTTTACCTGGCTTTTTATTCCCAAGCTTGTAAGGTTTGTTTGGCCAAAAAATCCTTGACAGATAGTCTATAAAAAATATCAGAGTGTTTCGAACTTTGACCACTAACTTTTCTGGTAAAAGCTTTACAAAAAAAAAATAAAACGATTAGAACTTATTCTAGCTTAAATTTAAATGACAAATACTAAAACATCGGTTACGAACAAAGTTTCCTTTAAAGTAATACTTGCAAAAAGCTACAAGCACTTCTCCAATTCGTATCTTCGGTTTCTTGGCTTTATTTTAAATTAACGTTCAAATCCCAGTTTACAAAATCTTGCACATTATTTAAATCTTCATTTAGAAACCAATGTGCATCCTCGGTTTAATCATCCAATAAAATTTTAAACAGCTTTTTATATCGAAGCATTTACCATCTTCGTTGTATATTACAAAATCAAATAATTGCATTTATCAATTTTCATATTTACGCAGGTTACGTTTAAAATTAACTTCTGTATTTACTGTTACATGATAAATATTAATTACGATATGCGTATTGCATACCTTAAAACAATTTCTTCTCAAGTAATATTTTTGCGATCGAATTTCCGAATGAATCTATTTAATAAATGCTTCCGTATATATATAAGAATTATTTATTTTCTAGAATATACTAGTGTTTACGTGATTCCTTTCGTTCCAAATAATACACGCTTATTTGACGTAATATCTAGGAACTTCTTATTAGCGTTCAAATTGTGACGTATCACCTCGTTAGCGCGTTCCACTTATTAGTGACGTATGCTGCTCGTCTTTGTTTAACACCCAAGGTTATTGTGGCATCGCATACTAATCCAGTAATTGCGAAAGTTAATAAATAACTTTTATTGACTTTTATTACATTTTATGGGTTTTTCTAATGATCTGGCCGCTTCTTGGAATAAACGTTTTTTTATTAATTAGGTCATACTAAATTGACGTATTTCTTCTCAATTTATTCCATAATTTTGTGATTTCCAGAAAATTATTTATTTCAAATAAATTTATGTTATACAAAAGTCAATTTACATAATTAATTTAAAGCCTTGTAATGCAAACTAGGTGCATTTATATAAAAAATATTTGTTTTCGCTCTAAAACGTGTTCTTAGTACACATTAAGATTAAAGTTAGAATTTTAAATACACAAAATTATTTATTTTTATTCATGGAAGGTGCATTTTTTTATTACAAACGAATAGTATTTGTATTTATTTGAAAATGATCGATTTGCATTCGCATTTAATACGTTTAAAATTATTTTATAAGTATTATTTTTACATATGCGGCTTACATTATTTGCTATGTATTCACAATACGCCTATATCATACAGGATGATTATTTATTCACACGCAATTGCATTTTTTGCTTAGCACTTTAATGAATAAAAGTACCCTTATATTATACAGGGCATAACCATGAATTTAGGGAAATTTCAATTTTTCCGGGGCTCTATTGGTAGAATTTGGGTTTCAATGACTTTTCGTGACTCCTTATCACTCCAATATATATATATATATATATATATATATATATATTGCCGTGGATCGGGGATTAAGCCCTTAAATCGAGCGTCATAAAATTTCTGAAAAAAATATAAAAAAAATTTCTTACACTTCTTTTTTGAACGCCTCCTTATTTCAGCTCACCCTGGCTAGCTCAGCAATCGGATTCTTCTTAAATACCTACCATCCTAAGTACCTTCCTTTCTCACAAACACAGTCAAATGAAATTATCACTCAAATAATGCAACAAAACATACAACCTTTCATTTACACATATATAACAAGTTTCTATTATTAAGAAATATTTACACCTTGGTACAGACAGTTCGCTAAAACTGTTACCACCTCTATCATTAAATACTTTAAAGTCCTGGATTTTAATATATTTTAACAAATTTCTATTTAATACGAGTAGATGGGCCCCTCATGCCACCCTAGATTGATTTTATTCTGGTCTATTTTAAGCTCATTATAACCCAGTTCTTCTAAATGCTTTTAAACCTCGCATTTTTATTAAAAACAAATTTAAAGACCCGTTTACTCCTTACAACAACATTTTATATCATGAATAAACATTTATATATCATCAATAAAACTTTTTTAAATAATCCAGATTAATTATCCTGCACCTATAACCCTTTAAACAAGTTTTTATGGTAATAAATACACCCTCAATAAGTCAAAACACTCGAACACAAAAATATCAACACATGTTTATACAAAAACAATAAATTAAGTTTCTCTACCTGTAGCAAGCTTTGTCTCTCGTCACCTCTGAAAATGGGTACCAGAAATCCTCGTCGTTGTGTCCATATACTTCGATTATGCCAGGATCCAACTGACCCCCACTATCCAAATCTTTGCCACCACCATTAATCTTCTACCCAAATATTTGCTTTGTTCAAACTTAACATTTTATTAACTTAACTTTTATTACTTTTGCGATACGTTACTACAGCTTTACATAATTTCAAACAGGATGTTGTATGCTACTATACCGAATACACAATAATTCATTAATACACGTAAGAGCATATACTATTATTACGTTGCAGATCTAAGCGCAATCTCAGATCTAAAAGGAAAGAAAGCTTTAATATCTTTGTCGGTCTATTTATACGCTTTTCTAAACCCCCCATGGAACCTAGTTCCATTAAAAAGCTTATTTTTAAATTTACTTCTACAAATTTTGAACGTAACGTCTGAAAAATTCCGAGATTGTTATAATGTTACACTGAAATTTATTTAATACCTTAACGGACGCGCGCTTCTCACAACTGCCTAGCTTTAAACCAATGATATAGTTTTTCTTCGTCATTATGCTCCACCTATCAGCTATCTTTCTCCGTTCTACTCATATTTATTGTCTCATTTAGAAACCCCTCTCAAGCTACAGAAAATCGATATTGTAGTTGGCCTTCATATTTGTCCGTGTATTTAGACGTGACTTGTAATCAACGCTTTCTCTATACGCTCTTCTGTCTGTTCTACATGATAAATTTTTTATTTCACTCAGTCTTCAAGGCACTTGTTATTGTTAGCAGTTTATACATTGACCGTTACAAACAAACTTCTATAGAAGTTTGTGCTAACGTTCGTTTAAGTTTCCAGAACTCGACATTTAACCAACAGGTGTTCTTCGAAGCAACTTGTTATTTAAAATAACAATTCTGAGTTTCTCTCCTTCTTAGTATGAAAGATGCGTTGAAATTACTGATTTTCTATACATGCAACCTTTGTTTTCTATCCCATGCGCTTGATTTAAAATTATTACCATTTAATTCTGCGTATCCTTGAGCTTATATGTATTCTCAAGCTTTTACCCTTTGTGCAATTTTAACATTCTAATTTAGAATTACAAAATCTGTTAATAACCATCCGTCTTCACTATCTTAACTGATTAATTTGGCGCGTAAATAAATTGCTCCTGTTTTCTATATACACAGTTGATAAAATTTTATTGTCTACACCTCTTTAACCTCAAATTCCACGACAATATATATATATATATATATATATATATATATATATAGTTAATAAGATGAAATAATGACTTAGACTTTTATGCAAAGCTCAAATGATTATTTCAAATCGAGCTAGTAATTGAAAGATGGAAAATATAAGGTCTTGGACAGGACTTGAATCTGTATCTTAGTTTTTCTAGGACCATGCGTTTTCCAATTACCCACCGAGACCGATGACTATAATTGGAAAATTTACAAATCTAAATCGTGTACACAATAATACATCAACCTACCTTTCCTGTCTAAGAACTTATATTTTCCATGTTTCAATTACTAGCTCGATTTGAAATGATAATTTGGGCTATGCATGAAAGTCTAAGTTATTATTTCATCTTATTAACTGTAATATCTAAAATATTTATATATATATATATATATATCTGTGTATGTGTGTGTGTGTGTGTATGTTTGTGTGTGTGCGTGTGCGTGTGTGGTTGCGTGTGCGTGTGTGCGTTCCAGCATGCCTGCGTGCCTGCCTGCTTGCCTGCGTGCGTGCATGTGTGTGCACGTGCGCGCGTGCGTGTGTGCGCGTCGGCGCGTGTGTGCGTGTGTGCGTTTGCGCGTTTGCGCGTGTGTACGTGTGTACGTGTGTGCGTGTGTGCTCAAGTTCGCGCGAGCGTGTGTCTGCGTGTGTGTGCGCGCGCGCGTGTGTGTATATGCTTCGTCAATTTTCCAGGTATTATTCCGCATAGCTGGCTGGTTCTGCAGTGAACCGCTGTCAGAGCCTGAAGATGGTAGATTTGATTTTCCGAAACGTCGTCAAATTGACAAAATATCATTTCAGATGAAACAACTGGCATTTCCTCTCAATTTTAGTAATTTCAGTAATTATATTAAATACATAACTGTGAAAAAGTTTTTAAACATTTTATTGACAGCTTTAATAATAGAGTAATTCTTTTGTTTGTTAAAAAGAAAATTGGTATGATTTTGCAGTTACATAGATATTCGACAGGGTGTATTTTAAATAATAGTTTCAGTTACAGTTCAATCATATGCATATAATATTTATTCTATATCAGGCGATTAAATAAAGTGACTGCAAATACTACTCGATTTTACAGTAGTCTTTGTAGTGACGTTTGTACATACTTGAAAGTTAAAACCAAGAATTATTAAATAAGTCTCAAATATATAATACAAATTAATTAGCGATTTTAATTAGATCATTAAAAATTCCGCTTCAGCAGCTATGTCCTGCATCAACAAGGCGTACCTGTTGTTATAAGAAAATACAAAGAAGGAACTTCCTTTGGGAATTGGTCGAACTTTCATTATGAGGTTTAATTCAGACATTCGACGAGGGCGTGCTGTCACTTTAGGCTCATCTATTTGGTCGTCTGAAAATGATTTGGATTTCGTTTTGACCTATCCCTAACTAATACTAATACTTTTTCTAACTAAATATATTTAACTAAATACGTAAATAAATAATACCATACCATCATCAAGATTTTCCTCCTCTTCTGCTTCTTCTTCCTCTTCCTCTACCTCTTCTTCTTCTTCTTCAACTTCTTCTTCCTCCTCTTCAATTTCATTTACAGCATTCAAATTTGTTTGTGATTCTACTTCTTCATCTCTTTCCGACCTATAAAGTATAAACCTGTGATGAATTAAATTAAGGAAAGAATAATCTACCTGCCTTTCGGAATCATAATTGGCACCGTCTTCTTCCTCAATAACACTGTGATCGTCCATTTCTATTTCTTCACGGGCAGGGGTTGGATTTCTGGACTTCACCTTTTCTACCTGTATTATCATTCAATTAAACAATTACAAGAAAAGAAACTAAGCTTACTTCTTCTTCCTTTTCAACCGGAGTCATTGAATCTGCATCTGCCAAATTATCAACGGCAATAGCCAAAAACACGTTTAGCAAAATGTCTATTTATAAGTTAAGGATATGTTCAGAAAGCGCTTATTATTACTGGGTATCACTTTTGAAAGGATACAGTTACCACATATAAAAAGTATTATAAAATATATACAGGCTAAAATACCAATAGACTTTACACCACCGTATGCAGTAATACCATCGTACATTACCATATTCCAGTCTTCTCCGGTCAAAATCTAAAAATTTAGGATTGGACTAAAAACATGAAATTAGCATTATACCAAACATAAGTACCTGAAATACAGTGAGTAGACTCTGCCAGAAACTATCAAAATTTTGTCTAGGTTTTTCTTTCGTAGGGTTAAAGTTAAATCTACCTCCAAACACCTGCATTCCCAACAAAGCGAAAATAACGATGAAAAGAAATAGCAATAGCAATAAAGAAGCAATGGATTGAATAGAATTTAAGAGTGACGCAACAAGATTTGATAATGACTGCCAGTATCTAAAAAAAAGCTTTATATAGCAGTGAGTTTCATGTGGGTAGTATACTTTGTCACTTTAAACACGCGTAATAAGCGAACACAACGTAACACTGAAATTCCTAATGGAGGCATCATTTCTGTTTTAGTTAAAATTGTTTCAAGAATACTTCCAATAACAACAAAACAGTCAAAACGATTAAATAAGGAAACAAAATACCCCTGAAACGTTAAGCAAGTTATAGACTTATATTGAGCAGTGTGCACATACCTGAAATCCTAAACTGTACATTTTGATCAACATTTCCATGGTAAACAAAGCAATAAAAACCATATTTGTATTTTCTAGAAAAAAAGTAAAGAATTATTAAAGTTACGACTAACAATTTAAACAAAAGATAAATAGAAAATATGATTTTTAGCGTGATGTTTTTACCACATGTCTATATTTGATTCTGAAGATTGCAGTTTGTAACATTTCCGTACAACAGACACATAGTTTGTTCGTGTACGACAGCGAGAATGGTAGCGAGGCATTTATCCATGATCTTTCAGATCACAATTTGTAAAATAATTTATAGAAATATTTTAACTGATGCTTAAGAATGGGCTATAGATTGGTATTTACGCAAAAAAAAATGTTTAAAAATGATTGATACGGATACTTTTAGGGCACGTATAAAGGTAAGGCATATACCTACCACATCTTCTAATTGAAATTCATTGCGGGTAACCTCCGGTTTAATGTTTGTGCTGTATGACGAGCCTAACGTAAAAGCTTATTGTATGCTTTGCGGTTTAAAGTTTACAAAAACACGAAGGGATATGTTTTATTATAAGTAATGCCAATGACACCTACGGACGTTTCATATAATGATTATTTGTTACCGATTAGTAAACAGCATTTTTTAAGTTACGATACAAACCATGTGTGTTCTACCTTACAGCTAGCGAGCTTGTAAAACGCCGCTTTACAAGCTAGTATCACATGATTGGCAGTAGCAATTTCTTTTTGGTGTCGATGTTGAAAGCACCTAATAACCGAAGTTTAAAAAGAAATTAAATGACAGTAAGGATTTTTTGCTATAAGCGTTACTTCGTTAAAAACATCAAAGATTTTGCTTTTGAATGTCGCGTTTTATGAGTTTGCTAGCTGTAAAGCAGAACACCCATTATTTGTATTGAAATTCAAAAAATGCAGTTTACTAATAAGTAGCAAATAAATATTATTTGAAGCGCTATCAATAAAACACATCAATTTGTGAGTTTGTAAACCTTAACCTCAAACCATACAATAAACTTTTACGATAGACCTGTCATACAGTATAAACGTTATACCGGAGGTCATTCACCAATCAACTTTAATTAGAATTTGTGGTGGGTAGCCTCCTTAATTTTATATGTACCCTAAAATATTCGGTTCCATATTAGGTTTTAAAAAATATTCTTTTTGTATAAATACCAATTAATGGCCCATTTCTAAGCATCAGTTAAAATGTTTCTACAAAGTTGTGAATCTCTCTTTATGTTTGAAAATTCATTTTGTTAAGATACGTAGTTCTGTGCGTACTTTTTGTTTCACTTGTGGCCGTTTGAGAGTTGTCAATAAAATGTAGAAGAGCACCGCTCAAAGTCAGTAACCAATCGGTTCGTGAAAACTGTATGGTCCCTAATGTCAGATTAGGATAAAAAATATATAAGAATGCTTGCTTGCACAATTGATCATGTATATTGTTATATAATTTTATAATTTATAAATTTTCGACCTTATTGCAAGTCCTCGCCAACATGTCTGGGGTGATGAATGCAAGAATATGGATTGTTCTCGTCTCAGAAGGTTGACATCTAGTATATTTTTTATTATAAACTATGTTCTTCACGTGTCCACACAGAAAAAAACTTTCAATATGGGTTATCGTGATCAACTCTAGATAAAATCGTATCCAAAGAAACCCACCTGGCCGCACATAATGTATAGGGTGTCCCAAATTGGATGCGGTAAATGAGCAATTCTGTTATTACTCAAGACACAAAACAGTGTTTGCGTGTTTACGGACTACTTGTCTGAAATCGATTCAATTGCAAAATCAGAAATGAGCGATCTCCCTTTGTTTTCAAATTACAGCCATATATTGATATTTTTAACAATTCTATTAATTCGCATAATTCGTATGTTTGCAAAAATATCCAATAATGGTATTAAGATATTTATACAACTTTTACGTAGCTTGAACGATGTACTGAAGTTAACAACAATCTTAAAGTTAAAACGTAAACTTGCCTTTTTTTAATGGAAACCGCAGTTGACTACCCCTTTACTTAAAAGCTCTTTTGAGAGCTTTTCAAAAATATATAGTTTAATACAGTTATTTTTTCCATTAGTGGATTTATTTCAATATTTATTATAATAAATTAATTTATTATATACGGAATAAATAACTGATTGCAAAACAAAATGTATACACAATAACAACCTTAAACAGCATCTATCATAATTATTGCACAAACAATAATTTGTATTCTTAATTTTCAGTAAAACGAATTGTCTTTCTAAAAAAACGAGGTTTAGAAACTTGAAGAATGCTATGTTGTAACTGAGTATACTACAAATATTAAACACTACACATTAAACTGGTTACGCCTCTGGCAGCACAAAGTTTTCGTTTTAATTATAGAAATATGGAATTTTATAATCCGAAAAAAGAAATCTTTTTTCCTTTCATTAATTTAATTGGGTTACTCAAGTAAAACTTGTGATTTTGGGTTCATGCGAACCGAGGTCAAAAACCCGTAATTTATTGATGTGTGATTATCGCGCTTAGCCAATGAAAAGCGTTTTTATAGTGAGAACAATAATGGGTGCATGTGAAAGATGCGTTTTAAACAAGGACATAACCGTCAACTACCGTGCGATGTCGTGGTATTAAATGCGAGTGCGCGTTAATTATATGAAGAGTACCTTTGCATTCCCTCATACCTGTCCAATTAACTTAATAATGTCTTGGGTTCTCTAAAAGTGTAGGCTCAACGCCCTTCGCTGCAAGAATCTGAACCAAACACAATAAATGACCCTTCACAGGATCCTGATCTACCTGTAGACGTCAGCGGTGATTTTCAGCTAAAAGCGACGAGCGGAGGATGCTTTGGCTACGGATATTAATCAAGGTAAGACTTTTCTATACTTTTTAGTTGCTTTCTTGCACCGTTTGACGGTAGTAATTAGCGACCGCATTTGGAGCGTAATAAATTACGCCCGGGGTTAACGTTGTAATTGACGCCACCGCTAGCTTAATAAATTGCATTGCTTTGTTTAGATATAAATAATATATACCTGTATTTCTATATAATAACAGAACACAGCCAAGTGAACATTAAAATAATTGTATTTTCTTCCCTTGTAGTGAATAAGTATAGTAGAAAAATCACGTTTTATCAGATTTCACTAAAAAGTTTTCTACTAAACTAGCTTCCAAATTAATTTTCCGCCATTGATTTATGAACTACAAGATTCAAACGATAAACATAAAGGACGTTGGAATCTTAAGGATTTCAAACCATTTTCGTCTGCCGCTAAGGTGTTTTACTTACTCATATTTATGTTTGTACCTTTATTTAAATTTATTCTCCTTTTATTTTTATTCTAACCATTTTTTTCCTTTGACGTTACCTTTTCAGTATAAATATATTTTATCTTGAACTTTCATTTCCTTAACTTCTACTTAAATTTATACGCTTTAGACTTACCCTATCGTATACTTAAATGTATGTTACCATTGAATCTTGAATCGTTTTCAAACTTTTAGTTTAATAAATAGCTCTTGCATTCCTAAGCGATAGCTGCCCATTCCTAGTTAACAATTTTTTTAATTCGTCCTTGCTCTCAAATAATTTTATTTCTTTTAAATTACAATCTTTTACCTTGTTATTGTTATTCTTTCAGAATCCAATATATTCGTTTACCGTCGTTGACATATCTTTGGTTTGAACAGCTCAGCAAAGTTTTAGGGCCTGTAATAGCTGATGTCGGGTTGTTGCTTTATTCTTTGAATACCCATAGAATCGTAACATATGCATCTGTAGCATAAAGTCGATTTCCACAGTTACAAACTCAAAAAATTTCTATTCGGTGTGTTTTTTCCGCATATATTTCAATCATTTGTTAAAAATTCCGTTATCAATTGTTTTATATCATAAAGATATTAATGCATTTTTTCCGTTTGTCCTGATCGTGCTGGTGAAGCTGTCGCTTTTGTAGTTTTAACAATATTGCTTATTGGTGCATTCAAAATTTCCTTAATTTTATTTTTGATTAGCTGTCTATCGTACAATTGTTTCAGTATCTTTGCGGCAGTTATTTGTTTTTGAAATGACTGTGTGGGTATATTTAAGTTGGTTGTGTTACCTTTGTCTGATTTTCTGAGGTCAGTGAATGCGCTCGGTAGGAAAATGATTTGTCTAGGTCACATGTGGAGCCTTGTTATTTTTAATTATCGACGTGTTGGAATGGGGCTTATCTTATCATTAAGATTGTAGGTTGTCCTGCAAACCGATCTGTTTTAATAGGGACATTCTCTACTCTCCGCCCTTTCTCTTGGATGCTTATCCTAAAAACTGTACTTTTTGTTACCTCTCTATTTTCGCTTTCAACGTTATTTTTTCCTTGTCGGATCTGTCTTAGTCCCGAGAGAACCGTCCATCACATCAAAGTGGTGATCCCCGATTCCGGGTTACTGACTACACTTAGGTTGGTTGAATAGTACTTAGCTATCCACAGTTTTTTTATCGCTATTGCTCAATGCGAGCCCTTCCTCTACCTGTTTGCTATAAAGCTCCAAATATTCCATTTCCATTTTTTATCTCTTCTCTATCTTTATTTTTCTTTTTACTTTCTAATTTGCTGCATAGTTAGGGATTGTTATCTTACATTGGACCGTGGGTGTGGCTGACCTCCGTCTAGCTGTGTATCGTCAATATTTTCCGCTGGTTTACGTAAAGGAGTCGAAAGTGCTATTTGTTATTTGATTTGACCTGTGGGCTGAACTTCTCTTAATCGGCGCAAGAGTGCAGGGGCTGCATTCCTATTTCTATGTGGTATCTCATGCTGATTGTATGAACGAGTACCGCTTCAGGAAACTTCTCTTTTTGGAGGGACATGAGCAAAATACCCTTTTCGGGATCCTATGGGATCACTCAATTCTCTTGAGAGTCTATTTCTGTTATTATATTTGTAGGAGTTATTAGTGATGTGCTTTGTAGTCAAAGTATTGAAGTAAGTTAATGATGTTTTGAGTGAAGTTTAAGTATATTTCTATTTTTAGTTTCCAGAGTCGGCTTGTCAAAGAAAAACAGCTTGATTTAGTAAGAACTTACAAAACCACAAAGAATTCGAAAACAAAAACAAGAAGAAAACCAGTAAAATTTGTTTTTATGATAGACTGGATGAATTACTAGGCGATTCTCAATGGAATGCAAGTCCGCATTCTACAGATATCGACGAAATCCAATCAAAAGAAATTAAGCTATCCACTGAAATCACATCAAAAAAATTGGACATGCCTTTTTGCTGTTGTAGTTCATCACATATTACTCCAAAAAGAACAAAAACCGTCAATGGGGTTAATTAAAGTCAAAAGTAGTATCTGGAAGATATAATAAAACTCGTAATGAAAAAGAATTAACCAGAAAAAGAACATAGAGGAAAGGATTCAATTAATCTAAGAAAAAGTTCAGGGCCGTAAATATAGGGTGGGAGTTACACTCCCCCACACGGTTGTGGTTGTAAGCAAATTTTCGGCGTTAGTCAGCATTTTGTCGGCAAAATTTTCTGCTATAGTCGTCATTTTTTGGAAATATATTTTTGTGATCGCTTATTAACACTTGGGTATTTATATAAAAATATAATGCCTACATATGCGTTATTAGTTTCGTTGGCAAATTTTCACAAAACATCTTCAATAAATAATTATGCTATAGCTAATTAAATTGTGAAAAAAAGTAGAACAAATGTCGGAAATTACAAGACATGCGCATTGCACCTGAATTTTTCGTGACGGTAATTTGAGAGTGATCTTTTACTTTATGCTTTCTAGCATTAAATGCTTTTCGACATATACAACAAGCAATCGTCTTCAATATTTCGTTCTTTTCGGAATGTGCAAGAGCAGGTTTCATAGCACGGGCCTTTCTTAGTTATTAACAGTACAATGTTTTAATGTTATTTTACAAATTTATCACAAATTTTTGGGCAAAATTTTCATCTTCCAAGCTATTAAATTTTGATGCGTTGTCATTAAAGGAATATTTGATGTAGTAGGCGTACGAACGTGGTTCTTGAATGTGCGTTACGCACGTAAGGTTGTTCTGGGCATTTGGTACACACATCGAGTCTTGTCTTAATAAGGGTACATACCATGACTTGAATATCTTTTTCTATGAGCTATCAAATTATAATATGACCTTACACATTGCCTGAACCTACCAGTACACGCTTGTTTCCGTGTTCGGCATTTCAACCTATACCAGATTACAGTTATACTTTTAGTGTCAGTTCAAGTGCCATTGATTTCTATATTACTGAATGTAATTATTTTAGACTACAAATTGTCCAGGGAATGTGTTCTTAGGTTATGCGCATTGATTCACGGGATAACATGAATATCCATATCGAACAAGTAAAAAAAGAATGACTATCCAAAAGATAGGTTACACATACTTTTGCTAATAGCTGGTCAATCCTTTTATGAAACTGTTACTGGCCGTAGTAGGGATTAGCCGGAATTCAGTTCGGTGGTCTCATCTTGTGTCACCAAAAAGCGCAAAAAACGAAGGTCAATAAATTTACAGAGATCAATGATCTACAAGTAGATGCGTTGTCTAAATCACCAAAGTGGCGCGGAAAACAAACATTGCTACGGTAAAACGCACAGGTTAGGCAGAAACCGAAAAGGAAGTAAATTAAGGACCTGCACGAACCACGATAACATATAAAAAGATAAAAAGAAACATAGAAATGCCGTGCTAACTACAAAAGCGGAGAGAGAGGGTTTAAAGACAAAGAACGGACACCGCCATCGAATTTTTATTTACAATAAACCAAAAATTTCTCATCATCATTAGGTCTTCGGTCCTGGAACTGGTTAGACGCGTACCATCATTGCTTCCTATTCTGAACTAACCTACAGATTTCCCTGAAACTTGCACAGTTTGCATCTATCACTATCTGATCTAGGTCTACATCTATCTCTTTTTTCCTATCTCTGCTTGTAATATATCCCATACTATTCCCCAAAAATGCCTTAGAACGTATTCCGCCCTTCTATTTCTCTTTTTCCCCAGATATCCTTGTTCCCCTACTATTTCTATAACCTATTTGTTATTATCTTTGTCTGTCCATGCTATCGTCCTCATACATCTGAAGCACAGAATTTCAAAAGGCTGCTACCGTTTCTCTGTCTGCGTTTCAGACTGCCCGTATTTCATAGACATACTGTGCTGTGCTCCACACATATGCCTTTAACAATTTTCTTCTTGTTCTATGTTTGTTGTCTTTCCTCATAGGCGCTGTTCATTCTTGTTAGATGCAATTCGGTCACCTTCTATTGTTTTACAGTTGTATACCCTATTTCTCGGACCTTCGGTGGTTGTGAAGAAAGGTAAGCAGCCTGTGGCTGCCAAGTTCCCCCAACACTTAACCATTTACCGATTTAATATATTTTCCAATATATATTTTCGCACAGTCAACATTAGTTGCAGATATTTCGCAACCAACAACTAGTTGTTTATACTAATCATCAGTAGTTTGCCAGTAAATCCTTATACATAATTAATTTTATTCGAGAATATTGCACAACCAATACCTGTAGCTTCTTATAATAATCATCATGTTTAAGTACAGTTATTTTTTTCGTCATTAGTTTATCCATCTTGGGACTGGTTGGATGCGTGTCTCTATTGATTTCTATTCTGAGCTAGCCTACATGTTTTCTTGAAATTCCCACAGCCTAGATCTTTCACTATCTGTGTGCAATAGTCTAATCTAGGTCTACCTCTAGTTCTCTTTTTTCCTATCTCTGCTTCTAATATATTCTGCACTACTCCCTTATGCCTTAGCATGTCGCCTATCATCTTATCTCTCCTATTTTTTACCGTTTCCTACATATTTCTTTTTTCCCCTATTATTTTTAGTACCTCTTTGTTCTTAACTTTGTCTGTCCATGATATCTTCATCATACGTCTGTAGCACCACATTTCAATGGCTTCTACCTTTTTCTTGTCCGCTTCTCCTACTGTCCAGGCTTCACAACCGTACAGTGCTGTGCTCCACACATATGTTTTAAGCAATCTTTTCCTTGTTTCTATGTTTGTTGTCTTTGAGCACAGTAGTTGCTTTTTCTTGTTAAATGTAGCACAACCTTGTGCTAGTCTTTGTTTTATATCTTTCGCGCTTTTCCCATCTTGCGTTATTTGACTTTCTAGGTAACAGAAATTCTTAACCTTTTGTACGTTCTTGTTAGCTATTTGCAATACTAGTACTTTAGTTTAATTTTTGTTAATTTTGATAACCCATCTCTCTGTTAGAACTGTTTTCACTTCATTAAGAGGGGATTTTAACTCTTTCTTGCTAGATGCTAATACCGCTATATCATCTGCAAATCTAAGCATATCCATTTTTTGTCCTTGCATAGTAATTGCAAATGCCTTCCTGCATTTGAAGTATTTATTGCCTTTTTATTGAACAAGTTAACAATTAATAGAGATAGGGCACATTTCTGTCTTACCCATTTCCTAATGTTTACTGCTCTACGTTCCTACTTTAATTCTATTACTGCTGTTTGTTTTTTGTACAAGCTATGTACTATTCGTCTATCCCTATAACTCATTCCAATTTTTAGAGTATTTTGAACATTTTTCACTATCTTACATTGTGGAATGCTTTTTCCAGATCCACAAACCCTATATACACGCTTTTCCCTTTGTTTACTGTTTTCTCCATTATCACTCTCAGAGCTAGAATAGCCTCCCGTGTTCCCCTGTTTGGCCTAAACCCAAATTGATCTTCTCTTAGTATTTCTTCAGCTCGTTTTCTATTCTTTTTTGTACAATTCTAGTTAATATTTTTGATACGTGTGCTGTCAAACTTATTGTTCGAAAATTTTCACATCTATCTGAGCCTTTCTTTTTTGGTATAGTTACTATGATGTTGCGTTTGAAATCTTTGGGTGTCTCGCCTGTCTTATACATATAGCTTAAAAGTTGGAAGAGACGTTCTGTTACTGCTTGTTCAGTAGCCTTTAGAGTTTCTGCTTGCACCTTATCTGTACCCGGCGCCTTACCATTTTTCTGACCCTTTAATGTTAATTCAAACTCATCTCTAAGTATAGGATATCCCAAACCATCATTTCCAATGTCTGATTCCTGTTCTAATGCTACCAGTTCCTCTCCTGCATATAAATTCCCTTTATATTCTTGCTATCTACCCACTTTCTTTACATTTTCTATAATGACGTTTCTTCTCGCGTTTTTTTAATTTTTGTTATACGGCTTTATATCCTTAAAATTGATTCTAATTGGTTTGTATGCTTCATTTGTCTTTCCTATTTCCATCTTTGCACTTTTCATCAATCCATTGTACTTTAGCTTTCCTGCATTTACGAATAATTTCCCATTTTATGGTTTTGTATCTCTGTTTTCCTGTTTTGTTTGATTTATTTTAGTATTTTCGTCTTTCTTCTATTAAATTCAGGATATCTTTAGTTATCTATGGTTTCTTATTTTCTTTTTGTGTATACCTGTATCTCTGGCCGCCATGTCTAAGCTGAATTTAATGTTATTCCATTCTGTTTCTACTTCCTTAGTATCAGATATTTTTTCGGTATCTTTCAACAATTCATTTGACTTTTTCTCGAATCTTTCTTGAATATCTTTATCTTTTAGTTTCTCAAAGTTAAAGTGCCTTTTACATTTCTTTTTTTCAAATTTCTAATTTAAGTGCGGCCTTCATAATTACAATGTTGTGGTCAGTGTCTATATTTGCTTCTGGGTAGCTTCTTCAGTCTTTTACTTGATTCCTAAACCGTTGTCTAACATGAATGTAATCTATTTGATATCTTCCTATATCTCCTGGCATCCTTCACGTATATCGTCTTCTAGCATGATGTTAAAATAATGTGTTTGTGATGATTAAATTATTCTTGTCGCAAAATTCTACCAACCTATTTCCCCTGTCTTTTCTCGTGCCTAAACCAAATAGACCTACTACCGCTCCCTTTCTACCCTCACCTACCACTGCACTAAAATCCCCCGTAATTATTAAATTTTCATGTTCTTTTACGTATTTTAGTATGTCTTTGATATCTTTGTAGATCGCTTCTACCTCTTCGTCACTGTACGTAGAGGTGGGCGTTTATATTTGTATTATTACTGTGTTTACCGGTTTAGATTCTAATCTAACCATGAATACTCTTTCGTTTTTTTGTGAGTAATTTTCTACACAGTGTCCTATCTTTTTGCACATAACTATCCCCACACTCGAATTTACTTCCTCTATTCCTGTATGAATTACCCTGAAGCCTTCTCTTTAAAAATCCCCCGCCTCTGGCCACCGAACTTCGCTGATCCCTACTATGTCTAGTGCTAACCTACTCGTTTCAATTTTCAGGTTTCTAGCTTACCTACCTACTCGCTTCATACTTCTAAAATTACACGCTTCGATTCACAAAATGTTCCCGACTCTTATTCTGCACTTTCCGATCGCATCCTCCGAAGTAGTCCCTTCCCGTAGTTCCAAATGGGGGCTATTTTAACTCCGGAATCTTTTACCCCAGAGAATGCCATATGTTTATTACAATTTAAGTACGCTGTGTATTTGGGAGGTAATGTGGTGGTTTCCCGTTGCCTTCCACATTGCGGTAGTGTGTGTTAGACTGCCATACTGACCCCTATGGTCTCTGCCAATCTAAGTACCGAGAAAGCCGCTGTCCTCTTTCGGGGACCTGTCTTAGTCTGGTTCCTCACTAACGACCCTACTACTTTGGTTGGACCTGTAGTTTGGCTCTTTAGCTTCTTAGAACACGCAAGCCATTTCACCTGTTCTAGTAATCTAGAACTTCGGTAAGGTACAGGTTCTTTCAAAATCGAGTTATTAAATTATTATACGTCATATAGTTATACAAAATATCGAAGTGGAAGTGTCGGAATATTTGTTAAAGTTGTAAATCGCTCGAAAATATTTAGGAGCGTAAAATTGAATGAATCAACATAAAGAAACTCTAAAAAGATATTCTTGATTACGTTACTTAAGAAGCATAGTAGTAAACAAAGGTTGACAAGTTCACACAAATCGAACCTATAAGTAGGTGCATCGGATGATGTCATCTTGCTGAAAAGCGCTTAACACATATCCTGATTTGAGGTAACCGGAGTGAAGGCTGTTAAGACAAACTTTTGTTACGGTTTTATCAGCTTGTAACGAGTATGATGTGAACACATGTTTTTTATTTTGGCAGACATATGATTTATGGCATTTAGAAATCGTTGCAAATATTTTAATTTATTTAAATAAAACGATTCATAATTTCAAAACAGTTGTATTGATAAAGCCTTGGTAAACTTCTTTGCGTACATCTTCAGAAACAAAACGGATGAAAAATTTAATTTATTAATTTGTTTGCTTATTTATCTGGCGCAACCCACTTACGGATTGCTTATATTAGGAATGTAATGCAAGTGACACAGTTATCGTGAAATTTATCACAGAAAAGCTATAGAACGGTTCACTTTCGGTGAATGTTAGTCACTACATGCTCAAGTCATGTTCTACTCAGAGTTGTTTAATGTAATACAACGGACGGTTACAATTTAGCAAAATAGATACTTATATAATTTTGCGTGTCAAGATGTCCTTAATATTAATACAACAGTCTTTATTACTGTGATGCAATAGTCACGGCGACTTCTGGTGTAGCTAAGAGTGGTAACATTTTGAAAATATTTTCCTAGCATAAAGCAGTTTTGATTAGTTTCGCATCCGATTTTTTAAATCTGGGTTGTAAATGATACCATAAACGCACCGTACTTAGAGTTTACTTTTTAGACACACAAGTCTGGATACAAAGTGTGGCTTAACCTATTTAATGGCATATTGAGAAATACATATGCGTATCTTTTGTAATCATAGTGTTCAGTACTATTCTGAACGGACCTGCACCTTGAGGACCTTCTAAAATACTAGAACAGGTAAAATGACTTGCGCGATTCAATGAGCTAAACAGCCGAACTATAGGTTTAACCAAATTAGTGGGGTCTTTAGTGTGAAGAACCAGACTAAGACAGGTCCCCGAAAGAGGGCAGCAGCTTTTTCGGTACTTAGAGTGGCAGAGACCATAGGGGTCGGTATGGCATTTTAAGATACACTACTGCGATGTGGAAGGCAACAGAAAACCACCACATTATCGCCCAAGTACACAGCGTACACAAATTGTTATTAATGATGATGGCATCCGCTGGGCTAAAAAGTTCCGGAGGAAAAATAGTCCCCCATTCGGATCTCCGGGAGGGGACTACTTCTGGGGGATATGATCCGAAAGTATAGAAAAAGATCCGTGAACATTCTGCGAGTCGGAGCGTGGAATGTCAGAAGTATGAAACAAGTAGGTAAGCTAGAGAACTTGAAACTCGAAATGTATAAGTTAGCACTAGACATAGTAGGAATCAGCGAAGTCCGCTGGCCGAGGCGGGGGACTTTTGGAGTGGAGACTTCAGGGTAATTCATACAGAATCAGAGGAAGGAAATTCGGGTGTGGGGATAATTATGCGAAAAAAGATAGAACGAAGTGTAGAAAACTACTTACAAAAGAACGAAAGAGTACTCATGGTTAGATTTGAATCTAAACCGGTAAATACAGTAATAATATAAGTATACATGCCCATCTCTGGCTACAGTGAGGAAGAGGTAATGCGATCTACAAAGATATCGAAGACATACTAAGATACGTAAAAGGACATGAAAATTTAATAATTACGGGAGATTTTAATTCAGTGGTAGGTGAGGGTAGGGAAAGAGCGATAGTAGGTTTATTTGATTTAAGCACGAGAAATGACAGAGGCAATAGGCTGGTTGAATTTTGCGACAAGAACAACTTAACCATCACAAATACATTATTTCAACATCATGTTAGAAGACAATACACGTGGAAGATGCCAGGAGATATAGGAAAATATCAAATAGATTACATTATTGCTAGACAACGGTTTAGAAATCAAGCAAAAGACTGTAGAAGCTACCTGGAAGCAGATATAGACACTGACCACAACATCGTTATTATGAAATCCTCACTTAAATTTAAAAATCTGAAAAAGAGGAACGGAAAAAAGCAATTTGACTTTGAGAAGCTAAAAGATAAAGATATCCATGAAAGATTTGAAAAAAGTCAAATGAATTGCTGAAAGATATCGGGAAAATTTCTGATACTAAGGAAGTAGAAACAGAATGGAATAACATTAAATCCAGTTTAGACATGGCGGCCAGAGATATTCTGTGGTATACACAAAAAGAAAATAAGAAACCATGAATAACAAAGGATATCCTGAATTTAATAGAAGAAAGACGAAAATACAAAAATAGATCAGATGAAACAGGAAAGCAGAGACACAAAGCCATAAAATGGGAAATTACTCGCAAATGCAGGAAAGCTAAAGAACAATGGATCGATGAAAAGTGCAAAGAAGTACAAACTAAGATGGAATTAGGAAAGACAAATTAATTAGAATGAATTTTAGGGATATAAAACCATATGGCAAAAATATAAGGGACGCGGCAGGAATATATAGGGAATTTATATTCAGGAGAAGAACTAACAGCATTAGAACAGGAATCAGACATTGAAAATGATGACCTTGGATATCCTATACTTAGAGATGAGTTTGAATTAGCATTAAAGAGTCTGAAAAAATGGTAAGGAACCGGATACAGATAGGTGCAAGCAGAAACTCTAAAAGCCTCTAGACAAGCAGTAACAGAACGTCTCTTCCGACTTGTAAGCTATATGTATGAGAAGGGCAAGATATCCAAAGACTTCAAACGTAACATTATAGTAACTATACCAAAAAAAGAGGCGTGGACGCGGATAGATTTGGAAATTTTCGAACAATAAGTTTGACCGCACACGTTTGAAAAATATTAACTAGAGTTGTACAAAAACGAATGGAAAACCGATCTGAAGAAATACTGGGAAAAGATCAACTTGGGTTTAGGCGAAACAGGGGAACACGGGAGGCTATTTTAGCTCTGAGGGTGTAATGGAGAAAACAATAGAGAATGGGGAACGCGTATATATAGGGTTTGTAGATTTGGAAAAAGCATTCGACAATGTGAAATAGAAAAAATGTTCGACATACTCAAAAAGATTGGAATGAGTTTTAGGGATAGACGGATAGTACATAGCTTATACAAAGAGCAAACAGCGGTAATAGAATTAGAGCAAGAAAGTAGAGAAGTAAATATTAGGAAAGGGGTGAGACAGGGATGTGCCTTATCCCCATTAATTTTTAACTTGTACATAGAAGAGGCAATGAATACTGTCAAATGCAGGAAGACATTTGGAATTAATATGCACGGACAAAAATATTGATATGCTTATATTTGCAGATGATATAGCGGTATTAGCATCTAGCAAAGAAGAGTTAGAAGCTGCTCTTAATGAAATGGAACAGTTCTAACGGAGAAATATGGAATGAAAATTAACAAAAATAAAACTAAAGTTCTAGTATGCAAAAAAAGGGAAAACAAATTAAAATCCAGAATACAAATGTGTAACGAGAACTTACAATAGGTTAAGGATTCATGCTACCTAGGAAGTCAAATAACGTAAAATGGGAAAAGCACAAAAGATATAAAACAAAGATTAGCAAAAGGTCGTGCTACATTTAACAAGAAAAAGCAACTACTGTGCTCAAAGGCCACAAACATAGAAACAAGAAAAAAATTGCTTAAAACATATGTGTGGAGCACAGCACTGTATGACTGTGAAGCCTGGGCAGTAGGAGAAGCAGACAAGAAAAAGGTAGAAACCTTTGAAATGTGGTGCTACAGATGAAGATATCGTGGACAGACGAAGTTAAGAACAAAGAGGTACTAGAAATGGTAGGGGAAGAAATAAATATGTGGAAAACAGTAAAAAATAGGAGAGATAGGAAGATAGGCCACATACTAAGACATGCGGGAATAGTGCGGAGTATATTAGAAGCAGAGATAGGAAAAAAGAAAAGTAGATGTAGACCTAGGTTAGACTACTGCACACAGATAGTGAAAGATGTAGGCTGTAAGAATTTCAGAGAAATGTGTAGGCTAGCTCAGAATAGAAATCAATGGAGGTACGCTTCCAGCCAGTCGCAGGATGGAAAAGTAATGAGAATAATAATTACTGTACTTGAACATGGTGATTATTATAAACAACTACAGAAATTGGTTTTGCAATACTCTCAACTAATGTTAATTGTGCGAAAGGATTTACTGGAAAACTATTAATACGGCAAATGTCTAAGTGTTGGGGGATCCTTGGCAGCCACAGGCTGCTTAACCCCCTTCACATACCACTGAATCTCGGTGAAATAGGGCATATAATTAGAAAACAATAGAAGTGAATCGAGCTGTATATTGGATGTTGTGAGAATTGCAAGGAACGGTGTAGGCCAGCTCAGAACACAAATAAGCGGAGGTACAAGTCCAACCAGTTTCAAGATGTAAAACCCAATGACGAAAATATAAGTGCCCTTAAATCTGATAATTATTATAAACAACTACAGGTGTTGGTTTTGAAATATTTTCAACTAATATTGATGGTGCCAAAGGATAAATTGGAAAAACTATTAATTCGACAAAGGTTCAAGTGCTGGGGAACTTGACAGCCAAAGGCTGCTTACCCCTTTTCACATACAACTGAATATCGGTGAAGTAGCTTATATAACTATAAAACAATAGAAGGTGACCGAACTGCATCAAACAAGAAAGAACAGCAGCTATGTTCAAAAACAACGAACATAGATACAAGAAGAAACCTGTTCAAAGCATAGTGTAGAGCACAGCATGGTGCATCTATAAAATAGGGGCAGTTGGAAAAGCAGACAGAAAGAGATAGAAGCTTTCTGGAATTTTGTGCTTCAGATGTATGACTAGTGATGGATTCGAACCGAACCGAACCGAACCTTGCCCTAGGTTCGTTTCGGTTCGAAAACTTTTTAGTCCGGTTTGGTTCGAAAAAATATATTCCGGTTCGGTTCGGTTCGGTTCGAAAAAAACGAACCGAACCTCGAACCGAACCGAACCGGTTCGACATTTTGATATTTTAAACAACTAGTACGTTCAACTACAACAATTTAAATGTTTATTAATGTAGTTTTTATATTTAGTAGCTGCTATTTTCAAATAAACCCAACATTAATATGCTTTAGATTTTAGTAGCATAAATCATATTAATACTATTTGTCCAGGTTTGATTTTTCAATACGTACGTACTATCTTTAACAAAGCGTAATTACGAGTAGGTTAATAGTGAAAACCACCTCTAAAATTTAGCACGTGTTAATAATTGATGAATTTTACTAATGTCATTTTACCGTGAAAGAACGATATCACACGATCTTTGCGATTACTTTTAATTTAGTTTTAGTTAGTATAAAAAAAGTATCAAGACAATAAATAAGGTGTTGCTGATTTCTTATACAGTACAAACAAAAAGCTGTTTGTTAGTTTATCTTTATTATTATTTCTTTTAAAAGACAATATCAGATGGTTCTCGGAAAAAATCGTAAATCTAGCTCAAACAGTGTTTACGTTTTTCATAATAAAATATAACAGTATTTATGGCACGGACATTATGTTTGCTTATTATTTGCATTATAGTGTGTTATTTCATGTCGGCATTGATTGAAAAGTTTATGCCCTTATGAGTCATAAACTTCAACCCTTGGTCGTGATAGAAAGTTTGGGGTCATTCTTTTGGAGTATCGGCTACTTCTAAGGACGTTGGTAATGGCCACAATAAATAAACCGTAAATATTATCGTACCATGCGTTTTGTAACACCATTTGTTGAGCGATTATGTACAAAAGAAAAGGAGATTAGTTTTTGCTACAAGGTCACATTTTTTAATATTAATAGAGAGCTGGTTTTCATATAAAAGTAAAAAATTCAAAATGATTGATTAATAATACATACTTAATTAAAAATTAAATTGTTTCGTTTATTCTGAAAACTTCTGTAGTCTCTAGACCGTAACCTCGGCTGGTATATGTTTAAGATGGTTTTCAACACGACTTCTGTTCATTAAGTAAAATAAACTTGTTTTTAAAACCAAATTTTCAAAATCATTTCGAGTTTCTCCAATATCTAATACTAGTTATAAACAAACAACAATTTGAAATAAGGAGCATTAAACAAATCGAACTAATCTAGAATTTTTTAATCTACAAACGTGGCTTGATCACAAAATTAATTAGACATGTATCACTAATACTTATTAGATTATTTACCTATTGCCTTAAAACTCAATGACCATGTACATTAGAAAATCGTTCTAATTCTTATATGATTGCTACTAGAGATTTTTAAAATGTGCGTTTGGGAGAAATTAAGATTGACATGTTTTTAGTGAATATTAAATTTTTAAACTAAATTTTTATTTAAAAAATCGAACCTTTCGAACCGGACCGAACCTTGAGCTAGGTTCGGTTCGGTTCGAAAAATTTACCGGTTCGGTTCGAGGTTCGGTTCGAAAATAAAATGTCCGGTTCGGTTCGGTTCGGTTCGAAAAATCGAACCGAACCTCAAACTGAACCTCGAACCTGTTCGGTTCGTGTCCATCCCTATGTATGACGCTGGTAGCATGGACAGACAAAGTTAATAACAAGTAGGTTGTTGAAATAGTAGAGGAATAAAGATATCTGTGGAAAACGAAAAACAATAAGAGAAATAGAAAGACAGGATACATTCTAAGGCATTTTTGAAAAATAGTACGGGATACATTACAAGCAGAGAAAGGAAAAGATAGGTAGAGGTAGATCAAAAGCAGACTTTAGTCCACAAATAGTGATAGATGCAGACTGTGCAAATTTCAGGAAAATATGTAGGTTGGTTCAGACTAGGAAACAATGAGGGTACGCGTCCTACAAGTTCTAGGACTGAAGACTTGATGATGATGAGTGTTCAGTGCCTGAGTATTATTTGTATGAAGACATTCTTAAATATCAAAGATTGCTCAAACTTAATTTGTATTGGCATTGCTTTACCAACTGGGACAGTTAAGCAGTAACCTTTATGCAATCAGAGCTTAAGAGATTGGCCATCCATGTATAATCAAACTCTTTAACAAATTTTCGTATTTCATGAAAGCAAACAAAAACAATACCATAACATTTTGAGTAGATGTTTAAAAATATAGTTAAAAATCATTATATTTGACACAATTTATATTACTTACCTTGAAATTCATCCAGCCACTGTGGTTGTCCATAATACTCCGTTGCTAAAACGCCAGTATTTAGAAATACAAGCACAATTATTAACCAATAGAAAGCTTGAGATTTAACTGCTTTTCTACAAGCACGCCGTATTCTTCTGTTTATTCTTTCAAAGTCTTTTTTACGTTTTCTAAATCTAGATTCGTGTTGAACCTCTGCTGCTTCTCCTAATTGGTCTGTGGATACCAAATCATTATTAACCTTTATTTTAACGTCCTGATTAAGTTGATCTTCTCCTTCTGGATCAATATCTTCTGCTTGTGTTATCCATTCTAGATATCCTCTGTAATCTTCTTCTAGTTGTTGCTTTTCTCTATTTTTATGAAAATCTCCTCTCAATTTTGCCTTTTCTCTTTCTTTAGAAAACTCTCTGCAAGTAGTATAAAATTTTTATGTTACACGAACTTAAACATTTTCCAGTAATAACTAACCCACTCAACACACCAAGAATTAAATTCATTACAAAGAAAGCCCCTAGTATTACCATGGATACAAAATATATCCACTGCCAAGTCCTTCCTTCCGAATCTTGAATCTAAAACATTAGATTTGAACAAAATGTTTATAGGTAGATAATTTCTATTACATTATAAAGTACTTCAGTCCAGCCTTCTAAAGTAATACATTGAAACACAGTTAACATAGACAAACCAAAGTTGTCGAATATGGTAATTCCATCATGTGGACCATCAAAATAATAATCACACATCCACTGATCGCCCAAGTCAGAACAATTATAACCTATTCCGCAAGGAGATGCTTCTTCCATCATCAATTCTGTGAAAAAGAATTAGCGAATGCTTTAATAAGCAGTAATGCGAGTAAAGGTGACAAGTTTTTACCAAAAAATTAAGCTTTGTCAGATAGTAAAGACAAGATATTTGCAGTTCGCAATCTGAAAATTTTCTGTACAATAAAAGATTACTAAGATGTATCTGTAAATAAACCTTTATGAAAATAATAAAAGCATATTTACGAATACAAATCGAGGTTGATGTTTGGTTGTGTACACGATTCAGATTTATAAATTTTCCAATTGTTGTCATCGGTCTCGGTGGCGTAATTGGAAATCGTATAATCCGCGAAAAACCAAAATACAGGTTCGAGTCCCGTCCAACGTCTTTTATTTTCCATCTTTCAATTACTAGCTCGATTTGAAAAAATCATTTGGGCTTTGCATATAAATCTAAGTTATTATTTCATCTTATTAGCTGTAATACGTTAGTATTTATCAACTTATCTTGTGTAATTAACTACCTAATATATTTATATATTTAGTACTTGGCTTTTAGCCGTAATTTTGAGCGTTGCTTCCCGTCTATAACTGACATAAGTTAGAAACATGACAATGTCAGTGTTACAGAGTGAGCGCACATTTAGTACACGTGCGACTAGCACGCAATTCAGCTCACGTTTGTCTACAAAATCACGGCATTTAGTTACCCGGTATTTTATCCTATTTATAAAACAAAATGTATTTGGTGAAACTTATATCTGTCAAATAAGTTTTATGTTCATAGTTAATCTAATTGAGAACGAAGGAAGAGACAAGTGTAACCTCTTTCATATGTTGTTATAGGTAGTTACTTATTAAGTCTTTTTTTTTAGTGAAATAAACATAATTCGTTTGGTATAGTTATTGGATTGCAGTCATTAATCTACAAGCGATCGCTACTGCCACTATACTGCGGAGTTAATTTCTATTGTCTCTTGCCTTTAAAATTGTTACAAACCAAAGCCTCTAACAATAAATTTATTTCAAATTTGTGACCAGAAAAGATTTGATATGCCAAAACGAAGGCAACGTTAAAAAAGGTTGTCAGAACAAATCACGAGTCATGAAGTCGAAATACATGACAAGCCAAGTGATAATGAACGAGAAGATAGAGTCATCACGAACATCCAAGATAAGACTCATACCGTTAAAAGTGAAAACGTCTTGAATCAGTTAATTCAAGAACTGATAGAACCAGTAAGTGTATTGGAAGCGAGAAATCTTCAACTATCGGACACCACCAAGAAACATAAAAATATTCCACATTACAGTCAAACAACACTTATGAAGAGTAATACAATTGTTCCAAATTATGTTTATCACTCTCAAAAACGGTTTTTTAAAAATTTTTATTAGCGTGAGAACATTACAACACTGATGTCATACTTGATCTAATCTCTAAGCCTAGCGTTACCTCTATTTATACTACTTCCTTATCTAATTCATTTGAAATACATAACTCCTCCGGCCCTAAATGAGAACTATGGGGAACCAGAGTTCGAAAGTCCAGAAAAGTTCCTTGTCTCCTGTTCTGTGCTATCTTCGTTTACATGTTTAGCTATTGACTTCTTTAAAAAATATTTATAAATTAAATATAATATCAGAAAAATAATAGTGACATACAAAATTATCGTATAAAAGCTAATATTCTTAAAATTGATTACAGGACTTTCTAATTTACTTAATTCTAGTTTTCATTTTCCAAAACTCGATAGACCTCATTTAATTCATTGAGATGTATCGGATCTATTTCTAAAGGTTTAAGGTCAAAGTTTGGCATTTTGAATTATTCGCATAAACTTCTAAGCGTGGTAATACAATATTCTTATAACTAGAAATTTCATTAACAAAAGTTTTAACACTACTTCATCGATTAACACTTCACAAGAATCTTTAAGTTCTAGCAAATAGCTACCGTTTATAGGAATACTGGTTTTCACTTTTCCGCACTTGTGTATAACAACTAAATTATGAGGCACTACGATGATCCATTTGTTCTTCTCCAGTTTTTGAATCTTCTTTGTGGTTATCTTCACCGGTATTTGGTGACAATTACGTATATTATCGGCGTATCTTATTAATTCAATTTCGCATGGTGCTGTTGAAGTAATTTTTGATGTTTGTAGTTGATGACAAATGAATTCTGCCTGAGTGACTTCATAACAATTTGTGTCAGAAACTGCATAGGTGTGGTCGTTTAACAAAAGGTATTTTGCACTAGGGATGATCATCTTAAAAGAAGTCTGATGTGGAGTAGGTAGTGGATACAAATGATAATAGATAAAATCGTCCATATCAACAATTGGTACTTCCAAAATAAACACTATACTGTTATCTTTACTGTAGCTTTTAATATTGATGATTTTTTCGAATAGCAACGTATTGAGTACTGTTACTTCGAATGGGAATTTCTTGCCTTGTAACAGTTTACTGGCTGTGGTTAGTTCAGAAAATAGTTCATGGGGTTCTACCATAGCATTATGAAAAATATTTAATTTAGAAAAAGTAATAGCAACTTCGATTCGTTCCAATAGATCATATAGAATCTGAAAATTTGTGGAAAATTGCAGAGCTAATCTTTCTAGAGCAAAATAATGAAAAGTTTCTATCTTGTCAATACTTAAATTTTTAATTTCTTTTGAAATCTCCTCGATTCGGTCTTTTAGAATATATTGATTGTGAGCTAATATTTTAGAGTTATTTTCGAAATTCTGAAGGGAAGTTTGAAATAGAGTTATTTGATCATTAATTAAAGATTTGATTTTTCTTGGTTATTAGTTAAAGATGAAATGGCATTGTCATATCTTTCTCCATCGTTATAATCTAAATTTCCGGTGAGAAACTTTAATGCTGAGCCTACACCGTTAAAAGAGATCGTTTTCTCGTTTATTCCAAAGCGGATTTAATTGTTTTAATTGTATCTCAATTTTATTTTCTAAAATTTGGACTGTGTGATACGAATTGTGAAACGATTGATTGAATTGGAATACATGTGGGGATAATGATAGTGTATTTTGAATTTGTTCATATTGAGCCTTTAAAGTCAAAAAGTTTTTGTAATATTAGCAATATCATAAATTTGAATAAATGTCCAAAAATCGGTTTTATTTGGGCTGTGCCTAAACGAAGAGGAAGAAGTCCGGGGTTGTCGTCTAAATTGTAGAACTGGGCTGCAATTCGTCTTGTGACTGTGCAGAGGGCGAATCTGTAACAGGGGGTCTTTTTAGTTCCTTAATATGTATAATTTCTTTACTTAATGTAATTTCCTTATTTTTGTTTCTCTCTTGAAATTTCTACCCTATTCTTATCTAATATTTTAGTAATTTTATACGGTCCTAAAACACCTTATCTTTTTGTTTCTCTTTTAGGATTCTTCTTAAAACTATTTGTTCTACTTTAAATTCTGGATTAGTATCTCCATTGGTATTTTTCTTATCTACTACTTTCTGTTTATTTTCGACTAATTTTCATTTGCTTTATTATATACGTGTTCTAATTTTTCTTTATGATTATTAACGTAGTCTGAATAAAAGTTAGGGGTTAAAAGATTTCATTGGGGTCTCTCAATTTGTATGTCCAAACGTCAATTCAAAGGGAGTATATTTTGTCGCACTGTGGATCGAGTTATTATAACCTATTATAGCATAGTCCATTAAATCGCTTTCTTTGGGGTAAATATCACGTAAAAGTCTTAAGTGTTCAATTAGTGTGGAATGTGTTCTTTCAACTATGGAGTTGGATTCGTGATGTCCGGATGTTGTGAAATGTACATTAATTTTGTGTAGTCCTAAAATTTCTTTAATTGTAGCGTTGTTAAATTCCGTTCCTTTATCTGTCACAATGGTGTGGGTATACCGAAAGAAGTAAAATATTTTATAAGTGCTTGACTAATATTTATAGCCGTTTTTCCACTTATAAATAGAGCTTGAGCTAATTTTGTAAAAGCATCTACTAATGTTAAATAATTTTTCCCATCAAAAGTAAATACGTCCATATGTACAATTTCGAATGGGCTTTTTGCTGTTTCCGTTAGCATTATTGGGGTATATGGTGTCTGTCTAGCGTATTTATTTCTTTGGCACAATGTACATTCATTTATAAAATTTGTTATACTAGTTTTCATATTTTTCCAGTAATAATTTTGTTTGAGTCTTTCATAGGTTTCGTTTATTCCTCGGTGAGTCGTTTTACCTTCATGGTAGTTTCTAATTACTATTGTCTGCTCTTCGATATCCTTAAGTGTATTAATCAATTTGGTGCATTTGATTAAGTTTGGTCTATTTTCAGAAAAATGCTGTTGATATACATCATTGAAGTCATTATACAATTTGTCTTTATTGAAATGTAAATAATAAGTGTTACTAGGGTCTGTGTACTGAATTAGAAAATCCAAAATTAGTTTGTCATTGGCAATTTCTGGAATTTTGACTTTTATAATTGTGGGGTCGCTTTCATTTTCTAACGTTACGTCCGTCTTGTAATACAAATTTGGGTAAACTAAAATCTGGCGTGGTTTGTTATTTATAATTTCGTCTAAAATAGCAATTCCTTTATTCGTGTTTCCATTAGAGTTAGAATGTTGAGTAGATATGTTGTCGTCGTCAGGAATATGTATTGTCCATGCAGGTTCAGGAGTGTTTAATTGAGGTTCTTCAGGTAATTCTGTTTGAAATTGATTTTCGTCATGCGGTTCATGATCTAAACTTTTTAAAAATTCTGTTATATAGTCATCTATGTCACCTGGATTATTTGCAAGAGATCCTGTTTCTAAGGCATTGACTGGTATCCGGGATAAACAATCGGCATTAGTGTTACATTTTCCTTTCTTATAAAGAATTTCGTAGTCATACTCTAATAATTTTATCCTCCATCTTGTCAGTTTTGAGTTTGCGTCTTTTAAGTTGAAAAGCCATGTCAGTGGTTTGTGATCAGTATATATATAAAACTTTTGTCCAAATAAATACGGTCGAAAATGTTTGCATGCCCAAACAATTGCAAGAAGTTCCTTTTCGATTGTCGAATACTTTGTTTCGGTCTCATTTAGTGTCCTAGATTCGTACGCTATTGGTCGGTCATTGGGTACGGTTCCTTGCGATAATATTGCTCCAATTGCATAGTTACTCGCGTCTGTCGTCAAAATAAATTTTTTTTCAAAGTCGGGATACTGAAGTACAGGACTGTTGGTCAAAATTTCTTTACAAGTTCTAAAGCTGTCTAGAAAATCTTTGTCGTGTATTACTTTGGCATTCTTCTTTAAGCATTTCGTCATAGGTTTTGTAATTTTGCAAAGTCTTTTATGAAACGTCTATAGTAACCTAATAGTCCAAGGAAACTTTTGATTTCAGTTGCTGTGCGTGGTAAAGGAAAATTTTTTACGGTTGTTATTTTGTCTGGGTTTGGTTTAACTCCTGTAGGGGTAATTACGTGTCCTAAATACATTACGGTTTTTTGTAGGAATTCTGATTTGTCTAACTGTATTTTTAAATTATGTTGTCTAAATCTGTCAAAAACTTCTCTTAATTTTTCTAAGTGTTCTTGAAGAGATGAACTGAATACTAGACAATCGTCAAGGTAAATTATACACGATTGATCTGTCAGTCCGCGTAAAACTCTATCCATTACGCGTTGGAATGTCGAAGGGGCATTTATTAAACCCATAGGCATCCGTTTAAATTGAAAATGTCCTGCGGGTACTGAATGCTGTTTTCTGTACGTCTTGGGGGTCCATCTGGATTTGATAAAACCCGCTGGCCAAATCTAGGGCCGTGAAATAATTTGCACGGCCTAGCCTATCTAAAATCTCATTAATATTAGGTAATGGGTATTTGTCAGGAATTGTTTCAGAATTTAATTTTCTATAATCTACTACAAGTCGCCATTTTCGTTTACCAGATGCGTCAATCTTTTTCTCCACTATCCAAATTGAGGAAGACCACGGCGAAACACTATCTTCAATTATGCCCTGATCTAACATTTTCTTTATTTGTGTTTTTGCTTCGTTGCGGTGAATTTCTGGGAGGCGATATGATTTTGTAAAAATTGTAGAATCATTTTTTAAATTTATTTTATGTTTAATTTCACTATTAAAACTGAGGGAACTCCTTCACAATAAAATATGTCACGGTATTCTAAACACAATTTCTTTATAGCGTCTTTTCTTCTTTATTGCAGTGATCAAGTCGAAGATCTTTCAAATTTCCTTTTAATTTATCGTCCTGTGGTTCGTCTAATTCTAGGTCTTTTTCCAAATTTTCGATAAAATTTACATCAATATCGTTTATAGGTTTAATTTCGAAAGGTTGAAAATAGAAATTTTAACGGGATATTCATTTATATTTGTGACTACAATGGTCGCAAAATTTTCGGTAACACTAACCAAAGCTTTTGTGTTTCAAGTCCATTTCCAAAATTCGTGTGGTTTAATATTCCGACTCCATTACGTATTTGTACTGGGATTTTTATTGTTGTCGGCAACGCTCATTTACAATTATCGAATAATTTGTGAATTGATTATTTTTCATTTCTGGTTCAAAATTTAGAATAATAGGAATAGTCGCATGCGGGGTTATTATTTGTTTCCGGCTTAAGTTAAGATTTGCGCCTAATTGTCGAAGTAAATCGATTCCAATTAAACCTTGAAAATTATTACTAAATTTGAAAAGGAAAAATTTGTAATAGTCCTTTACGTTAAAGATTTGAAAAAGTGGTATACGCGCTACTTCTTTGTAAAAGCTGATATTGTGTGCTGTTTGAATATTGAAAATCTCCGGGTAAATGAAATTCGTATAAAATTTGTGTGCTACTTCAGGATCTATCAAACTACGGGTGCTACCAGTATCGATTAAAAATCTAGCATTTATTTCAGGAATAATAATAAATGGTAAATCTTGCTTGAATGTGTTTACGTGTATTACCTCTCGTTGTTCCAAGGCATGACCTGTGGAAAATTTTGCTGAGTAGGATTTACATCATTAACATCGTAATTTATATTCTCACACGCGTTATCAGGAAACTGGATATAGTTTCTAGCGGTGTTATATAGCGGCTGAGTTTGAAACGTCTCGTGTGTTTCCATAGAATGAACGGGTCGTCGTGATCGCAATAAGCACTATAGTTTGCAGTATTACAATCATTCTCACGGTCTATAAAATAAGGGTCATTGCAGTTTGAACTATTTATATTCTGATTGTATAACCTTTGAGATTAAAATTGAGGTTTAATAGTTGTATTTCCAGAAGATGTATCCATCGGTTCGTCTTTATTAAAATTGGATATGTTATTTGGATAAACTTGAGCAAATCTCTGAGATGAACTTGCAAAATTTTGTTTGCTACTAAATGGCGTGTTTTGCATACCAAACCTGTTATTAAAATGGGAACTTGGATTAAATGTTCTTTGATGGTTTACAGGGGTGTAAAATCTGTTCGAATGTGTGTTTTGAAAATGAGGCTTTTGCGTTTGAAATTTCGAATATGAAGGTTGGTTATTTTGAAATGTGTTTGGGTGCCTATAAGTGAAATTGTTAGAATTTTGTCTGTATGGAATGTTAGAGTGATTTGAATAGCTACTAGGCGTCATTCCTGAAATGGGTTTGAAATTTGAATTTGAATTTAAGTTACTATTTCTCTGTGTTGAGTATAAGAAATTTTCTTCTTCGATAACTAATCCCATAGCCTGTTCTAAACTACTAGGGTTGCGTAATCTAACATTTGTTTGAATGGTTATTGGCAATCCACGAATATATGTTTTAAGCGAAAGGTCATCATAACTTTTAAGTCTAATAGTACGTTCTTCGGCTGAAATGGTCAATGAATTTAATTTTGCAATTATTAAACTCCTTGCGTCTTGGCAACGCATTCCAAAATTATATGGCGTTTCATGTTTATTTGGTCTTAAACTAATTAAATCCTGGATAAGGCAATCAATATCGCGTTGATCTCCAAAAGATAAATTGAACGCGTTTTAATTTCGTCCCAAGTTTTTAACTCTATGCGTGAACCTATTAATATCTGAGCTCTACCTATCAATTTACCTATAATTGCTCTAAGCAAGAAACTATTTAACTGAATATTTGTTTGACTAGCAAATACATTAATTACGTTCTCGCAATTTGCGATAAATATTGTCAAGGTATGAGGGTTTCCATCGTAAGGGGGGATGGAATCTAAGTGTAATTTTAGCAATTGATAATTTGTTTGTTCAGTTGCCATGTTTAAATTAATTAAATTATCTAAATTACTGATACTATTTTCTGAGCTTTCCAAAATATTTGAACGAGCCCTTGAATTATTCCTTAAAATATCTACGTTCGTGTTATCTGAACTTGCTTCTAAAATTTCTTCGTTACTTATTTTAATGCGTTCTATCAAGACTGTTAAGTCGTTTATATCACAATCACTCATCAATTGAAAATCAATTATAAGATATCAGAAATAGAAATTCAAAGTTAGCTTACATTAATATGATGCATTGAGTTCGCATGATTTTCTTAAACTAAGTGCCCTGGTTAGACGATTCTGTTCCTTCCAAAATTGGGCTGGTGTCTGGATTGGACGATTTCATTCCTTCTCCAAACTGCTAACAAAAATCTTCGTTTCTCGAATTCGAAAGCACAAACAGTTGTTGATTTTCCTAAAAGCAATTTCCAAAGCAATTTTCGCTTGCCTATATGGATATATCACTTTCAAGGTTCTTGATTTTGGTTAATCGTTAAAACGAAAAATTTCCGGCGATTCGAAAATTTCCAAAATCCCGTACTGACTGCGCCAATTATGTTTATCACTCTCAAAAACGGTTTTTTAAAAATTTTTATTAGCGTGAGAACATTACAACACTGATGTCATACTTGATCTAATCTCTAAGCCTAGCGTTACCTCTATTTATACTACTTCCTTATCTAATTCATTTGAAATACATAACTTCCATCAACGTCTGTTCAAAGACAAGTGCATACAAACGACGTTGCTACACAGAATCATAAGTTTACTCCGAGGTGGCCTTCATTATTGTCAAATCAAATACCCTCGCTTCATACCAACAAACTCTACCGTTCCTTTAAATCAAGAGCAATCGTCACCAAATCCGTACATACCAACAACACACAGCTCGTCTCTGTCTCCGACAAACTGCTCCTTTACTCCGTACACAATGCCAACGTATACTAACAGTACTCAACCGACAAATACAAACAACATGTCCTTAACAGGCCCGTTTGTACCATCAAACCCTCCACATAATACCAACGAGCCGCTATCACATTATAGCACGTTACCCATAAATTCCGAAAAATGCAAGATTACTCGTAAACTATACGACGTTCCGGAGTTTACCGGACGTCCGAAGATTGGCTCATTCTTATCAGTGCATATTACGAGTCGACCGCAGCTTACGACTACACACCTTCAGAAAACACATTTCGTCTACAAAAATGCATAAAGGAAGCCGCTCGAGCAGAAGTCAAAAGCCTACTAATTAACCTCCAGAATGTGAACCATGTCATCGAACAATAGCAATTTAAATATGGTCGGGCTAAAATTCTAATAAAGTCACAACTAGATAAAGCCAGACAAATTTTGTCAATCAACAAGAATAATCTAGAACGTATAGTTTCCTTTATTGCCAAAGTTCAGAATCTGACAATATTTTTAAGGACAGCTAGTGCCACTCAACATCTAAATAATCCGACGTTATTAGAAGAACACACTTCGAAATTGCCCATGTCGAAATGAATTGAATGGGCATAATATTCACTAAACATGCGTTTATAGAAGAAGGCTCTTTGGTCACACTCGTCTACGAATCTATCACTTCAAATTTAGGTATAAATTTACAATCAGAACCACTTTCACTTCATTGGTTTGGAGGAAAAGTTACAGAAATATTCTCGATGCCCGTGCAAATTGAAATCAAGAGAACAAGCAAAGATACAGATTGGTTTAGACTACAAGCTCGTACCGTACCAGCGTTAGAATTACCATCTCAAACGGTTAATCTAAATAATTTACACAGCAAATTCCACGACATAAAAGGAATCTTACCCGTAGCTGAATATAACAAAACAAAACCAAAAATCCTTATTAGTATAAATAATTGTCACATAACCCGATGTTTAAAAACCGTTCAGTGCGACCGTGAAGTGATCGCTGCAAAAACACCATTAGGTTGGTTAGTTTACGGTGTGCCCCCACTAGAAAACATGATGTCGTCTTGCCAAGTATAAGTTTTTTTACATATGAATGATCACAACGAAACCAATATGGAAGAAATAGTACGATACTATTTTACCGTTGAAAATTTCGGCGTATCACTACCAAACAAACCAATTGAATCGAGAGATATAACAAGAACCCGACAATTGCTGGAAGATACTACCAAACCAATAAAGAGTAGATTTGCAACAGGACTACTGTGGAAGACCGATACGGTGGCACTCTCCGAAAATTACAGAATGACCCTAAACAGATTACTTTCGATAAAGACCAAACTGAAAAAGGATTCCATATAAGCAAAAGCGTACAGTGACGCCATGCCATGCTATGTGACAGAAAACTGACACCTATCAAATTCAATAAAAAAACGTTATGAACCTGGTATCTTCCGCACTTTGCCGTGACCAATCCAAACAAATCGGGAAAACTACGCATAGTCTTTGACAGCGGCTTCTGTAAACGGCGTGTCGTTAAATTCCAAGCTACTAAAGAGCCCTGATTTAAATAAACCACTTACAGACATTTTATTCAAATTCAGAGAAAAGGTTATTGGATTGTGTGGCGATATTAAAGAGATGTTTCTTCAAATCTGAATAAGGGAGCAGGACCAACACTCTCTATGGTTCCTTTGGGTAGATGATGGTCTACAATCGCCTATAAATACATTCTATATAACCTCTATGATATTTGGAGCAACATGTTCACCTGACAGCGCTCTGTATATTAGAAATATAAACGCAGAAGAAGTAGCCAGAAAACAACCATTAGGTGTTACTACGATAACGGACCGTCATTACATAGACGACTTGGTTTGCAGTTTTACAGAAGAGAATGAAGCACTAGCCATCGGAAAATCTGTCAAACAAACACAAGCCGATCAGGTTTTGAAACACGGGGATTTGTTTCTAATTCCAGTGTAGTACAAAACCAACTAAACGATATCGATGTTAAAGTGGATACTATTATTACTATGAATAACTCAGAAACTGTAGATAAAGTACTTGGTATGTTCTGAGATAGTAGCGTCGACCAGTTTGTTTTTAAACTTTACCTGCATAAAGTAAACCACAAAATCGTCACTGCCGAACAATGCCCTACGAAGAAAGAATTTCTAAGCTTTATAATGTCCGTATACGACCCATTCAAGATGCTGTCCAACATCTTAATTTACGAAAAGGTACTACTTCAAGACCTGTGGCGTATAGGAAGCCCATGGGATGAAAAAATTCCTCAAGGAATCCACGCTAAATTCCTGCAAAGGGTAATATGTTTACAAACGATAAAACAGTTTCGTTTAAATCGCTACTATTCAATAAACTTGTACAAAACCGAACTGTAGTTGAACTTCATATATTCGTTGACACCAGTAAAGTTGTGTTTGCAGCAGTGGCTTACTGGCGAGTGACCACGAAAGACACCATCGATGCATGTTTTGTAGTCGGTAAAACCAAATGTGCCCCATTTAAATTTCTATCTGTATCCCGACTAGAACTGCAAGCAGCGGTGCTGGAAACACACTTACGAAACGTTGTTATTCAAAGCCACCAAATGCACCAATTGAGAACCTTTCTGTGGAGTGATTCGAAAACCGTGATTTCGTGGATAATGTCCGATCACAGACAGTACAAAACATTTGTGTCACACAGAGAAGGGAAATTCTAGAAACAACATGCGAGAACGATTGGTACTGGATACCCACAAATCTAAATGTAGCCGATGTTTCCACACGTACTAAATACTCCATATAGTATGACGTCGACAATAACTAGTGAGTAACTGGTCCACATTTTTTAAAACAACCTAAACGATTGTGGCCAACGTTTACGCCTGGCACAGAGACAGATTAGTCCAGAGTTGAAAAGAAACGACGTTACGCCATACAATCGATAACACTAGTGATTAATTAAAAAAAATACTCAAACTTTGTTCGACTCGTGAAAGTAGTTACATGAACGCTACGCCCAATTAAAATAATACGACAAAAAAACAAAGACAACAATTTAGTGACATTTTTTGATGAACTAACGGTTAAAGAAATACAAGATGCCAAAGTAGCTCTGTACAAATTGGTGCAACATGAAACATTCTACAACAAAATCGCAGAGATTGAAGCCAACCAACCATTCCCAAAAAGTAGCAGCATTTTTACACTTATACCACGCCTAAATCAAAGGGGAGTTTTCTGCGTGATGAGAAGAGTAGATTATGCCACAACATTACACGAAACTAGACGCATGTCTTTACAAATCTAGTTGTTATGTGGTACCATGAGAAGTTTTATCATCAGATTAATGATTTAGTCGTCAACGAAATAAGTCGTAAATATTGGATACCGCGTTTTCCAGTGGTAGTAAAGAGCGTTAGGTTAAAGTGCTGTTATTTCAAAATTACTCGGACCACGCCAAGACACCCGTAGATGGGACAGTTGCCTACTGATAAATTAAAACCTTTTGTAGGACCCTTCTCGTATACAGGATTGGACTACCTCAATCCTATGCAAGTAACCATTGGGCGTATAAGCGAGAAAAGATGGGCAGCCCTCTTTACGTGCCTAACAGTACGGGCGATACATATTGAACTTACAACCAACCTAACCGACGATACTTGCATAACTTGCATCAGGAACTTTGTGAACCGACGTGAAGTCCCTATTAAAATCCGATCGGTTATGGGTACTGATTTTGTGGGCACAGATGGTAAACTACGAAGGGTAAAAGATATATTTGATGTCAATTATATTCAGCAAGATCTGTCGGTTAATGGAATAAAATGGGAGTTTAATTGTCCAGGAAACCCATCCAGTGACGGTTGTTGGGAAAGGCTGATGAGATCAACAATAAGGGTGTCAGCAATCGTATTAAAGGCAAAAGCTCCACAGGCAGATACGCTACCCAGTTTCTTAATCGAAGCGGAAAATATAGTCAACAGCCGACCTCTATCCCATATACCGGTGACGTCGGACGATCTCGAACGGTTAACGCCAAACCACTTCCTACTCGGGACCTCTAACTCTACTTAAACTCCGTCTAGCGGTACTGAAGTTTTGAGTCGCAAACAGTATCGTATTGGATAACAACTAAAGAACTGCTTTTGGCGTAGATGGATTAGTGAATATTTACCAACCCTTACAAAACGCACAAAATAGTTCCAACAACATAGGCCACTAAAGAAAGGTGATTTGGTCATGGTGTGTGATGAGAGTTTGCCACAAAGCCAGTGGAAAAAGGGAACCGTAGAAACTACTACGCATGCCACGGACAGTCACATACGTATCGTTGAGAGAAAGAACGTACATGGAATTCTGCGGAAACCAGTGTCAAAACTAGCACGACTAGATGTTCGTTAGTAAAACGTAGACGCTCCACGGGGGATGTTACAAAGTGAGCGCACAATTTAGTACACGTGTGCCTAGCACGCAATTCAGCGCACGTTCGTCTACAAAATCACGGCATTTAGTTACCCGGGATTTTATTCTCTTTATAAAACAAAATGTATTTGTTGAAACGTACATCTGTCAAATAAGTTTTATGTTCATAGTTAATTTAATTGAAAACGAAGGAAGAGACCAATCGTAACCTCTTTTATATGTTGTTCTAGGTAGTTACTTATAAGCCTTTCTTTTTAGTGAAATAAACATAATTTGTTTGGTATCGTTATTGGATTGCAGACATCAATCTACAAGCCATCGCCACTGCCATTGTCTCTTGCTTTTAAAATTGTTACAAACCAAAGTCTGTAACAATAAATTTATTTCAAATTTGTGACCAGAAAAGATTTGATATGCTCATAAATCAGTACCGTTCCGTGACACATTATTAATTCGTAATGATGAAAACAAAATAATTTAAGATTGGTATCAAAAACCAACCCATTCCAATAGATATTTAAATTATCTCTCGTATCACCCTATCAAAACAAAAATAAATTTCAGTTTAGGATTAAAAAATCGAATTAAAAGAATATCTCGTCCAACATTCTATAATAAAAATATAAGAAAACTTTCAAACATTTTAAAGAACAATAACTATTCTACTCCTTTTATAACAAAATTACTATATATCTCTAAAGAATATATAAACATAAACAATAGTAAAAGTAACACAGACAACAATTACACAAGTTGTAACAATATCAACAATGTAGAAATATATAAAACAATACCAAATATAGACAACAATTGACTCATAAGCTAATTTAAGTATAGAAAAATTATAATTCTAAGTATGCAAAGAAAAATATTTTAAGTCAACAGTCTCTTTTCAAAATTAAAAGATAAAACACTCAAACTATTTTAAAAAAATATTGTGTATCAAATATATATATATATATATATATATATATATATATATATATATATTTTCACGAAAAAGGTAACAGCTACGTTACAAATATTATATATCGTAAGCTAATTTGCTGTTTACAAATTGTAAATTTACTTATGCATTTCTAAATTTGTTCATATTTGCTCTTCAGCTTCTTCCGTGGACGTAACTCCTAAAATACTGTGATGATGTTTCATCACCGTATAGATAGTTGATATTCACTGGGTACAGTTGTCCGTCCTATCGATACGTGCAGGGAAGCCATCTTATAAATACATCTGTTTACACGACAAGCTTCTGCCTATTTATAATCACTGCAGGGAGAATTTATTTATCTTGCTAAATCATAAATTAAGAGATAGATATAATTAAACCTACTCCAAGGGAATCGTGTTATCGCACGACACCAGGAAACAAGTAGCCTATTTAGGATTAGTCCACAAATTTTAGTGTGTGGTTTCTGTATTAGAACAAATTTTTATAACGTTCATTCTAGTGATACTTGCCAAGTCTGCGGTTACATTCTTGGTTCAACTTTCCATAAAACTGGTAAAATATTACCAATAGGGACACAATATTCTAAATAAATATTTCATGTGTTTATTCTATAAATGCGTACTCCTATATGTACATAGTTAGTGTTAGCTTTAACTTTGAATTACGACCCTGTGGCGCACGGGGAGAACATTTTTCTTTGGTACCCAAAAATTGTCATATATTTTGATTACTTTAATTGTACTATTTTCCTGTGACATTATATATATATATATATATATATATATGTATATATATATATATATGATATATATATATATTATATATATATATATATTAACAGTTATAAGATGAAATAAACCCAAACTTTTATGTAAAGTTGAATTGACATTTCAAATCGAACTGGTAATTGAAAACCGCTAAAAAACAGCCACAGCAGGATTTGAACCTGCGACCATTGATTTGCCGGATCAACGCTCTACCAACTGAGCTATGCAGCTGATTGGTTAGAGTGTGTTAATTTATATACTGAAGCTTGTTCTCTTTCGATTTTCAATTACGTCTTGCATTTAAAAACTGAACTAGTTATATACATAATTCATGTACTAATAACTTGACCATCCATTTTCGACTGCGTAAATCGGATAATACAAGATTGTAAGTATATTATTTTAATAGCGAGGAAGAATCAATCCACATTTGAAAATTAATTATATTAACAGTTATAAGATGAAATAACACGCAAACTTTTACTGTAAAGTTGAATTGACATTTCAAATCGAACTGGTAAGTTGAAAACCGCTAAATAAAAGCCATCAGCAGGTTTTGCAAATGTCTCTTGCTGACCATTGATTTAGCGGATCAACGTTACCAAGTTTGCGCTTTCACTTATGAAACTGTTAATATATCCTTATTCTCCCGCTATCAATATAATATACTTCAATCTGTTTATTATCCATACTTTAATATGTCATTAATTTACATAAAATTTGATTCATTCTTAAACTCAAGACTTAATTAAAATGGATACCGTTATAATAATAACTAAAATCTATAGCATTGTATTATCCGGAAATCAAGTCAGTCAAACTTGCTGTGTGTGTTTAATCGTTTTCATACCAGTGACATTATGAAATAGATTCAATTTCACATAAGACGTAATTGATTCATCTGAAATAGAGTTAATAACTATTATTTAAATTGATTACTACTCCTAACCATAATCATATACTTACAAAATCTCTGCTATTGATTCCGGCAAAAATGGTGATGGTCAAATTGCTACATGATTAGTATATAACTAGATTACCAGTTTCCTTAAATGAAACGTCAATTGAACGAAGCAAAAAGCTTATGTTTTACACTTTCACTCATAACTCAGTTGTAACTTGATATATTAGTTCAAATGTGTGGATTATTCATTCCGTTCGCTATTAAATCAATAATAACTTTCAAACAAGTCTTGGTTGTCATTTCATCTTAAACTGTTACAAAATTAATTTCAAATGTGATTATTTCCTCGACTATTAATTTATATATATAATTATTAATCTAAAAATGGCAACGTTTTTATTGGACAATTCAATCGTAAACTTTAAGTCTTTGGTACGAATTAAATATAATTCTTTGTCTTACCAAAGGCAAGTCAATAGAACTACCGCATTGTAATTCGTACCACAAAGACTTAAAGTTTGTCGAGTTGAAATCTGAGTCCAATAAAACTGCCATTTTTATTTACGTATATAGGCACGATAACCATATTATTACAGATATATATCAAAACCCACAGCTTCTAATAGAATTATAAATTTTAAATCCTGCCACAGCTTGACTCAAAAACTAGACACCGTAAAGTCTGTTGTCCTAAAAATACATCGTCTGTGCAACGCAGAGTTCCTCAAAAAGAACTATTCTTTTTACATGACTTTTTTCAAAAACAACGGATACCCCACCGATCTATTAAATCGATGTTGGAAATCTAATCCTCCTGTTTCCATTAACAAAATAAGACACTTCAATATCACAAGCTAGCTTTTGTCCCAAAACTGTCCCAAAATTATCCAACATCTTGAACACCGACAATATTAAAATTAGCACTTATTATAAAAAAACAGGCCGCACTCTATTTTCAAAAATAAAAGACAAAAGCCAAAAGTTTGAAACACCAGACGTCATCTATAGCATACCTTGTACAGGCTGCGATGGTCAGTACATAGGCCAGACCAAGCAATTACTTATTAATAGAATCAGGGGCCACAAATCCGATTGCAAAAATTCATCGCGCAATAATAAAGACTCCATAGCTTTAGTCGCTCATTATAAATCAAAAAAACATGAATTTGACTACGAAAATACTTCTGTTTTAGCCGTAGAAAAAAATCTTACCCGCCGTTTGTTTAAAGAAATGTTTTTTATATATAAACAAAAAAATTCAATTAATCAAAAAACGGATACCCAAAATCTGTCTGCAATATACATTAATATTTTTAACTTAGCATAACCATCCTACTGTTAACTTTATAATACTAACTATAACCATAAGTGTATTCTCCGCTAACTAAGATTTAGAAAATTTTATATTATATATCCTTTCTACACTAACAGCAATTTATACTCACTCAACTGGTCACTCATATCTTTATGTTGATATCTATAACACGCCTTTTAATTAGATTGTAACGTTTAGGTCTAGTCATTTATTTTCAATTATTTAAGTATTAAGGTACGTATTTTTAACTAATTTTAATTTATACTTAGTTGTTCTTTTTATAGCTGTGATAATGTGAATAAATTTCACGGAACGTCGCATACAATTCAAGTTTTTAATTAATTTTTATACTTCGGTCCTCAGTAACCGTAATCAGTTTTTATAAAAATAAATATGCAGGACATGACACAATTCAATATCTATATATATATATATATATATATATATATATATATATATATATATTGCCGTGTGTCCTCTCTAAATCGAATTTCAGTAACAAAAATACATTCGAAAATTTTATTAATTTACCCACAAATCGTCATAAATTTCAAAAAAAATAATATAATTTCTTACCCAGATTCTGCTTCCCTGGCTAGCCCAGTAGTGTCTCCTCTTGGATACCTAGATTCACTATCATACTCTTTATCGTTCACGCACACTCCCAATAAAACCACAAAATAATACAACAATCATACAATATTTAATTATCACTATTTACCAATAAAACTTCAAGATTATTTACATTTCGGTGCTCAAGTTACACCTCAATAAATTCTATTTTTGTAAAGTCCAGAATTTTAACTAGAAATATTAAACACATTGAACGGAACAGGAGTAAATGGGCCCTGAATAATACCTTATTTTTCTTTCTTTATTTATAATTGATTTTAATTAGGACACTCTGGAGTATGGTGAGCCCATGATAACCCAGTTTTTTTTTTATGATTAATGTATGCTTTTACTTTGCATACGCTTACTGCAAACAAAAAACCCATGTACTCGTAACAATAAAAATTTAAATTCCTTAGGAACGTTAATAAGCTTTATATACACCTTTAGATTTCTATTTAAATACCATAATAAAAGTTAGTTATGCGTATTATTTTTAATACGCAAAATATCTTCATAGTTCACTCTCACACATCACCACAATCTTCATAGTTTATAAAAACAACGAATTCAAAAGCGTTACCTGGAATTTCTTGAAGATCTCTACTCCGTTGACGAAGCCGTTAAGTTGTTTCGCTCTGCTCTGCTGGCTGCTTCTAGCTATTTGTAGATGAACATCATCTCAGTTGTGCTGCATGCTCTGCCTTCACGATGCATCCAAATCCAAATCCAAATCCAAGTTTATTACACTTCAGTTATAATTGCGTACTTTAGTTTAATTTAATTTAATTTACGTTTCATTACTTCACTTCACGAGCTTGTTTAAAATAAATGTTGTACCTCAAATAAAATTTAGACTCGACACTATCCGCGTATCAAAATTATGAGGCCAACACAGTACTATTTAAATAAAAAATTTGTATACTTATAAGCTCGTGGTAAATTTCGGTGCGTATTCTGAAACGATGAAAATACTAAGAGATCGGAGTTAAAAGAGAGCGATGCTAATTCTCTTACAGCATTTATATCATTCCGAATGTCACCTCTCGGCCACTTTTCCCATAAAATACCTCATTTAAAATAACACTTCTTAAAATTTTGGTTCAACCGTTTTCGAAATCTTCGAAATTTAGCGCGTCGTTACGATATTTTTCGAAAAATTAACATTCAATATTCCCGTGTTTGTCTGTTATACTACTAACCATATATAGACCAATAAGATATTCAATGACATCTTGAAACCCCGCCTGTATTAACGCTATTCCTCTCTTATGCTATTCCTCTCTTATGCATATTCTATGTTTCCTTCTAACCTTGTTTGAGTGGTAGAAATCGATATTATTGTTCGCGTTTCAACCTAACCCATGTGGACTGAATACGTGCGTTTTGAAGTGGACTGTTATTATGCCTGTCTCATTCCGACGTATTTCATTGATCGTCTATCCCTTCTGCACTCTAAGGAAACTTTTAGTTAACATTTACGCAAACCGTCTAACCGTTTACTCGATATACTTTGAATTCTGTCTCTTATCTACACAAATAAGGGGAACCTGACATTTCCAATACCTGCAGGTGTTCTATTAACACAACATTTCTAGGAGTTGGCTTTTCAAGGTATTTTATATTCAACGGCTGTTTATGTGTTAGCATGCTTTTATGCGTATTAGACGTAATAACCCTTTGAATTAAACTCAATTTCATTAATTAATAATTTGCATTGGCTTCTCTAATTTATTTTCTTTACGGACCCAACTAAATTTTAATCCTTACTTGTAAAATTATGGTAATACTTGTTACTTTAAAACGAAATATATTTCGCACGTAAATTCTGGTTGTTTTCTCTATACAGGGTGTTTAAAATTGCTTTGTTTATACTTAAAGTTAGCCCTTTAAAACCACTACAATATATATATATATATATATATATATATATATATATATTACTTAAGTAGATATTTTTATTACTTTACTGAGTATGAGGAGTAATATCCTACATGATTATTAGGTTGTTTTACTACTTATTTTATTTCAGATATTTACGACAATACGACTTTTCTTACAGTCACGCGCCGGAGGCTATCGCTCGTCTCCTACGAACCACCCCTACTCTCCCACTGAGCCCGGTACCTGTTGTTTCTGTCGATTGTATTATGATTTACGTAACACATACTTTTGGATAACTATTGTTTAATAAAGTGTCTACTAATATTTTCTTGTTTTTCTTAATAAATTAAGGATCTGATAAATGCTCAATGCGATAACGAAGGGCTTTCACAGTGTTGACTTTGTGTTGTGTAGAGTGATTCAGGTACCTACCAGAACTAGCTGGTTTAGTGTACCAATCAAAAATTTGATGATTGTCTGAGCCCCTGATGACAAGAACATGGATTAATTGTTAAGGAAAATAATAAAACATGTCAATTTTTGTTTTTAAAATAAAACTATTTAACATAAATATTTTAGCGCTGACGTTAACTCCTTCAAGAGGTTAGCTACCCCCCTTGATATTTTTAAAAAGAAAGGTGTGGCTTGCGATACCATTGGAAAAAATTTAATTGTCTATTTAATGGTATACTACCTTTCCTATATCGTGTATTATTAGGCATTGGAATTACAAAAAGTAGCAAATATACGAAAAACGCATATAATATATATATATATATATATATATATATATATATAAATTGCCGTGGAACCTCTATTATCCCCGTCAGAGTAAAAAAAACATTCGAGCTCAGGTACATCGCCAGTTCACAAAAAAAATTAATTTTCTAAAATATAAAACTTTCACAAAATTTTCCTTACCCGCTTTTCTGAAATTAACTTTGATTTCTTCAACCGCTCCCTGGCTAGCTCAGTTGGGCCTCCTCTTGGATACCTAGAATTACTATCATACTCTTTACCGTTCACGCACACTCTCAATAAAACCACAAAATAATACAACAATCATACAATATTTATTTACCACTATTTACAAATAATAATTCAAGATTATGTACATTTCGGTGCTCAAGTTACACCTCAATAAATGATATCTTTGTAAAGTCCTTGTTTTTAAATTGAAATATCAAACACATTTAATGTAACAGGAGTAAATGGGCCCTAAATAATACCTTATTTATTTTTTTTCTAATTATTACACTCTGGAGTATGGCGAGCTCATGATAACCCAGTTTTTTTTAATGTATGCTTTCAACTTTGCATACTCTTACTACAAACACAAAAAACCCATGTACTCTTAACAATAAATTTTTAAATTCATGAGGAACGTTAATAAGCTTTACGTACACCTTTAGATTTATATTCAAATACCATAATAAAAGTTAGTTATGCGTATTCTTTTCAATACGCAAAATAACAAAAAAAAACCCATCAAACTTCACTCTCCCACATCACAAATAATTTCCACAGTTTATAAAAAAACAGCAAATTCTAATGCGTTACCTGGAAACTTGAAGATTCCAACTCCGTTGACGATGTATTGTTCTTAAACCCTCGGCCTAGTGGTAATGCGCTGCTTGACGCCTCCAACTATTTATAGATGAACACCATCTACGTTGCGCTGCATGCTACTTATTCAAGATCCAATTCAATATCCAAATCCAAGTATATTACACTTTTTTTTATTATTGCATAATTTAATTTACGTTACGAGCTTGTTACAGTATACATTGTACCTTATTTAAATATAAATAAACTCGACACTATCCGCGTTCAAAGTATCAGGCCACAACAATCTAACACTGTACTATTTAATTTATAAATTTTAATACTTACAAGCTCGTTAGTAGATTTTTGGTACGTCGTAAGCGATGCAAATTAAAGAAGTCAAAGAGCCAAGGTGAAAGTTAATAACTCAACTCTCGTATTTATACAATTCCAAATGTAACTCTCCAGACCCTCTTAACGCGAAATATTTAATTAAACTGACTCTTTCTTCAAATTTTGTATAACCGTTTTCAAACACCCCGAAATTTAGCTCGTCGCTACGCTATTTTCCGAAAAACCCGCATTCATCTGTCCCGTGCTCGTTTGTTGTAAAACTAACTATTTAGACCAATGATACCTTTCAGTGACGTCTTAAAACACCGCTTGTATTAACTCTATTCCTCTCTTATGCATATTGGATGTTTCCTTCTAACCGTGCTTGAGTGGTAGAAAATCGATATTACTGTCCGCGTGATATCTACCCCACGTGGAGTTGTATACGTGCTTTGCGACTGTCGGTTGACCAATATTCTTTGAAACTTGCTTGTTATGCTTCAAAATACATAGAAATCGACCTTTTAAAACATGCAAGTGTTCAATTAACGATCGTTTTAAAATAACATTTTTAGGAGTTTGTGTTTCAAGATATTTCTTATATTCGACGTCTGTTTGTTTGTTAGTAACGCGTTTCGCCTTGGAATTATCGATTTTTCATGCTTTGAGGCGTTATCTGACGTTATAACCCTTTGAATTAAACTGAATTAAATTAATTAATAATTTCTATTGGCTTATACAATTTACTTTCTTTACGAACCTACGAATTTTTAATCCCTAATTATAAAATTCTGTTAATACTTGATACTTTAAATTAAATAAATAAAATAACTTTCGCACGTAAATTATGGTTGTTTTCTCTATACAGGGTGTTTGAAATTGCATTGTTTGTACCCAAATTTAACCATTTAAATCCACTACAATATATATATATATATATATATATATATATATATTGTAACGGGCTACTATTAACGCGTTCACCAATTTAGAACAAGTAATAACAAAAGTTTTTATTATTTGCTATTCACAAGTTTAATTAACAGTATATACCTTATTTATAGTTGTTTTCAGTCCAATTAACAATAATGCACTATCACAATAATGCTATTTTCAAACACTAATATCTTCTTAAACTAAATTCTTAACCATAAATCTTCTTAACCACATTATCACTAGTATAATTTGTTTATTACCCTTTTATCTATTTATATACAAGTTGGCCGTACAATATGCACGTTCAGATAACACAAATTTATATTTACTATAGAATCTTTAAAACGTAATGACCAACTAACTATATACGATATGATTTATATGAGACATTTGGATATAGACTAACTTATTTCTGTGCATTAGCTGGATCCGACGTTTTCAGCGTCGGTATTGTGCTTTTTAACTCAAGAGTTTTTCGGCTTGTTGATGATGTGATGAGTTGTTGTGGTGTTTCTTATAGGTTGATCTTCTTAAATATATATGTTGATTTGGATTCCAAGAGACCTGCTCTAGAAATCCTCTTGTTTTGATGCAGTGAGCAGTTTCCGGATCTTCCCCTTGGTTGTTCTCCAACTACACGATATCCGGATCCTGGGTACACTGGCTTGTGGTTTTCGACTGACAGGATGGCTATTCGCCACAGGCCGCTCCATCGTCAGGTAGCTCGTCTAACAGGACTGACGGATGTGCATCCCCAACGACTTCACTTGTGTACCCATTCCTCGGCGCCCCGTATAGCTGGAGAACTCCCTCAGCTCGCCACCGTTCCGCTGCTCACCTTTGTTCGTCCGGAGGCGGTGGTCAATGACCGTTGCTGCCTCGTCGGCGTCTGGGCAAGAACTACTGATTTCCACTCATCACTGATCTTATATATACCCTAAAATTAACCAGATGATTCATAGTCTGGCGTTTACTCCAATGTTCTAGACTTCTGTAGAATACACTTTGGTCACGCAACTTGCGTATTTAACGGGTTGCCTAATAGTTCGTTACAATATATATATATATATATATATATATATATATATATATATATATACAAAGTGCCCACAATCTATCTCCGTATATACTTTTTATTATAAAAGATACAATGTTGGTTAAACTAGCAAAGTTGAAGAGAAATTTACGAGTAGTATGATGTTTTTTTGAAAACTCACCTAGATGCTCAACTTTCAAAGATATTTGAAAAAACTGAAACTTGCCATTTTTTTTCAACATTAATAACTTTTTAACGGTTTAACCTATAGAGAAAATAGAAACTGCTTGTAAGGTAACTTTTTACGTAGAATTCAATAGCGTATATGACAATTTTAATTGGAAATGGGTTTTCAAGCTACAAAAATAACCTCACTTTTTTAAATAGAAACCATAGTTCAGTATGACCTAATTGGAAAGGTTTTTTTTTCTGATTACTTTAAAGTAAGCGTTGATATACTTATTTTTAGTAGTTGTTTTTATAATAAATAAAATACGATTCATTTATTTGTGGACATCAAGGAGTCCATGGATACATATTACAAACAAACAAAATGTGTAAAAGTCAATAATGAAAACACAGGTTTATTGTAACTAAATTTATTATAAACTAAGAAAAAATAAAATACTTAAAAAATAAACTATCCATACAATACAAATAACTTAATCAATCATCATCATTAGGTCTTCAGTCCTGGAACTGGTTAAACGCGTACCATCATTGTTTCCTATTCTGAACTAACCTACATATTTCCCTGAAATTTGCACAGTCTGCATCTATCACTATCTGCTCTAGGCTACATCTATCTCTTTTTTCCTATCCTGCTTGTAATATATCCTATACTATTCCCCAAAAATTCCTTAGAACGTATTCTGCCCTTCTGTTTCTCCTATTTTTTCCCACAGATATCTTTATTCCCCTACTATTTCTATAATCTATTTGTTATTAACTTTGTCTGCCCATGCTATCATTCTTATACATCTGAAGCACAGCATTTCAAAAGGCTGCTACCGATTTTCTGTCTGCTTTTCAGACTGTCCGTATTTCATAGGCATACTGTGCTGTGCTCTACACATATGCTTTCAACAATTTTCTACTTGTTCTATGTTTGTTGTCTTTCATATTAGGCGCTGTTTTTTCTTGTTAGATGCAGTTCGGTTCTTTTTTATTGTTTTACAATTATATACCCTATTTCTTCGACATTCAGTGGTTGTGAAGAGGAGCAAGCAGCCTGTGGCTGCCAAGTTCCTCCAGCACTTAACCATTTACCGATTTATATTTTCTCCAATATATCTTCTCGCACAGTCAACATTAGTTGCAGAAATTTCACAAACAGCAACTGTAGTTGTTTATAATAATCATCAGATTTATGTGCGCTGATTTTTTCGTCATTAGGTTTTCCGTCTCAAAAGTGGTTGGAAACTTAATCAAAGTAAACCAAAATTAATTATGCTAATATGCCCACTGCTACATTAACATATGCTCAAAAATGACATCCATTAGCCTGCAAACACATCTCGCACCTTTTAATTAGGTTTTGGTTCACCTTATTTAAGGTTTGTGGTTTTATACTTGTAATAGCTGCTGTAATACTATCTTTGAGTTGTTCGATGTTATTGGGTTTTTAGCATACACTATATTCTTTACAGTACCCTAAACAAAAAATCTAGTGGCGACAGTTCTGGTGACCTTGCCGGCCATGGAACAGGACCTGCTTTGCCAATCCAATTTAGAAAACTATTATCAAGATATTCAGAAACGGCTTGAGAGTCGTGAGCAGGTGCACCGTCATGCTGAAAATAATATAAGTTTTGCAGTAAATGAAGTGGCAAATTATCGAGCATTTCTTGCAATTCATTTTGTAGAAAATTCAAATAGCGTACACCATTTAAATTATATTTATAGAAGAAAGGCCCAAGTATTTTATTACCAAAAATGGCACATCACACATTTATCGAAAATTGATAATGATCCCAGTGGCGGCGCTAACAACTTGGGGGCCCGTCTGCAAAGTTTTTGAGGGGGCCTGCTTTATAAAAATAAGAATGACCCATAGCATGTTTAAATAATTCGTTTCCAGCCGTTAATCATTATAATTATTTTATAGAACTATGAATTTATTTCTATGCAAAAACGAATTCAATGATGAACACCATTTGCAAATTGTGATACCATTAAATAGTATGACACCACTACCATACTTACCTAGTCTAAATTATTTTATCTAAACCATGTCATCCTCTAGGCTGAGGTTTCCAGTAGAAGTAGAAGAAAACATAACAAAACAAGTATTGTTTTGTTCAATAACCTTTATAACACACGGGTTCTCTCGAAAACACAAACTTATAAAAAAACTGCTTAATATTAGGTATAAAAAACAAAATTGGAAAGTCCAGTTTCAATGCTATACTGCCAAATGAATACTTTTACTTCTAAAATTAAATTAAATGTATTCTAAACTTCAATCTGCGTTTTTTCTTAATTAAAAACTTTTCCACTACTTCACTTATGTTTACTTTAAGAGCTTCTTCATGTTCAATATTTAAAATTGACAGGCTGCTTTGGCGCATTTGGGTCATTGCGCTTCTTAAATAAGACTTTATAAGTTTTAACTTGGAGAAACTTTTTTCAGCTGTAGATGTGGCTACGGGTAATGCCAGGTATAGTTCCAAAGCAATTGTAAGATCTGGGAAGCAGCTCATAAGATAAGAATTTTCTTCAAGTAATAAACTTGCAGTTTCTTTAACACTTTTCTTCTGGCTTATTTCATTTTTTAGGATAGTTCTAAAAGAATAACCTAATCCACTAAATTTTCAGATAAGCCTCTTGTATACTTGTTCACAAGAGCAATTGGCTTTGCTTTTAATTTTTCGTTAGTTAGGTCTTTCAACTTCTGTGGTGATAAAAAAAGTTTTCTATAACAATTTTCAAACCCGTAAATCTCATTTGCAGTTGATTTATTATAACATTCAAAGAAGCATTAAACACTTTCACTTCAAAAGATTTCAGAGGATCGTCGATTCTGTAATCTGAAGCCAGTTCATCAAAAAAACATTTTACAGTTCGCTTATGCTTTTCCTTAGTTTTACAGTATATACCCCAACACTGCGCTAACTATGTTGCACCTTCCAAAAGAGCAAGAAAGTTGGCTCTTTAAAGTTTTAATTTATCATATGCACGGCTTACCAAGAGTCACACTTTGTCGAGTTCCACCGTTTCCTCCTGCACACATTTTGATACAATATTTGTATTTTCAAGCATTTTGCTTTCAAGGGTTAGAGCAAGTATGACATCAAAACTTTCAAGGTGATTACTAATGGATAAAGCTTCATTTACTAGAGGTTTTTTGGAAGCTTGTAATATAATTTTGGTCAAGCATTTCATAATAGATTTGAAGTTAATTTTTAAAGCAATTAAACAATCATTATGGGATGACCATCTTTTTGGACACAATTTTTTTAATGTTAAGGATCTTTTTTTGGAAAAATTATCCTTTACCTTAATGTTAATAATCTCATTTAATTTCTGCCAGGGAAATAAGCTTTCACTAAAGAAAACATATACCCTCTCTACAATATCGAAAAACTTACGTATTTCCAAAATATGTGTTACTGAGTCGTTTAAAACTAAATTCAAATTGTGTCCAACGCAATGTATGGATTCTGCATAAGGAGCAATATTCTTTATTCTCTTTTGTAAACCAGTATATTGCTCACTCATTGTAGCTGCGCCGTCATAGCCTTGTCCTTTACACCTTTTTATATCTACACCATTTTTCGTTAAACCTTCTAAAACTTTATTCTCAAAACCATCACTTGTTTGATCACGTATTTCAAAAAATCCCAAAAACGATTCGTTTATTTTTAATTCTGATGATGTAGTACATTTTTTTGATATAGTAACATACCTGATGACAACGCTCATTTGAGTTTTTTTTTTGACAAGTCCTGTATGGTGTCAACAATAATAGAGAGAAAGGAAGCCGAATGAATTTTCTTCAATAAAGACTCGATAATAGAATTACCCAATAAAGTAATAATTTCATTTTGAATTTCATGATGCAAATACTTTAATCGTGATTCTTCATTTGTGATATGAGCTTTTAGAAGAGAATCATAATGTGCTAAAAAGTCTACTATGTTCAAAAAATTACCACATTCAGGCAAGATTGTAGTGATATTTTTCCTATGACCCTGGAAAGGCAGGTAACACACAGCCATCATTCGGACAACATCAACAATTCTCTTAAATATTTGTTTCCATTTTATACGCTAGTCAGAAATTTTGATTTTTTTATAGTAGCATAGGTTAGAAAAGCTTGAATATGGGCAGTACTTGTTTCATGTCTTTTAATCTTTTTACTTAGACCCTTCCAGTAATGAATGCTACCGTTTCGCCAATTCTGAGCTTTGATAGATTTACTAAAAAGCTAACATGGTTCGCAATAAACGCCATTTAGTTTTTGTGAGCAGTACAACCACAACCTATCAACGTGTTGTCCAGTTAATGTTTTTAATGAATACTACGATGAATTAAAAAAGCTTTTACTTTTTCATCTTTCGGAAATGACCTCTTTGGTTGGAAAGGTTTAGATGCTAAAATTAATTCCTTGGCTTGTTAGGTAAAGACCTTGAAAATTGCCTATATCTGTGCTTAGTTCTGTAACAATATTTGTAATGTCAACATCATAGCTTGTGTCAATTAACTTTATATTCTAAATTTTCATCTGGATCTGGAGTATGCAGTTTTTATCACTGTTTTGAGTGTGAGATGCATTATTGAAAAGGGTATTATTGCTTGGTCCCGCTTGAACAATTTGGTCAATTTGTGATCCAGATTGATCGTCACCTTTAAGTGGTTTATTAAAGTGTCAATTTTCTTAAGTTTTTTGGTAGATTTAAACTTTTGATGTTTAATTTTCCGTTATAAGGTTAATCGATTGGTCTAAATCCAAATGGCACACAAAACACACGAAAGTAACTATATTATAAATTAATTAAGTTTCTAAAACTATAAACAACAAAAACTATTATTTAATGCGTTGCACACATATATTATATATTACAAACATCGCGTTTCTAACAATGCAACTGACTACTGACAACAATGTAATGTAATGTTTCTTATTGTACGTGAAAGCAACAGGCGATGACTTATCGTCTAGTCATTATTTTTCCGTTCTTTACCTCCTATCTCGCGGATAGAAACTCTGAGAGAAAAGGAAGAGATTTTATTTTACATTCTTATTTACGAAAAAAGAACCTACTTTAATAGAGTAAACGGATGTCGAACATAATGCATTTATACATTCAATTTTAATTGTAGTGTTTTACAGACAATAGGCTACTTTCAGTCTATAACTAAAAACTGTTGTAAGCTTACAATTTCGATACAGTGTCAGGGTTAGGCTCAGGTATTCACAAATTGAACAATATTGTGTATAAAAATTTGTTTTACGTGTAAGAGTGAAACCTTGCCGTGTGATAGATAGTAAATTTAAGTGCTTCCTGCAATATTGGCTTTCGCATGCTCAACTCAACTTGTTCAAGTTTGAAGTATTATTACAGTAATTAGGAAATTTGACATTTAGCATGTGTGTATGAGTTTCTCACAAAATTAATTTTTTTATTTTAAAAACATTCAGTCATCGGTTCCGTTCTGGGGCTCCTACGTGCCGGGACCCGCTCGCCCGGCGGGTCCCGCGGACGCCTTATCGCCGCCACTGGTTGATCCCGCCTTTCTTCTGTTAAATGGGGATTTTCCTGACGCCAGTACACTGTATTTTTTTCTGTTAAACATGCCTTTGTTGGTAAATTTTGTTTCGTCGGTAAATATAATAGTGTGACTAAAACGAGGATTATTATTTGTTTAATTAAGAAACCACCTACAAAACTGTTGTCTTCTCTCACAATCCCCATGATACGTGTATTGCTAACATGGGTTTTGTATGGTTTGTAGCGGTTTTGTTTTAAAATTAGGCGAGCTTTTTCTGTAGAAGTAGCGCACTCAATTGCAGTTTCTCGGGTGGACGCTGTTGGCTTAAAATTTATGTAGACTAACACACGTTCTTCATCATCAGTTTTGAATTTTTTTATCAGTACTAGGTTTTGTAAAAGCACCAAATCTTTTTAAATTGTTTTCTAATTTAGAAAACGGCTGCCTTCTTTCCAAATATCTTTCATAATACACATCACCATCAGCATCACAATTTCAGTTACAAGCATGGTAACAAAAGAACATGTCATTTTTTTCGTCGTTTGTATACATTCTCTATTATAATCAAATAAATTGAAAAGTTTTCTACACAAATTTTGCAACCGAAAGTAAATAAACACTTTAACTGACAAATGGCAGTTGTTTTTTGTTTATGTAAAATATGTATCCATGGACTCCTTGATGTCCGCAAATAAATGAATCGTATTTTATTTATTATAAAAACAACTACTGAAAATAAGTATATCAACCCTTACATTAGGGTAATCAGAAAAAAAACCTTTCCACTTGGGTCATATTGAAATATGGTTTCCATTTAAAAAAAGGTGAGGTTATGTTCGTAGCTTAAAAACCCATTTCCAATTAAAATTGTCATATATGCTATTGAATTCTACGTAAAAAGTTACCTTACAAGCAGTTTCTATTTTCTCTATAGGTTAAACCGTTAAAAAATAATTAGTGTTTGAGGAAAATGGTAAATTTCAGTGTTTTTCAAATATCTAAAAAAGTTGAGCGTCTAAGTGAGTTTTAAAAAAGCATCGTACTACTCGTAAATTTTTTTTCAACTTTGCTAATTTAACCAACATTGTATCTTCTATAATAAAAAAGTTACCCATATACGGAGTTAGATTGTGGGCACCTTGTATATACTACAGTTAATAAGACAAAATAATAACTTAGACTTTTCGAGCAAGCAATTAAAAGATGGATAAATAAGGTCTTGGACAGGACTTGAACCTGTATCTTCGTCTTTCTAGGACCATGCGTTTTGCAATTATGCCATCGAGACCGATGACGATATTTGGAAAATTTACAAATATAAATCGTGTACACAATTACACATCAACCTACCTTTCAATTACGTTTGGCATTTTTGTTAATCATATCTGACATTATCAAGTTTTTCACTTATGTCAGCAATGTTCAAAATTACAGCTATAAGCCAAGTATTAAATATATAAATATTTTAGGTAGTCAATTACACAAGGTAAGTTGATAAATACTAACATATTACAGTTAATAAGACGAAATAATAACTTAGACTTTTATGCAAAACCCAAATGATCATTTGAATTACTAGCTCGATTTGAAATGATCATTTGGGCTTTGCATAAAAGTCTAAGTTATTATTTCATCTTATTAACTGTAATACGTTAGTATTTATCAACTTACCTTGTTTAAATAACTACCTAAAATATTTATATATATATATATATATATATATATATATATTGCTGTGTGACGTCGCTCTAGCTCAGTACTTTCTCAAAAAACGTTCGAAAATTTTATTAATTTTCCAAAAATCGTCATAAATTTAACACAATAAAAAAATTTTAACAAAAATAATCTCTTACCCGGATTCTGCTTCCATCACTCTAATTGATTTCTTTAACAGCTCCCTGGCTAGCTCAGTTGGGCCTCCTCTTGGATACCTAGATTCATTACCATACTCTTTATCGTTCACCCACACTCTCAATAAAACCACAAAATAATACAACAATCATACAATATTTATTTATCACTATTTACAAATAAAATTCAAGATTATCCACATTTCAGTGATCAAGTTACACCTCAATAAATCCTATTTTTGTAATGTCCTGGATTTTAACTAGAAATATTAAACACATTGAATGTACCCGGAGTAAATGGGCCCTGAATAATACCTTATTTTCTTTCTTTATTTATAATTTATTTTAAATTAGTATACTCTGGAGTATGGTGAGCTCATGATAACCCAGTTAATTATGAATAATGTATGCTTTTGTACTTCGCATACTCTTACAACCAACAACAAAAAACAAAACCATGTACTCGTAACAATAAAAATTTAAATTCCTGATGGAACGTTAATAAGCTTTATATACACCTTTAGATTTCTATTTAAATACCATACTAACAGTTAGTTATACGTATTATTGTCAATACGCAAAATAATGCAAAATACCTTCCTAGTTCACTCTCACTCGTCACACAATTTTCATAGTTTATAACAACAACAATTTTAAAGCGATACCTGGAATTTCTTGAAGATCTCTACTCCGTTGACGATGCCGTTAAGTTGTTTCGCTCTGCTCTGCTGGTCGCCTCTAGCTATTTGTAGATGAACACCATTTAAGTTGTGCTGTATGCTCTGCCGTTCTGGACAGCCTTAAAAGAATTCGCGGAAAGGGTCGCGAGATTAGACAATGGCAACCGCGTGTAAATTTCGGTGGGGTTGGTGGGAGGATTGGATAATTTTAGATTGACTTGGCGTGAGTAAGAATACGAGCATAGATATAACCAAAACCATATATAAAAAAAAATAACATGATAATTATACCCAAATGTCTAATATGCACGAGAAACCCCACACCATTAATACAGTCACTGCCTATCTTCATAATTATGTTCGGAAAATCGGGAATAAATAATAACAAATAAACAATAACAAATAAATGAGAAACCCTCATTAAATTAAATCAATAAAATAAACAAAGATAATAAAATAGAGTGAAACCGCGCATCCCCCCCAGGACTCGAAAGTGAAGTGATAGTGATAGTGATTGTGATCCCCCCCAAGAACATTTAGTGCATACCCACCAGAACTTTAGCAGTGCACCCCATCTTTCCCTTAGAAGTAAGTTACAGTTAGATGTAGGCAGACGACCAGATCTTCGGATGCTGGGGAATTTTATTATCGACGTATGACTTAAATTGTGGCGGCTGTACTCGCACAAGCATTGATTTACATTAATTAGTGGTTTTTAAAATAATTTATCAAGCACGTTTTGTGCGTAATGGCGCTAGCCGACATAATGCGTGTGCGAGTGCACCTGATAAATAGGGTGATGCTTTTGCGATTTTGTGCACTGCTATATGCTTAACGCTTATTAGACATTTATTTATATATTTATATAATTATATTTATTTATATTTTATATTAACACTTTATATTTATTTATTTATTAGCATGGATTGTAGTATTTTGTGGCATATTTGTTTTGTTTGACGTTCTGTCGCCATTTTGGTTGCAGTATATGTTTGGGAAGGAAGAATAGAATTGTAAAGATTGTAATCATAATATAAATCAGTTAGGGATGATAGGGAGAGTTAGGGATGGATTCAAATTAGTTAGCTAGATTTGGATAGTTTTAAGACGACCCTTCAGGTCGCACTGGTAAGCAGAGCCGGCGTCTGCTATCCGGTATTACGGATCCCTCCCCCTCTCATTTTTGCTTGTGTCTTGTTGATCGGGTACACTCCAAAGTCAGCGCTAGGGATACCATTATTTAAACCCTGTTTTTAGTTTTTGTTTCAGTTTGTCAGATTTTTAGGTTTGTTAGATTGTTAAAGAGTTTGTTAGGTTTGCTAGATTTTAGGTTTGTTAGATTTTTATTTAGTTTTTATTTAGGGTGGATTAACTATGAAGTTAGAATGAATTAGAAGCACAATTATTTTCGCGTTTAAACCCAATGTAGTACCTCCGGGTGGAGCATTGGGGACGTGGCCGCAAGTATAGCGGCCATTATTCAAATTATAATGTATGCTCTGCCTTCACGATGCACCCAAATCCAAATCTAAATTAATTACTTGTCTTTCATAATTGCGTACTTTAGTTTAATTTAATTTAGGTTACTTCACGTTACTTCACGAGCTTGTTTAAGATATATGTTGCACCTCTATTAAATTTTAGACTCGTCACTTATTCGCGTATCAAATTATGAGGCCAACACTGTACTATTTAATTTAAAAATATGTATACTTACAATTTCGTATTCTGAAGCGGTGAAAATACTAAGAGATCGAAGTTAATAGAGAGCGATGCTAATTCTCTTCGAGTATTTATATGATTCCGAATGCCACCTCTAGGCCACTCTTCCGGTGAAATAGCTAATTTAAAATAACACTTCCTCAAATTTTGTTTCAACCGTTTTCGAAATCTCCGAAATTTAGCGCGTCGTTACGATATTTTCCAATAAAGCCGACTTCAAATATTCTCGTGTTTGTCTGTTCTAGAACTAACTATATCGAGCAATAGTATATCCATTGGCGTCTTTAAAACCCCGCCTATATTAACGCTATTCCCCTCTTACGCATATAATATGTTTCCTTCTAACCTTGTTTGAGTGGTAGAAATCGATATTACTGTCCGCGTTCGATTTACTTCATGTGGACTTGTATACGTGCTTTTTGAAGTGGACTGTTATTATGCCTGTCTCATTCCGACGTATTTCATTGATCGTCTATCCTTTCTGCACTTTAAGGAAACTTTTAGTTAACATTTACGCGAACCCTCCAACCGTTTACCGGATATACTTGAAATACTGTCTTATATCTACACAAATAAGGGGAACCTGACATTTCGAAAACATGCAGGTGTTCAATTAACCAACGTTTTAACACAACATTTTTAGGAGTTGGCTTTTCAAGGTATTTTATATTCAACGGCTGTTTATGTGTTAGCAAAGCGTTTCACCTTGGTATTATCAATTTTTCGTGCTTTTATGCGTATTAGACATAATGACCCTTTGAATTAAACTCAATTAAGTTAATTAATTAATTTGCATTGGCTTCTACAATTTATTTTCTTTACAAACCTATTTAAATTTTAATCACTAATTGTAAAATTATGGTAATACTTGTTACATTAAATTCACTAAATAAAATAAATTTCGCACGTAAATTTTGGTTGTTTCCTCTATACAGGGTGTTTGAAGTTGCCTTGTTTATACTTAAATTTAGCCCTTTAAAACCACTACAATACATATATATATATATATATATATATATATATATATATATATATGTATAAACATTGTTGTGGATTTAAAGTGTAAATAGGTGTAGACAATAAAATTTTAGGAACCGTGTATATAGAAATAAGAGCTAATTAATTACGCGCCAAATTAATTAATTTATATAGTAAAAACGGACGGGTATTAAGGTATTTTTCTAAATTTAAATTGGAATGTGAAAATTATATAATTGAAAAAAGTTTAGAGTACACAAACAACTCAAGGATACGCATAAGTAATTATAACAATTTAATCAAACGCATGGAAGTGAGAAGGGAGCGTGCTTGCATAGAAAACCAATAATTTCAAACGCAAATGTTGTTCATTTTAAAAGCCAACGTTCGGTTTATACAATTACTACAAAGCGAAGAAACCGAGAAGTGTTATTTTCAACGGTCGGTTGTTTCAAGAAACACCTGTTGTTATATGTCAGATTCATAGAATATAAAACGAACGTTAGCACAAAATTCCGTAGAAAATGTTTGCAACGGTCAATTTGGATAAGCTGCTACAATAACCAGTACCTTAAGGAGTGAGTGGAATAAACGATCGATAATATAAAACAGACAGAGAAAAGTGTAAATAAAGCGTTCGATTGAAGTCACGTAAGAAATACACGGGTATTTGTGAAAAGCGACTACAATATCGATTTTCTGTAACTCAAGAGGGGTTATAAACAAGACAACAGATATGCGTAGAACAGAGATAAAAGCTGATAGGAAGAGCGTTGTGACGACAGGAAATTATATCATTGGTTGATAACGAGCAGTTTTTTAGAAGTACGCGTACGGTATGGTAGGAAACGAAATTCTATGTAAACAGCACGACGGACGGGAGAAATTTTTCAGAAATTATAGTCGGTTACGTTCAAAATTTTAGGAAGCCGTTTCGAAAACAAGCTCTTCATATGAAACAGGTTCCACTAGGGGGTTTTGAAAATAATATAAATACAAGAACAAATATATTAAAGCTATCTTTTCTTTCCATTTAGATTTGAATACGGGTTCAGATCTACAACCTATTATAGTAAAAGTTTTCGGTTAGCAATTATTGTGTTCAGTAAAGTTACATTAAACATCCTGTTAAAAATCATAAAAGTGGTAGTAGCGGACCGCAAGTTATAAAAGTGTTTGCACGAGTTGGTGCTTGTTTAGATAAAAGGTGCCGTTACTACGACAAAATTGTTAAATGAAGAGATGATATTTTGGGATAAGCCAAACTGAAAGCAATTTGTATGCATGAAATATTGGTATGGAATGTTACTGTTGAGCGGAAGCTAATATCTGGATGGTAGCGGAGATATTAAATGGTGGGGATCTGTGGATCCAGACTTCATCGTAGTAGATGGACACATCGACGAGTTTCTGGTAGCCATCTGCAGCAGTGACGAGGAACGTAGGTGACTCCAGGTAACGAACTTTAAATTTCTGTTTTGTGTAAAGATTTGTAGCAATATTTTGGTGTTTGTGTGTTTGACTTGTTGGTAGCGTATTTATTATTTTTAAAACTTGTTTAAAAAGTACATGTGCTACACAATTAATTTTGATTATTAAAAAAGGGTTTATTGATGATAAATAAAGGTTTATTCAGGCTATAAATTGTGGTTGTAAAGAGTAAACGGGTCTGTAAATTTGTTTTCACTAATGCAAGGTTTAAAAAGCATTTACAAAAACTGGGTTATAATCAGCTCACAATAGACCAGTATGAAGTCAAACTAGGGTTGCATGTGGGGCCCATCTACTCAGATCATGTAGAATTTTTGTAAAAATAATTTAAAAACCAAGGACTTTAAAGCGTTTAATAATTGAGCTGGTAAAAATTGTACCAAATCGTTTATACCTAAGTATAAATATTTTATCTGTTAACATGTGTAAATAAAAGGTTGTATGGCTGTTGTATTAATTTGGTAATTTCATTTGATGGTGTGTGTGTGTGTGAGAGAGGTATGTACTTAAAAATAGGTATTCAAGAAGAGGCCGATTGCTAAGCTAACCAGGATGAGCAGAGAAATTCGAAGGCGTCCGAAATAAACGGTAAGAAATGTTGTTTGTAAAAATTTTTTTGAAAATTTTATGTTGGTCCAGGAGTGGGCACGAATTTAAAAACAGTACCACGACAATTTTATGACGCCCAATTCGTGGGGCTTGAATGGTATTTTAGAAAAGGCTTGAGATTTTAGTAGAAGAGTCCACCGCAACTTTTATGACGGCCCAACGCTGGGGCTCGATACTGGTTCTTAATCAGAGGTTCCACGGCAATATATATATATATATATATATATATATATATAGCTATGATAATAGACTTATTTAAGGGCATATAAGGTCACAGAGGAGGTACACTTCATGTGAACATAATAAAAATAAAAAAAACCAAACATTTAAATTATAAAAATGCACAAAGTAAATTCCAATTCCTTTGTATAAAATCCACAACCAGCCACTATTAATAAAAGGAAGTTCATTCTGTAATAACTTAAATCAAAATAAATAACTTTGGATGTCATTCAATACAATTCTAAACATTTAAAACATCCTCAAGAACCAAATCAAATACAAATCACCTTGTATAAAATAAAAGGAAGCTTATTCTGTAATAGCTGAATCACATTTAGTAAAATAAATGATTCTGGGTGCAACCCAAATCATTTTAGAAACATCTAAAGCATTCATAAACTCCAAATGAATACAAATTAGGCATATTTAAACGTGAAACAAATCTCATTCAAACTCGACGCATTGCGTAAGAAATCGAAGGTAATAAAACGCATGAAACAAACTTTAGAAAAACGAGCATATTTCATAACGACATAAAATATAGATATTGAAGCAAAACGCGTACGTGACATTACAAATGTAGAAATCCCTAGATTTTTGTAAAACCTGTCGTGGGTAAACAAAAAATGGGACCATAAGTTTTCGTATACGTGCAGAATTAAATGAAAAATTTAATAAATTCCTGTACAAAATTATGTCTACGTGATGTTTTAAGCATAAAATTACAACGCTTGTTAACAAATTCCAATACAAAATTATGTCCACGTGCAAAGTTAAATGCATAGAGTAAGCAATTTTGAGTAAACCCAACAGGTTAAAATATAGGAGGTAAGGAACTTTTTCTATATAAAGAATATAAACTGATAAGATGCATTCATTCCATAAACGACGCACAACTGTACCAATCTAGACGGATTTATTACGTAAATCTGAAATTAAGTAAAGTTAAAAGTGACATAAAATTAAATAACGTAAAGATTCAAGTGAAAAATAGCAGAAGTGCTCGCGAAGTACGTGTTATGAAAATTTACCGTTAGTATTAAAAACGTAAGTTTAAATTTAATTAATGTAAACATAATCTTTACCATTTATTAATGTGGGGCTGTAAGAAACTATCTAAATAATGCTCTACGAAAAGATCTAATTAATTATTTAAGTGATGATGTTAAACTAAATAAGCAACCAAAGAATTCACTAAAGAACGTCTACAAGTTATTGGTAAACTAGGAATTACTGGGTTAAAAGCTAAGATAAGGGTCAACGGCTAGAACTAGCAATCGATATGGTTAAACAAGCTTCCGTAGGAGTCAACAGAAAGATACAAGGTCAGAATTTAATTTTTTAATTTTATGAATGTTGCATGTCCTATTTCAAATATTTATAAGCGTAAAACTCACATGTAATATAGGTAACTTTGTGTGAAGGGTCAACATAAAACTTTAGTTGGCGCGCAAAATTTACGTTGATAGGGGAAAAGTTTTTTTGAACGTTCTACGAAGTTTTCAATATAAAACATAATTATTTTTGCTAGCTTTAATTGCTTAAAATTTTGGTAATGAACAAATTTAATAAGAATATCTAATTTCATTTGATTTAAAAGTTTTTATAGCCAATGATATTACATGTAGAGCTATAAATTGTACATTTTCTTAGCCTATTGTATAAAATTTTGAGAATTTCGTTTGTCTTATTCAGATATATGAAGTGTTAAAAAGGAATGGATAAAAATTCTCTGTTATTATATCGTCGTTCGCTCTGTGCAGGGTATAACTGTGCTAGTCGAGGCATAAATTTAATTATGTTGATTTTAAAATTAAGTTAGATATTTTAGAGGCACAGAGAGATGGCGGTTAGTAAAGCAATTGAGCGTTAAATACACCGCGAGTTCGGCAATATCCCAGCAATATATATATATATATATATATATATATATATATATATATTCACAAAAAGGTAACAGTCATGTTAAACATATTAGATCATTTTTAAAGATGCAAATGTAATAAAAAAATTAAAACTGAAAGTGATAGATACATATCATTATGTGTCAGTATAATATTGTAACGGGCTACTACTAACGCGTTTCACTAATTTAAAACAAGTAGTAATAAAAGTCTTTTAAATACTCCTAGTATGTTTGTTGTGGTTTGTTTAGCATTCTTTGACAACGATCCTAGGTCATGGATCGAAACGTAGATAAAGATGATTTTAAAAACTATGAGTGGTTTAATTCCCAAAGAAGATTAAGAAGAATAAAAGTCTTTATTACTCACTGTTCGCAAGTCTAATTAACAGTATATGCTTTATTTATTGATGTCTTCAGTCGAATTAACAATGAAGCACTATCACACTAATGCTATTTACAAGCACTAATATCTTCTTAAACTAATTTCTTAACTATGAGTCTTCTTAGCAACACGAAACACTACTATAATTTATCTATTACACTGTTGTCTATTTATGTATTCTGCAAGCTGTCGATACAATAGACACGTTCACATAATACAAATTTATTCTTGGACTCCCAAAAGCTTAACTATTTAACTTTACACGATATAATTTATATTCGATATTCTGATACAGACTAACTCTGTACTTCATCAGCGATCTTATTTATACCCCGAATTAAATACATAATTCATTCTCTGGTATGTGCTCGAACATTCTCGGTTCCTGGAAAATTAACATTACTTACGGCGCTTGTGTGTTTGACGGGTTGCCTAAAAGTAGCTCGTAACACTGCCCCCTCTTTAAAATCGTTACGTCTCGTAGCTGTAAATACATTTTGACGCCAATTCGATGACTGGTGACAGTATCGGCAGCTATCTCCTCTGGCGCATCCACCGCGTCGTTGGAAATAACAGTCAACACACTTTTCTTGGTCTTGGTAGGCAACCGGTTGATAGCAACAAACAAGGACCTGGACGTTGGTTTCCTTGAAAATTACTTCTAGCATATTTCGGACTAGTCTCCAATCTAAAAGATCCAGTCCACAGCTTAGCTTGGGCACCGCTTAGTCTCGTAACTCCATTTTCCATCATCTGAGCCTTAAGACTCAGCAAAGCCTCCCATAGATGTCCATAACTAGGTCTCTGCCACGAAGAATTTTTGATGACCAGATAGTAAACATAACGATTTTTATCCTGAAGAACCAAAACTTTTTCTACAGTTGGCTGCTGTTTTACTAATTCATCCACACATTCAAACTTTTTCTTGAAGACAATAGCTATCCCTCTTGACATTTGCAGGTCCTGAGCTACGCAATGTGCAAGAGAATACTCTTCTGATGCTCTAAACAGATCTTGCTGTTTTTCAACAACAACGCCAAATCTCGCCTTAGCGGAACCACCATACGCCGCCATGAAACTCTCAAAATTTACATTTGGCTCACGATTAATAACTCTCATTACTCAAGTCACCCTGGTTGTTGCCAGCATAAGATGTTAAACGGTTTACCACGGGGAGATCTTATGATCCGGTACACTACATCATTAATTCTTGTTAACACTTCATACGGGTCTTCCCATTGTCTTTGTAGTTTTGGCGACAATCCACGTTTTCTTGGTGGATTGTACAACCACACTAAATCTCTAGGTTGGTAACCCCTTCTTGTGCTCTCGTGTCATATTGTGATTTCATTCGATCACTTGCTGCCTGGATATTCTATCGGACGTTTTCGTGAATGCTTTTTGATCTTTTACAAAGCTTACTAACGTAATCTTCACCTGCAATCTCTTCTCCAGGTTTAAATCCAAATTAAAGATCACATAGTAGCCGCAATTCACGTCCTAACATTACGCAAGCGGGTGAGTATCCTGTGCTGTCATGTACCGAGGATCGCTACGCCAGTAGGAACAAATGTAAATATTGGTCCCAGTCTCGTTGATGTTCAGAGACAACTTTGGCTAGGTACTTTCCTAACGTCCTGTTCATTCTTCCAACCATTCCATCCGATTGGGGATGAAGTGGCGTGGTTCTAGTCTTCCGGATTCCAAGATGCTTGCAGACGTTTTGAAACAACGCTGATTCGAAGTTCCGACCTTGATCGGAGTGTAATTCCAACGAAACTCCAAAGCGACAAAACAACTGCTTCACTAGTACATCTGCAACCGTCTCGGCTTCTTGGTTAGGTATAGCATACGCCTCCGGCCATTTGGTAAAATAATCCATTGCAACCAAGATGTATTTATTTTCTTTCTCTGATTCAGGAAACGGACCAGCTATATCAATAGCTACCCTCTCAAAAGGATTCCCCACGTTATACTGTCTCATTGGGGCTTTCCGTTTTGTGACTGGGCCATTTGCAGAGGCACTCCACATCCTCTTTGCAGTTCACCCAATAGAATCTTTCTCTCACTCTTTCGAAAGTTCTTTTCACGCCAAAATGGCCTCCGAAAATACCTTCGTGCAAGTGCTGCAACACTTCCGGCACTCTGCATCTCGGCACTATCACTTGAAGTCTCTCAGTGCCATTTTCACATTCCAGGCGTCGTTTCAAGATTCTATTTTCAATCACCAAGAAGTTCCACTGTGCCCAGTATGCCTTCAGGCACCTACTTGAAATACTAATTTCTTCCCAAGCTGGTCGTCGACCTCTACTTTTCCACTCAATAATACGTTCCAATTCGGCGTCATTCGCCTGGTCTTCTTGTATTCTTTCGGGTTACCAAGTATCATCGGTTACCGTCATTCTATGGATGGCACTTATTTTCTCTTCCATCTTGGAGCAATGATTGCAATCTACCGGACAAGGTCTCCTGACAGAGCGTCTGCATCCGATGGCTGGTTCCTACACGATGTTCTGTGTCAAAGTCATATTTCTGCAGCCGCTCTATCTACCTTGCAACTTGCCCTTCAGGATTTCGAAACTGCAGTAACCATTCTAGTGCAGCATGGTCTGTTCTCAACAGGAAATTACGGCCGTATAAGTACTTATAAAAATGCTCTACGGCTTTGACGACGGCCAACAGCTCCCTTCTTGTCACACAATAGTTCCTTTTTGGCCGCGAAAAAACCTTGCTGAAATACCCAATAACTTTTTCTTGTCCGTTCTGCACTTGAGAAAGAACGCTTCCTATAACTATGTTACTGGCATCGGTATCCAACAGAAATTTGCCCTCCATCCGTGGGTAATTCAAAATTGGTGCTGTAACTAGTAGCTGTTTCAGTTGTTCAAATGCACTGTGACAGTCGTCAGTCCAATCATATTCTTGTCCATCTTCGGTTAATTTTGTTAACGGTTTAACAATGTTCGCAATCCCAAGTATAAAACGTCGGTAATATGTGCACAATCCCAGAAAACTGCGTAGTTGGTGTATATCTGCTGGTGTGGGCCAATCTTGTACCGTTTTTATCTTGTCAGGGTAAGCTCTTATTCCGGTCTCCGAAACGACATGTCCTAGGTATTTCACCTCTTTTCCAAATAGGTGACACTTTTTGGGGGCTCAATGTAAGGTTTGCCCCGCGTAATCTTTGGAATATCTCCTCTAGGTTGTTAAGGTGTTCTCAAAAAGGCCGGCCTAACATTATCACGTCATCTAGGTACACCAGACATGTTTTCCAGGACAGTCAACGCAGTATCGACTCCATCAAACGTTCAAAAGTAACAGGGGTGTTGCATATTCCAAATGGCATGACCTTGAACTGCCAAAATCCAGTTCCAATTGTAAACGCAGTTTTTTCTTTATCGTTTGGCTCCAAGCCTACCTGCCATTATCCGCTTTTCAAGTCTAAGGTCGAAAACCATTTAGATCCGGATAGAGCATCCAAGATGTCATCAATTCTGGGCAAAGGATAGCTGTCTTTCTTTGTCACATTGTTTAACCGCCGGTAGTCTACACAAAACATTGTCGACCCATCCTTTTTCTTGACAAGCACTACCGGGGATGCCCATGGACTATTTGAGGGTTCAATCACTCCTTGTTTTTCTATGTCGGTGATAATTTGCTCGGCTTTCTTCCGTTTTGCCAAAGGAAACCGCCTGGGGTGTTGTCTTATCGGTTGCGCATCTCCAGTATTGATCTTATGTTGCACAACATTTGTACTTCCTTTCTCACTATCATCCAGTGCAAACACACCTCGATATCGTCCGACCAATTCTTTTACCTTGCCCAGTTGGTCGGCGTTTAGTCCTTGACACGAAGGTATCAACATATCCAGCAATTTCTGTAAGCAACTGTTGGCTGGTTTACGTTTCGTGTCGTCCACACAACGTATAATATGGCATACTGGAACGCAACTTCCCACAATCATGTCTTTCTTCAGGGTCACCGTATGCGGATTAATGTTTAGCACCCTTGCTGGTATCATATTTCGAAACATTACCAGCATTCTTCCAATCAGCAATCCCTCCTGACCCATTCCGATTCAGTTGCTTCTATTACTATCCATTACTATCATTTCCGCCTTTTCGGGTATTTTCATATCACAAATCATTCGAACTTGCATCGCCTGGTTACTCGTCCCTTGAAATGGAATCTCATCATTATCTATCCGAAGCGCATTTTCTTTCATGTTCACATGAAACCCATATTCTCTCATGAGATCCATTCCCAAAATCACTTCTTCTGTAATTTCAGCTACCAACACCCGATGATTAATTAGTTTGTCCCCAATTGCCAAGGTAATGGCAGTCTCTCCGTGAGTACAAATTTTCTCACCACTTGCCGTTCGAAGACACACAGATGCAGGTAGAACGTTTTTACGACCAACCAAATCTGGTCTCACAATAGTCCTTGTTGCTCCTGTATCCACGAATAATCGGACAACCCTACCATTAATTCCACCATCGATATAAATGCTGTCCAGTTTTTCTATCAACGATGCAGCACGGATGATAATCTCCGGGGCACTACGTTGTGCTGTCGACGTTCGCCCCCTTACGTCGACCTGCTTTAGTTTTCCTGCTGCTCAACCAGTTGTTTTGCTGGTTGAGTGCAGCGTCTCTGTATAAGACCAACTTCATCGCAGCTCCAGCATCGCGGACGCTATCTCCGCGGTCGTTGTCTTTCCCCAAGGTCCCGGGTTCGAATGCCGACACGGTCCGCTTGAAAAATGTTAGGCGAGCATTTTTCACAAAAATACACCCTCGTTCGGATGAGAGGTAAAATGGAGGTCCCGTGTGTGAGTGTTGTCACGCACGTTAAAAATCCCTGCCTTGCTTGGAACAGCAAGGGTTCGGCAAAATTCCAAATTTTCCAGGTAAAAAAAAAACTCGCTTCCTGGCCAATGTAGTACCTTCGGGTGGAGCATTGGAAAATTACATGACAGATCGTTGTCTTTCCAGCCTTTCAGCCACACGGTTGATTATTTCTTCTATGCTGTTCTGCGATTGACCAGGTTCTCCTAAGGCAGACCAAACTTTGTTACTCACCCTGTGTGATGTCTGTTTAGCGTTTGCTGTATTTCGCTGTCTTTAACGCCATCCACGAATGTTTGAACAGCTAGTTGTTTGAGGAAATGGTCTGGTGCCGTTGGATATGCCAATCTAACCAATCTGGCAATGTCAGCTTTGAATTCTTGCAGGCTTTCATTTGTCTTTTGCGAGCGGTTCTTAACTTGTGCATGGTAAACCTGTTGAAGGTGAGCGTCTCCATATCTCATCTCAAGCTTCGATGTTAAAAGGCCGCAATCATTCTGTTGGTGATCGGGAATGGTTTGCAAGATGTTAAAAGCTTCCCCCGTAGGGCCACTAGTAAGAAGATAGCCTTCTCTTTGTAGCACCAACCGTTGTATATTGCAGCAGCTTCAAATTGTTTCAAATATGTAGGCCAAGGTGTTTTACCAACGAATGTGGGTGGTTTCACTTTAGATTTTGAAGATATTGACTCGCCTTCTTCCATGCTTCTTATTTCTGGGGTGTTCTGATTTACTACTTGGGTTACTGGTTCAAGTGGCCGCATTGTTAGTAAACTCACTTGTTCTTGCAGCCTCATCACATCTTCCATTTTTACCAATTTACTGTCCAACGTTTGCTCAACTGTTTTTACCTGTTTAGTGAAATCTGCTTTCAATGCAATGGAGCTTTCCATTAATCTTTGTTCTAACGTGGCTGTCTTTTCATTCAACTTTCCCCCCAATTTCACAGCATTTTCACTTAACTTTTCTTTTATTTTCTCAGCATTTTTACTAAGTGTCATTTCTAGTTTAGCCGACCTCTCTTCTATTTTCTAAGCATTTTCACTTAACTTTTCTTCTATATCGGATTTAAAATCCTTAACGAAATTCATTAAAGTTTCTGCGTCCATTTTACTTTGGCTTCTTGTAACAGGCATATACAAACTACTTAAATGTCTTTAGACTTGTGTGTTTTTTCTTATAAATTACGCTATATACCTCACACAGACTGACATCAGTGTAGCGGGCTACTACTAACGCGTTTCACTAATTTAAAACAAGTAGTAATAAAAGTCTTTATTACTCACCTTTCGCAAGTCTAATTAACAGTATATGCCTTATTTATAAATGTTTTCAATCCAATTAACAATGAAGCACTGTACAAGCACTAATATCTTCTTAAACTAATTCCTTAACTATAAGTCTTCTTAGCAACACGAAACACTACTATAATTTATTTATTACACTTTTGTCTATTTATGTATTCTGCAAGCTGTCGATACAATAGACACGTTCACATAATACAATTTTATTCTTGGACTCCCAAAAGCTTAACTATTTAACTTTACACGATATAATTTATATTCGACATTCTGATATAGACTAACTCTGTACTTCATCAGCGATCTTATTTATACCCCGAATTAAATAGATGATTCATTCTCTGGTATGTGCTCGAACATTCTCGGTTCCTGGAGAATTAACATTGCTTACGGCGCTTGTGTGTTTGACGGGTTGCCTAATAGTAGCTCGTAACAATATTAGTAGCAATGAAGAGTTGAACACAGATATAGCGTTATGATATCCTGTAATTCAAATTAACAGCATTTTTAGTAAGTATACAATGTCAGAAAGTTTAAAAATCGTTTGGAATAAATAACTACATTCTTGAAATATACAAAGGTGAATTAAACATGAAAGATAAAAGGGCAGTCTCTTTGTATTGTAGCTATCACTGCACTGCTTTCCTTGTGAATAAAAATTATAGATTGTCACCTTTACACAGCTTTCAATACCTAATACTTACTTGATTCATTGTGGAAGCATGTTTTGTGCATTGCTCCCGAAAACAATTCCAATCCAATAATTGCATAAATAATAATAACAAACAACACCAACAAAGCAATGTGTAATAAAGGCACCATAGCACGAAGGATTGAATTCAGTACAACTTGTAGACCTATAATTTGTTATTAATTAAAGAAAAGCACGGTAAGAAATATCGACTATTAGCATACTTGGAACACCTGAAACAAGTCTTAATGGCCGTAGAACGCGAAAAGCTCTTAAAGCTTTTACATCGAATGTATCCTTTGTTATGTGTTGTAATATAGTTGAGATCGACCTATATTTGACAAATATGATTACAGTAAAATATGCATTCTAAATTTTCTTTACCCTATAACTACTATTGTAAAATCTAGCAAGTTCCATCCATTCCTCATATAAGCACCGGCGTGCATTATAAACCCATATGCTATCACTTTCATGATGCATTCCAGTGTGAAAATAACTAAAAATAAATATTCTATTTTTTCCTATAAAATAAAAATCATTTATTATGTTTTATAGACACTATGAAATTTACTTACTAAATGTACATTTACAGCATTAGAGTCGCCACATGGAAATGGAGTATAGACAGCTAAGGCAACGCAGTTGGCAAAGATTGTAAATAAAATTAAGTACTCAAATGGTCTAAATATTAGTTAAGAAATATATGGTGTAAAATGGTTTACTAAATATAAAAATATGTTTTTGATTTGTATCATTTTTAAAGATATTCTATTTTTACTGCAGAATGAATTTTTATGTTAATTTAAAATACGGGTTCCGGGTTTAGATTGTGTCAAATTGAATACTATTATAGTCGGTCTTTTACTAACCAAGCCGAATTAGTGTCGATAATTAAGTAATAGTTGCAAGAAACGTTACTTCTGGATAAGCAGGCTAACTCATTCTGGCAAACTAAAAGATGTCTATTTAGCAAGGTAAAAGAAGTATCATAGAAAAGTCCCAGTTTACATTATTATAATCCCTTGTAAAATGCATAATCAATGTAAGCTGATAGTTGATATACCTACACCTGAGTGAAAGTAAAGGCTCGGGTTTCGGTGCATATAGAGCACTTTTATATTTAAAGGAAAGTAGGTAACCTTCCAACCCTTGTAATATTTTTGGTATCGTACTGATTTTTATAGCCCCGCTGACATTTTAGGCAAAATTAGTAAAGGTTCGGGTTTCGGTGCATATAGAGCACTTTTATATTTAAAGGAAAGTAGGTAACCTTCTAACCCCTGTAATATTTTTGGTATCGTACTGATTTTTACAGCCCCGCTGACGTTTTAGGCAAAATTAGTAAAGGTTCGGGTTTCGGTGCATATAGAGCATCTTTATATTTAGAGGAAAGTAGATAACCTTCCAACCCTTGAAATATTTTTGGGATCGTACTCATTTTCATAGCCCCGCCGACGTTTTGGGAAAAATTAGTGGTATGGCCCGTTTTATGTAGGTGTCCGGCCAATACTAAATGACTATCGATCGGTGTTGAAACACATTTGATGTTCATTTATTCTGTTCTGAGCCAATCCTTGTTTCCACAATATATACCACGCCTCAGCTGCAAGATATGCAATATTTACATCGGGCTTCAAGGCCAGTTTGAGTATCTCTAGGCGATATTAGTATTTGTGAAATGTTAGTGGTAAGCTTACAAATAGTTTTTGTTTTGTTTCTGTAGGACTTTACCAAAACGGTTGGTTACTCTGTATACAGATTGAATGACCGCAGAAAACTGTGCGTTTAAAATAACTGCAGTTTGACATTTTGAGTTGAGTGAATATGGGAATTATATTTACATTTTCACTATACCAAAAACATTAAACTCCAGTAAAATTCCAATGCACGGTATCTGGTGGTCCCTTTGTGTGTACATTGGGCAACCGAGAGCTCCCTTACCTCCCACGTCGTTCTCCACCCTCACCGCACCCTCGATTTTTGGACCTACCGTATATCATTTTTCACGAATCGACACACCGGGTATTATTTTTATTTTAGGTATAAAGAATTCTACTAAGCTATCAGCTACCATGATACGTATACATTTCAAGGTCGATTTATTACGCGAATGGAGTGGGGAGTATTTAAAATAGCAGTTTAAGCATGTTTCGTGAAAATAGATTCATACCATCTGAGTGGTGTATTGGTGTATTTCAGTACATGAAGGTATAGTTGACTACGCTTTTTATACGATGACCTTGAGCAGTCACATCCCACTGCACCCACATGCGACTTTACAACCACAATCCTACTGGATTTTATTACTATTATTATTATTTTGTTTTTTTCTCAGATAGTGTATCTGGTTTCAGTAGATAAGCACATGGACTGTTGTCAAACTTGCTTTCTCTCTATTTATAAGTCAAATTATACGTTTACAAATTTTTTAGTGATTGTACATGTGTCGAGTATAACCTATTTTTGTTTATATGTGAATGTGTTTGGATGTAGTTGTAATTTTTTGATGAATTGGTGTAGGTTGTTTAGTATGGCTCCTGTACTTGATAATATGGTTGATATTATTTCTACTTACCTTAGTGCCACATATCTTTGATTTTTTTCAGCTAGTTATATCTATTTTTCTATTTTTTCTCTTGTCCTTTTCTGTATAATGGGTTGTTTCGGATAGATATTTCTAATAGTTGTTTTCGTGTTTGTTGATGAGTGTAATGTCTGGTTTGTTGTGTGATGCTGTTTTGTCGGTTATTATGCTTTTATTTTAGTACAGCTTGTTTTCTGTGTTTTCAAGTATGTTTTTCAGTGTGTTTTATTAGGCTGAAAGTACTGCTCCTAAGTTGTAGTAGTGTGGCTGATGTGTTTGCGTGTATGATTGCTTTGTGTATGTTACTTGTGAATCTCTCTATAGCTGAGTGGATGTGGTGTATCCTGTATTTATGACATTACAATCATGTTGAGTGCTTCTAGGTCAGTATTGCCCCATCTTATTATGCCGAAAGAGTAGGTTAGGATGAGTATTGCATATATGTTTATTGCTATTGTATTGTTTCTTGCAGTGAGTTCTGTTTGGCGTCTTTGTTTGTATTTCTCATCCAGTTCTTCTTTTTGTGTTCTAGATATGTGTATGTGTTTGTGGTGTCCGTTGCTTATATGTGATCGTTGTTGTTGTTTAGCATGTAATTTTTTTGTTTTGTTAGTTTACCTTTTATTATACTGTTTTTCTTACATTTGTCTGTTTCATTGGTCACGTTTATGTCGTTGCTGTATGTTTCTGTTATTTTAAGTAGGATTGAGTGACTGAGTTGAAAGTTTGTTGTCAAACGTGCTTTCTCTTTATCCAAAAATGACATTATGGGTTTAGAAATTTTCTAGTTATAGTACAGTATGACTGATTTTTGTAGATGTGTGAATGTGTTTAGATGAATTTGTATTTTTTGGATGGTTTATGTAGGTTGTTTGACGTGACTCCTGTATTTAATAATATGATAGGTATTATTTCTACTTTATCTAGATGCCACATGTTTTTGATTTCTTCGGCTACTTTTGTGAATTTTTTTATTTTTGCTCCTGTTTTCCTCTGTATATTGGGTGTGTTTGGGATGGATAGTTCTATAAATTGTGTGATTTTTTTTGTTTGTCGACGAGTGTAATGTCTGATTTGTTGTATGGTGTTGTTTTGTCGGTTACTATGCTTTTGTTCCAGTATAGATTGTGTTCTGAGCTTTCAAGTATGTTTTGCGGTGTGTATTTGTACATTGGTGTATGTCCTTTGTGAGTTTGTGTTGTAGGGCTGTGCAGCCGGAGGTGATATGTTCTATTGTTTCACCTTGATTTTGACACAAACGGCATTTATCCACGACATTATTTTTTAAGATGTAACGTTCGTAATTGCGGGTTCTCATAATTTTGTCCTGAATGGCCAAAAAGAAGCCTTCGGTTTCGAGATGCAGGTGACCTTTTGTAAGGAAAGATATTGATAATAATTTATCTGTATCTTCTGCAAGTAGTTGACAGGCATATCTACCATGCAATGTTTTTTGTTTCCAGCTGTCGACGCAATCTTGAATTGTTATGGTATCATAATTGTAGTCGGTTTTATTTAAATTTAAGGGTGTATAACCATTATCTAAATTAACTATTTTTTTTTAAAATTGAATCTTCAACTTCCATGAAATATTTGCGCATGTTTTGTACCTGTCTATTGCAGAGTTTAGTAATATTCAAAAGTCCTCTACCACCTTCTTTTCGGGGTAAATATAGTCGTTGGATAGAGGAGTTTGGTTGTAGACATCTAAATTTGGTTAATGTTGTTAGTTAGACGATCTATTTCTTCCAAATCGGTGTTACTCCATTTAATTATTCCAAATGAATAACAAATTGACGCAACAGCATATGAGTTAATGGCATTAATTAAGTTTTTAGCGTTTAATTGCGTATTAAGTAATTTAATTAAATGTCCTTTATATTTTAATTTTAACTCTTGTTTTATTTTTGTATGATTTATTCCACGTCGTTGTTGAAAACCTAAATAGGTATATGTTTCTTCGGGTGCTATTTCTTTAGTGTCAAATAATTTTTCTCCGGTGTATGTAATTTTTCCTTTTATTAATTGCGAAGTTGCACATTTATCTAATCTGAAATTCATATTTATTGAATCACTAAAAATTTTGGTAGTGTGTATTAATGATTGTAGTTGGTTTTTAGTTCCGGCATTATTATTATCATTATTATTATATTCATTATTATTATCATTATTATTATTATTATTATTAATATTATTAATATTATTATTATGTACAGTAAAATTAACAAATAACACATACGATTATATACAAGAAATTCAGCGAAATAGAATTGAAATTCCATCGGTAGAAGAAGACTTTGCAAAAAAGAAATTGAAGCGCTTAATATTAAAAAATCGCCTGGAATCGATAAAATACGAGCAGAGGACATTGTTTTTCTAACAAACGATATCGGAAGCTTCATTAAAAATCTAATTAACGTTATAATAGAAACAAAAGACGTACAAAAAAATTAAAATTGCCATAGTAAGGCCCATATTTAAAAAAGGCAGTTATACTGATTTTTCGAATTACAGACCTATATCTATACTACCAGTGATAGGAGCACAGGAAGGAAATTCAAATGTGGGGATAGTTAGGCGAAAAAAAGATAGGACACTGTGTAGAAAATTACTTACAAAAGAACTAAAGAGTTCTCATGGTTAGATTAGAATCTAAATCGGTAAATACAGTAATAATACAAGTATACATGCCCACCTGTAGCTACAGTGACGGAGGTTGAAGTGATCTACAAAGATATCAAAGACATACAAAGATACGTAAAAGAACATGAAAAATTTAATAATTACTGGGGATTTTAATGCAGTAGTAGGTGAGGGTAGGGAAAAAGCGGTGGTAGGATTATTTGGCTTAGGCACGAGAAACGACAGGGAAAATTGGCTGGTAGAATTATGCGAAATCATCATCACAAATACATTATTTGGACATGATGCTAGAAGACGATATACGTGGAAGATGCCAGGATATAAGAAGATATCAAATAAACAACATTCATGTAAGACAACGGTTTAGGAATCAAGTAAAAGACTGTAGAAGCTACCCAGAAGCAGATATAGACACTGACGACAACATCATAATTATGAGGGCCTACATGTGATTTTTTTTCAATGCTCCACCCGAAGGTACTACATTGGCCAGGAAGCGAGTTTTTTTAACCTGTAGAAATTGGAATTTTCCCGAACCTTTGCTGTTCCAAGCAAGGTAGGAATCTTTAACGTGCGTGACAACACTCACACACGGGACCTCCATTTTTCCTCTCATCCTAACGAGGGTGTATTTTTGTGAAAAATGCTCGCCTAGCATTTTTCAAGCGGGCCGTGTTGGGATGTAATTATGAAGGCCTTACATGTGATTTTTTAATGCTCCATCCGAAGCGAGTTTTTTTTACCTGAAAAATTTTGAATTTTGCCGAACCATTGCTGTTCCAAGCAAGGTAGGGATCTTTAGCATGCGTGACAACACTCACACACGGGACCTCCATTTTACCTCTCATCCGAACGAGAGTGTATTTTTTTGTGAAAAATGCTAGCCTAACATTCTTCAAGCGGACAGTGTCGGGCGTAGTAGTCACACTCATATCAACTACGCCACGGAGCCGCAATTATTATGAAGGCCGCTCTTAAATTTAAAAAGTTGAAGCAAAGAAACGGAGAGAGACACTTTGACTCTGAGAAATTAAAAGATAAAGATATCTACGAACGATTTGAAAAAATGTCAAACGAATTGCTGAAAGATATCGGAAAAATTTTTGATACTAAAAAAGTGAAACCGAATGGAATACCATTAAATCCAGCTTAGATATTGCGGCCAGAGAGATTCTGGGGTATACACAAAAAGAAAATAAGAAACCATACTCTGAAAAGAATACTAAAATAGATCAGACGAAACAGGGAAACCGAGATATAAAGCCATAAATACAGGAAAGCTAAAGAACAATGAATTGATGAAAAGTGCAAAGAGGTACAAACTAAGATGGAAGTAGGAAAGACAGGCAAAGCACACAAACTAATTAGAATGAATTTTAGGGATATAAAACCATACAGCAAAAATACAAGGGACGCGGGAGGAAACGTCATTATAGAAAATGTAGAGAAAGTAGCTAGATGGCAGGAATATATAGGAAATTAACATGCAGAAGAGGAACCAACAGCATTAGAACAGGAATCTGACATTGAACATGGTGACTTGGGATATCCTATACTTAGAGATGCGTTTGAATTAGCATTAAAGCGCCTAAAAAATGGTAAGGCACCGAGTAAAAATAAAGTGCAAGCAGAAACTCTAAAAGCCGCTGGACAAGCAGTACCAGAACGTCTCTTCCAACTTGTAAGCTATATGTATGAGGCAGGAGAGATACCCCAAGATTTCAAACGTAACATCTTAGTAACTATTCCAAAAAAGAGTCGCGGAAAATTTTCGAACAAAAAGTTTGACAGCACACGTTTCAAAATGTTAACTAGATTTGTACAAAGATGTATGAAAAAACGGACTAAAAAAATACTAAGAGAAGATCAATTTGGGTTTAGGCGAATCAATGAAACACGGGAGGCTATTTTAGTTCTGAGTTTGATAATGGAGAAAACAGTAAATAAAGAGGATAGCGTGTATATAGGGTTTGTGGATCTGGAAAAAGCATTCGACAATGTAAAATGGAAAAGATGTTCCAAATACTCAAAAAGATTGGAATGAGCTTTAGGGATAGACGGATAGTACATAGCTTATACAAGGAGCAAACAGGTAATAGAATTAGAGTAGGAATGTAGAGACGTAAATATTAGGAAGGGAGTGAGGCACGGATGTGCGCTATCCCCATTAATTTTTAACTTGTACATTGAAGAGGCAATGAATACTGTCAAATACAGGAAGACATGTGGAATTACTATGCAAGGACAAAAGATTTATATGCTTAAATTTCCAGATGATATAACAGTATTTGCATCTAGCAAGGAAGAGTTAGAAGCTGCTCTTTATGACATGGAAACAGGTCTAACAGAGAGATATGATATGAAAATTAACAAAAATTTAACTAAAGTATTAGTATGCAAAGAAGGGGAAAATAAATCATAAACAAGAATACAAATAGGTAACAAAAGCTTACAAGAGGTTAACGATTTCTGCTACCTAGGAAGGCAAATAACGCGAGATGGGAAAAGCGCAAAAAATATAAAACAAAGATTGGTATAAAGCGTGTTACATTTAACAAAAAAAAGCAACTACTGTGTTCAGGGAAAGATTGATTAAAACATGTATGGAGCAAATCACTGTACGGCTGTGAAGCCTGGACAGTAGGAGAAGCGAACAAGAAAAAAGTAGAAGCCTTTGAAATGTGGTGCTACAGACGTATGATGAAGCTATCATGGACAGACAAAGTAAACAATGAAATACTAGAAATGGTAGGGGAAGAAAGAAATATGTGGAAAACAGTAAAAAAAGAGAGATAGAATATTAGACTACATACCTAGGTTAGACCTAGGTTAGACTATTGCACACAGATAGTAAAAGATGTAGGATGTGGTAGTTCCAAGGAAATGTGTAGGCTAGCACAGAATAGAAATCAATGGAGGTACGCGTCGAACTAGTCCCAAGGTGGAAAAACTAATGACGAAAAAAATAACTGTACTTAAACCTGATGATTATTATAAACAACTACAGGTGTTGGTTGTGAAACATTTTCAACTAATGTTGATTGTGCGAAAGGATATATTGGAAAAACTATTAATTTGGCAAATGTTCAAGTGCTGTGGGAACTTGGTAGCCACAGGCTGTCCCCCCCCCCTTCACATACCCCTGCATTTGATTTTCCAATGCTCCACCCGAAGGTACTATATTGGCCAGGAGGCAAGTTTTTTTTACCTGGAAATTTTGAATTTTGCCGAACCGTTGCAACTGCAAGCAAGGTACTGATCTTGAACGTGCGTGACAACGCTTACACGCGAGACCTCCATTTTACCTCTCATCCGAACGAGGGCAAAAATGCTCGCCTAACATTTTTCAAGCGGACTGTGTTGAGATTTGAACCCGAGACCTTGGGCATAGTAGTCACACGCATATCAACTACACCACGGAGCCGCCTCCCCTTCACATACCACTAAATATCTGGGAAATAGGGTATATAATTGTAAAACTATAGAAAGCGACTGAACGACATCTAACAAGAAAAAACAGCGGCTATGGTCAAAAACAACAAACATAGAAACAATAAGAAAATTATTGAGAGCTTATGTGTGGAGCACAGCACAGTACGTCTATGAAACTGGGGCAGGTGGAAAAGCAGACAAAAAGAAATAAAAGCCTTCTGGAATGTTGTACTTCAGTTGTATGAGGATGATAGAATGAACAGACAAAGTTAATAACCAATAAGTTATAGAAACAGCAAAGGAAAAAAATAACTGTTGAAAACAAAAAAATTAGGAGAAATAAAAGGGTTGGAAACGTTGTAAGGCATTTTTGGGGAATAGTACGGGATATATTACAAGCAGAAATAGCAAACAAGAGATATAGGTAGATCCAGATCAGACTATCGCACGCAGATGGTGATAGATGCAGACTGTGCAAATTTCAAGGAAATGTGTTGGTTGGTTCATAATAGAAAACAATGCGGGTACGCGTTTAACCAGTTCCTAGATTGAAGACCTAATGATGATGAATGGTGTATGTTTTCAGTAAGTAGAAGTTGCATTGGTAAAAGTCAAAATGTAGTGGCGGTGAAATGGGTTTGAATTTAAGGAAAGCGAGGAGATCGATAAAACCAATATAGATTAACATACACGATGTTCCAGGACTAGCACAGTAAAATTGTTCGGCAGTAGCCGAACATGAACACAATCAGAATATATTATCAATTTCGATCAAACAAAATCGATAGCCAAAATAAAAATAATGTATTTTATACATAAAAAAAAAACAGAAAATTTGCGGAAATATTAAGAATCACAGGAACGTTAACAGAGACAAAGGTTACCAACTTTACATTATATTGAAAATGGCATAGAATATAGCGACGCGTAAACCACAGCTTTTACTCAAGCGCGATTTTAACCACCAAACTTGCATCGTTTATTCCTGCTGCAAGTGATTATGGTTATAAAAATAGTGTTCCCATTGTTCTTTTTTTTACATTGCTAAACGGACACCTTCTGGTATGGTAAAGCGGGTGATTGCACGCATCTAGAAGCAACTTTCTTTGTAATTAGAAGATTTATGTTTTGCAATTGTTAACATTTAAATTTTCTCCTAAGCATGATAACTCAAGTTCACAGAAAGCATATTTTATTCAAAATAAAGTACATTTGTACACAGTTTTGTGAATTCCATAAACATATTCAAGTCAAAAGTATTACTTAACAAACTTACTAAACAGCTCATACATTTATTAAGCTCTATAAAGAGGATACTTCCATTCTACAACATCAATACAGAGTTTCCTGAGGGGGTTCTTAAGTTGCAGACAGTAAAGAGCTCGTGGCGGCCGATCCGGAGTCGCTTTTGTCCTACGTATTGGCCGCTTGGGGGCAGGCGGCGCGCGAGCCCCCGTTTGTGCCGAGCTCGATACGCCCGCCCCCACAGTACTCATCGCAATCGATGTCGCACTAAGATGACTTGGGTATATTCATCTTGCTTATAATGACGCCACCAACTACTCACTATCCATTCTTTTTCCTGGAAAATCATAATGTAAACCTGGAAAGAAAAACTATATTAAAAATTTAATCGAAAAAGTAAATATTATTATTAAAAGTAATCAACCGATGAAAAAGTATTTTGGTTGTAAATACCATTTCAATAAAAACTAAATACGCTCTATTTTATGTTTGAGTGAGCCTATCGCACGGATTTGTATCTAGCGGTATTAAATGAAAACATACAGAAAATGGTTACTGCAACAATTTTTCGATTAAATGTTTATATCCAGCAGTTTTAAATTACTAAATAAACCATATAAGTAGTACAAAACCGCCAATGCGACTATAAAATTTGACCCTTATGACAAAATGCATGTGTAAGAGAAAAAATGACCCTTATGAGTTTTACATGTAATTTTCTCTATATTGACTATACGTGTGTGGAGGAGAAATATACATACATTAACCTGATTACACCAGCTTGTCTGTCTCACAAGTCTGAGGGCATTTTATTAACTTGCTGTTTTAACACATCATTCCAGAGTAAGCAATGTTACGCAATATTTGCATCTAGGAGATGATTGGCGAAATTTGCAAGTAGTTAATATCTATTAACCGCTAAATAACAGTATCTAGGAATACAAATGCAAATCTTTTTGCAATATCAAAACAATCTTAATTACCCGTAATTTTAGCATATCTAGTAGCATTAGATGGGCGTAATACATTATCTATCCTATAGTTTTCTTATCTTGTGTATTACGAGGTCGTCCATTTTTTAAGATAAACATCTTTGAGATAAACCTGTCTTATACCTTTCTTCTTATCTTATAGATTAACTTACGAGTTTGTCTTACTTTTAAATATAAAAAATTTTAGGGTAAGAGTCCAGATGAATAAGAAACATTTTACATATTTTATGTTGAATTATGTAAGAGCTTAAACCTGGGAAACACCTAAATTGATAGCATTCTTATTTATGAATTTCTAAACACTTACCCGTTTTCCCTGCACTTCGACTTATTTATATTTTGTACACACTCTTTGTAATTTTCCAGTAGTATAGCATAAGAAACTAGTCTAGAATTTTCTTAGCTACCCGATTCTCTTTAAATTTTTTAAATCGAGCGATGTTTCTAGCCGATACCCAAATTTTTTAATTCTTTGCTAAATCCGTTGTTCAACCTATTAAATTATGCTGGAATTTAGAAAAAAATTATAATTGCCACAATAAAATATCCACACCTTTACCATTACCCCTATCTACTAAACATTTTGTGTTTTTATTTTATTTTAGGCAAGGGTATAATTGTCAATAGGACTATCACCTTAGACCTAAGAATAAAAAGAACATGATTTAATACATAAATAACACAATTATTACATACGTAAAATACATTGCTAATTATTAATATAATTATCTAAACGTATGACACGGGCGTTTGACCTGTTGCCTATACCGATATACATTCCTCATACTTATATAGTATTCTTGACAATAGTTAATTTTTGTTAGATAACAAACAATCCATATGCCACTAATTGTAAGTACCAACTTATAATTTTGACAGGACAGACGGAAAAAAATTTCACCCTATACAAGTACTCTGGGTTGTCTGCAACATATACGAGTATATTATACACTTTTACCAATTGTTAGCCACACTATGCAATCTTAGTTTTAAATTCCACTTACCGTTTTATTTTAGTTCTATTTTCTTCGTTTCCTAGAGCACAATGGGAAATCGTTACTACTAGATTTTCATAGTCGTGTATAATTTATGGTAAACTTGTTCTAGATTTAAATTTTCAGAACCTAATATAGGTACTTCAGTCTTAATACAAACAATTTGGAGATTTGACAAATCAATTTTGGATATATGACGGAACAATTATGGACGTAGTTAAATAGTTGGAACATATATCTAAATGTGGTATATAAAATAGCTTATATTTTTCATATTTGGGTAACATTTCTAGATATTTATTTATTTATTTAAATTTATTGAACTACATACAGGCAGAGCCCAAAACAGCAGCTCCGATATATAATTCAACTAAAGAGAAAAAATACCTACATACATATACAGTGTGTCCAAATTTCGAGTCTCTACATTGTGATTTCAGTTATTATAAGAGATAGAAATTGGGTTAAATGGGGAAAGATTTGGACGAATCCAGGCCAGTTTTGTATCCGTTTACAAAATTGGTGTAAGTTGTCTGGTTTTGGAGATATTCGAAGAAAACTAAAAATGGCGGATTTTGTTTTTGATAATGAAACATGAATCATAAGTTGCACATTATTGCACATTATTAAGACACTTTTCTAAAAGGAGTATTTTAGCATAAACAGAATCATTCGACTGTCTTTTGTTTTCGAGGAAACGCCCACAACTTTTGTTTTTCTTATGGCCGCCATTTTGAATATTAAGTGAATATTATGCGCCTTAAAATTACCTTTTCAAAAATATGCCACATGTCTATAAAAAAATGCAAAACTATCCTAAATTTTAAAAATAACTAAATTTGTATATTCTTTAACGTTTGGTAATCCCAACAGGGCAAAAATTTGATTTCTACTTTCCAAACAGTAGTAGTAGTAGTAGTACCACATACATTTTGTTAAGTAGAACTCGTAAAGTATTGGATATAAATCTTAAAATTAACTTAAACATAAAACTGTAGCCTATCTTATCTAATTTAGGGAACAAAATTAAATGTGACCGAAACAGCAAACTATCATTTAAATTCCTTCCCGTAGATGCTAAAAATGCTGTCCGTTTGCATCATGGCACATTCGACAATTAATTAAAACTTTCCGTACAACTCTGCTTAACGTGCGCCTATTTATAGAGTTAAGAATGTCACGGACTCTTTCCTGCAGTTCGTTTATATTATGAGGCGGTTCAAACTCATATACCTCATTTTAGCAAAACCCCATAAATAAAAATCAAGTGGTGTAAGATCTGGTGATCTTGCCGGCCACATAATTGGTCCACTATTGCATATAATATTTTGGCCAAAATGTTCAGCTAAAGGGCGCTAACTTCTCGGGAATTGTGAGCTGGACAACCATCTTTCTGAAACCATAGTTTTCGAAAATCATCATCATTTGGTACAAGTCCTCTAATAGCCGGAATTATTTGGTCTCTTAACAATTCCGTATATCTGGCGCCATTGAGGTTATTGACAAAATAAAAGGGTCCAATCAAATTATTACCTATAAAAGTATTAATTACATTGGTTAATTTACTAAAATATTTATATCATAATTAACTACCTAAGATACCACACCAAACGTTAAATCCATATCTCGTTTGAAATTTGCGTTGCGCCGTCAGATGATGATTTTCAGTGCTCCAGTGATGCGTGTTATGTTTATTGAACACCCGCAATTGGTAAACCGCGTTTCGTCTGTCTATATTATCAATTCTGGAAAGTGCGGTTCTTCCTCGCATTTTGGATGTACCAATTACAAAAACGCATTCGTCTGGCGAAATCTTCTCTTTGAGGCCTTGGACAATAGTAGGTTTATAAGGATGAAACTTTTCCTTTTTTAAAATATTATGAACAGTTGATTTTGGAATATTAAGTTCACGGCTTACAGATCTTAGGGATGTGGATGGATTTCGTGTTACCGCCTCAGTAATGCTTAGAACACGTTCCCTATTGTTTAAGTTGTATTGTTCCCTAGTCTGTTCAAAAGCACCATAATTCAGTAAATTCATTACAATTTTTCTGAAGTATGTTTTATGCGGTTGTCGTCTTTCTGGATACAATTCCAAATATCTGGCGGATGCCGTATCAGCGTTCCGAAACGATTGTAAATAAGTATTTAGCATATCAAACTTTTCCTCATTCGAAAACTTGTAGACATGTGCCATTTTTTAAATTAAAAATGCAGCACCACCGGCACCAAAACTTACAACACACACAAGTTTATCTAAATTTTAGAATTTGTTTGACATATAACAGTAATTCAATTGTTTGGTTTTGTCACATACCACCGCCTACTATTATAAAACGATATCATTTTAACTCTAGTACCACCATAATTAATAATTTCTGACAAATGCTGTTTGTGCACATTATAAAATGTGTATTGTACTTTTCATAAAGTAGAAATCAAATTTTTGCCCTGTTGAGATTACCAAACGTTAAAGAACATACAAATTTAGTTATTTTTAAAATTTAGGATAGTTTTGCATTTTTTTTTATAGACATGTGGCATATTTTTGAAAAGGTAATTTTAAGGCGCATAATATTCACTTAATATTCAAAATGGCGGCCATAAGAAAAACAAAAGTTGTGGGCGTTTCCTCGAAAACAAAAGACAGTCGAATGATTCTGTTTATGCTAAACTACTCCTTTTAGAAAAGTGTCTTAATAATGTGCAAGTCTTGTGATGGTGCGACTTATGATTCATGTTTTATTATCAAAAAACAAAATCCGCCATTTTTAGTTTTCTTCGAATATCTCCAAAACCAGACAACTTACACCAATTTTGTAAACGGATACAAAACTGGCCTGGATTCTTCCAAATCTTTCCCCATTTAACCCAATTTCTATCTCTTATAATAACTGAAATCACAATGTAGAGACTCGAAATTTGGACACACTGTATATACAGTTTGAGCTTGTAGTGAAGTAAACAAAACAATACAGTTAATACAGTTAATACAATTAATACAATTAATACAATTGATACAATTAATACAGTATTTCCCTAAAAATACATTTTTAAAAATTTGTTCTTGATATGGCGCTTTATTAAAATAACACTGTCATCAAACAAATCGATGTTTGATAGTTGCATTGTTAAGTTCATGGTGTGGCACATGCGGTTTATAGGAGAATTGCGACTATAATTAGTTTTTGATGTTGTCGGATAAAATGTAAGGGGTTTACGCAATATACGATTAGGGGTGTATATGTTAATAAGTGCTAAAAGGTGGGAAGAGTCAATGACTGATTTTAAAATTTTAGCAAAGAAAACATTGTCTGCCAGAGTTCGTTTATCTTTTAGAGTTAGCATATTAAAATATTTGCAACTAGAGAGGAATGAGTTAGAAGTTGATGGCGTTTTTTTCATTATGTAAGTGATCATTCTTTTTTGTATTTTTTCTATTCTTTTAGTATAAACTTGATAAGTTGGATTCCAAACCGAGCTTCCGTAACTTAAAATTGATAACACGTACGCATTGTAAAGCGTTAATGTAGTGTTTATGTTGTTGAAGTATCTTGTGGTTCTCATTATGAACCCCAACATCTTATTAGCTTTTTTGCATATATTATCTACGTGTGTTGAAAATAACATTTTAGAGTCAAACGTGACACCTAAATCAGTGATTTTAGCTGTTGTGGCTAGAATATGATTGCTAATACTATACGTATAATCGGTTATGTTGATGTTTCTTGTAAATGAGATGCTATAACATTTAGCAAAATTTAAAAATAATTTATTCTTCTCACGGTAGTGAGCAAGTCGCTGTAAGTCTGATTGAAGTTTTTGACAATCATCTTTACAAGTGATTTCTTTGAAAACCTTCAGATCATCAGCATAGAGTAGTATATTGCTAAAGTAGAAACACCGATGTATGTCGTTTATGTACAATACAAATAATAACGGACCTAAGTGAGAACCTTGCGGAACACCGGATGTTACTGAATAAAATTTAGAACGAAATCCATTTACAGAGACTGCTTGTGATCGATTTCTTATATAGGAACAGACCCATATCAATAAAATGCCATGAACCCCGGATTCGACAACTTTACGGATTAGTATCGTATGATTGATTTTATCAAATGCCTTGCTAAAATCCGTATACACGGCATCAACCTGACATCGCCGCCCCATGCATTCAAGTATATAGTTGGAATAGTATAATAAATTTGTCTCTACAGATTTCCTTTTAATAAAACCATGCTGTTGTGGAATGATTTCGGAGCTTACAGAAAAATATAGCACGTCAAATATAATTTTTTCGAATAGTTTTGAGATAGCGGACAGTATAGAAATTGGTCTGTAGTTTTTTATATCTGAGGGATCGCCAGATTTAAATATTGGAACTACAATGCACTTTTTCCATACCGATGGAAATATCCCCGTTGCTAACGATTTAATAAATAGAATGGATAAAGGGTGGGTTATTCCGTTGCAGCATTGTTTTAATAAGATTGGTGGTATTCCGTCTAAACCTGGACCTTTGTTTATGTTCAGCGTGCGTAGACGCCGATGGAGACCACATGTATTGATTATGTGTTCGGCATAACTATTGTGATTACTGGAGTCACAGTTAAAATTAATATTGGCATTCACATCGTATTCATACACGGATTGAAAAAATAAAGCAAATAATTCAGCAATGTCCTCGCCTTTAAAAGCAGTTTTACCATCATAGTTTAAAGAGTGTGGAATATTTGATCTATGCGATTTTTTTAGTTTCACAAATTGCCAAAAATAGTTAGGGTTTGTAAGTATGTTATCTTGCGCACGCTTCATGTAATTTTGATAATCGGTTTCGATAAGAGTTCTACTGCGGCGTCGAAGTATTGAAAATGAGCAGTAATCAAGTGTATTATTGTAATTTTTCCACCGTTTATGATACCGTTTCTTTTCCTTGATTACTTTAATGGTTGCTCTTGTGTACCATCTTGGAAAACGTTTATTATGGTTCTGTTTTATTTTTGGTATTCTTAGTTCAAATATTTCGGTTAATTTGCTGTAAAACACATGCACCGCATCTTCTATATTACTGCCAGAGAGCAATTCATTTCAATCAGTTGATAATAAGTCATTGTCAATTTGTATAAAGTTAGCTTTATTGAAATTGTACATAATTAACGGATTTATAGGTAAGTTGTTTTTGATATTACATGTCACGAAGATTTCAAGAGAGGGATGATGTATATCCTCTGGGACTACGCCATCGGACTTTTAATTATGTTAATTTTAACATCTGCGTTTGTTAATACCAAATCAAGAACTTTTTGATTGTTGTTACAATGTGTATTATATTGTCGTAGGCCACATAAAATCAGAGCATCTACTAATACTATGGAGCGCCGATTTGAATATCCTGTAGGTGTTGCGTACTGTAGAGTATTATTATTAGATATCCATGTAATTTCCGGCATATTAAAATCGCCACATACGAATACGTTTGCGTTTGTATCGGTCATATTGCCGCATAGCTTATCTAAATAAACATTTAGTGCTGTATTATCACCTGGAGGTAAGTAGACAACGCCAACAACAATAGAAAAGGATCCTTGACCGATTGAAATCCAGATGTCTTCTGCTGTGGATGACCAGTTTATTATTCTCTTCGATACTATAGAGGTTTTGACCGCAACAAGGACTCCACCTCCTGACTGTTTTAAGGATCCTGTGGTTTCCCTATCACGTCGATATACTGTATAATCATTCGAAAAAAGTTCACTATCACTTATACCCGAAATCAACCCACTTTCCGGGATACAAATGATATCATAGTCACAACTTAGAACGTTTATGTAAAAATTATGAGTTTTCGTTCGTAGACCGCGTACATTCTGGTAAAAAACGTTTAGAGACATTTTTAAAAAACAAGTTGCATATTATTTATTACAAAGTATGTACAAATTGGTGAAGAAAAAAAACTCAAAATTAAGTGAAAGGAGACAACTATAGTTTGTTTAAATCACTTTCGGACTTGATAGGTTTAGCGGGCGAGGTTTCATTCTTGCGAATATAGATAATGCAGTTACGAACCCAAACGAATTTATAACTTTTTTTCCTAGCTGTTTCTTTGGCTTGTTGCAAAAGTAGTTTATTTCCATTAGTCAAGTGTTCATTAATAAATATTGCATCGCCTAATTTATCGATTTTAATTCCTGGTTGTTTGGAATTAGTGGATGATCGCTTGTAAAGCTTCGATGCAGCTAAAAATTCGTCCTTTTTGCGTCTCAATACGAACTTTACTACTATGTTACGAGGTTTTTTTATTATCATTATTCATGTGCTGCACCCTGTGTGCGATACTTATATCGTTATATGAAATGTTGCAATTTATTGCTTGACCTATTGCTGTTAAAGTGTCGTATATATTTTCATTATTTGATTCAGTAACACCTTGGATTTCAAGATTATCCATACGGGAACGCTGTTCGAGTTCAGTAATTTGAGCGCATTGTGATTGTATTACTTCTTTCATCATTTTACACTCAGCATTCAAAGTATCTATAATTTTAAGTGAGGCTTGAACTTCTTTCAGTTGAATTTCGAAATCATCTATTTTATTGCAACAAAATTGAATTGAAGTTAACATTTCAGACTGAGCCGTTTTAATGACTGATATTTCGGATCTTATAGTGGTGAGTAAATTTATAATGCTATCAGAATTACCTTCTGGTAGAGAACAGCATGCTGCACATTTCCATGAGAATCCTTTAATATCGTTTATTGCTTTAGCTTCATCTGGCATTCCAATACATTTCATGTGAAACACCATATTGCAAGCACCTTTGCATTGTATGCTATTACTGTGACGAGTTATCAGGCCGTTGCACTCTTTACAATTACTAGGCATTGTTTATCTATCCGGTTCTAACAAAAATTATTATAAATTATTATTTATTACTTGGACTAACTAAACACGTCCACGCCGTACCGCGACCCGGACAATTTAAGGTATGCATTTGGCTAAGGATTTTGCAACGAACTTCAATTTTTTTAATCGAACTAACTCTTGCTAGGTTATAAGCTTAAACGTTTAAAATTCTTTACACGTAGATTTGTGTATATTCTTAGAGAAGTACTTAATGTAGAATCTAATTACCGTTAAACCAAGCAACTCTTAGCTATTTATAAGCTTTAAAACAAAAATCAGGTTTTCACGGAATGCTTTGGAGTAGATCAAGATGTAGTTGGTATACTTTTATAATTAAACAGACGCGTTATTCGAATTTGGAAGCAATTTTACTTGAGATTTTTAAAATCTGATAAAATGGATTGATTTAAAAAAAGTACGTAAACTCGAAAAATAAAAGATTTTCCGAATTATATCAAAAAGCAGTACTAGAAAGATTGCTTTCAAGTTAAATGTTGATCATATGACGGTATTTCAAATTTTAAAGAAACAACTCTTATACCCCTACCATCTACAAAGAGTGCAGACATTGTTACCGCGAGATTTTCCAAACCGTCTTGAATTTTACAATTGGATACTGGAAATGATTAGAAGAAATCCTGACTTTCCGAAGACGATCGAATTCACAGATGAATGTACTTTTCTCGGGACAAGATTATTAATTTTCATAATAACCACATATGGGCTGATGAAAATCCTCACGCTGTTGTCCAAGCTAACCATCAAGAACATTTTTGTCTTAACGTGTGGGTCGGAGTTATTGGGGATTATTTAATTGGCCCTCATTTTCTACCTCCTCGATTAAATGGTGAGGTACACACTCAATTTTTAAGAGAAGTGCATCCAGTAGTCCTGGAGGAAGTTCCTTGTGGTCCATTTTAGTCAAGCAGCACGTCAGCATTTAACTCAAACGTATCCAAATCATTGGAGAGATCGAGGAGGACCACAGAATTGGCCCGCTCGATCCCCGAATTTGAATCCTCTCGATTTCTCTACTTGGGACCCTTTACAGAGTTTGGTTTATCCTACTCCTGTTCGCAATGTAGAGGACTTAAGAAACCGCATTATCGATGCGTGCAGGGTAATTAGAGGGACTCCAGGAATATTTCAGCGAATACGTGGATCAATGCGCCGACGTCTAGACGCATGTGTAATGACTGAAGGTGGACATAATGAACATTTACTATGATTTCTACATGTTGTATGTTTTGTTATTAATAAATTAGTTTTGTTTATTCATCTTTAATCATACTTTAATGCAGGTAGTAACTACAAAATAACAATAATAATCCAGTTTGCATTTATGACGATGTATCTCTGTAGTTGTTTGTAAAATAATTTTTTTCTGCGAACTGCTTAATTTTGAGCAAAAAATTCAAGAGACATTTTTTGTTTAGAATGAAATAAGCTACTGGAAATAAATTTTTAAATTGGAAACAAATAATAAGGCAAAAAGTTACATTGGAAATAAATTTTAGGGGTTGCGTTTTCCACCCCTTACAACCATGGGGTAAACCAAATAAATTACTGAGTAAGTGTATTTTTAATAGTAAAAAATGTCACCTTAATTTTAATTTTGTAACTTTTTTAGTGTTTGTAAAAAAGATGAAAAACAAATTTTATGTACCCCCTTTAAAGGGCTGTATCTTAACGAGATGCTCCTATGAAGTTTCTTTATATAAAAGACCTTATCTCTTTTACGATGAGAAATCACCCCCTGAAATGTTTTACACTTATTTTGTTACACCCGGTATATAAAAATATTTAACGCTCTAACTACATATTAAAGTCACTTATTTCTCAAATATGTCTAATGGAGTATCAAAATCGTAGTGTAAAACTTTTTTACTCTTTGTCACTTTATGAGGGTCTAGAACAATGGCCAGTAAATTGCCAAACGACTCGTAAGACAAAGCAGTTTTAACCAATTTGAATTTTTTCGTTGAATCGTTAATTGACTTGAAAAACATAAGTTTTACATCACCGTCGTCTTTTATCTCACTTAACGTCAGGCCTAGATAAACGTAGTCATGTTTTGAACTTGAAACCTTTACCAACACGTGCACATCTTGTTTTATTTTACTAACATGAATATTTTCCTTCTCAATTAAAACGTTATTATTGCTTGTAGACGTGCCGGCGGGTTGCTCAATGTAAACATCTTTAAATGTTGATAAAGGGATATCGTCATCCGAATCTGAACTCGAAATGTATACTGTATTGTAAAAAGATCTTTTTATGTTGAACCACATTACTTATATCTGCCAGAAAATTAGAAACGTTGTCAATGTTTTTTGGTTGTTCAGTTCTAGGTTTTAATGGGCAGTAGTCTTTCAGATCCATGCAAGTGCAAAAGCCGCGGTGACAAAAACAACTCAACTCTCTATACTTCAAAATGCCAGCCCTTTTAGTGAATACCTGGTGTACATTCATAGTTCTACATAATGGAACAATATTCTCTGAAATCTCTTTCGAATTTTGTTCAATGCCTTCATCAGTAATAAGGTATAGCTTCACTTTACTGGCGTCTTTCAGCGCAAGATAGAAATTTGAGGCATCAAAAATATCTGTTCCATGTGCTACCAGTTTGTCGGCAGCTCGTTTTAAAAAGCCACCAACGCCGTCTGCTGCGCCCTTGCCATGTCCTTCGAAAAAGTTCCATGTGATTTTCGCGAAGTGATATGCCGAGAATAATTTCGTGCACATTAGGTAAAAGTTCTGTTTTTGCCGATACTGAGTAGGATATGTTCTGATCGGTTTATGACGGTGTTTGAGGACATAGTTTTCTGGTAAGATGTTTTTTCAGGGTGTGGAAGGTTGTTGCAAAGTTGCAATAATTTGCGTAAGTAGATTTTTGTGGTGAGTTCGGTGGTCTTTTCGGCTTGCAAGTATGAAATTCGATCAAACAGGGTCCGGTCATTGTAGCTGAGCGTGATGGATAATGTTAGATAGAGCTGTAGAAGTTGTACAAGATTTATTTCTTTTCGAGTGTTGGAAATTCGTCCGCGGAGTAGTGACAATTCTGCTCGGTGAAGAATTTTTCGGCTGGAATATGTGTTAATGTGATATTTTATTTTAAAGAGAATGGGAACTATGTCAGAGTTACGGCACTGTAACAAAAAGGTACGTGTCCAAAGTAATTTTGCTAATGAATGTCTATGGTTACTGAAAGTTTTTGTTTTTTTTACAATATCCTCCCCGTAAAGGTTTTTGTGATATTGTCTGAGGTTTTCACGGCCGGAGTCATTATAAATATTTATGGTTCCGAGTTGAGACCGTGTCATTTTATAATCTAAGGTCGACGTTTCGCCCATTTTTGTAAGGGACTTCACAAAAGCAGAACCGTAACGTTTACTGATCCGTTACACAATCCTCTCTATTCATGATCACTCAAGCATCAAATTCTCGACCTATTTAAACCACCACTTTCGCTACTTTCATCAGTTACTTTGCTACGAGACATCTTTTGACTTAAATGGGCTCGTGAGTCTGCTAGTTGAGAAGTAACTCTTCATACTTTTTACACTTGTCTAATTATTATTTTATCATTCTTATTTTTATTACTATTATTTTATATTTAATTTTATTTTTGTCCTGATGAAGCCCGTTACCAAAGTGGGCGAAACGTCAACCTAAGATTATAAAATGACACGGTCCCAACCCGGAACCATAAATATTTATGTCTCTTAAACTCTTTTAATGTTTTTTCAAACCTGTTTATCAAAATCTTTACTGCACTCTCTGCGTCTTCTTTTATATTTTGTAGCTTTGACTGTTTTTCTTGACTTCTTAAAAAGTTCCGATTTCCTTTCCCACTGAGGGTATTTTACAATAAAATCGTTTCTTGTAGTATCATATTTGATTTTTTTCGAGTGACATTTAGAGTACGTTCCTGACATGGAGGCCAATAAATTTGGGTCGCAAACATGTTCTACAATAATCTTGTTCAGATCAGAAGAAGACCTTGTTTTTACATAAAGCAAAGGCCAAGTATTGAATGTTCGTATGGATTCGACATAAACATATTTCTCTCGCAGTAACAGTAGGAGGTATTATGTAAAAAGGCATGTACCGTGTAAAACTGGTGTAACAGCATTTCAGGCCGGGGTATTCTCGTTTAAATGTACGGAAAAGATTCTTCATGTTGTCTAGTAAATAGCACTTCTGCATGTTTACTTTCTGCAAAGTCCTAGTTTCTTTTTTACCGGTAGTCGCTCTAGATACATGGTCACGATCGAAAAATCTTTGATTTTGGTATGTAAATTGGTTTTTCTCAGGTATAGTTGTTGCTTTCTGATATAACCTAGGTCAATATTAAGACATTCTTTTATTATCTGCACTTCTTTCCTGGAAGCTTTTATGGAATCCTATTCAAATATTTGCTCAATAGCAATCTTTTCTTTTCGATTTTTAACTTTTTTATAACGCTGTTTTATAGTGTTCCGTAAGACCACATCTTACTATTGTCATTTCTTTTAGACTCTTTTTGTATGACTCTAATGTATCTCTTTTTGTACTTTTCATACTTTCTGTTTGCTTGCGCTAATTCTTCCGTTAATTTTAGATTTTCTCTGTATAACTTGAATCTATCTCTTTTTAGTTGCTTTCTGCCAGTGACAAAGGATTAGCACTATTTTGTCGGCTATGAGACAGCTGGGCGTTGACAAACGGTGGATCGCAAGTGACAAAACTGGCAGCAACATTGTGATTTTGGTTGTTATCTATAGAAGAAGTTGAACGAGGCGTTTCAATGTCAGGTGTTGAGTTTGGAGTATTCATGACGACACGGAGTGCTCTTTGTCGATCTCTCCGTTTAATGTTTGCAATTCGGCACTTCTTCTTTAATGTACGATGTTCTCGTGATGTTAAATCTTTAAGTAAGCACATTTTGTATGCTATCCATCGAGATCTTTTCTTTTAGAAACAGTTTCTTTAACAGGATTTTTTTCCGGAGTTCTCTATAACGCCGCTGCTTTTCAGTAGCGGTAAGAACCATGTCGAAACAATTAAAATTTATTTAATGCTATGTATTATATTAATGTTATACAAATTATGCCTATAAACTTCCAAAGGATTTAAACAAACTGACGGTCACAAAAACGTCAACTGATACGAAAAACAACGAAATAGTTACTTTTCTGTTACTCATTCTACAACTCTGCTACCATGAGCTAGTAACAGAGTTGTGTAGAACATAGGAATAAATTTGACAAATCATAAGGTATTTCGCACTAAAATAAAGTGCCTATCAAAAATTTGGTCACACATTTAAGATTTATCCCTTTTATAATACTTATATTTAATAGAAGCATATTGAAAACAGCGATTACTTATAAAAATATGGCGATAACAGTGCGGACATACAATTAACACACGCATCACATTCGACGCCTTATAGCCAACTGGCCAGAACGTATCCTCCCCCGCCTCATGGTGAACCGCATTACGGTTAACAAGACATCCTTGCGAAGTTGTTGGTGCTAAGCAATAATGCCATCTGTTATTTAGATTCCAAAATACTTTAGATACATAGTGGAACTACGATTGCATACACAACCTGGGACCAGAGAAAATCATTAAAAAGTAGGTGTTAATACTTGAAAACTCATACGTGCATTTAACAAATTCTTAGAAAATATACAATAAGGTCACCTTTTCAAATAATAAATGAATTCAATGTAAAAAGAGTTTGCGACGTGTAAACATGCTATACAGGAGTATGGGACACATTGTGTTTAAATGGAAAACAACTTTGTTACCATTATTGACCACTATGTTACTCTAAAAAAGGAAGTAAAAATGAAGTGGAATTATTATCTTTTTATTAAAAGTGTTTTATAATATAATGCATTGTTTATTGATGAATAATTTTGCCTATCATGGAGAAAGTAATTCGAGTATAGGGAACGAAATCAATATATAAATTGTTGGTTATCTTGCAAAAAGTAGAGCCCGTGACCGGTTTCACTGTTATTGCAGATCATCAGACGGACGCATCTCTTTTTGCAAAACAACCAACTAAGTTCTAAAATAATACACAAATTAAAGTGTATTTATAGTGCAAATGTTTCTCATGCGCCCTCTATACTCGAGAATAAGCAACTAACAATCGAAGACTGTTTCCAGTCTCCGACGTGATTGTGTAGATGGCATTACCAGCCAAAATTTAAATAGCTAGTCAAAAGACAAGATGGAAATTAAATAAACAAATGACCTGTTACCTGCCTAGCACTGGCGGACCTTCTAAGAAGATACTGCACCCAGTGCTAAACGAGGAAGTTGGTCAACGGAAACCAATCCGTTTCCAATCAAATATTAATGAATAATTATGCTTGGCATGGAGAAAGTAATTCGAGCATAGGAAACGAAATCAATATATAAATTGTTGATTATTTTGCAAAAAGAAAAGCCCGTGACCGGTTTCGCTGTTTTTGCAGATCATCAGACGGACGCATCTCTTTTTGCAAAAAAACCAACTAAGTTCTAAAATAATACACAAATTAAAGTGTATTTATAGTGCCAATGTTTCTCATGCGCCCTCTATACTCGAGAATAAGCAACTAACTATCGAAGACTGTTTCCAGTCTCCGACGTGATTGTGTAGATGGCATTACCAGCCAAAATTTAAATAGCTAGTCAAAAGACAAGATGGAAATTAAATAAACAAATGACCTGTTACCTGCCTAGCACTGGCGGACCATCTAAGAAGATACTGCACCCAGTGCTAAACGAGGAAGTTGGTCAACGGAAACCAATCCGTTTCCAATTAAATATTAATGTATAATTTTGCCTGGTATGGAGAAAGTAATTTGAGCATAGGGAACAAAATCAATATATAAATTGTTGGTTATTTTGCAAAAAGAAAAGCCCGTGACCGAGTTCACTGTTCTTGCAGATCATCAGACGGACGCATCTCTTTTTGCAAAACAACCAACTAAGTTCTAAAATAATACACAAATTAAAGTGTATTTATAGTGCAAATGTTTTTCATGCGCCCTCAATATTCGAAAATAAGCAACTAACTATTGTTACGAGTTACTATTAGGCAACCCGTCATACACACAAGCGCCGTAAGCAATGTAAATACTACAGAAGCCTAGAATTTTCTAGCATATACTGGAGTATGAATCATCCTTTTAGTTCAGGGTATATATAAGACCGCTGATAAATGTAAGAGTTAGTCTATACCAGAATGTCAAATATAAATTATATCATGTAAAGTTTAATAGTTAAGCTTTTGGAAGTCCAAAAGTAAATATAAATTTGTATTATGTGAAGGTATATTACCGACAGCTTGTAGAATACATAAATAGACAAAAGTGTAATAAATAAATAGTAGTGCTAGTGTTGTTAATAGACCTATGGTTAAGAATTTAGTTTAAGAAGATATTAGTGCTTGTAAATAGCGTTAGTGTGATAGTACTTCATTGTTAATTGGACTGAAAACTTCTATAAATAAGGCATATACTGTTAATTAGGCTTGTGAATCGTGAGTAATAAAGGTTTTTAAATTAGTGAAACGCGTTAGTAGTAGCCCGCTACACTGGTGTCAGACTGTGTGAGGTATATAGTAATTAATTTAAAAGAAAAAACACACAAGTCTAAAAACATTTAAGTAGTTTGTATATGCCTGTTACAAGAAGCTAAAGTAAAATGGACGCAGAAACTTTAATGACTTTTCTTAAGGATTTTAAATCCGGTATGGAAGGTCTGCTAAACTAAAAGTGACACTTAGTGAAAACGTAGTGAGGTCAGTTGAACTGGAATCAAACATTACCGAAAGGTTAAGTGAAAATGCTAAGGAAATAAAAGAAAAATTAAGTGAAAATACTGCAAAAATGGAAGAGTTGAATAAAAAGACAACCACGTTAGAACAAAGATTAATGGAAAGCTCCATTGCATTTTAAGGAGATGTTACTGAACAGGTAAAAACAGTTGAGCAAAAGTTGGACAGTAAATGGGTAAAAATGGAACAAGATGTGATGAGACTGCAAGAACAAATGATTTCACTAATAACGCGGCCACTTGAATTAGCAAACCAAGTTGTAAATCAGAACATTTCAGAAATAAGAAGCATGGAAGGAAGCGAGTCATTACCGTTAAAATTTAAAGTGAAACCACCCATACTCGATGGTAAAACACCTTAACCCACATATTTGAAACAATTTGAAGTTGCTGCAATAGCCAACGGTTAGTGCAACAAAGAGAAGGCCATCTCTCTAATAGTAGCCCTACGGGGGGAAGCTCTTAACATCTTGCAAACGATTCCCGATCACCAGCAGAATGATTACGGCCTCTTAACATCGAAGCTTGAGATATAGAGACTCTCACCTTCAACAGGTTTACCATGCACAAGTTAAGAACCGCTCGCAAAAGACAAATGAAAGCCAGCAAGAATTCGAAACTGACATTGCCAGATTAGTTAGTTTGGCATACCCAACGGCACCAGATAGCTCCCTCGAACAACTGGCTGTACAAACATTTGTAGATGGCGTTTGAGACTGCGAAATACAGCAAGCGCTAAGATTAGCACGGCCAAAAATGTTAGATGACGCACTGGTTCATGTGCTTGCATTTGAAGCTGCTAAGCAGACATGACACAGGGTGAGTAACAAAGTTCGGTCTGCTTTAGAAGAACCTGGTCAATCACAGAACAGCATAGAAGAAATAATCAATCCTGTGTTTGAAAAGCAAAAGGCGGAAAGGCTAGAAAAACAAAGACCGCGGAGATGGGGTCTGCGATGCTGGAGCTGCGGAAAAGTTGGCCATATAGAGAGCCGCTGTACTCAATCAAAAAAACAACCGGTTGAGTAGCAAGAATATGATTTTGACACAGAACATCGTGTAGCAACTAGTCATCGGAATGCAGACGCTCTGTCAAGGAAACCTTGTCCGGTAGACTGCAATCATTGCTCCAAAATGGAAGAGAAAATAAATGTCATTCATAGAATGACAGTAACCGATGATACTTGGCAACCCGAAAGAATACGAGAAGACCAGGAGAGTGTTGCAGCACTTGCACGATGGTACCTTCGGAGGGCACTTTGGCGTGAAAAGAACTCTCGAAAGCGTGAAAGAAAGATTCTATTGGGTTAACTCTAAAGAAGATGTGAAGCAGTGGTGTCGGAAATGTAAGTTATGTGCCTCTGGAAATGGCCCAGTTACAAAACGGAAAGCCCCAATAAGACAGTATAACGTGGGGAATCTTTTTGAGAGGGTGACCATTGATATAGCTGGTCCGTTTCCTGAATCAGAGAAAAGAAATAAATACATCTTGGTTGCATAAATAGACAAAAGTGTAATAAATAAATAGTAGTGTTAGTGTTGTTAATAGACCTATGGTTAAGAACTTAGTTTAAGAAGATCTTAGTGCTTGTAAATAGCATTAGTGTGATAGTGCTTCATTGTTAATTGGACTGAAAACATCTATAAATAAGGCATATACTGTTAATTAGGCTTGTCGATCGTGAGTAGTAAAGACTTTTGTTACTACTCGTTTAAAATTAGTGAAACGCGTTAGTAGTAGCCCGCTACACTATCGAAGACTCGTTCCAGTCTCCGACGTGATAGTGCAGATGGCATTGCCAGACAAAATTTAAATAGCTAGTCAAAGGACAAGATGAAAATTAAATAAACAAATGACCTGTTTCATCTTGCTTTTTGACTAGCTATTTAAATTTTGTCTGGCAATGCCATCTACACTATCATGTCGGAGACTGGAAACAGTTTTCGATAGTTAGTTGCTTATTCTCGAGTATAGAGGGTACATGAGAAACATTTGCACTATAAATACACTTTAATTTGTGTATTATTTTAGAACTTAGTTGGTTGTTTTGCAAAAAAAGCTGCGTCCGTCTGATGATCTGGAAGAACAGTGAAACCGGTCACGGGATTTTCTTTTTGCAAAATAACCAACAATTTATATATTGATTTTGTTCCCTATGCTCGAATTACTTTCTCCATGCCAGGCAAAATTATTCATTAATATTTAATTGGAAACCGATTGGTTTCCGTTGACCAATTTCCTCGTTTGACACTAGGTGCAGTATCTTCTTAGAATGTCCGCCAGTGCTAGGTAGGTAACAGGTCATTTGTTTATTTAATTTTGATTGTTTATTGATTCAAAAATATTTTCTTAATTTGAATGTAACTAACAACAATAAATGTTTTTTCTTCAAGAACAAGTTTATCTGCAACGAATTTTGAAACACCCACAATAATGCTTTGCTGTCCCTCTCACATATAAGGTCTCTTCTTTAATTTCACTTACTACTTTGAAATAGATCAGTTTGGCAATATTGGTTTGGCTTTGTAATGTATGTTTTGTCCATACTGAAAGATCCAAAACAAGAAGGCATGAGTGTGTGCTATTATGGTGAGGGCATGCATATCTGTTATTACCGAATACCGAACATAGTAATTTAATTTTTAACAATAGCACATTAGAAGTATCAGTTGCTTTTATAATTTGGTTTTCTTTGTAGGTCAGGATCGAAAACTATAGACATAAGTATAAAAGTGAATCTTATTATAAATCATAGACTAAAGGATCGATTTTTATAAAACAATCGATCTTTTAGTCTCCACCTTACAATCTGACTTAACCCCATTTTCAATACTTAGGTATACAATAACTTACAACTGGTAAATAAACCGGAACCGGCCACATTTGGACATAATTGACTATCATGCTGTTTATTCATACAAAAACTTAATCTTATAACAAAAGTATAATAAACAAATACAAAAAATTTCGAGGTTAAAAAACTGTATGTTGTAATATAATTCCTAGTATGTGCTATAAATAGCCCTCTATGCGGGTTTAAAAACTATAACATCTTACATCTAAGGTTTCGATTTGAACTATACATATCACGCAGTTCAATCAAGCAGTTGTCACGTTTTTACCTCAAACTTTAACGTGTTTCATTTTCATTATCCTTGACCCTCCAATAAAATGAAATTAAGACGTGCGTGAAGTTAGCCGCAACATTTTTGAATTTTTTAAAAATACTTCTGTCATAGGCGCCAATTAGGCGCTATTTTGCGCCGCTAAAACTAAATTTTGCGCCGTCTTGGCAAACAAGTTATTGATAAAATAAGATTTTTCCGGCCAAGTTCACGAAGCCGCACTTTTTCAATTTCCAGAAAATCTTTATTTCATAATTTAGCGCCATTAGCGTTATTTTGTTAAAACGAAATTTTGCGCACTTCTGTGTAACAAGTTATTCAAAAACCATTGCTCCAAACTAGTCAAAATCGTGAAGTTGGCGACTTTTTGAATTTTGAAAAAATTTGTACCACAATTAAGCGAATTATGCGCCATTTTGCGCCGTTGAAACGAAATTTTGCGCCCTCCTGTGTAACAAGTTATTTGAAAAACTATTTCTCTATACTACCCAAAATCGTGAAGTTGGCCGCGACTTTTCGAATTTCGAAAAAATTTTGTACCAAATTTAAGCGGTAATTAGGCGTATTGTGCGCCGTTGAAACGAATTTTGCGCCCTCAGTGTAACAGTTATTTGAAAAATATATTTATCCAAACTGCCTAAAAGCATGAAGTTTTTTGAAAAACGGCGCAAAATGGCGCCTAATTACCGCTTAAATTTGGTACAAAAATTTTTTCAAAATTCGAAAAAGTCGCGGCCAACTTCACGATTTTGGGTAGTATGGAGAAATAGTTTTTTTCAAATAACTTGTTACACAGGAGAGCGCAAAATTTCGTTTCAACGGCGCAAAATGGCGCATAATTACCGCTTAATTGTAGTACAAAAATTTTTTCAAAATTCAAAAAAGTCGCGGCCAACTTCACGATTTTGGGCTAGTTTGGAGAAATGGTTTTTTTCGAATAACTTGTTACACAGAAGTGCGCAAAATTTTGTTTTAACGGCGCAAAATGGCGCCTAATCGTTTAAATTTGGTACAAAATTTTTTTCAAAATTCGAAAAAGTCGCGGCCAACTTCACGATTTTGGGTAGTATGGAGAAATAGTTTTTTTCAAATAACTTGTTACACAGGAGGGCGCAAAATTTCGTTTCAACGGCGCAAAATGGCGCATATTTACCGCTTAAATTTGGTACAAAATTTTTTTCAAAATTCAAAAAAGTCGCGGCCAACTTCACGAATTTGGGCTAGTTTGGAGAAATGGTTTTTTTCGAATAACTTGTTACACAGAAGGGCGCAAAATTTTGTTTTAACGGCGCAAAATGGCGCCTAATTACCGCTTAAATTTGGTACAAAAATTTTTTCAAAATTCGAAAAAGTCGCGGCCAACTTCACGATTTAGGGTAGTATAGAGAAATAGTTTTTTTCAAATAACTTGTTACACAGGAGGGCGCAAAATTTCGTTTCAACGGCGCAAAATGGCGCATAATTACTGCTTAATTGTGGTACAAAAATTTTTTTTAAATTCAAAAATGTCGCGGCCAACTTCACGATTTTTTGCTAGTTTGGAGAAATGGTTTTTTTCGAATAACTTGTAACACAGAAGGGCGCAAAATTTTGTTGTAACGGCGCAAAATAGCGCTTAATTACCGCTTAAATTTGGTACAAAAATTTTTTCAAAATTCGAAAAAGTCGCAGCCAACTTCACGATTTTGGGTAGTATGGAGAAATAGTTTTTTTCAAATAACTTGTTACACAGGAGGGCGCAAAATTTCGTTTCAACGGCGCAAAATGGCGCATAATTACCGCTTAATTGTGGTACAAAATTTTTTTTAAAATTCAAAAAAGTCGCGGCTAACTTCACGATTATTGGCTAGTTTGGAGAAATGGTTTTTTTCGAATAACTTGTTACACAGAAGGGCGCAAAATTTTGTTTTAGCGGCGCAAAATGGCGCCTAATTACCGCTTAAATTTGGTACAAAATTTTTTTCAAAATTCGAAAAAGTTGCGGCCAACTTCACAAGGCGTCGCCGTGGATCAATGTAGTAAGCGTAAGGCTACGGATTCCAAGGTCCCGGGTTCAAATCCCGACACGGCCGACTGCTTGAAAAATGACAGGTGAGCATTTTTCACAAAAAATACGCCCTCGTTCGGATGAGAGGTTAAATGGAGGTCCCGTGTGTGAGTGTTGTCACGCACGTTAAAGATCCCTACCTTGCCTAGAACAGCAAGGGTTCGGCAAAATTCTAAATTTCCAGGCAACAAAAAACTCGCCTCCTGGCCAATGTAGTACCTACAGGTGGAACATTGGAAATGTAAATGAACGGCCAACTTCACAATTTTGAGTAGTATGGAGAAATAGTTTTTTTCAAATAACTTGTTACACAGGAGGGCGCAAAATTTCGTTTCAACAGCGCAAAATGGCGCATAATCACCGCTTAATTGTGGTACAAAATTTTTTCAAAATTCAAAAAAGTCGCGGCTAACTTCACGATTATGGGCTAGTTTGGAGAAATGGTTTTTTTCGAATAACTTGTTACACAGAAGGGCGCAAAATTTCGTTTTAACGGCGCAAAATGGCGCCTAATTACCGCTTAAATTTGGTACAAAATTTTTTTCAAAATTCGAAAAAGTCGCGGCCAACTTCACGATTTTAGGTCGCTTAGAAAAATAGTTTATTTCGAATAACTTGTTACACAGGAAGGCGCAAAAGTTTGTTTCAACGGCGCAAAATGGCGCCTAATTACTGCTTAAATTTGGTACAAATTTTTTTTCAAAATTCGAAAAAGTCGCGGCCAACTTCACGATTTTACGTCGCTTAGAAAAATAGTTTATTTCGAATAACTTGTTACACAGGAAGGCGCAAAATTTTGTTTTAACGGCGCAAAATGTGCCTAATTACCGCTTAAATTTGGTACAAAACTTTTTTCAAAATTCGAAAAAGTCGCGGCCAACTTCACGAGGCGGCTCCGTGGCGTAGTGGTATGTGTGTGACTACCGCGCCCAAGGTCCCGGGTTCAAATCCCGACACGGTCCGCTTGAAAAATGTTAAGCGAGCATTTTTCACCAAAATACACCCTCGTTCGGATGAGAGGTAAAATGGAGGTCCCGTGTGTGAGTGTTTTCATGCACGTTAAAGATCCCTACCTTGCTTGGAACAGCAAGGGTTCGGCAAAATTCAAAATTTTTCAGGTAAAAAAAAACTCGTTTCCTGGCCAATGTAGTACCTTCGGGTGGAGCATTGGAAAATCACATGGAAGGCCAACTTCACGATTTTAGGTCGCTTAGAAAAATAGTTTATTTTGAATAACTTGTTACACAGGAAGGCGCAAAATTTTGTTTCAACGGCGCAAAAAGGTGCCTAATTACCGCTTAAATTTGGTACAAAATTTTTTTCAAAATTCGAAAAAGTCGCGGCCAACTTCACGATTTTGGGTAGTATGGAGAAATAGTTTTTTTCAAATAACTTGTTACACAGGAGGGCGCAAAATTTCGTTTCAACGGCGCAAAATGGCGCATAATTACCGCTTAATTGTGGTACAAAAATTTTTTCTAAATTCAAAAAAGTCGCGGCCAACTTCACGATTTTGGGCTAGATTGGAGAAATGGTTTTTTTCGAATAACTTGTTACACAGAAGGGCGCAAAATTTCGTTTTAACGGCGCAAAATGGCGCATAATTACCGCTTAAATTTGGTACAAATTTTTTTCAAAATTCGAAAAAGTCGCGGCCAATTTCACGATTTTAGGTCGCTTAGAAAAATAGTTTATTTCGAATAACTTGTTAAACAGGAAGGCGCAAAATTTCGTTTCAACGGCGCAAAATGGCGCATAATTACCGCTTAATTGTGGTACAAAATTTTTTTCAAAATTTAAAAAAGTCGCGGCCAACTTCACAATTTTGGGCTAGTTTGGGGAAATGGTTTTTTTCGAATAACTTGTTACACAGTAGGGCGCAAAATTTCGCTTTAACGGCGCAAAATGGCGCCTAATTACCGCTTAATTGTGGTGCAAAATTTTTTTCAAAATTCGAAAAAGTCGCGGCCAACTTCACGTTTTTGGAGTTCAGAAAAATAGTTTATTGCGAATAACTTGATACACAGAAGGGCGCAAAATTTCGTTTTAACGGCGCAAAATGGCGCCTAATTGGCGCTAAATTATGGAATAAAGATTTTATGAAAAATTGAAAAAAAGTGCGGCTTCGTGAACTTGGCCGGAAAAATCTTATTTTATCAATAACTCGTTTGACAAGACGGCGCAAAATTTAGTTTTAGCGGCGCAAAATGGCGCCTAATTGGCGCCTAATTATGACATAAATATTTTTAAAAAATTCAAAAATGTTGCGACTAACTTCACGCACCTGAAATTATGATGCAATGATGTGAAATCATGAAATGAGACGAGCGACTGCAGTTTGCACCACATTCTAACAAATTAAAGTTTGTACTCACCTCCCTTAGAAAAAGCAAAGAAATGTGTTAGGGTATACAATTAAACTGCTAAAAAAGAAATACGTAATAATAAACATTTATAACCTCGATCATAAACCAAAGGCGCCAGCCCAACTTGGTCTATCGAGTATAATCTTATACAAAGCAAAGCAACGTAACCATATTTACATATTTATTAATAATTCAGTGTGAGGATAAAATATGCACGGTAACACAATTACTGTATCTGTAAACACTGCATATGTAGTTTTATTTGATATATCGTTATCAAGATTCTAGAAGTTTAGTCTACATCGATGTCGCCTTCATGAATTTAATTCAATGGCTTGTGCAGTTGAGAATAGACCGAGTCTGTAAAGTACAGATATCGCATTAAATTTATGATTTATGTCACTGACACAAGCAATAATAAAATATAATTTCCACGATTTATGAAAATGGGATTTGGCCGTTTAGAGATTTGACCGTCTGCATGTTTAACCTGCATTCACCCTTTGATAAGACGCGTCCTGCTCCTGGACCTACTGCGCTCTGGGCGGTAACTTGACATTAATACAATTTTTTTTTATACGCAAGATTCTTTACACCTAAATCTCTGGATATTTGCATTTCGTATGCCTCATTCCCTGATTGCTCTAAATTCCATATCTGAGTTACTGCAAGATGTATACGCAACGTAATAATTTCTCTAATATTAATAATTATAAAACTGTTACAAATATTCTATGTTCGGTTGATGGGAGGTAAATAACCTTCTTTTGACTTTATTGATGAATTCCAACAGACTTTCGTAGTAGGAAAAGCTTCCTAGCACTGGTGGTGCAATCTAGATAGCAATTGCAATAATTACATAAAATTAATTTTGCACAGGATTACTATTCGATGTGACAATGCGTATGAGAAACGTCAAATCAGTGTTTTGCTTTAAGGATATATCTAGTTTCCTTATTTATCCACTCAGAAAACAGGAAACGATATGCATTCAACTTTTCTGTATGTAAAGACGGATAAACTGTAATGTCGATTTACAGTATTCATTGGGAGGATAAGATTCTACAATATTTGAAAGATGGCGCCACATAATTTGGGATTGATTTTAATCTTGGATAAATACTGCTTGTGAAATTATGTGCTTTTTTATTACAGATATACGACATTGGAACTATTTTATTTTGCAATTTTGTAGTTATGGGTTTTCTCTTATTTTACATTATATACATATACGTATATAATAAAATGCTCTATTAATATTTTGATGATTTGTCAATACACATTTAAATTTAATTTTTTAAGACGGAGAACGATAACCCTAAAAATAAGCGATGTAAAAAGGATGGGTGAAACGCAATATACAGAACACCTGTTGATACTGAAAAGCTCTTGCGATTACATTTGGATTATATTTGCATCGCTTGGAGTGAAGAGTACTTGTATTATTGTTTTTATTAAAACGCGCTATATATACGTCGCTTTAGAGACTTCTCATATTCGAGGTATGTAAAATAATAAACCACGAACATATAACCCAATTATTTAGGTTCGCTTCAAATGATGTTTGGTTTTGACATATTGGATACTTCATAATAGTTTGCTTGACATATATAGAAATTTCGCGTATGAATGAGAAGCCCCGTGATTAATATCCTTGAACTCTTGTTCTGTTTAGCATCCTTAGGAAGACAAACGATTTCTGATGGTATAGGTATTTTGAAATCTTTAAAAGGCATAACTACCATTGTAAACAGAGACGTCTCGGCGATATCGGGCGTCCTGGTGGAAAACTTTTTAAGACATTCTTTGGCCGTAACTTTTGCAAATAGGTATATCATTTGGTAACGCTTTCGCGTTACTTTAGATATAAACTGGATAGAAAATAATTAAAAATTATTTTAAACGGGCCGAATAAATGCAGATTTATCTTGCATATTTAGATTTTGCAAATAGCCAACGTTAATTAAGTTTGACAGCTCAATCTTTTTAGTTTCTATAAAGACAATTTAGGCAATTAACTTACACCACAAAACCATAGTCATTTCTTTCACAACACATTGTTGAACGTAATCAAGGACAATGGCTAATTCGTAAGTCGAAAAAGAAAAACCGATTTCAATGTTACACAAAATAGATTGTGAGTCCTTGGGAGCTTCTATTTAAAAAGTTTATTTCCAGAAACACAATGATTAAATTAATTTTATTTCATTAATTACGAAAATGAGTTTGTTTCATTTACAATGGACATGAACGCTTATATTCTTTAAACGCAAGGTGAATGCAATTGAAAAATAGTACAAGTTAATATTTAAATTAATCAATAATTAATAATTAAGAATGAGGAGCTTGAACACCTAACAATGTTAAAGTTATGAAGTTCGAAGACTGACTAACTGGGTGAGATTCTTACATTTAACATAAAGATCTTTTTTTAAGAAACTGCATTATTGCCTTTCTGTTTCTTGTTAATCATACAATGTCTTTATTTCTAAGTAATTATAAATAAGTCTGCTGGGTAGCAATTCGTTGTTCCTTATCTATTTTAGTTTGTGTTGTAAAGTAATCGTTTCTTATTCTATGCCTAGTAGGAACTCGGTTGACATTTATTATATTACATTCAATTTGAAATACATAATAATATGGGTGATATGTAACTTACACTACGAACCAAATTACAAAATTGACAGTATGCGTAATTACAATATAGACAGTTTTAGCTAAATAGACCAATCGCAACGTAAAATTTTTGTAACAAAGCGTACTTCATTGATAAAAGATTTAGGAATAAGTAACAGTTAAATAACAGTGGGATTGCCAATATTCAAATTTTCATATAATTACAACGTATTAATGAAAGCGTTTTTATACCTTATATTAGAAATGAGTAAATTTTAAATTACAGTGAAACAAATAAAGCTAAAGTTTAAATTGTAACAAGACAAGATAAAAGTAATTTTGTTACAATGTATTTAAATCACCTAGACACATTCAATGATTTAAGTGGAATTCATAAAAATAGTGTTCCAGGCGGCGTAACCAAATATAATAAAATACAATACAATGTTAAATGTTTTCAATGCAATAACTTACAGATTACTGAAAACATGGGATAATAAAATAAACACACGTTTATCACGTAATCCAGTGTAAGTTCTATATGAATAACCATGAAAACAATGACAAACCTATTACAGGCAAAGCAACTGGAGATTAGGATGAGAGCTAGGCAGTTAAGAGAAGAAAAAATTAATTAATTGTGAATAGATAACAAGAGCACCTGTGAGGGTGATTGTTGATAAGAAAAGGTCAAAGAAGACTCATTGGGCTATGAAACTAGCCATGAGCGTTACGCGTAGTGATATCCGCTGACCTAAATCGACAACGCCTCGGCAACCAAAAAAAGATATTTGGACAGACTGGTCCCAAAGACAACGTAGTTGAGAATTAATTACCAATAGCAGCGTGAACTCGAGCATACAACGCATGCAATGCCGTAAGAGACATTTAATTTAGCGAGTTAGTATTCTTTAGTAGGGGTCATACTATTGGCAATAGTAGGGTGTCTAATTCTTCCTCGGAATCAGAAAAAAGATAAGGAGCTTTTTCGGTAACGGCGGTGGCTACGTTAAGGGTTTGAGGACTGTAAGAAGGCTGGTGACTAAAATCAGCAAAAGTAACACGTTTGAATTTTCTGACAGTCGCCTCAACATCCGAACGAATGATCTGTAAAGCGAATAATAATTTATTTTTCATAAGGGCTTCCTCCTCAGAGCTAGTCACCATCAACTCACAACGTCGCCGAATGTGTAACCAATAGGAACGTAAACGAGCAAACTTACTGTCAGTAACATCCTCAGTAAAATCGTCAGAAGACGGTCCAAGTTCAGTAAGCGCGCGTTTAATCACCTCATGATCCTCTGTATACGTAATTGTATAAGGGCTAGAAGTAAAAGACTGATTCATTTCCACTTGAATCGCGTTGCGGACGGCTTTACGCAACCCCTCGACTTTAATGTCAGAGTCAAATCCTCGAGAAGATAACTCATATTGGAGTTCGGGTTTTAACAGTCTATTTACAGCCAACCCCCACGTAACCATTGTGACAAAAGAAATACACACTGTATATCAGAATAATGCGAAATCCAACCTCGACCGAATAAACTATAAAATATCACAAGTAAATTGTAACAAAACGGTTTTATTCAATACGGAAATAACAAACGTATTAAATAAAAAAAAGTACAAAACGTAAAAAAATAAAGTCACTACAATCAGAAATTGAGCGCCAGACCTTTCAAAGGGTCTACAATTATTGACGAAAACACAAGTCCAATAATCTGTAATTAACCAACCGATAATATTGAGCGATTAGAAAAGAAAACAAAACTAAAATTTAAGAAGATCGTACCCACACAAGAAATAACGGAAAGAAATAAATACAAGTTAAAACGTACTAGAAGAAAACATAAGTAGTATCAGATCGCTAAATGCAGGTAATGTCGGAAATCAGGCAGTACAAAAAGTTAGGCCAGAAGCAAAACAAACTCGGAGCAAAAGCTAATAAAAAAAATCGGAGCCAAAGTTACACGAAACAAAATCGGAGCACAAATAAATTAATTAAAACAAACTCGCAGCCCCACGCCAGGGCGTCCGAATATATGCTACAAACCTATACGTAGCCGGAAGAAAAGTAAATACCAGCCTAACTATCAAACGCGGAAAGTGGGTGAATTCGCCTACATACCAAGAAATAAAAAAAAAGCCTGTCGGACACGATTATCTATTAACAAATAAAAATAAATAAAAGGTTCTGTACAAACAAGCAAAAGCAATAAATTAAGTGATACTATTTCAAAGCAAACAATTATGTGATATAAACAATTTAGTACTTTAGATCCGAAGTGCGCATCTCGTATTTTACACAAAATAAAATTAATCATTAGCAAATAAAAATGTGAGAGCTTTTGTCAAGCGCTTCCTTTTTTTAAAATTGCACCTAATACTTTTTGTAAAATAAACTAATCATTAGGATAGAATTAACGTGTGGGAGTTTTTGTCGACCATTCTTAACAATAGTACATCATACCTGTAGTGCGATAAAATCGATTCGCAGCAACAAACAATAGTCCTATAGTTTCACGTTTCTTATCACGTAACTACACCAAACGCTGATACGAAATATGCCATTGATATACAAAAAAGAAAACAAGTTGTATACCTGCATGTGTCTGGATACTTAGTTCGCACGCCGTCGGGGGTGAGTCAGCACAGCAACGCCACGGTCGTCGGAATCTATTTACCCTGCTACCATAACTGCAGCAGCGGTCTACGGACAAAATCAGTTGGTCTACATAAAGAAAGAACCCATTTGGCCTCCAGCTAAAAGCTAAAAAGAGAATTGGATTAGAATGGGTAAACGCGGGAAAACTCACAAAATACACGCAAAATACCTCTTACTTGTCGAACAACAAAACGTGCATCGCTGTAGAAAATATTTCAACGCACAAACTGCAGAATCAAATAAAAACACGGTTTTATCGGATAGTTTATTTAGACGAAGGTTTAGATAAAAAACACATAAGAAGTAATTATAAGTTATCGGAATGTTTAACACACTAACGGATACCTAAAACAGGATATAAACTATTTAATTATAGCATAAACTTGTCGTTTCCAAGATTTGAGTTAAAATTATGTTAAGCGGGCTTATACTGAACAGGTACACTATATGGGGTGTTGTTGAAGAATTTAAGAATTGTAATGGAGTTTATTCGAACGAGTAATGAATTAACAAGGGAGAAAAATAGGGTAATTAATTTATGCTGAAAATAAACGTAACAAAGTATAAAACTTTGGTTTTTTGTTAGTTAATTATAAAAATAATTGAATATTTTGTAATTTAAATTAAGAATAAGTTTGCATTTTATTATTTGTAAAGGGTTAATTTGAATCAAATTTTGAGTGAGAGTTCACAGCATCTTGACCTTTGATAAATTTTTCATGACCTTTATTGGTCAATCACATACACGAACGTGGTACTAAAAGACCAGAAAATTACCCAACTACTAATTAAAAAGGATTATGTACTAGTTAACAACGATTAGGAGAGAATTCTAATTATATTCTGTATGAACTGGAATTAAGAATTGTTTTATAAACTGTTTCGTATGAAAGAAGATGTTTTTGAATGTATATATGTTTTCTTGAGATTGCTATGTTTTATTTCATTTGGTTACTTCCACAGTAAAAATTTCCGTTGAGCTAGCTAGGCAAAGAAGAAAAAAGGAAGGTAAGAGAATAATTTTAAATTACTTAACGCTGTACAGAAGTGTCACAGAAAACTGTAATCTTTTTGCCATGAAGGTCTGGCTGAAACGGTTTTAAGTAGATTTTTTATTGACCATATCCGACAATTTTGAGTATTAACTCACATTTAAGATAAAAATGGACATCATTTGACCATAAAATACAAAATAACCATCCGGGTTCAATTTCCATCTATGTAAATATTTGTAAAGAAAATTCGTAACTCAGAGCAAAATCTGCATTTTTTAATTCAAACAGCAGTTGCAGTTTATAAGGATATATTTTTAGGATTTTTAGTAAAATTTTCCAAACCGTCGAGTATGGCATTTGTAATTGTTTTAATATCGTATTTACACTACTGATTGCTAGCGCATGAGTATTGGCTACGTTTTGAATTTCCTGAAGAACTTCTGCAACTTGGACATCGCGAATCCTTGGTCTTCCTGATCTCTGAAGATTAGTTTTGCTAATCAAATACAGTACGCCTTTATGAGGCACGACACAACTCTCAAACCCATTTCCATTTTCGTACGAAATCTTCGTAATCCAGCAGTGCAATTTTTACCACATTTATAATAACATTGAGCTATATACCAATCCTTGTTTGCAGATCCATGCACAAATTGTTACAATTTACGTTAATGCGAGTTTTACTTTCAGAACAATTCTCTACGTTACTATACTTTCGTTTGACACTTGTATCAATAGTTGTCACGACATTTCTTTTGTTTTTCATAGATGTACTAAAATCTAGATCCCATTTACTTTTGTTATTAATTTGAGTAGAAATGCGCGCATTAGGCGGTTTGTATAAGACTCACGACTCAAAAAAGACATTCGGGCCCGCTCTAAACGATCTACGATTTCACAACAACCTAGATAAACCCAACAAACTTTGTTTAAAAACATGCAAGATTATCTACGTTAAACTTGACATTCGTGAAGCGCATTCTATTTATAAGTACAAGGACGTAAATTCTAAAACTTTTGATGTTAAAATCTGCTCGTCTAAATTAAATACAGGATGATGCTAAATAGCGAATTTTAAAATTTATTTATTGTACATGGTTTGGATAACTATGAATTTTTGTTGACAAAGAATTTGAAGATCACCTATTGGTAGTTTATGTTGTTTAGTAGATTAATTCATTCTTAACAATGGCGCGTTACATTTTTACGTAATCTCACTTATTCATTATTTTCAAGACTTCCTATTATAGGACATAGATGGTTTAGCTTAAACCGTTTATTGTAAGGCCATACGCCCAAGACACGTGCTGTGGTCTTGCGTTTTTATGAAGCTAATATATCACATCCGGATCTACTTGTGTAGTGTTGGTACGATTTATTCATCAACATAAAGTAGATGTTTCATACAAAAATTTAACGGATTTGTGAAATGAAATTTGGATTCTTGATTTCCGTTGCTGGATGGGTTGTACGTCACAAATACTGGTATATAAGCTGTCTTTTTTTGTTGTGTTTGAAAGTACATGCGGATGTTGGTAAGTGATATTTGAATTTTCTATATTATTCTTTGCGGTGTCGACATATGGCTGTCGTATTTTAGGAAAAATCCACTATATAATATTTTGAGTTGTTTATTTTGTGTTGAATTTAACAACTAGAAAAATATAAATGGTTCCAGTTATTGCTGTGGCTTTTGAGATTAAAAAATTATTAAAAACTATAATTTGCAATACAATACTAGTACATTTTAGTTTCACAATTGAAACTCAGTTTTGTTTGATATAAACATTTTTGTCTAAGTAGCTTCATGTATTAAAATATTAGAGAAATATTTTAAGCACGTTTCATGTAGCTGCTGTTTGCATTTATAAATGAAATTATGGTGATGCTTGACAATATTCTCAAAATTTATTAGTTTTAAATAGTAAATAGAATCGTTCGGACTAAAGCTTCTTTAATGTGAACTTACCATATCTGGCTTATATTGTAAATTATAGTAATCATATGTCATGTTCATGACCAATACTAGAATCATTATTTAACAATGAAAACTTTAAGTCACATATAAATATATTCAGTTGCGTTTAATGTGAATAGATTAATTCTTAATTGGAGTTGGTTTGAAATGAAAGAAATGTGTTTTGCATTCATTTAAGAAGTTTTATAAAATAGAAATCTTCGATTTTTCATATGATAAGTTTATAAGAAACCGTTTATTTACCATAATGTTATCAGAGGTTGTTAAGATATTAATTATTGATTTACAAATACAAGTCTAAACTGCAAGGAATGATCACGGACGGCAACCCGGACATAAACAACGCACAAGACATAGACACCTTAGTAAAAAACCTAACGAGCATAATAAAACAAGCCTTACAATACAGCAAAAAAACAATCACCCTTAAAAGCACACGACCGAACTTAACATAATACATTAAACAAGCCATCAAAGACAAAGAAACTCTAGTACGACGATGGCACAACACACGTGACCCACACATAGAACGCATCCTAAACACTAAACAACAAGCAATCAAAATTATGTTGAAAAAACACTATAATGAATCATGGACCAAACACATACACGACACACTAGAAACCGACGGTAATCTGTGCAGACTAAATCGGAAACCACTTTCAAAAAAGAACCCCAAACCCATTCCGCTACAAGGACAACGCGGTATGCTATACACAGCCGAGGACAGAACGACACAATTTGCAAACGTACTAAAATAAGTTCACTCTGTTAACCCCACTAAAGACAAAAACTTCTCCAACTTCGTGAACACGGCACTAAACCACTTACTACAATTACCAACAGACAATGGCATACAGCACGTCACACCACAAGATATAAGACAAACTATCAACAAACAGAGTAACACAAAGGCACTTGGAAAGGACGAGATACCGAACATCGCATGGAAACACATCACAAAAAAGACGCTCGCACTAATAACAAAAATCTTCAACAGCATAATCAACTATACACACTTTCTACAGACCCAAAATCTACAATGGTAGTGATGATATCGAAACCGAACAAAAACACAAGAGACGCTAACAACTACAGACCCATATCACTACTAAACTTTGTTTCAAAAATTTTCGAAAGACTCCCACTGACGAGACTTAATCCACTACTACAAGAAAGACACGAACAATACGGATTCAAAGAACAACACTCCACTACACTACAAACAATCCGAGTGAACAACCACATTGCCACAAAATAGAACAAAGGACTGACCACTGTAGCAGTTGCACTACACATAAAAAACCCTTTCGATAAGGTATGGACCAATGGACTACTTTTCAAACTCGCCACCATACACAGGATACCAACATCATACATACAACTGCTACACAGCTACCTAACGAACAGGACCATTCAGGTCAAAGTTGAAGACACACTTTCACCACCGACAAACATCAACGCAGGTGTCCCACAAGGAGGCTGCCTCTCCCTGACACTATTTAACGCCTACATACACGATATACCGAACCAACCCGAATCCTTCTACGCAATCTACGCCGACGATACACTAATCGTAACAAAAGGACGCAACACCCAAGACGCCACGAACAAAATACAAAAACAGCTCGACGCACTACTAAGCTGGTTTGATCAACGGAGGATCAAACTAAACGTACAAAAAACAGATGCAATTAACTTCTCCAAACGAAGGACAACTACACTGAACCCACCACAACTTGAAGGACAACAACTGACTTGGAACTCCACGATAAAATACTTAGATATACATATTGACAGACAACTCACATTCAACAATCACGTAACCGAAACGCTAAACAAAACGAAACGCGCAAAAGACTACCTTCACGGCATACTTACCCACAAAAACGGACTACCACTAGACATAAGACTAAAGACATACAAAACGTATTTGAGATCAATACTTAGCTACGCGACTGAGACCTGGTACACATACACTAACCAAAATAACAAGCGTAAACTAGAAGCACTACAAAACGAGACTATGAGAACCATCACAGGAGCACCCTAGTATGTACGCAACGAGACACTAAGACACGACCTACAACTACCAACATTAGAAACCTACTTTACACAATTAGCAACAAACACTTACAACACCATAGACACCACAGATTTAGCACACCTACGCAACATCGCAACCCTATATCTATATAACACAAACAAACCGATCCCCGACACATACTAGATGTTGGATAGCAAATTAAAAAAAAGGCACAGGCACAGTTCTACATCCAAATAACATGCAATCATCAACCAGTCATCAAAAAGCAGCCACCTCCAACCACCTCTATCAACATTCGAGCAACCGCCAACAGCCATCCATCAGTCAATTAGTCATCGACGGGCAAATAACGTCCTAAGAAAAAAGAAAAGACAGGATAGCTACAAGGCAGCCAAAATTTTTAAAATTAATGCTGCATCAGGAAGATGGGCAAAATAAGTCCAGGATCGTCAAGCTGGCTGATCAGTGAAATGGTATCTTTTGCTCTATTTAATTGCATACAAATCTAACATAGACGTTCATAAGAGAATCAAAAGTGAACATTGGAAAATAAGATTTTGAACCGCACTAGAAAATTTCTCTAATTTAACCCACGCTGTATCTTTTACAGTTTCGAATATCCCAATGGTGTCCACGGTACGAGTGGCCATCCTGTATAACTATTTACACGTATCTATGTATATATCATAAAATTAGTGCCGAAATCGTTTTAAAATGATTAATGTATAGATTTTTCTTTCCTATATTTGAATTAAAAAAAAAAGTTTAATATTCATGTTGATATAATTTTAAAACATTTATTCGAATATTAGTGATGGTTATTTATGTTCGTTTTTATAAATTCCTGTAATTGTAATATAGATACCAGTACATTAAAAAAGGAATTATATGTTTTATAATATATGGCGTTTTAAAAATTAAAAACCTATTATTTAAATAATTAAGTGAGAAATGGGCGACATGTATAAGTTAATCACGCAGGCGGCTGATCAGCTAAGTTGAGCCTTTCACTAACATTTTCCCTGCAAATATGAAAATAGCTACTGACATGTTTGCATTCCACTTTCAAACACATTACACAAATCTGAAATCGAAATTTGAACACAGCAAAATTAACAAACCTTTCGAATCTTGCAGTAAATGAAGTTTGTTTAACCTAAGTTTCATCCGATTATTAGCCGAGCGCTATTTTCGTATAAAATAAGTGTCATTAGAGTGCAAACTTTAGTTCTGTTTTCGTAGCTGTAACCTGAGAAAACCAACATTTAACCGGAATCAATAATCGACGTTCGAAGGAGAGGCATTGTCATGTGTTTGCTTTGTATTAGATCGAGAAGTCAAGTATGCCCTTTAGTCTAATTTCCCACACAAAACATTTTGTCCGAAAGTTTATATTAATCAACTACATAGCCATTACTTTAAAAGAATAGGAAAAGTTTGCGATATTTATTCTTCAGCACAAAACTTGTGTGAGGGTAGTTTTCAAAATTTACTAAGCTACTACTTTTATTATCTACAACAGGATTGGTCGTATTTTCTTATGTTTCTTGCTACATCTGAATCGTAGAAAATTTCTTTTGTTTCCTTTGAACTTAGTTTTGTTTGTTAACGGCAAATGGGGTTACCTTGTATTAAATGTATGCTAATTTTTTTCTGTAATTCAGTTACGCTCATCAGAGTGTAAAATAAATTCAAAATGTCTCTGTTTGCATATTTTTCTTTTGTGACGTTCCTTTCCGTTCCGACTGGACTTGCATCTTGAAGAAGTTCTAGATCACTAGAACAGATGGAATGGCTTGTGCGCTCCAGTGATCTAAAGAGCCAAACTGCAGGTAGAATCAAAGTAGTAGGGTCTTTCCTGAGGAACCAGACTAAGACAGGTCCCCGAAAGAGGGCCGCAGCTGTTTTGGTACTTGGAGTAGCAGAGACCATAGGAGTTAGTATGGCATTCTAAACCACACTACAGCGATGTCGAAGGCAACGGAAAACCACCACATTACCTCCCAAGTACACAGCGTACTTAAATTGTTTTAAAATGATGGCATTTTCTGGGGTAAAACATTCCGAAGCTAAAATAGTCCCTCGTTCGAATTTCTGGGAGCGGACTACTTCGAAGGTTGTGATCGGAGGAAGAGGTAGAAGCGATTTACAAAGATATCGCAGCCATACTAAAATACGTAAAGGAATATGAAAGTTTAATAATTACAGGGGATTTTAATGCAGTGGTAGATGAGGGTAGGGAAGGAGCGGTAGTAGATCTATTTGGTTGAGACACAAGAAACGACAGGGGAAATAGGCTGGTAGAATTTTGCGACAAGAACAATTTAACCACCACAAACACATTATTTCAACATCATGCTAGAAGGTGATATACATGGAAGATGGCAGGAGATATAGGAAGATATCAAATAGATTACATTCTTGTTAGACAACGGTTTAGGAATCAAGTAAAAGACCTTAGAAGCTACCCAGAAGAAAATATAGACACTGACCACAACATTGAAATTATGAAGGTCGCTCTTAAATTTAAAAATTAGATAAAAAGAAAAGCAAAAAGGCATTTTGACTTTGAGAAACTAAAAGATAAAGATATCCACGAAAGATTTGAAAAAAGTCAAATGAACTGATAAAAGATATCGGGAAAATATTAGGAAGTAGAAACAGAATGGAATAACATTAAATTCAGCTTAAACATGGCGGCCAGAGATATTCTGAGGTATACACAGAAAGAAAACTAATAAGAAACCATGGATAACAAAGGATGTCCTGAATTTAGTAGAAGAAAGACAAAAATACACAAATAGATCAGACGAAACAGGAAAACCGAGATACAATGCCATAAAATGGGAAATTATTTGCAAATGTAGGAATGCTAAGGAACAATGGATTGATGAAAAGTGCAAAGAGGTACGAAATAAGATGGAAATAGGAAAAACAGACGAAGCATACAAATTAATTAGAATGAATTTTAGGGATATAAAACTGTACAGCAAAAATATAAGGGACGTGGGAGGAAACGTCATTATAGAAAATGTAGAAAAAGTGGTTGCATGGCAAAAGAGTATATCAGGAATTTATATGCAGGAGAAGAACTAACAGCATTAGAACAGGAATCAGACATTGAAAAGGATGACTTGGGATATCCTATACTTAGAGATGAGTTTGAATTAGCATTAAAGGGTTTAAAAATGGTAAGGCGCCGGGTACAGATAAGGTGCAAGCAGAAACTCTAAAAACCGCTGAACAAGCAGTAATGGAACGTCTCTTCCAACTTGTAGGTTATATGTATGAGACAAGCGAGATACCCAAAGATTTCAAACGTAACATCATAGTAGTTATATCAAAAAAGAGCATCGGATGTGAAAATTTTCGAATAATAAGTTTGACAGCACATGTGTCAAAAACATTAAGTAGAATTGTATAAAGACGAATGGGAAAACGAGTTGAAGAAATACTAGAAGAATATCAATTTAGGATCAGACGAAACAGGGGACCACAACACGCTTTTTTAGCGCCGAGGGTGATAATGGAGAAAACAATAAAAAAGGGAAAAGCGTGTATATAGAGTTTGTAGATCTGAAAAAAGCATTCAACAATGTAAAATAGAAAAGAATATTTGAAATACTCAAAAAGATTGGAATGAGTTTTATGGATATACGGATAGTACATAGCTTTTACAAATAACAAACAGCGGTAATAGAATTAGAGCAGGAAAGTATAGAAGTAAATATTAGAAAAGGGATGACATAGGGATGTGCCCTATCCTCATTAATTTTTAACTTGTACATCAAATGCAAGAAGATATTTGGAATTATTAGGCAGAAACAAAAGATTGATATGCTTAGATTTGCGGATGATATAGCGGCATCAGCATCTAACAGCGTTCTAGTAGTTCTAGAGCAGTTCTAGAGAGATACGGTATGGAAATTAACAAAAATAAAACTAAGGAACTAGTATGCAAAGGGGCGAAAAATAAATTAAAAACTAGAATACAAATAGGTAACGAGAATTTACAAGAGGTTAAAGATTTCTGCCACCTAGGAAGCCAAATAAAGAAAATTAGGAATAACGCAAAAGATATATGACAAAGATTAGCACAAGATCGTGTTACATTTAACAAGAAAAAGCAACTACTGTGTTCAAAGGCAACAAACATAGAAACAAGGCAAATATTGCTTAGAACATGTGTGGAGCACAGCACTGTACGGCTGTGAAAACTGGACAGTAGGACAAGCGGACAGAAAAAGACTGAAGTTTTTGAAATGCGGTGCAACAGACGTATGATGAAGATATCATGGACAGACAAAGTTAAGAACAAAGAGGTACTTGAAATGGTAGGGGAAGGAAGAAGTATGTGGAAAACCGTAAAAAATAAGAAAGATAGAATGATGGCCCACTTATTAAGGCATGAGGGAATTAATACTGCGGAATGTATTAGAAGCAGGGATAGGAAAAAGAGAGGTAGAGGTAGACCTAGGTTAGACTATTGCACACAGATAGTGTAGGATGTAGGTTGTGGGAATTTTAGAGAAATCTGCAGACTAGCTCAGTATAGAAATCAATGGAGGAACGTGTCAAACCAATTCCACAATAGGAAACCTAATGACGAAAAAAATAGCTGTACTTCAATCTGTTGATTATTATTAGCAATTACAGATTGGTTTTCAGTTCTCTCAACTAATGTTAATTGTGCGAAAGGATTTACTGATAAACTGTTAATTCGGCAAATGTCTAAGTGTTGGGGGATCTTTGGTAGCCACAGGCTGTTTAACCCCCTTCTCATACCGCTGAGTCTTGGTGAAATAGGGCATATAATCAGGAAACATTAGAAGGGGAACTGAGCTGTATCTAGACTGTGGGTATTTTAGGAAACGGTGTAGGCTAGCTCAGAATAGAAATAAGTGAACGTACCCGTCCATCCAGTTTCAAGACGGAAAACCTAATGACGAACAAATAATTGCACTTAAATCTGATGATTATTATAAACAACTACAGGTGTTGGTTTTGAAATATTTTTAACTAATGTTGATTGTGCGAAAAGATATATTAGAAAACTATTAATTCGGCAAATGTTCAAGTGTTGGCCGATCTAGGTAGCGGCAGGCTGCTTAACACCCTTCACATACTACTGAATATCGAAGAAATAAGGTATATATTTATAAATAAAGAAGGAGAACCGAACGGCATCTAACAAGAAAGAGCAGCGGCCATGTTCGAAGACAACAAACATAGAAACAAGGAGAAAGTTGTTGAAAGAATATGTGTGGAGCACAGCATAGTACGTCTATGAAATGGGGGCACTAGGAGAAACAGACAGATAAACGGTAGAAGTCTTTTAGAATGTTGTGCTTCAGATGTATAAGGATGATAGCGTGGACAGGCAAAGTTAATAACAAAGAGGTTATAGAAATAGTAGCGGAATGAAGTTATCTGTGGGAAACAAAAAAAATGGGAGAAATAAAAGGACTGGATACGTTCTAAGGACGGTTTTAAGGGATTGTATGAGATATATTACAAGCAGAGATAGGAAAAAAGAAGTAGAGATAGACCTAAATCAGATTATTATACACGGATAGTGAAATACACAGATTGTGGAAATTTTAGGAAAATGTGTAGGTTAGCGTCGATTAGGAACCAATGAATGTACGCGTCTAACCAGTTCTAGGACTGTAGACATAATGATGATGATGATGATGATGATGATGATAATGATGATGATGATGATGGTGATTATGATGATGATGATGATGATGATGATGATGATGATGATGATGCTGATGATGATATATATATATATATATATATATATTATATATTGAGATGATAACGTCGTACTCGGTGTAATGAACGTTTTTACTTAACGCCACCGCTCTGTGTTCTCACTTCAAATTTTACTAATTTTGTTATTATGCTACGGCTAGCCCTTCTTAATCTACACAGAGTGCACAACGTTACGATGATCAATTTATCTCTTTTCACCCCTTTATGATTATTTGTTTGAATTGATAAAATATAGTCAATTAATTTCATATAATGAAAAGAAATATTATTTACAATTTTTGAAATATATATACAAATATATATAAATATATATATACAGTTCAAGTAGATGGGCCTATCTTGAAACCCTAAATTGAAAAAACCCTGGTCTATGGTGAGCTCAGTATAAACCCCGTTACTCTGAATGCATAAATAAATCGCATCTTTGTTTTCAACAACTCTAAAGACCCGTTTACTTTTTACATCAAAATTATACATCATGTATTTATACTTTCAAATAATAAATTCAAATTGTCTTTTTCATATAACCTTCAAATATGATTTTATGTTCATAAAATATACACCCAATATGTCAAATCACTCTAGCACAAAATGTTCAAGCAATAACAAAAGTAAACAAATTTCGTTACCTGGGGTAAGCTCTTGCACCATCCCCTCTGAAGATGTCGTCCACCAAAACCTCGTCGTTGCATTCCATTCAACTTCTCTCTGCTACATGTAGACACGTTATCCAATTCTATGCAGACGCCTTCAATACATCTACCTATATAATTGTCCAAATAAGTTGATCGGCTTTTGAATCTACCATACACCCAGCAGCCTTATTCCGAAAAAATATCTGGTCTCGCTTACCTTAGTAAGTAACATCTTTTGTTCGTTATTTGTATTTACATACAGCACCGTTTATAACATAGCACTTACTCGTGTTTTCAAACACTTTTAATTTAAATTAAACGGAATGCACTATCAACGATTTACAAAATTTTACCTCAGATGTTACACCATATAGGACTAAAGAGAACAAAAGAAGTAAGAGAGCCCCACTACGTCTCCTGGTGTATTTATAATCGTTCTGTACCCAGTTTTCATCGAAAAACACCATCACTGTAACCGATTCTAAAAATCCAAAATGCAACGATCTTTCAAAACTCAGAAATTCCTCATTCCACTTAGCTTTAGTCCGAAAATACTGATTCTCACCCACAACGGTCGCAATGCTTCTAGAAAAGTCTCTCACTTCACTCGCAATCAGCCAATACAGACCATTTCCCCTGTCGTAGGTCTATCATCAAACTATGTTATCCTCGTCTAACTCATATTTACTGTCTTTATTAACATCCCACTACAGCAACATAAAATCGATATTGTTGTTAGCCTCTACAACTCATCGCGCGCTTTAAATGGCTGTTTTGTCGCGTGTTTTAAATGGCTGTTATATCGCATGTTTTAAATGGCTGTTTTATGCAACGTTTGTTATCTGTCATCCTGGTTTACCCTATGCTATTTATATCCCGTCTCTACTTTGTTTTCAAACCACCTGTTGTTTCTCACCCTTCGCTTCGACCGTTAGCTCAAATTTCTCAAGAATTATTTTTCAACGTACATTTTAATTTCTTGAATTGTTTATTTGTCTGTAAGTCTATTCTATAAACCGATTGCCAGTTTGAAATTGTACTTTTCCATGTTGTTTAATCTGTAGATTTTCTAGAATTTGTTTTTAACGAACGTTTTGTTAGTTAAAATAAATATATGCGTTTACATTATTGATTTTATATATAAAAGCTCTCCCTTATTATTTGGTGTGCTCGATTTACAACCTTCAAATATTAAAACTAATTATACTCGAATTATCTTTTAGCTTTTACGTACTACAAAGCTTCCACACTATGCAACTTTAACATTACGATTTATTAAACAAATGTATGCTATTATCCGTTTGTTTTAAGGTCAAAACTAAATAATTTGGAGCGTAAATAATATATTCCTGTTTTCTATTTACACGGTCCTTACAAAATTACTCTCTTGACTTATCTATCCTCTTTACATATAATTCACACGATAATATATATATATATATATATATATATATATATATATATATATATATATATCAATAATGGGCTAATTAGCTTAATTATTTTGGTATAAGATGGTAGTATACTGGGTATGAAGTCCAAATAATAATAGTTTATGCAAAATTCGAAATTTATTTTCTTCTGCTTAACGTTTCGGCAAACCTTTTGCCTTTGTCAAAAACATCTACAATTGTTGTAATATAAATCTAACATAATACAATAGATCAGTGCCTTACTGTATAAGATCAATATTTGTCAAATTTAAAAATAGCAAAATTGTCAAAATTTAAAATTAACATATGATTACGTTGATCAAAAATTATTAATAAAATTTATTTAAGTAGGGAACAGGATGTAGATCTAGTAACAAATTGAGTCTTTAAAACTAATATGTTGGAAGATTAGTATGGTTGAAGTAGATGATGTAGATTTAATGTTTACGTGATTATCATAAATTTTGAATTTTACTTAAACTATTAATATTTGGACTTCATACCCAGTATACTACCATCTTGTTACCAATATATATATATATATATATATATATATATATATATATATATATATATAGAACTTCAATTTATGCTCAGTACTTTCTCAAAAAACATTCGAGGATTTTATTTATTTTCCAAAAATCGTCATAAATTTCACACAATTGAAAAAATTTTCAATAAAATACAATTTTTTACCCAGATTCTGCTTCCATCATTTAAATTGCTTTCCACAGCTCCCTGGCTAGCTCAGTTGGGCCTTCTCTTGGATACCTAGATTTACTATCACACTCGTTATCGTTCACGCACACTCTCAATAAAACCACAAAATAATACAACAATCATACACTATTTATTTACCACTATTTACAAATAAAAATTCAAGATTATTTACATTTCGGTGCTTAAGTTACACCTTAATAAATTCTGTTTTTGTAATGTCCAGGATTTTAACTTGAAATATCAAACACATAAAATGTAACTGGAGTAAATGGGCCCTGAATAATACCTTATTTTTCTTTCTTTAATTATAATTAATTTTAATTAGTACACTCTGGAGTATGGTAAGCTCATGATAACCCAGTTAATTATGAATAATGTATGCTTTTTACTTTGCATACTCTTACAACAAACACAAAAAAAACCTACGTACTCTTAACAATAAAAAAATTTAAATTCCTGAGGAACACTTTTAGATTTATATTTAAATACCATGATAAAAGTTAGTTATACGTATTATTTTCAGTACGCAAAGAAACGTAAAATACCATCATAGTTCACTCTCCCACATCACAACAATTTTAATAGTTTATCAAAAAAACAACAACTTCTAAAGCGTTACCTGGAATTTCTTGAAGATCCTTACTCCTTTGACAAAGCGTTTAAGTTGTTTCGCTCTCGGTTTCGTGGTTCTGCTCTGCTGGCCGCTTTTAGCTATTTGTAGATGAACACTATCTAAGTTGTGCTGCATGCTCTGCCTTCACGATGCATCCAAATCGAAATCCAAATTTATTACACTTCTTTTATAATTGCGTACTTTAGTTTAATTTAATTTAATTTACGTTAATTTAATTTAGACTCGACACTATCCGCGTATCAAATTATGAGGCCGACACAGTACTATTTAAATTAAAATTTTTTATATACTTACAAGCTCGTGGTAAATTTCTGTTCGTAGTCTGAAGCGATGGAAGTACTAAGAGAACGAAGTTAAAAGAGAGCGATGTTAATTCTTTTCGAGTATTTATCTAATTCTGAGTATAACCTCTGCAGACCCTCCTAACGCAAAACATTTAATTAAACTAATTCGTTCTTTAAATTTTGGTGTAACCGTTTTCAAAATCTTAGAAATTTAGCTCGTCGTTATGATATTTTCCGAAAAATTAACATTCAATATCCCCGTATTTGTCTGTTCTACAACTAACTATATCGACCAATGATATATTTCGTGACGCCTTAAAAACCCCGCCTCTACTAATTCTATTCTTCTCTTATGCATATTCTATGTTTCCTTCTACCCTCGCTTCAGTGGTAGAAAATCGATATTACTGTCCGCGTTTCAAACTAACCCATGTGGACTGAATACGTGCGTTTCGAAGTGAACTGTTATTATGCCTGTCTCATTCTGAAGCATATCACTGATTGTCCATCCCTTCTGCGTTTTAAGGAAACTTTTAGTTAGCATTTATGCGAAACATTCTACCCTTTGTCCGATCTTCCTCGAATACTGTCTTTTATCTATACAAATTAGGGGAACATGACCTTTCCAAAACCTGCAGGTGTTCAATTAACGAACGTTTTAAAATAACATTTCTAGGAGTTCACGTTTCAAGGTATTTCCTATATTCAACGGCTGTTCGTTTGTTAGCAAAGCGTTTCACTTTGGTATTATCGATTTTTCAAGCTTTTATGCGTATTAGACGTAATAACCCTTTCAACTAAACTCAATTAAATTAATTAATAATTTGCATTGGCTTCTACAATTTATTTTATTTACGAACCTAACTAAATTTTAATCACTACTTGTAAAATTATGGTAATACCTGTTACTTTAAATTAACTAAATGAAATAAATTTTGCACGTAAATTTTGGTTGTTTCCTCTATACAGGGTGTTTGAAATTGCCTTGTTTATACTTAAATTTAGCCTTTTAAAACCACTACAATATATATATATATATATATATATATATATATATATATATATATATGTATATATATATATATTGCTATGTTATACTTCTCGCTAGCACAAGGAAGCGATAACCAACAAATCTCAGATAAACTTACAGTTTAAATGCCCACGTGGTAGTTCTCAGTCGGCAAATTTAGATACTCTTGCAAAATTTGTTGAACTTCCACTTTGAAAGCTAAATGCGTTTGATATAAAATTTTTAAAGTTAGTCAAATATGTACAGTTATATGGAACACAAGATTCGTTAAAACAAGCTATTAATAATTAAATTTTAGTGGTTGCCAAATGACTAAGAAGGGATGTACTGCTGTCTAAGTTATTGCACAACATTAATAATTTGTATCTTTAAATTTTCATAACTGGTTCTCTTTACACAGCGGTTTAAAAATTTTTTTTACTTATAAACTATAGTTAACGTATCGAACTTGTTTCTGCCAAATGATTTCGCCCCTTCCTTGGTAATATTAACAGTTTTAAAATCAATTCAGTGTAAAAATTTACCTAACTTCCAACAAATGAGTATTAGTCACACAATAAAATAAAAGTGTTCAGAAGATATTAAAAATGATGTAAATTTTTGAAGTTGTTTGCAATTTGTTGCAATCAACTGTTGTCTTCGATTAACAAAAATGATGCTTTGTCTTGGAATCTTTCTTTACTACACCAGTACCGATATCTTTCTCCCAAACGTAGTATTAAATTATGGAATTAAAAATATTTCGTACGACCATAAATTCTAGAATAATTATCCAAATCTTTAATCACTTCTCAAAATATTTTCAAAACCACCAAACACAAAATTCTCAAAAATTACTAAAAATACCAAGAATACCAAGAAGGTCTATAAAATTATATATAAGTATGAGCTAGGATAAATACTTACTGTTACGTTTTATTAGACAGCGTTGAGTATTACTCTTAAAAACTTTTTGTATCCGTTTTTAAAATAATTCCAGTTAATCTGATTATTTTTCACACTGGCGTGCTGACTGTACAAAACAAAATTCCGCCTTCCTCTTTTCATTGGTTTGTGGAACCGTATCACTGCTGCCGTGCACTCAGTAACAGCAGATACGTTTTCTCGTGTGTGGGATAAGTTTACCTACCGCGTAGATGTTTGCCGTGGACGAAACGGTGGTCACATTAAATATTTATAATGTATTAAAAAAAACTTTGAAACTTCCTCTTTTCATTAGTATAACGATTGTTCATTTTAAAGAAGTAAATTCTGATGGAGCCTTGGCTCTAAACGGGTTTTGAATCCATGTAAATTTATCATTATCTGCTTCAAAGTATTTTTCGAACTTTTTTATACGCTCTGATAGGTGATCAGCAAAAATGGATTTTATATTGCAAGACAAATTAATTTCATTAGAGGTTACAAACTGGTGCAACAAAGAAAAAAAACCACTGATACACTCTCCATAGCTGTAATTTTTTTCTGAAAACTGAAATCTTTTCTGTTTGCTTTGAAATGTGCATATTGCGTTCTTGTAGGGAGAGATTCAGCGCATTCAACTTTTTAAAAAAATATCCCCTAGGTATGCAAGTTTAATTAAAAAGTCTGTTTCCACAAAGTGTTTGGCATACTAATGTTTTTCTTCTTCAAGAAAAGCGTATATTTCTCGCCGTAATTGGAACGTACGAAACAATACACCCCCGTAAGAAAGCCATCATGAGTGGCAGTAGTACAACAAAGGTGTATGTATATTCAGCTTCCATATCTTCACACATTTTTTAAAAAGTTTTGCTTTCAGTGGCCAAATTTTTATATAATTTACTATATTTACCACACGTTCTAAAACTATACTTAGTGGAAGACTCATATACTTTGATGCAAGTGCTTCTCTGTGAATGATGCAATAGGTCCAAACTGAATCTTTGTTTCGAATAAGCGCCTGCAATCCTCTATAAGAGCGGGATATCGAACGACCACCGTCAGTACAAACATCAACGCACTTTGTCCATTCTAAATTATTTTCAATCATAAATATATTCAGGATCTCTAACAAATCCTGAGCCTTTGTACTTCCAGTAATACTTTTACAAAAGAAAAGGTCTTCAACGATTGAACTACCATCTAAGAACCGTACGTAACAAATCAAGCGTGTGTCATTATTATCTGTGGCCTTATCGAGTTGCAATCCAAATTCACTTCCTTTTAATTTTTCAATTAATTGCATGTTGAGATCCTCCCCCATGTGCTGAATTCTGCGACTAGGTATTGTTAGATAAAGGGACTTTTGAAAGCAGTTTCCCCGTCACCCGCTAATCATAATGTTCACTAAATCTACAGCAGCCGGTTGAATGAGTTGCTCTGCGATGGTATGGGCCTTTTTACACATAGCAACTCTATATGCAACTTTGTATGATGCTAGCAAAGCATTATGTGGTATTCACATATATTTATAAATGCTGCTTTTTTGTTGTTTTAATTCAATTAACTTTTTGGTAAAAAAATTGCGAGGTTTGCCAACAAAAGTTAGAATGGTTGGTTTCTAAATGCCGTTTTAACTTACTTGGAAGCATACGTTCTGGTGCCAAAACTTTTATACACAATGCACACCGTGGTTTTTCATATTTACCTTGCCAGTTGTTTCTGGAACATTCTCTCTAAATTTAGCACTATCTTTATTATTCAAGTTTAATAAGAATTTGTCCATTTTTGGGGTCATCCGAAAAATAACTTTTGAAAATGAACCACACTGTTAAGTTAGTCGTTTGTTCAACGAACAAAAACGAATGCGAGCACTGAGATGGTGACAACGGATGAACTGAAATCCGAATTGCTATTGCGCTACGCACGGTTAGCGGCTAGCTCCTTACCCAAGCTTTAGTGACTAAAGCTTGAGTGGGAAAGCCGTACTTGAGCACTAGCCGTTTCAAAAGATGCGGATTGGAAAAAAAACAATGAAAGACTCGAAAGTTGCTAAATTCTTGGAATTTTGTCAGCATACGCGATTGCTAACGCAAAAATTCGAAAATTGGAAATTCCAAGACAATTGCCGAATTGTTTAATTGAATATTTTGCGGTGCCTTTATGACGATACCGCGGCGCCCCGGGAAGCCGCAGTACACACTTTGGGAATCACTGCAGTAGATGGTTTAGTGACGAACTGCTCCCTCATTTCCACACTCATCTGGACCAATTTACATGTAAATTTCCATAAGGAGGAAATGAGGAGATGAATCTCTACCTTACTCTCTTCTTGTGGACCTCCTTGTGGGATTTTTTTACCCCAACCATCCCTACCCTAAAAAATCGGTAACCTAACTCCTAAAATTTTTGAGATACCCCTCGGTGTCTATTGGCACCGCACCCACGAAATAAATCTATATTGTTCGGTATCAATTAATATTAGATTTTTCTCAGCTACCCGAATTTTTAAGAATTTTTTTAGATTGCATCATCCCCCAGGGAGCTACCCAATTTTAAGATTTTCTGCTGGTAGCGATTTCTAAGCGTTCTTATAAATTTTTCTTAACCATACGATATAGCAAATTAGTCTAGAATTTTACGCAGAATTCGAATCTGCAAACAGATTTGAAATAGGACCGCTCCTTACAAAGTTACACATATACGCTCTGCGAGATAAACCTTTCTCCATATTTCCACCCACGAGATAAACCTATCTTGTTTGGTATCAATTAATATTAGATTTTTCTCAGCTACCTAAATCTTTAGGAATTTTTTAGTTTGCATCATCCCCCATGGAGCTACCCCAGTTTTAAGATTTTTTACCAGCAACAGCGATTTCTAACCGTCCTTTAAATTTTTTAACTATCTGACACATGAAATTAGTCTAGAATTTTACGCAAAATCCGAATCTGCAAACAGATTTAATATAGAACCACCCCTTACAAAGTTACACATGTACCCTCTAAACTATAACTTTCCTGCAGCTCAAAGAAAATCTAACAACCATTCTTAAAACTTTTTATTACAGGCAATTTTTACTAATACAGTTTAAATTTTGTAAACCACATTTCTAAATACATATTCACAATTTTTTATTCTTAACCAGCTGGCGGAGCTGAACGTTTACGGCTTAATGACATACCGTGCTGTTTTTCCTTGCGTCGCTGTAAGTTGTCAATTCTCGTAAAAGCGATACCGCAAGACCCACAGTTTAAGTACTTTGCTGCTGAAGGATGTATAAGCTAAACCGTGGACGATGTTACACCACAACATTTGTTCTGGTGTCGTTTGAGAGTATTCCTCCTGGTAAAGTAGACGTGACAGGGCTCGCATTTAAAAACGTTTGCAGGCACCATTTTAGTACAAAACAAAATCCGCACTATAGGACTTTGGTTAAACTTGTAAGCGAACTAACTTATAACTAAAAAGTTTACTCTAGCGTACCTGCTTTATGTACCCTATAGAATGCAAACCGAAGGTTTCCGAAAACGGCCGAACGAAGTTGAGGATTCAGCGGAAAACTAAATGACGTCATCTTTTACCAATCCTTGCTGCTCGTCCAGTACATTTAGCACCAATGCATGCACCCGGTTCGCATCGTCCATGCAGTGAATGCAGTTAGTAGAAGCACCGGAAACGTCTTCCATGTTATATGGATCAACAATTGCATCGCGTGCATATTAAAAATCTAAAAGGGTGGTAGAACACGCACACAAATAGGTTGCAAGTCGTGCGGTAAAAGATGCAGTGCTACTATAAACAAAAACTTAATAAAATACTTTAAACTTTTACTAAGGGAATACTAAACTTGTTGTCTACAGGATACTTTTTAATAAAGAAATTTAATTTTAAATAACTTCAACGTCATATTTTTGGAAATGGCAAGCTTGAACATTTTCTTTGGAAACAATCGAAGATTGCCGAAGACACTCAAAGAGTGCACAAGCGCGATCACTGAACCAATTAGCATTAATACCAAGTATTCCGTACTTTCGTAGGTTGCTCATTTCCTAGAACCAAATCTTCCGCATATATTTTCCAATAAGGTTAAACAGTCTTTTAAGGGATTATACACCCTTCCCGCACTGGCATAGTTTCCAATTGTACAGTTGTATATTGTCGCTTCCAATCGCGTAATACCATGTCCTTTGTCCAAAGTAGACGCAAATGTTTTTCTTAAACGTACATCTCGACAACGTAAAAATATAGTATATGATTGCCAAGTGGTTTATTAACACCAGGACTTGTTATCTGACACACAAATTTGTTGTATATCTTAATTCTTGCATTGGTTGTTAGTTAATAACACAAGGTACTTTCTAGTATGTCCTCGACTGCGTACACCCCCGCCCGCCCGCAAGCCCGCCTGCCCGCCCGAACGCCCGCCCGTCTGCTCGCCCGCCCGCCCGTCTGCCCGCCCGCCCGCCCGTCTGCCCGCCCGCCCGCCCGTCTGCCCGCCCGCCCGCCCGTCTGCCCGCCCGCCCGCCCGTCTGCCCGCCCGCCCGCCCGTCTGCCCGCCCGCCCGCCTACCCGCCCGCCCGCCCGTCTGCCCGCCCGCCCGCCCGCCCGCCTGCCCGCCTGCCCGCCAGCCCACCCACCCGCTTATCTAACACACAAATTGGTTGTATATCTTAATTCTTACATTGGTTGTTAGCCATGTTAAACAATCGATTCCCACAGTTTTATCGTTGTCAACTATAATATTGCACTTTTCTTCGTATTCGCCCTTGTAGCAAAAGTTATGGTTTGTAGTTAAATAATCACACATCTCCATCTTACTAAATATGTCTGCAAAATCTTGGGTTACATCCATGTCAAAAAGATAGTAATAATCTTTTTCGAGTTCGTCTAATATATCTGGTAGTTCCTCCAATAAAGTTTTCAACTTAACATCTGCTAATTTTACTTTGTATGGAACACATATAAGATTTTGGAATTTTTTATTAATGCATTGGAGGTCTTCTTTTCCGATAATTTCTTTTACTCTCTGGCCCATCTTGTTAGTGCTTTTCAGAGAAAACGGAAGCTTAGCTTTAACACCATGCCTAGCGGAAACAAATCGGTCGAACTTTCTTCGTAGATAGCTGTTAAATGCACCGCAAATTTCTTTTTTTAGGATAAACATCCTTTTGTTTGCAGACGTTTGTTCGGCGTCAGAAAGGCCGCAAATGTTAACCAACATTATATTGTCACAAAATGGTTCTGTAATTGGTGTGTGTAGTCCGCCAGTCAGCTTCTGTTCGCCTTCGACATAACAAATATTACCAATATCTGTCACCGATTATTGTTGCACATATTTTCTGCCAACAGCCACAATCCAAATCGCTCATTTGTTGGTTTCACTTTATTCCCAAGAAGTTGAGGAACGTTAATCACCTTGGAGACGCTCCTGTTTACTGTTCTAGCTACTGTCGAATACTAAATTGAATACGAAAATTGCCCTTATGTACCCTACAGAATCGGGGCGAATATTACCGAAGATACCCGATTATGTTGGACACCGCCATATCGCCTACATTCTCTTGTTTAGGAACAGTTTTGTTATCCGACTTAGGTCGAATTTAATCCGACCTAGGTTAAACTGGGCAGGGGTGCGCATCGACATATGTCCGGATATGTCGGATATATGTAGGATGTTAGGTTAGGGTGAAATTGCCCCGTAGGGTAAAATTGCCTCACAGGGTGAAATTGCCTCCGATCTAGGTTGGATGTGGACTTGTCAAGAGTTAGGTTAGCTAGTGTTGTCCGGAGTTAGGTTAGGTTAGTTGGACTTGTGTGGACTATCTACCTGCAAACGTTTTTAAATGCGAGCCCTGTCACGTCTACTTTACCAGGAGGGATGCTCTCAAATGGCACCAGAACAAATGTCGTTGTGTAACATTGTCCAGGGTTAAGCTTATACATCCGTCGGTAGCAAAGTACTTAAACTGTATGTCTTGCGGTATCGCTTTTACGAGAATGGACAACTTACAGCGACACAAGGAAAAACAGCACTGTATGTCATCAAGCCGTAAACTTCAGCTCCGCCAGCTGTTAAAAGGACTTGTGCGAAACAACTACGAATTATGTATCAAGTATGTGATTTCGAAATGGAAAAGGCTACGTATGCCGCACACTTGAGGAGCAACAGACATAAAAATGCATCAGTTACCGCTACTAGCGACGATGGCGTAGAAATGGTTAGCACAGCGTTTAACAACCGTATGGCTAGCTATCGCATAAAGAACGCCAGTGTCGACGATGGAGTGTACGAGTTTCTTTGGAAGCAGAAAGAGCGGTTTATTCGATTACTTAATGAAAAAAGAACACAACATACAGCGATAGAAGTCTATTGCGAATTCTACGGCGTTTACACCAAAATGGGAGAAGATACTACCGATGTGAAATCCTTTAACACAAAAAATATGGTTATAACGTCTTTTAGTAATCTGGAAAATATGTACGAGGTCTTAAGCGAAACCATGAGAACAAAATCAGAGGAATTTGAAACACATGGAGCCGGTTGGTCTTTGGAAAAGGTGCTCTATTTAGAAATAAATATTAATAAGTATATGCCGATGTGAGGAGTTCTAGGTTAAGAATAAAAAATTTTGAATATGTATTTAGAAATGTGGTTTACAAAATTTAAACTGTATTAGTGAAAATTGCCCGTAGTAAATAGTTTTAAAAATGGTTTTTAGATTTTCTTTTAGGTATGAGCTGCAGGATAGTTATAGTTTAGAGGGTATATGTGTAACTTTGTAAGGGGTGGTTCTATATTAAATCTGTTTGCAGATTCGGATTTCGCGTAAAATTCTAGACTAATTTAATGTGTCGGATAGTTAAAAACTGTATAAGGACGGTTAGAAATCGCTGTTGCTGGTAAAAAATCTTAAAATTGGGGTAGCTCCCTGGGGGATGATGCAATCTAAAAAAATTCTTAGAAATTCGGGTAGCTGAGAAAAATCAAATTTATTTGATACCAAACAATATAGATTTATGTCGTGGGTGCGGTGCCAATAGGCACCGAGAAGTATCTCAAAAATTTTAGGGGTTACGTTACTGATTTTTTAGGGTAGGAATGGTTGGGGTAAAAAAATCCTACAAGGAGGGTCACAAGAAGAGAGCAAGGTAGAGATTCGTCTCCTCATTTCCTCCTTTTGGGAATTTACATGTAAATTGGTTCAGATGAGTGTGGAAATGAGGGATTTTGGTGGAAATGAGGGAGCAGTGCGTCACTAAACCATCTACTTACTGCTATACATTATTCCGTACCAAAATACCTTCAATTTATTCAAACCACCACAAACTCATCCTCAACAACACAATTTTCCTAAACGTGCGCGCTGAAGTAGATCCTTGATATCCTCTGACGACTCACCATATTCTTAAAATTTTAAAACCTATAGTACTTTGTTATCTACTTTAAGTCTCCTGAGCGTTCAAAGCCACTTCCAATGCTGTCTGTACATATTACTAAATCCCCCACCCGCCAGAAATTCACTTGCACACCGCCGAACAACTCCGAACCTCAAGTTCCGGCGCTTCATTCAATTCCACGAACAAACTTTAATCTTCGTGACTTACCGTACCATATGCTCTTCCAAAATGAAATTCCGTATATACAACTCTCTACTCCACGTCTTACAAGAAGCTTGGTCTCAATCGGACATCGTCAGATACATCTATCACATCTTCCCTGCATTACTAACATCTCCACCCACATCCAATATTCAAAGAAAACAACACCACTCCGCTTTTATCCTACAACCTCTGCGCTAGAAATCCTTAAACTCTTACTGTACCACTGTCCTAATTTAGTCCAACTTCATAACAAATTCAAAATCACTCTAAACCTTAACAAAAACAAGAATAAACTGTATGGTGGCTTTTTTCCGCATTTATCCTTCGATCGCTATCTTGATAGAGGCATCATTAAAAATGAGGCAAAATCAATTTTTGAGTTACGGTATTCTTTATAATTGTATTTGATTTCTTAGATTGTACAGCTATAATGGGTTAATGGACAAGCTATAGCTCAAGTCTTCTAAATAAACAAATACAATATAAATAAATACCTTCTGTATTGTTGATTCATAGCACTTTTAAATCTATGTGTATGCATATGTATACAAAAGCAATTCGATAAAGTTTTAATTCTCGATGAAATACAACTTCCAATCACGAAGGATCTCTTCTAAAACGAAACAGAGTTGATTAGGACAATTACTATGTGTTATTGTAATTTAGTTATTAAATCTTTGCAAACCTAACTTGAATACATTGGTAGTAACGGTAATCCTTAACAAGTGAGAAGCGTTCAAGTAAGAGCGGTGTGGGTTTGCTGTAAAATAAACTCAAAAAGTTTCGTTACGCTTCAAAACTTTGCCTCTTTAGGGGATGAATAGCAAATGAGATCTAAGAGCAAGTTTCTCGCTGTTCACGCGAGTAGTGACCAAAAATTATTTTAGCAGTATAAACTTTAGAATTTGAAACGAGGGATGCTCAATTATTTTTTAAGTACAAGAATATAAAACTAACATTTTTATCGTGTCGGCAAGACAGAAGCTTACAAATATATAAAACTAGGTGAGAACAACTTTTATAAATTTTACTTTATTCAAATTCTTATAAATAATGCAAGAGAAGATACTGTCAAACACTACTTAAACAATCAACAGCATAGGGCTTTCAACTTTGAAACCCTGCAATCTAACTGTGTTTACTTCATTATTCAATACTAAGTTGTTTGTGTGCTTCAGATTTTACTTAGAAAGCTATATCATGACTCAATATTTATAACTTACGCCTACTTTTGTATATAATAAATCTAAGTGTGGGCGTAATATTTTCAAACAGATACATGCGAGAAATTTTTAAAAAGTATTCCTTTCTGTGTGAACTAAAACGTTGTCTTACATACTAATCGCGAAAGTATAAAATATGAACTAGGAAAATTATGCACGTACGGGATAGCGGTTCTTTAACCTTTGTTATTAAGTTGAACCCATAGTTGTGACCATTGCGTGTACTTCTAGATTAATATTTTTATACACTTTTTCAAGTTGAAACAAACAATTTGTAGAACGTACGTATAAATGACAATTATGCTCCCTACGCTATGACCCCTTTCAACACTTCTGGGTACTTGGATTTGAATGTAGAAAAAAATGGGTTAGCTTAAACGATTTTAGTGACAACAGTTTATCACTGCACTTTAATAAAACACCAAATATTTTAAAAAGAAACAACATTTTTGTTAGCATACGCTTCGGCTAACTACAGCGTTTGATATCAATACCCCTAACGTTTTCAATTCAATAAATTGTTTTAATTCAGACACGACCTTATAGTGTTGCTAGGTTCACACTTCGTCCGTAGCGTAACTAGATCTTATAATTTGGTCCATATATTATTGTTTTCGAACAACAGAGACCAACGCGGTATTTGTTACGTTTTATGCGTGTTCTTTATCTATTTTTGGTCGCTCAAGACGAATCTCCATTCAGAATTTTCATATCACCCTCAAGTATTAAGATATGCGTTAAAGACAGTTTATATTGTATAACATATAGTAGCTAACGCAATCCGGAGATGATTCATCATTGGAATGTAAAGAGCGTCATAATGTCTGGCAAAGGTTCGAGAGATGGCTGAAAAGTTCGGCTTAAGACATATAAGCGTTGCGGATAAGATGAGCAACAGTTGATATCCTAAACGTGTTTATAAATAGATGTAAAATAGAAATAAAGAAATAATATTTTATTGTACAGCATATGTTGATGATAGACTTTATAGAATATCGCAAAGATGTGTAAATCAAATGGACACGTTGTGTAATTGATGTGGCGAGTTTACGATTAAACGTCACAAAAAGGCAATAACTACGTTAATCAAATAAGCGTATGAGCTTATTTTGGATTCAAACTAGGAGATCAGGATAAACCTTGAGCGCGGCATATCATTTTCTTAACCTGTCGTGTGAATGTAAGAGAATGGGTCAACGGTACCCGTAAGTCTATGTCTTTTATAGTTTCTATAGTGTGGAGAGGATCTAAAGATCATGCTACAGATTACTATATTTATTTGACAAATCTATCAAGAATTTTACTGAAGTCGAAGCAAACTGTACAGTACCCTCAAGTATTTTTATTTTATTAATCCAATTACGCAGTTTGGAAAACACTAAATATGATAATTATTGGTGTGTCGCCATGTATTTAACCAGCGTTGAGTTTTATTTGTTGAAAAGAAATTTTGTTTTCATATCCAAATATTCCAAATTACATTCGTTAGTCCTTAAAAACTCACCTTCGAAATTATTTATCGAAATAGAAAACGTCGTTTGACTACAGTACACCCATGCTTATCTAGTTATAACTAGTATAATCAAATTTGCTCGTGCCGTGTTTAGTGTTTGTAGTCCAGATAAATGGCTTTTCCGTAAACAGAATCAGTCCAATTTCAACAATTATGTGAGTAACGTGTCCTATAGAATAAATAAGTTGAAATGCGATCTCCGCATAGTTCTTTAAGGTTTTCTGTTTGAGTCTTCGTCGATGATGTTATGAAGTAGACAGAATGGTTTGGAAAACCTATCTGAATTAATTTATATCTAATTAATTTTAAATAATATAACACAACAATTATTTTACGATATAATTTACGATCTTTTGTTTGTAATTAATTATATGGACGATCCTAAATCTCTACAATTTAAAGATCACATCAACGTAATAACTGTATAATTATGTGATATTTTGAGATGATGGATACAGAAGTCTTCGATTGACAACTTGGATGCAGATGGAATAATGTAGTTTCTACCTTACTTGTTGCCTGAACAAGAGCTGTTCATCTGGGAGTCATGTTGTTGGTGTGATTTCATCTATAAGAAAACGCCGTTTGGTCAAGATAAATCGTTACACTTTGGTAACATGTCTTTGTTATTTAGAATTAATGTCATGTTCATTGGTAAATCGAATTTTTATTTATATAAATCACATCATATTGCATTTTTAGGTTTATTAAGTTCCACTATAATTAAAATTTGTTATTTACAAAAATATACAAGTATGCTTTTGAGAATATAATTATAACAGTAATCACACCCTATAAAAATTTTATGCGTTGATAAAATTTCGATTAAATTAAAAACTAATGTAGAATACCTTATCTAAAATTCGTTCTAATATCTTATGTGGCTATTTTGTAGACAAATTGGAAATTTAAATTCAATATGAAATATTTTAAGAACTCTGAAAACCTATTAAAGATTATGTGTACATCGTACTCAGATCTGAATATGATAAAAATTTATCAAATCCAATAATTGTCATTTTAATAGACCATAACAATTTGATATAAATTCCACCTTCAGCTAAGATAATATAAGAAAATTTATTTTATAAATTGTAAATATTTGCAACTCAAAGAGAATGATCTTTATCTAAATAGATGTACATATATTACCTTCTTCGGACTTTTTATTAATTCACTAACGTAACAAATTATTAAGAAAGTAATCTTATGATAAAATTTGACACACAAAAGAATATATTCAACAACTCTAGTAAACCTAATAGAATATGAAGAACAAGTAGTGCGTATGGATGAGTTTTAGTTCCTATACAATATTACGTACACCCATATTTATTAATATAGGCACATAATTTTTGTTCAGATGCAAACAACGATCTGTTTGATATTTGATATATAATTATTCTTTTCTTCAGAAATAGTATTGTATATATATATATATATATATATATATATATATATATTGCTATGATAGGGGGGTTATTTAGGGTATATTGAGTCGAAGTAGTCGCGCAATACAAGAAAATAGTACTAGGAATTAGAAAACTGTATTTGATTAGCATGAAATATACGTAATTCGCATATTATGCAAAGAGCAAACATTTAACACCCTGTATAAGGACCGCAATTAACTTTAATCAATGCTAGTAAGCATGTCCTTCAATAATAAAAACATATTCAACAGAGAAATAATTATACACGCAATTAAACTAGTTCTAAATCAAGAAGAGTTCATAAATTATAAATAAATAGATACGCATGGAATAAGATAAAAACTAGTAAATCATCACGCAATATCTATTAAAATTAAGAATGCTATAATGAAAGAAGATAGTAAAGCGCTCTGATAAGAAACGCATATTTCAAAAGAAATGAGTTTTAAACACGAGAAATAAACGAAAATATGTTGATGTACATCATTTATGCTATGCGATTTTATTAATGAAATTCGTTCGATTCCTAAAAGTTTTATCTATACAAACAAGAGCCATAAGCTAAATTAAAGGCCAAGGTAAATTAAAATTTCCAGTAATAATACCAAAACAAGCGGTCAAAGATCGACAAACAAAAGAAATATTAGGAGAATACGTGATCACTGAATCGTTCCAATAGAAATAAACTTGTAAAATCCACAGAAATATCCAATACAACCTGTGGTTGGTTGCAAACTTTGAACGACAATTCAGATAAACCAATAGTTTTAGATAGAAATAATCTATATAACGCCCAGAGTTTGATAAGAGTCTCAGTCTCAATTAGAACAACGTAGAAGCTGCGTCAATGTTACTAAAATATTTACGCGTCGAATTAATATTTAAATTAAATAATTAAAATTTGTAAAAAGTGGTGTTATACAATACTTTAAAATAAATTATAGTAAAAATAGATGAAAAAGGTTTCGCCGTTTGCTGGAAAACGTGAGTGGAAAATTTATTAATTAATTTAGGTTTAAATATTTATAATGTAGGGCTCTAAGTTACCTCTAAGTCAAGACAAGCAAGTTCTAGGTTACATCTAAGTCAAGACAAGCAAATTCCAAGTTACGTCTGAGTTGCACCAAGTTACTCCAGGTTTATCTAAATAAAGCACGCAGCAAATTTTAGAAACAAATTAATAATACTGAATGAAAATTATTGGTTCAAATTCACGGGAAGGAGTACGAAACAGAGCATTGTTTTAATGATGCTACTCGATTGAAAGTAACCAAGGGCTGTTGATCCACAACACGTAGCAGCAGATCAAGAGGAAAACAAAGAAGGACACACCAGGAAAACTACAGGTCAGGGCTACCTAGTATAAGGCATTATTTTATTTTTTAATTTGAACACTGACTATATTTTCTATATTTTGTAAGGAGTCGACAAAAATATTTCATACCTAAAGATTCGCGTAAAAAGGGGAAAGGCTTTGAACGTTCTAGATTTTCCAGTAATGGAATCAATTTTGATGGCTTTAAATTAAAGAAAAAGGGATGCAATTTTGGGGATAAATAATCTAAATATTATAAATTGATTCAAGGGTTTATTTGTCATATAGTAAAACTGTGAAGTGTAGATATTATTCTCTTCTCATTGTACAAATATTTATCGACTTCGTTTTATCAATCTAAACAGGAAAAGTTTTGGTGAAAAGCGGCTAATTATTTGATTATCGTAACGTTGTGCACTCTGTGTCAGTTAAACTAAGCTAGCCGTGGCATAATTAAAATTATAATATTAGAGAGAGAGACACAGAGCGGTGACGGACAGCAGGAAACTGGACGTTTATTACATCGGCGTGCAGCGTTATTATATCAAATAAATCTGTCGCACCAACGTGGGACCCGAAGAAAAAAATCAAATTTATTTAGCACGTGAACGTGAGGCGAATTTGGCGACCTGACCGTGGGACTGGAATAGAACAAAATAAAATTGTCATACCAACACTGGGGCTCGAACTAAATCAAATAAATTATAGGACAATCCAATCGTAGGGACACGAAATTTTAGAAAATAAAATTATCAAATCAGCACTGGGGCTATAATTAAAGAGTTGTAATTTGAAAAAGATTTCACGTAAAAATTACAAGGACTAGAAAATTTAGAGAAATTTGCATATTAATTAAATTTAGGAATTGCAGGCAAGCAACAGATACATTTATAAATTTATTTTAGTATTTAAGGTTTAGTGTAAATATAATTTTCCAAAAAATGGACAAAAAAATACAAGAAACTAGAGAGGCACTGAGAAATCAAGGGGTGGAAATAGGTTTTCCAGTAATAGTATTATTTTCGGTGGCTTTAAATTAAAGAAAGGGAGATACAATTTTGAGGATAAATAATCTAAATATAATAAATTGTTTAAGGGTTTATTTGTCATATAGTAAAACTGTGAAGTGTAGATATTATTTTCTTCTCATTGTACAAATATTTATCGACTTCGTTTTATCAATCTAAACAGGAAAAGTTTTGGGGAAAAGGGTCTAATTATTTGATAATCGTAACGTTGTTCACTCTGTGTGAGTTAAACTGAGCGAGCCGTGGCATAATTAAAATTAGAATTTTATAGAGAGACACAGCGGCGACGGACAGCAGAAAACTGGACGTTTATTACATCGGCGTGCAGCGTTATTAGATCAATATATATAACATCATTAGATTTTGTGCTTGTGTGCGTATAATCGTTACTAAAGTTTCTACACCCTCTTTAGCGATGTTTGTTTATGTTAAATTTTTGGGCTTAGTGACGCCTGACGTTTTCGTATTTCTAGAAACTCCCCTGTTAGCCTCATCCCGTTGAAGTTAAAGTTCAGAGTTGGTCCGGAAGTCTCCAGAAGTGGTTGTGGTTAATACGGATAAAGCAACATTTATGGTTAAACTTCTGAGAGAAAGTTAGGTGGTTCTGTTCGTACTTCACCTCACCTCCAATTAACATCTTGTACAGCGAGTTCGCTGCTAGTATTTTATCTTTCCTGTTTTACCCAAAGTAGTAAAAATAAGTTGGATGGTGTTTGGTTTCACCTTAATAAAAATAGATAAACCACATCAACACCTAAGAAGAAATTATATTACAACCCAAACCTGCCAATCAGCTCTCAGACCAGTTCTTCAGAGCCAGAATTTACTTGTTTCCAAATGTCCATCCAGAATCGTATACACTTGACGATGATACGAATACTGCTGAAGATAATATTGTTGAACCTATGGAAGAAGAGACAGACCCTGATTTCTAACAGTTTGATATAGGAAAGCCACGTATACTTTCACAAGATGAGCCTAACGACCTATTATGAGATTTAAATTTGTTAAAAGCTCGAACCGAACCGTTGATAACCAGGTTGCTAAGTGTAAATCCATTACAGGGTTGTACGCATATTTCACGATATCGAAAACATAAACAGATTTTCTTCATTTTTTACATCCTGTGATCAGTTGGTGTACTATGTACCTGTTCCTGTACTATTGGACGCATTAAGATATAAATGCAAAACTAACAAGTGGAGACTATTTATCGATCCATTTACTGTAAGCTTGACGGGAGTTCTTTTCCACAATGGAAATTCGTATCCCTCTTTGTGAAAATCGATAGCAAGAAAAGTGGAGCCCCACAATGCTCGCAGATTATTGTTGAAACCTAGTTAGGGATGCTCCAGAGGTACTCTACAAACGAAAATCACATGCAAAAAATGTTGAGGTTCGGTAGTAATGTGGAATGCATAATTTGTGTTATAACAAATGTAAACAATACGCATTAAAAGGATCAGTATAAAAATATGAATAAATTTGGACCGGAAGGTGATAGAAAAATTCCTTTGACAGGCTCGTCATCTGTGGAAAAAATGGTACAAAATGCACTTATCGCACATTAGGAAAAAAATTACAATCTGTTTTTGATTGTAGTTTTTAATCATTTTCAACCTAGAAGTACTGCGTTGTCACTAGTAACAGTTGCGAGAAGAGTTAATAAAACTTTTAAAACAATACTTTAATTAGGAACAAAAATAAAATTTGAAATGAATTTTGTGTAGTTGGGAAATCTTTTCTAAGAGTACTGAGAAGACTCAGTGGAAAGAAAACGCCGGTGAACGTAAAAATAAAATGGCTTCGGCGTACGTTCCTTCTAGGACAGAGAACGGTAACTGGAGAAAAATGAAACTCTAGAGGAGATACCAATAAATCTTGTAAGGACCGAGAAAGCATTGCAAATTAGTTGTGCAAATGAACTAAGCTAGTTGTGTGAATAGCGATTGATATATTTTTTTATTAACAATTAATATGGTAATATACACCATATGGAAGAGAACATTATACAAATGCCGTTGAAGGTGCATGAAATATTTTCGCATTACAATAACAGAAGTACAAAAACTCCAAATCTTGTACCCAACATCATTATTTCCATTTGTTAGAAGAATTTCTTTATTAAGGAACGACAAATACTTTTAATAAATTAAATCCTTGAAGCAGAATACCGAAACTTCACCGTTTTTGTAGAACACGAAGCGTTTGTTGATGTGTACTCAAAAACGCAAAAATATAGCGAGATGGAAAAACATAAAAGCACGAAACAGAATTGTCCACCACCACGTTAGCAACAACTATTATACTTTGTACAGTAGTTACGAAACTGTTTCGTAGACAGGGAAGACTCAGTAACTTCATAAATAGTTTAAACTCGAATAACTTACTGAAATCGACTAAACAATACATAGAGTATTGAAGGCTGTCTCCAGCAAGACGTGCTAACCTTAATCCTGCTCGCAAAACCGCAAGATGTAATTAATAATTAAAATAACACTTGCTACTTCGGCAACTTTATAAAAGAGAAAACTTGTAACCTAAAAAGCGGTTGTCTTAACATCTTATTAAAATTCAAATGAGTGAAGGCAATTAGTTAAAGAAAATCGACGACAGCTTCTACCGTCTGCGCTAATAGACTATTTAACCCGCCGATTAGACGTAAAGGGCGGTGCGACGCTTATCGGAATTTGTAAAGGACGAATAAGGTATAGTTACGAGTTGACAGTCAAATACAAACTTCCAGAGTCAAAGAACCACACGGTTATATACGAACACATGTAGACATTGTTATGTGGAAAACTTGCTTTGCAGAGTTGAATAACACGCTTGCCTGTTTATAGCCAAATAGATAAATATAACACGCTATTCTTTACGGGGGTTTAGAGGCAGGTGTAGTACACCGACAATTAAATGGCATAATCTATGGCGTCATGAATGCTTTCTAAGTCTTTGACTGAATGCCATGAAAGGCGAATTCATATTTACTTGAATATACAATGACACTTAATTTAAATTTGAAACCTAAATCGGTATCACGGTTATTTCATCTGTATGTTCAAGACTACCTATATCCGAATATAATTATTTTGTTAAAATGATTTCTAAATCGTTGCAATGTAGGTTCGGTAGGACTAACATCTTTAAATTTACAAATTTTATACAAAAAGCTAAAATAATTATTATAATGTATAGCTAAGCAAATCTTTGTTCTATCTAAAAAATTGAAATCAGCGGGAACTAGATGGTAAAGAAAGCACATTTGTAACAGAATTATTCCTGGAATCATAATTGATTTCGTTTTTTTCCTTCTTGACGACAAACCCAATACCTGGCGGTTGATTCAGAATTGATATTCTTCGTCTGCATCGACAAAGATGACGTCAAAGTGCTTCTCGATTCGATGCGTTGTTTTTGTTGTATTAGGTTTCCCATGCTATTACTATGTACGTGGGAAAAGTATTCCGACTGTCTGCTTAAGCTTTAACAATTTGCATATTGGAAATTTCTACCCACTGTTTGTGCTGTTGCCACTCTTATCGTGCCACTACCGCTATAAATTTTACAGAACCTTCTACATTTTAATTTGCACTCTAAGCGTAGAAATGTTGCAGGTCAATCACAAAAAGTTTTAGGATATGTTATGGCAACGCTAAAAACTAACAGTATTCTCTGTATACGTATTTAAGAATTGTCGCTTATGATTTATCCCATACCATACTTTTTATTCGTGGAAAGTAACTTCAAATAATAATTGAATTATCTATCGTACTAAGGAATAAAGTTCTTCAAAAGCTGAAACTATACATTATGGAATCAAAAGCTGCAATACGAAATCAAAGCATCGCGAAATTCAGTTCCTTCTATGTATTGTAATTATAATCATGGTTTCTTCAAGGTAAAGAAGATTGAGGGTCCTCCTTTACATCTTCATTCATTTACATCTTTCTTTACATAATTATTAATCCCTTTGCAAGCATCATTTACACTTTCACAGCGCTTCAACTTTAACACACAGCTTTGAAAATTCTACCTTTTCTGTTTTCTCCGAGCTAGTTATGCTGCTGATTGCAAATAACTGATAAGCGCCTGAAAGCTTCATTAAAGATCTTAAAATATATATGCTTTGCACTTTTATATTCGTTGTCGTAATTTTATACTTCTTGTGTACACGGTTAAAATTGAGCACGAATAAACGAAGGGTAAGTATCGTAGTTGTAATTACGGTAGTAATAACTACTGATTGTTTATGGTCCGTATACACATAAGGTGATTTTAAGTTCGGCACATATAAACCAGATTAGTATAGTTGAATTTATATAGATTATATAGATAAGTTGCTGTTAAATGTCAATTGACATTTGTAATTTTGACATTCCATATTTATTTCCTACGCTTTCATATTTTTCTTTCTGTTTCTTTGTGTTTTATAGCTTGCTTATTATATTTTCTATGAAAAAGTTCTTTTCAGAACTAAAATCCATCGTTTTGGAGATTTTGTTAATATATGCATTATAGTTCCAATAGCACCTGTATTAATTCAAGTACATTAACCGCAGGTAAAATGGTTAGTTACTATTATGTATTATAAAAATTAATATTTTAGAGATGGAGGCTGCTTCAAAAAATACCTATGGAACTAAATGGCGAGTTTTACATACACAAACTCGAGAAATGGTTTTGAATGTTCTGGAATTTTGTAGGCGGAAAGTAGAAAATGGGACACATTTTATTCCTTTAGCTAATTTTAAGGAACTTACTTGCTGCTACAAAGATTTCACAGAGCACATATAAACGGATTGTTAAGGAGATAAAAGAAAATCAAGGCCCATCTTTTCCTGGTTCGAGTAACAAACGGCAAAGAGTTTCGCATAAAAGCACTTTATCGGATGGTGAACAAGAAACAGTTCGTCGTGTAATACATCAGTTTTATATAACGGAGAAGAAACGACCTACTTTAAAACTTATACAAGCAAAAATATTGGTATCAGGCGTAGATTTTAAAGGTGGCCTTTCCACTCTGCCGAGTTATAAAGCGCATGGGTTTTAAGTAAGTTAATAAACTATACTCGTATAGTGAGTAATTATATGCATTTGCTTTTTAGGTGGCAAAAAACTTGAGATAAACGAAAAATCCTAATGGAATCTCATGACATTCGTTATAAACAATTGCTTATTTGAACCAATTGCTTCGCTATAAATCGGAAGGCAGACCAATCGTATATATGAATGAAAGTTACGTGCACAGCAGTCACACTACGCCAAAAGAATGGTCCGACAATAGCACAAAAGATTTAAAAGCACCAGTCTCTAAGGGCAGACGTTATGCTGGAAACGAGAATGGCTTTATCCCTAATGCTGCATTAATGTTTACTTCTGGTGCCAAATCAGGCGACTATCATGATGATATGAATTATGTCAATTTTATTAAATGGCTTTCAACACAACTGATTCCTAACTTACCAAAGAACTCTGTATTAGTTTTCGATAATGCATCGTACCATAATGTTTCTATACAAAAACATCCTGTAAGTACGTCTCTGAAAGGAGAAATGATTCAGTGGCTAACTAATCATAATATTAAATATGATCCACTTCAAACCAAACCGCGACTATATGAAAATATTAAGGTACACAAACCCAAACATGCAACATATGCTGTAGACGCACTGCTGGAACAACATAGACATTCAGTGTTGAAATTACCACCATATCACCCAGAACTTAATCCAATTGAGAAAATATGGGCAATTGTTAAAAATTGGATTGCGGCAAAAACACAACGTTTAAATTGAATGATATGCAACAGTTAGCAATAGAGAAGTTTAATTCAATTAGTGCTTCTAAATGGAACTCTGTTTGTTGTCATGTCGACAAAACAGTAAACTCATATTTACAAACTGAATGGATACTAGATAATGCTATAGACAATTTATGTCTTACAGTAAACACGGGGTCGTCCGATGAAGAATTTGAAATTTGCAGTGAAAATGATGATAGTGCTGAAGATGAAGCATCGGAAAGCGAATTTTGAAAAGAAAGAAATTTTTTCTTACATATACTTGAATAATACGATTGTGTTGTTTTATGATAATTGTAGATGAATATAATAATTAATTTATATTAAAATGCTGTTCTTGCTTTTATTTTAACTAAAATATAAACACAGATACAATGTAATGATAAAAAAATTAGGATGTGACATGTATACTAATGTAATCAGCAACAGGATATTCAACACTCCCCCTTAAATATGACCCATTGTCATCATTTCTACACATTTAACATGCTTGGGCTTTGGCACGCCCTTTGTCAATATATCAGCTGCCATTTCCTTAGTTGGCATCTATGCTAATTCTAATTTATCTTCATTTACAATACTTTGTATAAAATGATATCGAATATCAATATGTTTTTTTCGTCTATGGTACACATCATTATGAGCTAACCTTTGAACACTTTTATTGTGATTATATAATGTGACGAGGCTCTAAATATCCATTAATTCATTCAAAACATGTTGTAAATATACTGCTTCTTTAGCTCCTTCAGTTAAACCAACATACTCCGATTCTGTACTAGATAAAGCCACATAATTTTGCTTCCTACTTGACCAGGATATAGCTGTTCCCCTAAGAGGAAAACATATTCATCCAGTACACGAATGTCCATCTGATTCACTTTCTCTCCAATCGGTATCCACAAATCCAATAAAACCTTTCTTTTCTGTTTTGTACACTAAACACAAGTTTTTTGTCTTCAGTAAATAGCTTAATACCCTTTTGAGATGATGTCAATGTTCAAGATTAAAACAAAAACAAAACTGACTTAGTCTACTGACTGTATGGCTAATGTCTGGACGAGAACCAACAGCTAAATAAGTGCACCTACAAGACTTTGGTATGGAACATCGGATGAAATTATATCCTTTGATGTTGCTTTTAACTTCAGATTTGGCTCAGTTGGGATACTCTTCATCTTACAATCACTCATGTTGTATTTCTTGAGTAAAGTATTCATGTTTTTGGTTTGATTAATCGTTAGTGTACCTTTTCCCTTATCACATCTTATTCGCATACCAAGACAATAATTTTCTTTACTCTGGCATAAGAAAATGTTTGAATACACACGTTTCCACTTGATTATTTCTAAATATCAAAAAGTCATCTACGTAAAGTGCTATGATCAACAAGCAGTCATCGGTTCTCTAAATAAACATACACAGTTCTTTCTTACATGGCTTGAAACCTAACCTAATTATATACTGACATCTTTTGATTCCATGCACGAGAAATTTGCTTAAGACCATAAAGATTTTTTTTTTAGTTTACATACCTTAATTTCGTTACTCTTAATTATTGAATATTTGGGTCACCATTTAAGAACGCCGTCTTTACATCTAGAAGGGTTATATTTAAATTACACTGTGCTGCAAATGTAATCAACATTCTGATATTTTCACATCTAATGACTGAAGAATAAGTTTCGTCAAAGTCAATTTCCGGCTGCTGAGAGTAGCCTTTTGCAACAACTCTGGCCATTTGGTCCATATTTTATTTTAGACACCCATTTGCAAGGTAACACTTTCTAACCTTTAGGCTTGTACACTAAATCCCATGCTCCATTTTTATTTAATGACTCGAGCTCTTCTGACATGACAGATTCCCATAATTTTTTATCTGGCCTAGACATGGTTTCTTTAACAGACACAGGATTTGATGGTGAATCTGAGTCATTATAATCTGTGTGATACAATACGTAATTAGGCAAATGTCTTGCTTTTCTATCCCTTAATGTATACCTACGAAGTTTATCAAATGTAACTCCTTCCTGCAGTGTTGCAGGCTCACTGTTATCCTCAATTTTCACCTCAGTGTCTACACCAGACGTATTTTTATGCAAATTGTTTATAGCAGATTCATTATTGATCACATCATCAGGAACGAATATGCTGATTTACATCCTTATGTGGTTCCTGCAAGATATCAGCAAATATGTTAACAAGATCGCTCTTTTTATCACCAATTTTTGGTTATATTCACACACATGATTTATTTCAAGAAATACAACATCCCTTGCTAATACAACCTTTTTGGTTATTGGATGAATTAATCTATACCCTTTACAGACAACCCTATACCCCACAAAAGTGTACGTCTCAGACGTTGCATCCCATTTAGATCTTTTCTGTTTTGAGATAAGTACATATGCATGACAACCGAAAAAGGTATATGACTCAAGTCTACATTACGACCTGAGCAGATTTGCTCGGGTATCATACCTCCTATACATGAATGTTGCGATCTATTTTTTAGATAGGCTGCTGTATTTAATGCTTCACCCCAATAGTTTGTGAGACATTTAGCATCTAACATCATGGATGTAGCTTTTTCGCAAAGAGTTCTATTTACATGCTCTGCTAACACGTTCTGTTCAGGAGTGTAAGGAAACATGAACTGGTGTTTAATACCACGTTGATTACAAAAATCCTTCAAGTTATGACCAATATATACCTCTCTATTATCACATCTCAATGTAATAAGTCTTTCGCCTGATTCATTCTCAGCCATTGCTTTGAATTCTTTAAATTTATTCAGCACTTCATCTTCAGTTTTTATGAGGTATTGAAATACTTTCCTTGAAAAATCATCTGTAAAATAGACTAAATATTTAGCTCTGCCAATGGATTCCTGAATTGGACCACACACATGGGTGTGTACTAATTTAAGTTCCTTAGTTGTCCTTGTATCACAAAGTCCTTTGAAACTTTTTCGGATGTTTTCATTGCAAACAGAAAATACATTTCTCACTAATACTACAGGTATTGCCAGAAAATTTGACACTAGTTGAGGCTATGTTTTTGAAAATTGTCATGTTTTTCATATTTAGATGCGCTAACCTCTTGTGCTATCACTCTGCTGATGAAGATATTGAACTGTTCACATCATTTACAGATTCATCAGGCATATTGCATGCAGGATGAGCAATACATGCATCCATTTCTATCGCAGATACTGGCACATATTCTACTGTATTATTTTCAGACTGAGATACACTGTAGGAATTGGATGCATCGTCTGCTACAAATGCTGAGTCTGATATTGCACCTGTACACGATGCAGTAAATTAAACACCACCTTCAGTCAATTTATGTTGTTCAACTACATAACTTTGCGTTGCTATACCTTCATGTACATGAGTCATTAAAGCTGAATCATTTGATGCTTGCATAGAGCGTCTGCTTTCCTCGGCAAGAAATCTCGACTTAACAAAGTCAACTGTTAATTTTTGATTATTGGTTCATAACTTGGTGTGAGCTTAACAAGCATCATGGAGCCAACAAGTTCATCAGGAAAATACATTCTCAAATCCTTGAGTTTTTGCACAGTTCCAATTATGTCTGTAACAATCTGACATGTACTTGTAATTATCAAGTTTCATGTTCATTAACGTGTCTAGTAATATTAGTTTTCCTACCGAACCCTTGAGTTCAAAAGTATCATGTAAATTATTCCATGCTTCCTTTGCTGTTTTTGCATTCATTACATGTACATACAATGATGTACCGAGGAGACAAATTTTTAACAAAGCAATTTCAGCGTTCTCCAATTTATAGGTTTCTTTACTAGCAGATTCATCTTCGTAAGGCCATAGTTTCTCGTGCAAGAGAAACATGCGCACTGCAAATGACCATGTTTTGTACTCCTCACTACAAGTTAACTTCTCGATTTGAAACACCGAACCAGATGTTTGATTATTCATTTTTAAAAGTCAATATTCTCTAGTAAAAGATTCAAAGCATGCACCAAGATAATTTCATACATCAAGTTTCATTACACCATATACTGTACATTCTTATTCACTACAATAGTTGTTCTGTTGTTTTGTAATAAATGTTTGATGAATATAATATGGAATTTATATTAAAATGATGGTCTTGCTTTTATTCTAAGTAAAATACAAACACAGATACAATGTAATGATATAAAGTCAACTGTAACCGACATTGACATTTTCAAAGCTAGAATGATAAAAAAATTGGGATGTGGCATGTTTACTAATGTAATCAGCCACAGGACATTCAACTGATTGCATAACAGGAAGAATTTAAAAACATTCCTCAGGTGCTTGCAGAATGTGTAAGTTACTATTTATTTGTATTGTATATACTTTACTAATTTACTGAACTTCGACTATAGATCATGACTTCACAGACGATGCATATGTTGTCAGAGAGAAAATCTTTAGCATCTGATCAAAACATGCCCTCTACTTTTGTGTCTCACTGTAATAAAAAGTCATGTGAGGACTGAGAAACACAATAAGAAAAGAGCACTTACATATGTTATCAATGCTATTAAATACATAACATAAGAAAAGTCACCAGTTCCATCAGATATCAAGAGCTTCTACACATTTATGGGATATGAACTGATCACACTAAAGAAACCATCAATAAAAAATATATAAGGAGAAATTTAAAATATAATTCACAAATTTCATAAATAAAAAGATATGTGAGTTATCTGAATTTTACAAGCTCAAAAAATGATGTATAATACATTCAATAATATTTCATATAAGCTTTATTCAAAAATTCATAAGCAACATGATATATTTAGTATCGTAAAATGTTAAATCTATTTTGGTTAATGTATAATTTTGATATTATGTTTATTAATTAAACTTGATTACTAAATGTACATAGTAGTTGGTGCAGGTTTATAAAACAGAAACGCATTTAATATCTGCACTTTTAAACCATGTGTATTAGAATGGCAATATTTCATACATATTAAAATAATTCTTAAATTATAACGGTTTCCTTGTTTTAATACTGTCTTTAATAGAACGATTTGGCTGAGGTTTTGACAATGGTGTTTCCATAAACCACCCCGTAGGTTTCCAGCTTCTGTTTTGCAGTATGCTTCGTGGAACACTATAGGCGATCTTTCCATTTTTTTAAAATTGTGTAATACATAACATGCTTGGGTTATTAGCGCAACTTTATCTCTAGGCAGTTGTATTAGAGTCAACAAAATACAAATTTATGTGCAAAAATACTAAAGACATTTTTAACAACATGGCTTGGTCTATAATTAAATATTTGTTCTTTGTAGGACATTTCTAAACGGAAAAAAGCTTTGGCATAATGTGCTTCAATATTGTCTTCCTCTGTATAATATTATATCCATCATTTACTCAGTTGTTTACACCAACAATTTAAAAACTTATAAAAAATATTATTGTCCATTTGCAGCAAATTTTTATAAGAACCTGCATCTTCTTCTGCAGGTTCATATCTACAAATGAACCTGATCCTGAATTTGGAGCTCATGTCTCAGAAATAGTAGTAACCATCCTCTACTCCATATTTGTTTGTTGCTGGTAAATTTTTACTCTTATAATTTTGTGCTTTTTGTTATGTTTTATTTTATAACAGAATTCTTATTATTACTCTTCATCAAAGTAAGATTATCAACAAAAACTATAATTTGAACAAATGAGCAACTTAGTAAAATCGGCGCACCTAGTGGTCATAAATTCAAACACGTCAGTTATTATGTGTATTGTATGTAATGAGGAATGTTAAAATTCAATGTTATACTAAACAAAATACAAGTAATTACTATAACTAAGAAATTTTTGGGTGTTCCTAGGCGGCAATATTGAATTGCCATCTGACAGCATTCTGGAATGCTCCATTCTGTAAATAATATGAAAAAGCTACTATTGTACAAATAAATAATTTTTAGTATTGAAAATTATTAAAGTTTCTAGTTTGAAAAAAGTATAATGTAATAGGTAATATAATCCACAAAAACTTGATTTTAGAATATTTACTCTATGAGAGTATTTTCAAAACCCTAAAAAATCATTAAATCCACTACGCCACTGACTTTCAAGATTTGCGCATATGTCAAATGACGTACAGGCTCTTCTTAAATAAATTCTACTCTAACTACTGATCAAGTGTATCTACGCATGTCGTCAGCACAAAATTAAAAAAAATACCCTGGTATATATGGTAAAAAGTATTGTTTACTCTTTTATGTATTTGAGGTTGAAATTCTTATAAGATAGTTCTAGAGCAAATAACCGTTTGCATATTAACCTTTTAGTCTACTGCACTAAACTTAATAAATGCAAGCACAGAAGCATTCCTGGAGAATCATTTTTTTGATTCGGAAGGGTTTAAGCCAAAATATACTTGGATATTCGATAGCAACAACACTAAAGCGTCAACTTTAGACATAGGTGTAGTTTTACGATTCACGAAAGACAAAAGCGTTTGAATGAAAGTACGAAATGGCGACTGGTGGAATTAATAGCTCAAAACCATTTTGATGATGCAGATTAGATTGAAAATTTTAATATGAAAAGTCAACACTTTTTTGCTTGTGTGATCAACTACGAATGCATTGTAACGTCATCCATATGATTCGAAATCCCGCATACCATTATCTGTGAAAACAAAAGTGGTCATTACATTTTATATTTTGCAAGTTGTTACGAATATAGAATAATTGGTAATTGTTTTGGTGTCTATAAAACCACAGTTAAAATGTGTTCACAAAGTTATTGCATGCACTAATAAAGAATTGATGCCGACATGCTCTGGGTAACAAAGGAGATATTAGATTTAATAGAGAATAGAAGAAAGCTTAAACCTTTCAGAGAATTGGATAGCGAAAGCAAGCAAAAATATAATAGAGTTAGAAATAAGATAATACATGAGTGTAGAAAAACTAGAAATAAATGGATGGAAGAAAATTGTAAGGGAATATAAGATGATTTGAGAGTAGATAAAACAAACAGGGCTTACAGGGCAGTTAAAAAGTTTTTCGGGGAAAATTGGAAAGATATAATGGTATTAAAGACGAGAATAATGAGCTTCTAATAAATAAAGTTAAGGTAGTAGATAGATGGGAAAAATATTTAGAAGATTTATATAAGGGAGACGATATGGATGAGTTAGAGAACGACCAAGAAGAGCATGTAGAAATAGGGTTCTCAATATTAAGAGAGGAATTTGATAAAGCTGTTAGGGATCATAAACTAAATAAAGCGCCAGGGATAGACGACATACCCACAGAATTAATAAAATATGTAAGTCAGAAAACTTTAGACAGATTATATGAACTAGTATAAGTTATATATGACACAGGTGAGGTTCCAATAGATTTCGAAAAAAATATTATTATCCCAAACCCAAAAAAGTCAGGAGCTTATAGGTGTGAGAATTTTAGAACGATTAGTTTAACTTCTCACGCTTCCAAAATACTAACAATAATAATTAAAAACAGAGCAGAAGCTTGGACTAAGAATTATTTAGGCGAAGACCAATATGGTTTTCGTAAAGACAGAGGGACTAGAGAACCTATACTAATGATTAGGGTAATTATCGGAAAAAGGTTACAAAAAAATAAAAAGACTCATTTCGTGTTTGTAGATTTAGAAAAAGCATTTGATAGGGTTAATTGGATTGCTATGTTTAGGGTTTTGCGAAAAATAGAAATCTCTCATAGGGATAAAAAAATTATTTACAGTCTATATAAAAACCAAAGCGTAGTAATTAGATTTTATGAAATAGTAAAGGGTATGTAGACTTTTTTAGATTAGCACAGAATAAAAAAGAAGTTAGAGCTGCGCCAAACCGACCTTAAGTAAGGTCGAAAACAAAATGATGATGCCGACATGTTTAAATGTACCGAAAAGTCGAATGTGTGGATATTGCGTTTAATTTTGTACAAGAACAAACATATCTCAACTGATACGAGCAATAGACGGTGCACATATACCTGTTCTGCCCCCGGCTAATGGTTATACCGATTTTGTCAATAGAAAGGATAGCCATCATTGATATTACAAGCTGTAGTGGATTACTCATACAGATAAAAAGCAATTCGCATTGTAGAAGTATTTACCATTAAAGCTATTGCAATAATTAAAGATTTATAAATATTAACCGCCAAGTACCAAGTTCATCTCACGAAGCTGCTGCATTGAGATGTTCTGGTTTATTTAAAAACTAGGAATGCTAATACCAAAAGTAATGTTTCTAAAGTTAAATCAACATTTTCTTATTTGCTTTGGTATTTTAGAATACAAACGTAGTAAATGGTAAACATATATGGTATATGAATATACTAAATTCAGCATATACACTGATAAGATGACTTATTAACAGTTATACTAAATCAACAAAATTATCTGCTACAGAAGAATCCTTTAATGCCTATTTAACAGCGACCGGTTGTGTGTGTATGTGTGTGTGGGGTGTGTGTGTGTGTGTGTGTGTGTGTGTGTGTGTGTGTGTATGAGTGTATGTGTGTGTGTAAATACCTTTTGGTAGACTTATAACTAACTAACCAAGTCTGTTAAAACGCATCGACATTCATTATACAGTATGGTTGCTGCATTTTACACATAGTGAAGAGAAACAAGGAGATATTTATAATTGCATGCTCAATGGTTGTAAATGGAGCAAACAGAATTTGACCAACCACGTCCAGTAATGGAGCGAGTATGAAATACAGTGCAGCAAATATTGTAACAATTTTTTTTGAGGACTATAAATTCCTTTAAATTTATTCATAAAATACACTGCATTGTCTATTTAAATAAACAATTAAATTTAGCGATGTAAATAAATATTTAGATCAGGGCCGTGTAGCCCAATCACAAGTCGAATATTATTTAATAATGTTAGTTTAGTTACTATTAATAAATAGTCGTTTGAATTGCATTTCCAATGTCAGGCGATCATAATGTGTTATGTGCGAATCGCGTTGAGCGAACGGACCAGTCTGACACGATCACTCGGCGTGTAACAAACGCCATGCAGTTTGACAAGATCCATGCCAGCAACCTACGAGTTGCAATAAGTTGCCGCACGACCAAGTGCAAGATGCACTTGAGGCTTTAGTTGTTCTGATAATGGTAAGTGCATTCGATTATTATTGCGTGTAACTAAATAATTTTGTTATAGCGCTCAAAGGTTTTGTTATAGAATTCGCTCAAAGATTCTTTAATAAAATGCGTTCAAAAGTTTTCGAGGAAAAATGCGTGCTATGGTTTAGTAATAATTATTTCCTCAAACTTGTCAACTTTAATTTTAATGGATTTATAAAAGGCGTTCTAAGGATTTCAGATAATAATTCGTTTAAACTTGTTGGTTTTAACTTCACTGGATTTATAAAAATATGATTTAAATAGTTGGCGAATTTTTGTCTTTGCAATTTGCCAAGTTTCGTTCTCACAAACAAAAGATGTGAGGAATATTAATTCTGGAGATTCGGCGTTGATAAGCTTGCGAGTTTATCACTTCAAATATAATGTTTGAACGTAGTGAATGAAGTACTAAGACATCCTATTTTATGGTTTGGTTTTGTTTCAATTTGCTAGAGTGAAGTGTACATCATCTTCGTATGGATGGTTCCTTGCAGTTTCAACATATTACGCAACAAAACGTGGAACGTAGGCTGACGTCATTTGTTTGTCGAAGGATGGCAGGCAACATCTGGTTGCGGCAAGGTATTTTTTTCAACGAAAGATCCCAGTTTACAAGGTAAGCGTTTTTCTATCCATATGACTTGACTACAGCTGTTCCTATAACCTAACAGCGAGGCAGATGATTGAAACCACATTGCAACATTTTTATAATCTTTGTTTTACAATGTAATTATTAAAATTTTTGCTATTTCGAATTTATTTCAGCACAAATTAGAGTTTCATTATTTATGATATTGCATATAATTATGATTATGAATACCTTTATTTAGTTCTAACAAGGTAAATTTAATTACATCCCAAGTAATCACTAGATCTAATTTAATTTTTCTTTGAATATTTGATACACACTTGTAAATCAAAATAACAGATCTGTGTATTTTGGGTAATTTATTTGGAAATGCTCATAAATATTTAATAAATTATGAATATTTTTGATTCTTAGTAAAGACAGTCTTAATCTTAATATTTAATAGTGGTGTCTAAAAGATTAGACGACTCTAATAATGTATAGTTTGTACATAAAATCTTATCACCAAGAAAGTTAAATTTAATTAAAGAACAACCACAATTTATTTGAGTAATTGTTTTATTTTGAACAAGTGAGTTCAAGAATAGGGTAATTGAGTCAAGAGGTAAAAATGTATAAATACCCTTTACAAAATTAATGTTTTTAGCTTTCACTTGATAACGGAGCACTAAAGAGCCCTTTCAAGAATTTTAATGTCTATATTTGCTTTTATAATAGTGTTCAAATAATTGATATTAATAGCTATTCCTTTTCTTTATGGTATAAGGTAGCAAGAGTGCGTCTCTTGTGTCTTTTATTATTATATTAATAATATTTTTCTTACAGCTCCTGCTTTAGCAGTAAATACGATATTTAAATCTGAAGACTTCCAAGTCCTCCCTTAAGGTAAACCCGTGTTTAAAATTCAAGGACTTGGTGGCGCCCCTTTTGCACCCCATTTTGTATTATTAGAGTCAGTAAGTGAACGATGTTTTTGTTATAATAACCCACGACCACTCCTCATAAGCTCTACCCAAGGAATAGACCCCTAGCTTAGTCGGAAGATAGTTTAGATTCCATCATCTTAAGGAGACCATTTCCTCAAGTTCACTTGAGCACACCATTAAATCTCATCCTCCAAATATTAAGTTTAATTTCAATATTAGAAACTGTTTGAAGGATTATCTTTATAATCATTTACTCTTAAGAAAAATACTTCATTAGGCGTTTTATGTATTTAAAGTGTAAACAATTTTAGCTATACAATAATCAACGAGAATGTCGTATGTTATAAGTAAAGAATAACCAGTTTAGATATTAAGAATAAGGCATGCTTAACATTTTAAAAAAGGAAATAGTAGGCAGGAGGGTGGGAGATATAACGTTACTTGGATCCATAAATAACGATCAGTCAGTTTCTGGTTGTGGTGCTAGTTTAGGTCCTGCATATAAATTGCCTATATTTTCTTGCCACTTATCTACTTTATCTACATTTTTTATGATAACCTCTCCTCTTGCGCTTTTTATATTTTTGCTATATAGCTTTCTATCCCTAAAATTCATTCTAATTGGTTTCTATTTTTCGTCTGTCTCTCCAATTTACATCCTAGTTTGTACTTCTTTGTATTTTCCCTCAATCCACTGTTCTTTAGCTTTCCTGCATTTGCGAATAATTTTTCATTCTATGGTTCTGTAATTCTGTTTTTCTTCTACGTCTGGTTTGTTTTGGGATTTCTACCTTTCTTCTATTAACTTTAGAATATTCGTTATCGACCGTGGTTTCTTGTTTTTTCTTTTTTTTTTGGTTTATACCCTGGAATACCTCTGGCTGCAATGCCGAAGCTGTACTTAAGAGCTCATCACAGCAGGTTACCTACCATCTGCTGTAAAAACGCGGGTTGGGGTGAGGTAGCGTAGAGCGGGATGAAATGTTGAGATGCAGATATTCATTAGAAAAGGATATGAAGTATAGAATTCCGCCTACTTGGTTTATAAAGTACCAGGGAGCACATATAGACGGCAGTGCTGTGGAACTTATTAGTCTAGTTATAAACCTCACAGATATTTTAATTATACATATTCTCTAACATTTATAATCAGCGAAAACTTTTGAAATTCCGATATCCAATGTAAAAAAAAATTATTAGGGAACAAGAAATTATAAGATTTAATATTCCTACATTTGCATCACACGATTATTTTACAATATATAATATGCAATTGACAAAGCTATTACATTAATTAATTGGCTAATAAATGGAAGAAACAGAATAATGGTTTAAACGTATCTCTAATAAAAAATGATTAGATAAATTGTCAAGTGGGTTTTGATTACAGTTTGCGAAAAGCTACAAATGTTGGTTTGGTTTCTTTTCTTATCTCATCTTCGTTTCCTTTATCATTTTCTAACGACGAAATAATAAACAAAGTGGCCGCAACGGCCAAGTATGTTTTATTTCAGTGAATTTTTTACAATTAAAAATAGATATAAATATAAAATACAAATTTTCAATATGTTTACATTGCCATTACATATTTAAAATTGTACTGAATCGGACACAGTAAATATTCCTCTAGTAGAATAAAAATACATGTCTTGTATTTTTAAGTAGTTCAAAGTTTGTTTTGCTTTTATTTATTTACGTTTTCATTGTAACTTGTCAAATTTTGTTCCATCACAATTACGTATGGTAGTTTGGAAATGGTAAATTTGTACCATAATCAACAAAAGTACATTTTACGTGTATTAGAGAAGTTTGAGGGTAAAAAAATGTAACGAAACATGGTTTGTAGATTCTAATTAACCGTAAAAATTTTTATCACATTATTCCTTATTACTATACAAGCCTAAATATGAACGAAATATTACTGGTGGCTTTTTAAATTTATTCCAAAACATTAATTGAACTTGAGCATAAAAATTAAACAATGCTGTGTTTATTCTTTTTTACAAGTCTTACACTACTCAAACTGGGGGAATACCAATTACCTACTTCACTAAATAGGAAACCAACAAAAATTTATATAAATCCAAAGTTTATGAAAAACAACTCATTTTTATAATTGCTAAGACGCTAAATAATATCCATAATGAAAGTTATGAATAGATTTGCGAGCAATTACGACTATCGTCAAAAACTCTTATAAGGATAGTCTGATCTCAATAAATATTCGTTGTGTTTTGTTTTATATAGCATGTATTCAAACCATTTCTGCTTTACAATAGTGTGTGACATGCAAGTTCTGAATTTTTAACAGCAGCACATTGCAGGTGCTTTTTTCTAAAAAATACTAATATTTGAGTTATTCGATAAATAAACTGAATTGCAGTGTGCAATTTTGATGAAAATTCATAAAAATTATTCACACATTTGGGAAAGTTACTGGTTTTGTTTAAATTGCTCTATTATCAGCAAAAAAATTTCTTTTTTCAGTTAAAAAAACTTAAATGACTTTCCCACATAGACAAATATTTTATAAGTAACTTTTATTAAAACCGCTCCTATGATAAGCTCTTATGGTTATTTTAGTCTGTTTCTACTACCTTGGTATCCGAGATTTTTCCGTTGTTTGGCAACAATTCCTTTGACTTTTTCAAATCTTTTCAGGGTATATTTATCTTTTTATAGATGGGTATGTATACGTGTATTATTACTGTACTTAACTGTTTTGATTTTAATTTTATCATGAGTATTCTTTCCTTCCTTTGTAAGCAGTTTCTGCACAACGTTCTAAATTTCACCGTATAACTCTCCTTATACCCGCATTTCCTTTCTCCGATACTGTAAGAACTACCATAAAGTCTGGCCAGTGAACTTCGCTAATCCCTACTGTGTATAATGCCAACCTAACCGAAGTTCCGAATGTGAGACTATTTTAACTGGCAGTTACTATGTGTTATTACTAAGTTTAAGGTTCCGGGTTTAATTCTCGACACGGATCGCTTGAAAAATTTTAGGCGAGCATTCTCATCCTCGTTCGGATGAGAGATAAACTGTAGGTTCCGTGTGTGGGTTTTATGACGTACGTTAAAGCTCTTTACCTTGCTTGGAATATCAAGGCTTCAGTAGAATTCAAAATTTCTAAGTAAAAAAAATCGCTTCCTGGCCATTGTAGTGCCTTCGGGTGAAGTATTGGAAAATCAAATGTAGGGACTACTTTAACACCGGAATTTTTTACCGTAGAGATTGCCGTCAATTTTGAAACCGTTTTTGGTACGCTGTGTGTTGGGGAGGCGATGTAGTGGTTCCTCTTTAACTTCCAAATCGCAGTAGTGTGTCATATCAATCCATATGATCTTTGCCACTCTAAGTACCAAAAGAGCTGTTACCTATCTTCGAAGACCTGTTTTAGTCTGGTCTCTTACTAAAAACCTCCCTTAATTTGCTTAAACATATAGTTCGGCTTTTTAGCTCACTGAAACACGCAAGCCATTCTACCCGTTCTAGTATTCTAGAACTTCTTCAAGGTGTAGCTCCATTTAGAACGGTAGAAGGCTTTAAAGGAATAAAAAAAGTTTATATTTTATAAATTGAATTAATATTAGATTTTTAAGCGTTCTAAGCCGCATAGATACATCTCTAAACCACAGATATTTTTTTGAAAAAACGTATTTAAATACGTGTTTTTATAAATTTTAAGCATTTGGTTCTTATGAAATTATGTATCATGTGTGTGGGAGTTATCGGAGAATAGTTTCCAATTTTTAGCAGATGAAACGTTAATTCCGAAGTAAAAGTTCACTAAATATGAAGTCGTTCGAGAGAAATACCTCGATGACGTCTAAAATTCTAAGAAATAAAAACTGACATGTAAGCTCAGGAGAGTCTAGAACCAACTAGAACAAAATTGTAACGTCTTCCCACTGCTCCCTTGCGTTTTCTAAGACACCATCCCAATGTCTTTTGCCGATTTGATGTACGGAGCTTCCTTGTACGCATTTAGAAACAAAAGCGAGTTATAATTTTTTTATTTTTGTTTTCAATCTCTAAATTAATCTTTTAAATATTTCAAGCACTGTATCTGAAAGTAAATACAGCGTGCAAGAATAAACCATTCTAGGCGTGATTAAAATTGTAATAAAATCACTAAAATTAGTATCACGCGCTTATAAAATGTTGATCTTTGCTGTGAATAAATAATGTGTGAAAACCCCGAAAATCATCTTTGGCTTCTATTTATTTATACGCTTGCCAAAATAAGAAACAGCCTCCATAACATGCGAACTTGAGCGTCATGCTATTACTAGCCAACTAAATAATGACTTTGTGACAACAATTGAAATACCACCAACCGAAAATAAACTGAACAAGAGTATTATTTTTGCGACAGTTTAATAAATGTTGGCAAGCCCAAGTGACTGTTTTAAGTAAACTAAATGTTGTATAAAAATTATCGTATTTTTTTGCTAGCTGTTAGATTTGGAAACACATCGTTAATTTCGGAACATAAGCGAAATACGTAGCAGTGTATTAATTGATGCAGAGCAGGAGAAGAAATTTAGTGCACGTTATACAAGAATCTTGCATAATTTGTGATAAAAATAAATGAATAGCTATAAAATAACTGTAGGAAACGCTAAAAGCTTTTTTATGATAACATCCATAAGAATTGCAATGACTACAAACCTACATAGTAAGAATCAGTACTTGGTTTACAGTGCACATCGGAAGCTGTAAGTCAACCCTCTAGACGTTATTTAGGTAGATTAACAATTCCTTGATAAGGGTTATTCAAAAAGTCTACATAGTCAAATGATTTTTAGAGTCTGTTAAGAGATAGCTTCCATATTCGTTTGCAGAATTTCATCACCGCGGTGTTTGTAGAAAAGCAACTTTTATTTTTACGAAATTGTTTAGTTTTCCTTAGTATACGTAAATCAAACCATCTATAAGTTATATCCTGCTATAAACAAGACAATAGACAGGAGGGTTATCGCTACGGTTCAGACCCTGGTAAATATAGAAAATGGTATGAAACCTGCATACATACTGTGCCAAGGACTGAAAACGCCCGTTTTACAGCATAGCAACAATTTTCAGTTTGAACCTTAAAAGATAAATAGGCCATTTATCCGTAATTCACTTTAAGCAATACATCATATTTCCAGTTGTTAGGGATAAAATGGACGATGTGCTAAAAATTTAGATTTACCATAATGGTGTCGGAACTAGTATCAGTTTAAAGGGTATACCGGGTAACTGCAGCGGTGCAGAAGTCGGTTTTAATAGGAAAAAGAATGCAAAAATATGAATTGGAATAGTTGAATTACAAAAATACTACGTTACAATAATCACTTACATTGAAAAGCCTTATCTGTGGTCACGACTAGTGGGGCACCAAACCGTCTGTTCCAGAAATTGTTTGGAAGCTATACTTGCTTATATGAAAGACTGTTATTGCAAATATGTTTTCATTGCCTTGGGGGTTTTTCCTTAAATTGGTCAATAAATAATATTTTACTTTTTAAAACTTTTCTTTTATTTGCACGTTCCCTCTGCTAGAACCAAGTAATTCAACTCACTTTTTCCAAGTGAAAAAACAACTCACCTGAAGATTTGCATTGCCTCTTACAATTATTTTTAAATTTCTTGTAAATAAAATGCAATACGTCAATAACTCGTAACCTATATTACATAAAGTGAAGTATAATCAGTTTCGCGTCAAGTTCCTGGAACAGAGACAACAAGTACTTAATTTTCCACCTGTAGATAGCCAGCTGAACTCTTATATCATTGTATTATGAGTTAAGAAAAAGGTATATACTAAGACTAAATTGCTTAAAATCTTTTATTTTGATTTAAACTGTTGCTTGTTGTAAAATGGCGTTTTAAGGCAAACTATCACGCCGTATTTAGTACTAATTCAGAATAGCCACAAACAAGGACTGCGTTCTAACAGTATATAAATTAAATAGCTCACTACATTCAGCAACCGCCACCTTACAACAAAACACTATGTAAATTTAAATAGTTTATGCACTTCGACTATCGCCGCAATATAATAAAATAATATGTAAATTAACTAATACTATTCGCCTTCTCTTCACTGATTTTGTATGAAAGTTTATTTAAGAGAGAATCCAAAGCACCAGTGCCTTTCTTATGCAGTTGCTTTACAGTTTATTGCATACCCTTTTCTGTAACCTGTTCCAATCTCCCACTCTAACAGTACATATCTCTTCTCTGTAACGTCATTTGCTCTTTATGTGTTCCGTGTCTATATTTCAATTATGCTAGCACATTCCCATACCGTGTGCAAAAATTACGCAATATCTTTGTCTGTCAGTTTTTTACACGTGTTTATTGTATTGGTTTCTAGTTTGTGGCTTTTATCGTATAACGCGATCGTCTACTACAATCATTTTTATTTTATGGAAAATACATTGTTCACGTCTTTCTAACGCAATGCGTAATGTGTCGCACTTAGATTTGTTTTTGTTTGCAAGTTTCAAATAATTTATTGTTCTGGATTATTATATTGTATTGTAAAGGACATAGTTTTATATCCTTAAAGGTTATAGTTTATTATATATGTGCTTTTACAGAAACCGCAGAACTGTATGCCAGGCTTAATGAACAATAACTATTCCAAAAATATAAATATACAGGGCGTCGAACTTATACTGTCCATCTTAAACTAATAGTTATATTTGATTATCTTGTTGGTATCCAAAGTAGCGCAAACCCGTTGCATAATATATACTCGTAGGTACACATAACCTTTAATAGGTATACAATAAATAACCAGAACACTTCAAATTAGTTATGTGGGCCATTCATAATCCAATCCATTACGCGTATCGCCCTCCTCTCCCATAGTTTTGTATCTTACCAGCCAAATCGAAACTTATAGGCAAAACGGCGGAAAATATAAGGTTAGCATACGGTGAAAAATTCAAAATTACTTAAAGAATAACATAAACTAGAAGTACCATTTTAAATTCTACTACATATAAGAAGATTTAAAGGTAACTGATTCAATATTAATCGCAAGGGCGTCTTATCGACGAATCACCTAGCTTAGTTTGTGCCATTGTGTTGTTTTGCTTGACATAGCAGTTTTTAGCAACAGTAGACATGAAAAAAATCTGCCTCCACTATTTCTTCCCATAGCCAAAAATTATAATCCTGAACAATAAATAAATTCTGCAAATCTTAAATTAATATCAAGCAACAAAATTTAATAACAAGTGACTCGATATTAGAATCATGTAGACATGCGTTGCCCTTATTGGGACTTATTAGTACGGCAGTAGCAAAGTTGTATTATTTAAAGCAGACATTATGGGAGTACAGTATCACGTAGCTCACAGTTTGTGTCACCGTACTGTTTCACCTAACATCGCGGGTAACAGTCAGCCCGGAGAAGATCCGGCTTTTTCCTATAACCAATAATATAAATAATAAGTAAGTCTAACGAGTCTTGAATTAATATCAAGCATAAAAATAAATTAAAGGTGACTTAATATTAGCCACAACAGCATCATGCCAACGCGCTTCGACTCTATTCGACCTCATTAGGCCAGGTGTTAGTAATCAAAGATTTGACCTAAAAAGGCACCTTAAACGATGTAATGATAGTGTTCCATTTTGTAAAAAGAATAAAATCGTGTTATCAAGGAATTTTTAATTTTTTGTTGATTGCTAAGTATTGTGTTTAGAAGATGAAAATTTGTTCTTGGCGGTATTGGAACCCACGAAGACAGTTATTTATAACCTTGCGTACGTGTTATTTATTCGGGGTCAAATTCTAAGCAACTAATGTATGTTTGAATTTCTTAATTTAGCAATTTGAATATTTCAGGAATTTTCAGCTCCATGTCTTAAGAATTGGTTACAAAGAAAGATTGTACAATAAAATATAAAACGTTATCTAACAAACGCCTGAGTTTCTTTTCCCCCATTTCAACCGTGCTTGAATCCTCTTGGACCCTTGTAATTTTAACAACAGGAATACCAGAGTTATAATATTTAACACAGACACATTTTGGGAACTACGGCATCACCTAGTCCACAGTTTGTCACCACGTTGTTTCACCTGATACCGCAATTTTTAGTAACAGTCGGCACGGAGAAGATCCGACTCAACTGGTTTATCCCATACTAAAAATTATAATTATGAATTCAATATTAACCACAAAGGTGCCCAGCAGTCGACGCGCTTCACCCTTATTCGGACTCGTCAGAACAGGAGTAGCAAAGTTGTAATATGTAATATAGACACACGGGAGGTACAGCATGATTTGGCTCACAGTTTATGGCATCGTGGTGTTTCAGCTGACATCACAGGTGTTAGCAACAGTGGGGACGGAGGAGATTCTCCTTAATTGTTTTATTCTATAAACATAAATTATAATTATAAACAATAAGTAATTTCAATGAGTCTTAAATAAATATCAACCTCGAAGATTTAATGGTAAGTGACTCAATGTTAGCTACAAGAGCATCCTGCCGACGATTATCGCTCTTGTCAGAGTTCATCCGGCAGTAGTAGCAAAGTTGCAATATTTAACACAGACACATCATGGTAAGTACAGCATCATCCGGCTCAGGTTATGACACCGTGTTGTTTCGCATTGCATCACAAGTTTTAGTAACAGTTTTAACGAAGGAGATAAGACTGAACTGCCTTTTTCCATATCCAAAAATTGTAATCATAGATAACAAATAAGTCTAATGAGTTTCAAAGTCATATAAAGTAAGAAGAGTTCATGGCTAATGACTTAAAATTAGCCATTGTTGCTAAAGCCTGCAATATCAGGTGAAACAGCACGGCGACAAAAATTTAAACGAAAGCGAAGCGCGTTGACAAGTCAGTTGCCATTAAACCTTACTGCTTGATATTAATTTAAAATTCATTGAACTTACTTATTGTTTGTAATTATAATTTTTGGCTATGAAGAAAGGCAGTCATGCTGAATCTTTTGTTGCTCACTGTTGCTAAAACCTGTGATGTCAGGCAAAATAATACGATGGCACAAACTTTGAGCTAAGTAATGATGTACTTCTCACAATGTGCCTGAATCAAATATTATCACAGTAAGTGCGAAACGCGTCAACATGATGCCAATTTGGCTAATATTGAGTCACTGGCTATTAAATCTGCTTGCTTGATATTAATTTGCGACTGATTAAATTTACTTATTGTTATATATTTGCTAGGCAATACCTCTCCCTAATACAACGAATGGATAACTAGCAAATTTAAATGCCTAGCAATAGCTATCAGCCAATAGATATAAAATTTTCTCTTGCAAAATTCATACAACTTCCAGATCAAAAGTTAAAAGCGTTTGACTTAAAATTTTTAACACTTTCAAATACGTACAGTTGTATGCAATATTAGGTTCGTTAAAACAAGTTTTAATGATTAAAATTTTATGGGTGCCAAATAAGTATGAAAAGTTTTATAAATTTGTATAACTGGTTTTCTAAATCGTGGTTTAAAAATTTTGCTTACTTGTAGATACCAGTAAACGTGCTAAATTGTTTGTGCACAAATAATCCCCTCAAAGTACTATTGCTGGTTTAAAATCAATTCAGTGTAAAAATTTACCTTACATTGATATTCAACATTTAATAATCAGTATTAGTGATACAACAAAGTAACAATATTCATTATATAATAAGAAGAAAAGAAGAACCGGAAGCATCTTGTGAGTCGGGGCTTGGAATGTTTGAAGCAAGAAGCAAGTAGGCAAGCTAGAGAATTTGAAAATTGAAATGAATAGGCTAGCATTAGATATAGTAATGATTAGCGAAGTTCGGGTGCCTGAGGCGAAGAATTTTTAGAGCAGAGACTTTAGGATAACTCAAACAGAATCAGAAGAAAAAAATTCGAGTGTGGGGATAGTTATGCAAAAAAGGATAGAACACTGTATAGAAAATTATCTACAAAAGAACGAAAGGGTACCCATGATCAGATTAGGATCCAAACTGGTAAATACAGTAATAATACAAATATACAGGTAGAAGTGAACTACAAAAATATCGAAGACATACTAAGATTCGTAAAAGGACATAGAAATTTAATTATTATGGGGGGTTTTAATGCAGTGGTAGGTGAATGTAAAAAGGCAACGGTAATAGATTTATTTGATTTAGGCACGAGAAACGACATAAGAAATAGGTAGGTAAAATTTTGCGACAAAAATAATTTAACCATCAACAACACATTATTTCAATATCGTGTTAAAAGACGATACACATAGAAGATGCCAAGACACATAGGAGGCTATCAAATAGCTTACATTCTTCTTAGACAACGGTTTAAGAATCGAGTAAGACTGCAGAAGCTACCCAGAAGCAGAAATAGACACTCTTCACAACATAGTAGTTATGAAAACATAGCTTAAATTTAAAAATTTGAAAAAACTTTGACTTAGAGAAATTAAAAGATATAGACACTCACAAAAGATTAGAGAAAAAGTCAAACGCATTCCCAAAAGGCAGCGGGAAAGTTTCTGATATTAAGGTAGTAGAAGCATAATGGAATAGCATTAAATCCAGCTTAGATCCGACGGCCAGAGATATTTTGGGGTATAAGCAAACAAACAACAAGAAACCATGGATAACAAAGGATATCCAGAATTTAATAGAAGAAAGGTAAAAATACGAAAACAGACCATAGAATAGGAAACTATTTGCAAATACAGGAAAGTTAGAGAACAATGAATTGAGGAAAAGTGCAAAGAGGTACAAACTAAGATGGAAATATGGAAAATAGATAGATGGTAAGAATATATTGGGATTTATTTGCAGGACAGGAACTAGAAGCATTTGAACTGGAACCAGACATTAAAAAGGATAACTTTGAATATCCTCTACCTAGAAATAAGTTTGAAATAGCATTAAAGTGTCTGAAAATAATAAGGCACCGGGTATATATAAAGTGCAAGGAGAAATTCTAAAAGCCGCTAGAAAAGCAGTAACAGAACATATCTTCCAATATGTAATCTATATTTTTAGACGCTCAAGATACCCAAAGATTTCAAACGTAACACCATAGTCACTACACCAAAAAAGAGGGATACGGATAGATGTGAAAATTTTCAAACAATGAGTTTGACACTACATTTGACTTTCCAATATTCCACCTAAAGATACTGCATTGGCTAGGTAGCGAGTTTTTTTACCTGCAAATTTGAATTTTGTCAAACCCTTGCTGTTCCGAGCAAGGTAGAGATCTTTAGTGCCTTTAGTACCTCTCATCTCAACGAAGGCATATTTTTGTAAAAATACTCGCATAAAATTTTTTAAATTGACCATGTCGGGATTCGAACCCTAGAGCCCAGTAGTCGCATGCATACCAACTGAGCCACGGAGCCGCCAATAAGTTTGACAGCGCTTGTGTCAAAAATATGAACTAGAAATTGCAGATGACATAGTATTAGTACCATTTCGAAATGAAAGCGTTCCTAGAAAATTGTTCTCGTTTTTTATTTGAAATACACAGTTCTTTACTCAGCTTATAAAAATAATAAAATGCGTGTTGTCATATCGATCGCATTTATTAAACTAAGTATGCGTTTTAAAATTTTTATGCTGCAACATCATGCTTTAAAATATAGCTGCGTGGATAAGTAATTAAGTCGATTTATATCTCATTTCATACAACCCCAGGATTAAGAATTTGCAGAAGGGCGTATTAAAATTGTAAATCCGAGTAATCTGAAACTTTGTTTTAATGGCCTACGCTACATATTGCTTCTATCAATTCGAGTAGAAGTGCACGTAATTTATTCACTTTATAATAAAACAGCCAAGATTAAAGAGTAAATTACAATTGAATTAAGGTAATTTTTATACAGCTACGGAAGTGAAGTTAAAGTAAGCGGCATAAATAAACTAGGCAAAAATGAGTTCAAAAGTTATTAAAGTCGGTAAATAAGAAGACAACTTAGGATCTGTATAACTAAAAACTTTGCAAGGGCAACAATAGAATCATAGATAGTTGCCCAGGGTCGCATAAAGTATAATTAAAAGGAACTTCAATTTACACAGGTCTTTGTTCGGTTCAATTCAAGTTTAGTTAATCATAGTTATTTACAAAGAACCCTCAATATACTGAGATATCGATATAGAGATCAATGACTTTAATTATTACAATGCATCAAATAAGAAACCTATATTCTTTCATAACACGACGATTGCACTACATTCATTACTTAATTCGAGTACGCAATTAATTTACGCAAGTACTAACTGTTCTAACTGTTATATCCCAATTTATATAGGCGCTCACAATATTACTTTTAACAATCTATCCAATAATTAATTTTATATCACCTGTGGATCAATAAGCACACTGCCCTAATCGTCTAATCATACAGTTTACTTATCTAACAGTAAAGCTTCCATATTGTATCAGAACTCGGAGCACTCTAAAATCTTTGCATCATGCTCGATCGATGCAGCTGGTAATCAATCCATTGTTTGCTTAATAGTTTTATATCTTTCAGTTTTAGATTATCCAGCTCCATTGCTACAATATCAATCATACAAAATTAATTCAAAATTTAGATCTATTTATTAATTATAAAAATGTGTAGGTACCGAATTTTAATGAGACACATTACAATGTTTTTCTTTAGCAAGAGTATCATATTCTGGTACCAGATCAAAAATAGTCATTTTCAAATGGTCTTTCAAATTTTACCCAACGAAACTTAAAAATTGTTTGCTTTTATCTGTGTTCATAATGGAGAATGTTTTTTCGCATATGTATGCGGTTTTAAGTTAAAAAACATTCTTAAACTTTTCATGTTTTCAGGTTTTTGAAAACTCCTTAGACTAATTTCTCTATATTTACATAGATAAACTGACGAACATTGCAACCTAATAACTTATAATAGCAAAGAGTGAACGATTATTCAATACCTCTAAATTTAATTTTTTTAAAATGGAGTAAATTTCTCTTCAAATTTCTTTACTAAATGATCAATTTAATCTGGAAATTGTTTTCGTAGTGCATGATTCTTATTTTTGGGTATATGTTTTGAACATGCAGATAAATGATACGTTCTACCTCTCAACAACTTTGTTTTGAAAAGGTTCACCTTCATTTAAAAAGCCTCGGTTGTTCTCTAGATTTGAAACATGTTCGTTTTTCTGGAAGCTAGATTCAAATTATTTAAAATATGTTGTTCTATAATAAAAAGGATGATGCAGTGGATTCAGAATTCATTTTCAAGTTCAAGTCTAATTCATTAGCAGTTTTGAAAACAATCGTTCTTACATCTAATTGTAAAACTTCAAGGTGTGCAGATGTATAATATAATGTTATCTTAGTGTTTTACTTTTAGTGATTCAAGAAGAGCCATTGCTGTATTATTATTTTCGGTATGGTACGAACACCGCCCGTACAAATAGACACCAAATGTGTAAAATTTAATCCTAATTTATTTTGCAACAAATTTATTATATCACCGAAAAGCTCTTTTCCTGTTCAATCTGATAGAAAACAATCAAGCAAAGTACTTTAGTAATCTTTAGAGTACCCGTGTGGTTGGTGGTTACCTATTAGGCGCGTCCCCAGGTGGCGGATAGGGAAGGCCCAGTGTCACCGCACGAGCAATCGTTCGCTGCCATGGGGCTTTGTGAAGGAATAAGTCTAGCACTCGTGGTGATCCAGGAGGTTGAGTGGCCTAAAAACCACAACATACGGGGGAGCGAGTGTACGTCAGTGCGACTTAAACCCCGCACGATGATGGTTAGGCTAATCCCACATTGCGGACCACTCCGCCAAAAACCCCTACTGCTACTGGTCCAGGTGGTTGAGCCACACCTGGGGCGGGATTAGTTTCCTGGAGTCTGGCGACACATCACTTTGACGTGATTTTTACCTAGACAAAAGTTCGGGACTAACCCATCCCGATCAATTGGCTATATCGTCGGGTCAGACCGCCGACTGGGTAAGCTCTTGAGGTTGAGGTGCGTGCAGTCGGTACTGCGGATGAGTGGCACATGCAACATGTGTGCTACTTCAGAGAGGTATTTAGGTTCGTAGGTAACCTACCCTTGGGGGGCTATATCTTCCTGGTAGCCCTGGTGTCGAATTTGGCATCCCAGTTTGGACTCCGTGGTGGGTGGGGGAGCCGGTGAGATGAATTTTTATTATCTAACATAGATGAAAACCTCAATGTAGCTAATCTAGAGAATGCGTCCTCGGACAACCCTCAATCTATGTTGCAGACTCCACTAGAGCAGTAACAACAGAAGCAACTACAACAGCAGCAGCTTCAACATTGCAGGCAGCAATACCAGCCAGATGCCTGGCTACAACAACGTCCACAGAGGAAGAGGATCAGTGGGGCTGAAGAGAAGAGAAGGGGGAAGGCACGTCTGGCTGTACGGACGGCTGCCACGGAGAAGGCTAGCCCGTCGGCTAACCAATCCAAGGAGCAGCCTCCCGACCGTCAGGCACCCTTTACCTTTAAACCGTCCACCTCCTCTCCAAGACCGTCAGAAGCCAAATCGGGTAGGAGCAAAAAAGGGTGCGATTTGACGGCACTCCACCGCAATCTAAACCCCCGAAAAGGGAGTGTAAGAGCGGCACCACTCGCTCTGCCAGTAGCAGCTATGGAGAGACAGCTTCCAAGAACCTCCATGTAGCTGTAATCGACAGGTGCAACCCTGGGGGAAAAATAACTAAGCCTCAAGCTGAATTAGTACAAGCAGATATCGAGAACGCGTTGGACGAGTATTTGTTCTCCCTTCCTGATAACACTACTCCACCAACCTTTAGGAGGTGGGCGTACTCGAGCGAGATTTTTCGCATATGGTGCGAGGATGACCACTCCCTAGAGTGAATAAACAAAGGCGGTTGGCAACCTCTCTCAGCTGTGGGAGGCTGCACGCCTAGTGGTCGTCCAAGTGAGTTTGCTACCCAAACTCGTGAAGGTCGCACTGTGGATTCCGGGGCCTCCGGAAGACATAGATGTTGTTCAAAGGCATCTGCGGGCGCAAAACCCTTGCACAGACATATCCAAGTGGTGCGTCCTCCACGCCGCTACGAGGAACCAGCCTCAAAAGAGGCTGGTCGTTGTTGGTGTTGGAGAAGGTGTTAGGGACGCTATAACCAGTAGGGGAGGAAAGCTGCACTATAGGTTTACCTCCCTGAATATTAGAATTCAAAAAATCAAACTGTTGCAAAGGCGGCTCAGAAACCGGTAACTATGCAACAGCAGCAACAAACTGAATCAATGAAGCAGCAACAGCCATTTCCCTATCTACAGCAACAGCTGGAGACGGTAGTAGAAACTCAACCATCGACAGCATCAGGCAGTCAGATGGAGACGATAGACTCTAACCCCCTCCAACTGGAGTGGCTGGCTGAAGAGTGTAAGAAAGGGTCGCTGTGTAGTCCAATCAAGGACGCCTAAGGGTAATTAGCATACTGGCCCAAATGGCGGGTCTAAGCATAATACAATTAAACTTGCAACACTGCTGGGCGACTGCAGGTACCTTATGCAGACACCTGAGCACAAAGCAGGATATTGCCCTCATTCAGGAACCTTGTGTGGTGAGCTCAAGGGTCTCTGATTTGTGCAGCCTTTATGGCACTATCTTCACAGGTAATAGCCAATCTAAGCCTAGAGCTTGTATTTACATACGTAGGCATATTAACGCTCTCTTGTTTCCTGAACTGAGTGACCGTGACGGCACGACCAACCAGCTTGAAAGCAATATCGGAGCCAAAACTAATTTAATAATGGTTTCAGCATACTTCGCAATGGAAAATGACCCCCCTCCTCGTGAGATGATGGAGTTATTGACTACTGCAAAAGGAACAAAAGACGTCTCATTATTGGATGTGATTCTAACGCCCACCATACGACCCGGGGCAGCATTAATATCAACCAACGAGGAAGAGCACTTCTTGAATATATTACAAGTAGGAATTTAAAAATCATAAACTGGGGGTGCAAACCGACGTTTGCTACGTCCCGTAGTCAGACGATTATCGACTTCACTTTGACTTCTATTGGTATTTCTAATCAGATATTGAACTGGCAGGTGCTGTCTACAGTAACCCTTTCACATTATAGAATGCTTAGCTTTATGATAAGGGGAACAGCAAATGAAGTTTGTGAAAAATACAGGAATCATAGAGCGACCGATAGAGCGGTTTATCTGAACTGCCTGGAAGGACGGCTTTGCACACCGCAACACACGAACAACCTTACAACCATAGAGGAGCTACAAGGAAGCATTGAGTTTCTTCAAACCTTTAGTGTAGAGTCCGTTAAGCAGGTATGCCCGGTTCAAACAGCTTCTACTCGTTTCAACACCCTATGGTGGAGCAGCAAGCATTATAAGCCGAAGAAAACCGTGAACCGACTGTTCAATAGAGCAAAAAATAGCAAAAGTATGGTCGACTGGGAGGTTTACAAAAACCACCAAAGACTATACAAAGCTTCAATAAGGAAACGACAAAGAGACTCACGGAAGACCTTCTGTAACTCAGTTGAGACTGCCAAAAAAACGTCTCGAATAAATAGTCCTGTCTACAGATCTGCGCCAGCAACCATGTTGTCTCAAATGTGCGAATGGCTCGTTTACCAACAACGAGAAAGAGACAGCAAAATTACTCTTAGATACACACGTCCCAGGAAGTGTACCCCTATCGTCTATCACTAGGATGGATGCTCTGAGGCCAGCCTCAGAGGAGGCAGACTGGGAAGTAGTCAACCAGGTGGTTGAGGAAAAAAGTAAAATGGGCAATCTTAACCTTTCAACGTTTTAAGTGCTCAGAATTGGATGGCATTTTTCCAGCCCATCTGCAGGAAGAGGCTGCTTCCCCTCCTGTTGAGGCTGTTCAGAGGCTGTATTGCGTTCAGGTATATCCCCAGAAGGTGGAAGAAAATTAGGGTGGTTTTCATTCCTAAACCAGGCCGGAAGGGCTACTCCTTGGTCAAATCCTATCGCCCAATCAGTCCAACGCCCTGACCATAAATCCAAACAAGACCCAGTAGTCTTGTTTACCGGCAAAAGAAGATTAATGGTATCCAAATTACCATCACTTTTTCAGACATCCCTAACCCTCTCAGAGCAAGTTAAATATTTGGGTATTATACTTGATAAAAAAACTGAAATAGGCTAAACACTAACAAGTAAAAGTTACGAAAGCTAGCACAGTGTTCTAACAATGCAGACGTGCCATAGGCAAACTTTGGGGTCTTTCACCAAAGGCTGTCCTATGGCTATGGAGCTATTGTTTGGTGGCCTCGAACCAGACAAGTTAACGCAGCTAAAAAACTTATGCACATACAAAGACTAGCCTGTATCAGTATCACGGGCGCAATGAAATCCACACTAACTGCAGCCTTACAAGCCATCTTGAGCCTCCCTCCGCTAGACCTGCATGTGGAAGAGGTGGTTCTAGGAGCGGCACTAAGACTAAGAGTTAAGAAATTGTGGAACAATAAGGGAGACGGTGGGAGACACCAGAATATCTTAAAGGAGGCGCTGCTAGCAATACCACTCTTGGATGTCATGGTCGACTCAATTACACCCAAATTAATATTTAGGAAGCAATACAAGGTCTGTGTGGAGCCTGAAGACGTGGTTCCAGCAGATACATTTATCTTCACAGATGGATCAAAAACGAAGAAAGGTACAGGGGCAGGCATCTTTTCAGATGACCTAGACTTTTAGTAGGTGTTTTGACTGGGCACTGTAAGGTAAAAAAGTACATGCACAGATAGGGTTTCTCAGAGAACCCAACCTGTCGCAGTTGTCAATGGGATGAGGAAACGGCTGAGCACATCCTGTGCACTTGCCCGGCACTCGCCAACCTCCGAGGATCCAGGTTAGGTGACTTCTGGCCAGACACCGCCAGATTAAGTAACACGCCCCGGACCAATATCCTCAGGTTCGTCTGTAAGCTTGGATGGCTGAGTGATTGAGGACCAGGTATAAGAAGGTAGCACAATGGGCCCATATTGAGACCTAAGTGCGCGTGGCTTTGCCACCTTTCCAATGCAATCAGTCAATCTTTAGAGTACTGTCGACACTTTTAATACAAATCCATTTTCATCAACAGCTAGAGAATAAAAGCAGAATATGCAAACTTTCTTAATTAATTGTTCTTAAGAAATAATGGGGGTATTATTTAGCCTTCTTTTTTTGTCATCCGGAAATAATTCAGTCACTGTAATCATAACGCACTTTTTTTTATAAATTCTCCTTTATTAAAGGATTTTTTTAGCAGTTGCAATTTCCTTGAAGATCTAAAATTTATTTTGGCGTTTTTCTCATTTTCTTCGACATGTGTTTAAAAAGCTGCTGTTTTGTGTTAAGGGTGTTTAACTATTTTGTTGCTTCTAACGTTTTTCCATTGCAGACTAACGTCGTAATGTTGGACTTTTTAATTTTGAGTTGTTGCCAAAGATTGTGCATCCCTTTGATATGACATATGAATCAAAACATTTTATTGTTGAACAAAAGAAAAAAACCATTTATCGCTCTTTTCGTATTGAAGACTCTTAGTTATGTTTCTATTCTTCACTTCTTATTTTCATTCACGGTTGTGTTAAAGATATGTAAAATAAAAATATTTCATCAACCATTAAAAACGCTTCAATGTGTTATACATACCTATACACTTGTAAAATGGCATACAAATATGAATGGACTATAAAGATAAATCGATTGCGAGTGAACCGCCTTTTTAAGCTGACCCCAACAACCACAAAGACACAGTGAACTTTTGCAGTTAAAATAACGCTCTTTCATTTTGAGTCATTACCTTAGGATTGGTTTGACGCAGCTCAGTATTGTACTAAAAGAAATAAATTTATATTCAAAACTGAATGTAAACATTAAAATAACTGAACATAAAATATTTAATTAAGATAGATAGTAATAGTTCTATGGTTCGTGAAAGCAAATGTTTTTATTCTTGTGTTAAGACGCGTGAGTTACCGTCCTTGTTCTGTACATACTTATCTTTATGGAAAAGTTTGACGGGGTTTCTAGGTTATCATATCGAAAAAAAAAAGCGCGAGTGACAGTGCAAGGTACACACATTTGCTTGCAATATGAGAAGGAAGAGATCGGTTTGACACAATGTAATAAAAAAAAAGTTAGGCGGATCCCATTGAATGTAGCAACGGGTCTCAAGCAGACATCAATATTTAACTTTTTTTAATACTCCACCTGAAGGTACTACATTGGCAAGGAAGCGAGTTTTTTCTGAAAGTTTTGAATTTTGTCTTATCCTTTCAGATCCAAACAAAGTAGGAATCTTTAACGTGTGTGACAACAATCAGACCGGAACCTAGATTTTATCTCTCATTGAACCAAGGGCGTATTTTTGTGAAAAATGCTCGCCTAACATTTTTCAAGTACTTCTTGTCGGGAATCGAACCCCGGACCTTAGGCTTTCTCAAGCGAACCGTTATCTAAATCGGGATGCACCCACTGTCAGTTTTTGGGAAAGGCTTTTGATCCCGCTTTTACTCAGCCGGGTATATCAAGTTATATTGAGAATATCTGTACATACCGGATATTTATATGATGTGTCGTTAGCTCTATTCCGCAACGCTGTCTAGTTTTGGGTGTAAACAGTATTTCCAGGAAAAACCAATTCGAAAGACTTATTTTAGACCGCAACTTCGCGAAATGCTGCATGGCAAACTAAATAATTGTGAAATAATGTTTTATAATTTACACAAACTTGACGCAAATGGAATTCTTATTGTAAGTGATATTACAATTTCAATAAGCCCTTACATATACGAAATAAATATCATTTAGGGTGTATCCTTAATAATAAAATACGGAAATCTGATATGTGATTGGTTTCATTGCAAATAAAGATCCATTTTCTACGAAAATGGTTTCAAAACAGCGTTATGCTGCCTATGTCGACTCACGATTAATCTGTATAGCCACTACGCTCTGTAATACGCGTATCTTCCTCTTGATCAGATTTAAACAAAACTAGTGTTCATAAAATAATTCAAAATATTCTTCCATTATGCATTTTAGGTGGTGATAGAGAAAACGTATTTATGTAATATATTCTATCTAATATTAATAAGAACACATTAAGTTGCCTTAACCTCGAAGGATCGCCTTTTCAATAATTTAACTTATTTTGTCTACAAAAATTATTAAAGGTTTGTATTAAGTATACCATAATATATTGAAGATAGTATGGTACAATTACTTTATATATTTACTGAAGAATCAAGTTTGGTAAGTTTAAAATGAATTTTTCAGCAAAATAATGCAAGAATGTTAGGCTGACTATGAAGCGCTAATTATGCTAGGGGAATTTTTAGCTATCGGTTGTTGTCGAACGAATTGTTGCTTCCAAATCCCTAGATCTATACCAGTAGGCTATTTTCGTTCTGGGTATTTAAAAATCGCAATTTTCAAAACAAATTCTGTACACTTGATGGGTTGAAGGTTAATCTCGAGAGGCTTTAAACATTTCTGAGTAAACATTACAAAGAGTGGCTGCAAGTGCTATAGAACGTGTACAAACCACAGTAAATCATTTTGAATATTAACTGTAAACATTTTATTAACTTTAATATTTTGTAATATATCATGTCATCAAATAACAGGATAGTTCCTTTCTGAATCAACCGTTATTAAAGTGTAGTTAAAAGTTTGGCTGTATCCTTAAAAAAACAGGGGTTTGTAAATTATATATAAAAAAATTGGGTTCTTTTTATTGTGTCGCTGGTTCGCTAATAAGTAATATGTATTTTACGTTGTATTTAAAACTACCGTTTACATAAAGATTAATTAAGAGAGATTTAATCAAATCCAAAGGAGCAAAATAAAGCACCTTTAAATTTAAATAAAATTAAATAAAAACCCTTAACCACAAAAAAAATATTTAAATTACTAGATACGTATTTCGACCACTATGTGCTCATCATCAGTAGAAAAAAAATAAAAAAAAAAAAATAATTATTATTAGCTGTATAATTTACTATATTGTTGCTTTAAACACTATCGAGGATATTCTCCTCACCCGCAGGCTGGTGTTCTCAACAACAAACAAGTGAATTGTGAGATTATAACTTAAATCTACCTAATTTATACTAATTCTAAATCTACTGAAGCGGAACCAGTTTAATCTTGCTTTCTCATTGGTTGTTGACCAATAGGAAAGCAAACAAATGACTCTATTGGCCCTTTATCGGTGTTTAAGAGGGTCCTTTATGTTTAACAATTTTAATTGATTCATAGGCATTTAAGGAGGAAAACGTTGGTACTGCTTTTAACAATTTAACATTTTCTAGTTTAACAGGGTGGCTGGTTTCAAATATATGTTTGGCGACCTGAGACCTTTCATATTTACCATATTTGAAGTGAGCAATGTGTTCTTTAAATCTTGTTGTTATATTCCTCTTGGTCTGACCAATATATTTTGAAAACACCCTGGCCCTGCACAACTAATTACATAAATCCCCGACTTTTGCAATTTTTCCACCTTGTCTTTTGGATTACCTAGCAAATCTTTAATTTTATTAGTATTAGTGAAAGCAATTTTGAAATTACACTGTTTGAATATTTTATCAAGACCCTTTGTGGTTTTGTGAAAAGGAAGTTTAACATATTTAACATTATCGTTAGAGATGGTTGATTGCAAAGTCGTTGATTTACGGATGTTGATCCTATTTTTACACTTTCTAAAATATTATCTATAATATCAGAAGAGAAACCATTGTAATTCGCTATTTGTTTAATAAGAGCAAATTCCTTATTAAATCTGTTTTTATTTAAAGGAAATTCAATAATCTATTAATTAAAAGTTAAACAAGCCAACTTATGTTGTATGCTATGATTAGAGGAAGACAAAATTAAGCGATTTACATTGGTTTCTTTTCTATAAATGTCAAATTCTAATTTATTACCATTTCTAATTACTAATGTATCTAAAAGGGTAATTGTCCATTATTCTCTAGTTCATACGTAAATTTTATGCTTTGAAATTTTGAATTCATTTCTTTAAGAAAATCATAAACATTTGATTTAGAAGTGTCAAAAACTGCAAAAATATCATCCACGTACCTTAACCATATTCTTTGGAAGTATTTGGAGTTTTCTTTTAACTCGGTTTCAAAACGAGACATAAATAAATTTGCTATGAAGGTGATAAGCTATTTCCCATTGCTGTGCCTTCATGTTGTTCGTACAACTTGTTGTTGAATTGAAAACAGTTCTGGGACATGCAATGCGAAACAAGCTTGATATAGTCCTCAACTTTATCATCATCAATATCACTATCTATAAGAACATCCTTTAAATATGTTAAAGTACGTGGTATTGGAACACTAGGGAATAATGAACTGACATCAAATGAAATTAAGATTTGGTTCTCTTCTAATGTGATATTTTTAATTTTATTAATGAACTCTAAAGAGTTTTGTACAGACAAACTATTAAACTTTAAATTCTTAAATTCATTTGACAGCCATCGTGATAAATAGTAAGTCGGTGAGTTGATACCTGAAACTATTGGTCTCATCGATTTATAATAGTTTATAATAGTTTATAATAGTTTCAGGTATCAACTCACCGACTTACTATTTATCACGATGGCTGTCAAATGAATTTAAGAATTTAAAGTTTAATAGTTTGTCTGTACAAAACTCTTTAGAGTTCATTAATAAAATTAAAATATCACATTAGAAGAGAACAAATCTTAATTTCATTGATGTCAGTTCATTATTCCTAGTGTTCCAATACCACGTACTTTAACATATTTAAAGGATGTTCTTATAGATAGTGATATTGATGATGATAAAGTTGAGGACTATATCAAGCTTGTTTCGCATTGCATGTCCCAGAACTGTTTTCAATTCAACAACAAGTTGTACGAACAACATGAAGGCACGCAATGGAAATACTCCTTCAAGCAAATTTATTTATGTCTCGTTTTGAAACCGAGTTAAAAGAAACTCCAAATACTTCCCAAGAATATGGTTAAGGTACGTGGATGATATTTTGCAGTTTTGACACTTCTAAATCAAATGTTGATGATTTTCTTAAAGAAATGAATTCAAAATTTCAAAGCATAAAATTTACGTATGAACTAGAGAATAATGGACAATTACCCTTTTAGATATATTAGTAATTAGAAATGGTAATAAATTAGAATTTGACATTTATAGAAAAGAAACCAATGTAAATCGCTTTATTTTGTCTTCCTCTAATCATAGCATACAACATAAGTTGGCTTCATTTAACTTTTAATTAAGATTATTGAATTTCCTTTAAATAAAAACAGATTTAATAAGGAATTTGCTCTTATTAAACAAATAGCGAATTACAATGGTTTCTCTTCTGATATTATAGATAATATTTTAGAAAGTGTAAAATAGGATCAACATCCGTAAATCAACGACTTTGCAATCAACCATCTCTAACGATAATGTTAAATATGTTAAACTTCCGTTTCACAAAACCACAAAGGGTCTTGATAAAATATTCAAACAGTGTAATTTCAAAATTGCTTTCACTAATACTAATAAAATTAAAGATTTGCTAGGTAATCCAAAAGACAAGGTGGAAAATTGCAAAAGTCGGGGATTTATGAAATTAGTTGTGCAGGGCCAGGGTGTTTTCAAAATATATTGGTCAGACCAAGAGGAATATAACAACAAGATTTAAAGAACACATTGCTCACTTCAAATATGGTAAATATGAAAGGTCTCAGGTCGCCAAACATATATTTGAAACCAGCCACCCTGTTAAACTAAAAATGTTAAATTGTTAAAAGCAGTACCAACGTTTTCCTCCTTAAATGCCTATGAATCAATTAAAATTGTTAAACATAAAGGACCCTCTTAAACACCGATAAAGGCCAATAGATCTGCTTTGCTTTCCTATTGGTCAACAACCAATGAGAAAGCAAGATTAATCTGGTTCCGCTTCAGTAGATTTAGAATTAGTATAAATTAGGTAGATTGTTATAATGTCACACCACTTGTTTGTTGTTGAGAACACCAGCCTGCGGGTGAGGAGAATATCCTCGATAGTGTTTAAAGCAACAATATAGTAAATTATACAGCTAATATTTTTTTTTTCTGATGATGACCACATAGTGGTCGAAATACGTATCTAGTAATTTAAATATTTTGTGGTTAAGGGTTTTATTTAATTTTATTTAAATCGTGCCACAGTGTTCCTATAGATTATTAACCTTTAAATTTGTAAAGTTGTAGTTGCGTGCTATTGAACCGACAAAATAGACTAAAAATCGCATGCTAAATTAATATTCTATAATAATTGAATCTCAAGCACTTATAAACTGAAACCCTTCACCACGCGCTTACCCTGAAAATCTTTAAACACGTTTGAAATGCCTTTAGGTGACTCATAATTTTAAATTAACCTACAATTTAACACTCGAAATAGCACTTGTACTAAACAAGGAAATAAAAGGAAAGCACAACAACATAATAGCATTAAATGAAATAAATCTGGAGAAGTAGAGTCAAACTGCAATTGAAACATGATGTTGTAGAGGCCCTTTTGTCGATAGGAACGATACCGAGTGCTAAAGAATTCACTTTTGCTTAAACGAATTGTCAAAATGGATTTTGCTTCCGCGTTATAAACCCTAGCATGCTTTAGACGAGTGTCGTGCTTCTTAGCAAAGGGGAACATTTTGTTAGAACCTCCACCACGTTAATGAATCCTTTGAAATGGGCTTCTAATCATGCATCAAATATATACTGATAACTAATTCAGTTTTATAAGTATAAATTTATTATAATGCAGTTTATTTTAATTATATTGCATTATTCTATACTAAAATTCAGTGTTAAAAAAATATCCTGGCCACTACATTTTTTACAAAAGGATAAAATTAATGCTAACTAGCCCGGCTAACTTGATGACTTTATTTAGTTATCAGGTACTACTGAAACTACTAGTTTATTAAGATGTGTAATTACAAATGTGTACCGATATATATTCTCTTTAAGAAAAACGGTATTGTAAATGAAAGCTAATTTTATTAAGCTTTGTTGTTAATTAAGCAAATTATATAATTTAAATGACATTTTATCATTGACTATATTTACGAATAAGGAAGGAATTGGTAAAAAAGACCTCAAAGGGTATGCATTAAAACATTATAACCCTGCATATAGCCAAAGGGCGTGGCAAGCCGGCCAATTGTAATCGTTGTCCTATATTCGGGGTCATGATGTTATATTGCCTTGCAGTATAAGGGTTAGAATGTTGAAAATGTCTCTTTGCAGATATTAATGTGATTAATATTTTAAAACAGCTTTTTCTTTTATTAAGCTTTTTATTGGCAGTGCAAGGTACATAATAATGTAACAACTTTTTGTATCCTAATTCCTGGGTGTGTGTGGGTGAGAATGGTCAGGTTGAATTTTTGAAAATTCCGCTTTGGAAGCCAAAATACTGCTCCGTGCAGAAGAAAGAATTTTTAAAAAACAATAAAAGAGCGATATTTTGATTAGCAAGGGCATTGTCAAAAATTCTGCTTCACCATTCTGATACACAGTCCACACATGCACAGAAAAATTAGAACAATAAATACAACAGAAAAAAGTTACCGCTTCCGCTTTCCGGTCAGAAAACAGTCCAAATTATATTATAAGTTGATTGGGATAACAAAAAAGTGCATTAATGTGACGCGCCATGTTTTATGGCATTAGGAATATTTGTTTTGACATTTTCCCTCAAATTATGATGCTTTTTTGGTCTTTTTTTCTGAGGTTCACTCCGCGCTGGACGACCTGTAAGAGCTCTTTTACACCCCCTAATAATACCTGGCTTGCATCTAACTACTGCTGTTGATTTCACATTAATTGCAGATTTTCTTTTAAATTTTAAGGAGCAATTGCTTTCGGCAGTATTTAAAAAATTCTTCCATCCATTTCTGGTTTTAATTGCTTTCAGTCTTGCAACAAACCTCTTAAAGCTTTGTACACTAGTGCCAAATTCTTTATTACTTTCCTTCATCAAATCAAGTAGTGAGTCATATGAATCATCATTTACAACTTTTTCCGTAAGAGAAAACGATGTACTAGGTAATGACTGTTCTAAACTTTGACATCTCTCTTCTCTATTTATAATTGTTAAGCATAAATCATTTGGTATATTGAAATGTTGTGACATATTTTGTTGTTGATCAGTAAATGGTACATAAAAATCTATCGCCTGGGCATTTTTCCAAATGCTAATTGGGTCATTAAATACCTTGATTCGGTGTTGTTACTCGGAGCATTTAAAGGTATAACTCGAAAATAATGTAAAACAGCTCTCCGATGCGTACAAAAAGAGCCTAGCCTTCCAATTGGACAACTGCAAAATCCATTTAAAATGTCAACATAATACAATTCTTCAGTTTTTTCACTAGGAACGGAAAATAAATTATTGGATCACTGTTTGATATCATTTTTTTTTCAAAAATTTTATATTTCTCAAATATCTTGTTAAAATCAACCTACATGTTGCATCTCTTTGGTGAATGAAACTTCTTATTCTTCGTACGTAATATTTTTCCATTGCCGTGCAACAAAAATCTACTAGTGCTACTGCATTATATGCTTTACTTCTTGAGAGTACTATATCCTTAATTAATCTAACACTTGTTTCGCTATAATTGCTTGTTTGATACCCATGAGTTGTTGCATCTCTATAAGCTGAATACCAATCGTCATTTTATTCCAGTAATCTGTTAAATACTGTTTCCACGCAGACAAAGAATCGACAGCTAGAATTTCTGAATTAAATGCATCCGTTGCTTGACTTTCTGTAGCGGCGACTAAAATATTTTGAAAATCTTTATACAAATGTTTCCGAAGATTTTGTGGAATGTTGTGTCATTTCTCCCACGACCATCGCCATACAGAGTGAGAACCGTGGAACCGACAAAGTAGAGCTTTTGAGCTGGGCCATACAGCTTTTAATGCACCTCTTTTAGCGTCAAAATAATCTGTAATGAATAATTTAGGAAAGCCTTGATTACAAAAAGAGTCTGGCACCGTCTGTTTAAGAAGTTGAAATCCAACTTGGCAATCGCTTACTGATTGACCTGCAGTTATTATCACTGCAAAAGGAACAGCCCCAATTTGACAAGGAGTTAGAACAAAAGTTAGGCAATGATTTAAAGAATCGCAAGATGAAGTACTGTCCACAAATACAGTATCTTTAGAAAAACAGGAAAACTCTGTGCTCTTTGCATCAATTTAGTTACAATTATAAGAGCGAATGGATTTTTTGAAAAGTTGAAAACGATCCCTTCTGATTCATACGCCTCTTGCTTTTCCGTGATTTTAAAAAAAAAAATGTAGTCATGTCGATATTTTAATTTTGAATCTATTTTATGATTTACTTGTACCTGTAAAACTTCATCTCCTGAATGTGGTCCTAAGTGTTTGGTTTTCCAGTTTTCAAACCAAAACTGCACTGAACGATACTTCGGGTTAATTTGGGCATTAACAAGCTCTACACTTTCTGGTCCATATTTTAACTCTAATTTCGATTCATGATAATTGACTGCTTTTTTTTTATTCCATAACCACATCGAAAATATTGCCTTGCTTTCTTTGACGGATGCAAATACGAAAGTATTTCAGTAGAATTTTACAAATTTGTCTTTTCTAATAGTGTTTTTTGTTGAAACCTTTATGCGAATTTTGATGTTTGCTCTGCAGTTACAGTTTTTTGATTTTCCTTTTTTATTTTCAGTGACACTAACCATTTTGTAACTTGTGTGATGGCAGTAATATTTACAATTAAAAATAAATAAGTTATCCTAAAACACATATTTCTGTTAGTATGTTACAATCAAAAATGTAATCTGATTTTATACTTATAACCTTAATGAAGCGTATTATTCTTAGACGATTTTATAATCCAACTTGACAAGGTTATGTTTGCATATTTTGCAATCCATTTAGAAATATCATTTTTATCTTCCAAGTTCGCTCTGTATGTCTGATCTGCTCTGCTATATTAGTATGTTTAAAAGATGCAGGAAGATTCATTTTAAATACTCTTAAAATAAATGGATTTGCATTCACCAAAAATATTGTTAAACGAATCTCGAACACAATATGAGACAGTAGAGCCCATAGGTAACTAACTACTGCTTTGTTTACCTTGAACATTCTGACTCTTAATCTAAGTGCGCAGTATAACATTACGACCACGAAAATATGACAACGACTGTAATTGGTCGACGTACCACACCTTCTGGTTAGATGCAGGATCAAAATGTTTTCATGCAAACGGTATAGCTACAGAACCTGCTAGCGTTTTGAATATGATTATGTTAACACAATCACGCTTTGGATCTTATGCGCACAGAGCGGCAAAAATACTTTTAAAACAACTCAGAGTTTAACATTAGTGTTGCGGGAATAGTTTTAGTGACTTACTTTCGCGAAAATAAATTTTTTTTCTATATAAATGCTAAAGACTGCAAAGACTTTTTTCCATATTGCCACGTACAGTCTTTTTGATAAATAAAACAAGAAATATAGCGTCTTAGAATTTAATGGGTTCCCGTAGTTTGAATAGCACAAATCATTAACTCCACAACTTAAAAATATCAGAAATACAGTATTAGAATACTTTTAATCCATTTATTTAAAGCTCTGGCTAATTACCGCATCACCGAAAACGGCGCCACCGACTCCTCGTGTCTTACATTAAACTGTGTCTACCAATCCGCCAGAACCGGATTCTTCACATTACTTCCCAACGAAAACATGCAGAAATGACCATTAAAATGCTTTTGTTTCAACCTACTATTAACTTCCCTTTAGTATTAACACACTTTATAATAAATAGCATAAACACTGAAAAACAAGTAAAATTTGAAAACTAAAATTAATCGCATCCGACCTCACATCAATACCAAACTCATTAAGCATTTTGCAGAAATTTATAACTTTTTAGGTTATACACATTTTGAGTACCGAGCAAGGCCCAGTAGAATCCTCGGTTATTTGATATGCATTTGGATTGACAATATAAAAGAGATATCTTACGTATTTGTCTATTTTCCGATGAGGATAAATCATGCGTCCTTGTTTTCACCTCAAAAGTAATAATTTTACGAGTAGGGCCATGCTCCCTCATGCGCTTTTCAGCCTGGAGTAATAATTTGAAACTAGCCAGAGCTACAGGACCTATCAAAGAATCACCTACAGCTGGGAAAGAAACATTTTCGTTATCATTTAATTTAGCTACCCAATTATTATAAACCTCTAAATGAGCAACTCTTGTACTGGAACGCATTACTTTATTTAAGTACCTCCCAACCTTTTCTATAGAATGCGCACATGCGAAGTAAGTACGGAGTAACCTACCAATTTCTCTATTTAACCTCTCGACAATATTCCCTAGAGGAAAGTAAATAGACGTATGCACCACGGCGACACCCGCCTGATTCATTTTATTCAAATATATTCGACTATAGAATTGCGGCCTGGAATCCGACAAAATAAATTTTTGGTTATCTCTCTTCCACCTTTGTTTAGCCGGAGCAGTGACTCCTCTTAACGCATAAAGAGAGATTATTTTACTAAAAATGTCTATAACCCTAAATAACTGCGTTACGCCGTTCCGTGACATATGCAACGGACCCATCAAATCCACATTTAAAGTTGCTACGTACATCGACGTAACCGGCAGAACAATGAAATAATGGCGGGGCTTTACCAATACAAAAAAAAAGGAAATACCTGAAATAAAAATAAACACACTAATACATAATAAAAGAACCATTTAAGAAAGAAAAACTTCTAATTAGAAAAATTTGTCACAAAATAAAAGAAAATTTAACCTGCGAGAAACTTTATGTTCTCTTTGTCAAAATATCCTTAAAGGATTTTGACAGTATTAACAAAACGAAAAAAAAATTAAAAATTGAAACAAATAATAATTATTATCTTCCTAAATTTTCTGTAAAGTAATTTAACTGAAAAACGTCTCATATGTACATTAAGTAGGAAAAAAATGTAAACAAAATGTAGAATGAACTGCTGCTATAGTAAATCTTTGTTATCAAGATAGTTTTATGTTTAATGAGTAAAAAAGGAAATGAGTCTACTTACATATTTATCGGAATTACAAGCTATCGCTCTTAAAATGCATTCTCCCAGCAAGTTTTGATAATCACCTTATAGCTAAGCTGTAGGCTATCTCTAAAATAAGTCATATAAGCAAAGGAACATTTATAATTAGTAAAAGTTAAATTTAAGTGTGATACTCAGAACGGAGAATAGCTGTCGCTTGATTGCATTTCGACGGTCTGGAGTTAAGTAGAATCCCTATCCAATACCGGAAACTCGAAAGAGGAAACAAAAGAAATTCGTCATCAATCCCTTGCCAGTGGAGTCATCGACCGCGATAGTGAGTCTCACAACTGTAGTCAACAGTTCGCATTCCCCCATACAACAGTAGCAATAATTTCCAACTTTCAAGGTTGCTTAGCTGTCCCACTTTCACAATTTCACATTAAAGGTGTAAGCTAATCAGGAGTCACGTTACTATACGGTCATGTCCACCGGAGAAAGTTATAATACGTACCAGTAAAGATTAGACCCTTTACAAAAGAAAAGTACATTTTTTAAAATTGCCAGTACTTACCACACAGTGGCGTGTGCACTAAAACCTATCAAAAACGGAAACGACAATTACTCTCAGTCGTATGCAGAAAAAAATAAGAATGAAACCGTTTGATAACAGCAATTAATGTTCATGCCGGCGTTATCAAACATACCAATGTTATTAGAAACCTGAAACAATCTTAACAAATAAGTACGATCCATCATTTCAACGAGTCTTTATGTTGGAGTAGTATAAGAACTAATTTTGCTCCATCAAAATAGGTATCAAGCAAGCGGATACCTCGAACAGGGTACCGACGATTTAAATTATAGAGTAAGCTTGTCGTTTCAAAGTAAATAGGTTTAAAATGAAAAATTATTATGAAGCGTACTTATTGTAGGAAGGTCTAATATACCGGGTGTTGTTTAAATATTGAAGCAGAATCTATGTAAATGAATAATGAACTAACAGGGGTACGGTTTTATTCCTTGTGGGAAAGTGAACGTAACAAAGTATAATTTGGTATCTCAGCTATAACGGTCAGCAGTTCTGCATTACTCTACTGAGATGTCTTTACTTTTTGTCACACGTCGCAACTTCCGACAATTTTCCCAATACAATCTCACATTTTTTTCCAATAAAAATTATAGCTCAATGAAAAATAGCACTTTATTGCACCAAAATGCCTATTACGAATATGTGTTTGGTTGGCCAAGGCATTGACTTTGAAGATCGGCACACATTACTGAAATGCCGAAACTACCCCACTGGCTCTTTTAAAAACAATATCCTCATATACAACATACCCCTTCCGTATTGGTTCATTTTCCCCTACTTGATTCGACTGTGTTAATACTTTATAACATAGTTGGTCCTAAACAATATTCTATTTCCAATAAAAATAGTTGTAGAAATATACGTCTTCTCAATAAACGAGCACTTAGAAGACGGCAGTTGTTTAAAAATGATAAAGCTTTATGATCAGTGATGGAAATTTTATGTTCTTATAATAGAACATACCAATTTTTTATAGACTACGACTATATTAAACGTTTCCTTCTCAGTAACTGAATAGTTTTTTCGACATTACGCAACATCCTTGAAAAAACGCAAGGACACAAACATTTTTTTAAACCTTTAGTTTATATAAATAAGAGCCAACTACATACGCCAAAGCATCTGCACGGATAAAAAATTTTAAATTAGGATTGTGATGAGATAAGTCTATTGTTTTACAAAGACACTTTTTAATTTCAGAAAATACTTGTTCTTCACGATCAGTCCACAACCACGGCACCGATTTCTTTTAGTAAATGATTAAGACCCATAATCAAATACAAAAACTTCTGAATAAAACGAGCATAATAATTTATGTTTCCTAGAAAGACACTTAAAGTTATAATATTACGCGACCGTCTTAAATCTGTTATATTCGGGACACGTTCGTGTGTCATATTAATGTCTTCTGAGTCACGAGGTAACCAATAAAACGGAGTTTCCTTTGGGTAAACAAGCCCTTACTTAGTTGAACGTAACTCTCGTCTTGACAAACTTTTCTGAACTCCTTGTCCTGTGATATAATAAGCACGTCATCCACATAGGGAAAAACAATATCTTGGACATCCTCCCTCAAAACCGACTTAAGTGCGTGAATAAAACTGGCAACTTCTCTATTTGTGTAACAATATCCCCAATTCCAATCTTTAACTGTTCCTCTTCTGGTCCCCCCTACTCATGGCTATCACCTTGCCACGTATTACCCCCCGCAATGCTTATTTCTGCAGTATGCGTTCGTCTTAATTAAATTTCATTATTACATTCGAATTTTGAAAGTACCCTAAAATGCTTAACGATTCCAAACACACCTTGACCTTATAGTGGGTTAACAAATCGCACCCAAAAATCACACTACGCACGAAAGACGCTACTACGTTACTGCCGAATTCGAAACTGTACCCGCTTAATTTAAATTTTAGGAAAATACTTCATGCATGACTCTTTTACCCTTACTCTTCAATGCGCCCACAATAAAAATATTATTCTTAGGCAAAATAAGATATTGCAAACTTGCCTTCTGAGTCTCTTGGAGATATCTTTGGGAAATTCACGATAACTAGCTGCTTTGTCAATTAATATCGGAGTTATGATATTTTGGACATAGAACTTCAACGACTGGCATAAATCATTTGTGGCCCTCCTTTTCGTCATCACCTCCCCGCCATAACCCATCATTATTTTGCGTTAACACATTGAGCTTATTAGTTTTACTAATTTTTTTTAATTTCTCCCGTGAAATATCAGCTGGTTCACTTTTTATTTGCATACAGCTTACCACCCCTTTGTATTACGCTTTCCCGGATCCTCCTATTTCTCTCATCTATTTCTGTACCAATGTGTAGCCTGGGACCGCGATGCGTTTCGTTTCCATTGCTACTCCTGCTTTTTCCGAAACATTTCCCGAATTTAAGTTTTTTCTCTTGTTTGCTTTCCTATATCATTGGGAATTACACCGTCTCCAATTATTTTCAAAATATGCCCTATTTTCAACTCTACCTTGTACAAAATACAGACTACTCCTATATTGGATTGAGTATTGCCCTGTTTTTAGATTTCATCCAAATTTGTTTTTCGTCTATGATGCGACACTCACTGCTAAAATTTCCTTTTTTTTGTATCAAACTCAAAAAATGAGTTGCAAACAATTTTATAATTTCAAACTCAGATAAATCCTCATCTAAATATTGGTCCTCTCTTTTAATTTTCATAAAATACTCTGCTCTAGACTTACGATTTCAACACACCATATTTTAATTTATAACAGAGCTTCCGTCATTTTTCAGAATCCCAGTACTTTTCTAGAAAAGTTTTTAAAATATTGAGAAAAGTGTTCTTTTTTTTATAGACACCCATTTGAAAACTGAATCTTTAAGCGATTTAATAGCAAACGCGACTGTTTTCTGTAGAGACACGCGCTTCAACAAAAATTTCTTGAAATTGCTATTTAAAAAGCTACCGGATTCTACAAATCGTTCGGTCGAAAAGATAAATTACAACCACCTATTTCCCTAATCAACGTTATGTATGTAACATCTTGTTTCCTTTCCGAATCTTGATTACAACTAAATCCTATCTTTGCCTTACCTTTTACATCTCTGTGTTACGCTAACTATCTGAAATAGAGAGATTCTGCATGAAATTACAACGACCCTAATTGAAAACGCTAATCTAAATCTTTTGTATTATTCTCAAATAATAACAAGTTCAATATTCAAATATTAAAAACCGTCCTGCATAAGAATGTTCCTCAATACGTAAAATATATCCCATAACCCTTTATCAATTTATTAAAAAATACCAAACAAGCATTTGCTTCTTCTAAACACTTTATATTCTTTGAAGTGTTTACTTATCAAATGACTTTAAATAAATCCTCTTCCTTGAAATACGCGATAGTTAGTTTATTATTTCAAATAGTTATTCGTTGAAATATTTGCTATCGTAAAACTATTTCTAAATAGCAGCTCGTCTTAGCAATTCTTCGTAAAATATAACCGCTGCTCATTATATTTGCTGGTTGTTAAAGCTACTTCTAAATAGGTTCTTTGGAAAAATTAAATGCTTAAATGTGTTTGTTATTTGCTCGTATTTCTTAAAATTCTGTTTTCTGATATCTGCACGTCCCTTCTCAATAAATTATTCCAAGAACATTTATAGCATGAATCGATAATCATACAAACCTCTATGCTGTTCGAAAAAGACAAGCAACTCAATTTGCTTAGCTGTGTTGCTATTTGTTTAAACTCACAGGAATATTTCAATGGGTAGTTGCTTTCTCCTGCAAACAACGAAATTCAATGGAATTAATTATCGTATTTTGTTTTCTGAATTGTAGGAAGGTTTTGCCGTTGTATATATTTTCACTTGCTTTCTCAGAATATTCTACACCACTATCGGTGGGAATGGTTTTATATTTTCCTTCCATGTATTTAAAGCTGTATAAATACAAGTCCAACTTTGAAAAAGGTCTCTTAATTTATTTGACTCCTCTTGGTGATTCGACTTCGTTCTCTGATACTCTGATATACAACGTCCTTTGGCCGTTGTAAACTCGCCTTTTAAAATGCGTTTGTGCTAATATAGTACAGTTAAGTTGCTACAGCCACAGCTGCATTTCGTGAGATGGTACCAGAAAGAAGTTAGCTCCAGGTACAACATGTTGCTGTTTTGGAAGATAGACACTTGCTTTTGATTCATCCTACAATGCAATGCAAACCGACGTTAACAAACGCTCACAAACTCGACCAATTATGTATAAGTTATTGAAAGATTTTTAATGCGTTTAGAGCGCTTTTCTACTGTTTACTTTTTACTGTTTAAATTAATGTGAACGTCGACAACGAAACGTATAAAATTATAATGTCACAAGATGCATTTCCTACTTCTTTACTTACTATACTATTATTTCTATATTGCTTGTACATATTTAGGGTTGGGAAATATTGTAAGTATGCTTGAAATTAGATTACAAGACTTGGTGCTTGAGATTTTTGAGGTTTATATTTTACTGTATTATTATATATATATATATATATATATATATATATATATATATATATATGATAATGCCGTAATCGGTGTTCTGAACGTTTTACTTAACGCCACCGCTCTGTGTTTTCACTTCAATCTTACTAATTTTATTATTATGCCACGGCTAGCCCTTTTAATTTACACAGAGTGCACAACGTTACGATGATCAATTTTCTCTGTTCACCCCTTTATGATTATTTGTTTGAATTGATAAAACGAAGTCAATTAATTTCATATAATGAAAAGAAATATTATTTACAGTTTTTGAAATTCTTTAAATACACTCCCCAATCAATCAATATCATATGTATCATTTATCCCAAAATTTATATACTTTGAATTCAATCTAAAGTCACCAAAAGCTACACTCTCTTTACAAAGAAATCTGGAACGTTCTAGACCTCTTTATGATATCTTACGTAAGTTTAACGTATGCAAATGTTTCTGTTGACTTCATTACAAGTTTTGTATAAATTGAATAAATTCAGTGTTAAAATTTAAATTGAAAAAATATCTTAAAATAAAATAGATCTGACCTGAGATATGTTGTTCGTGTTGTGGATCAACACCCCTTTGTTGTTTTAATCGTCTACCAATGCTCTGCTTAGTTGAACCAGAATTTGAGTACAGTTACCTCTCGCTTTCCAAAAATTACCTCGTGCTGCTTTATTTTATACTTGTCTGCAAATGCATTAAATCTCTTCCCTCAAATGCTTTCGACGCAGCTTAGAATTGTACCAGAATTGTACCAAAATTCGATTAGAATTGTCCCCTTTGAGTCCACTTGGAATTAGAATTTTTATTTACCAGAAATTTGAAGTATTATTGTCGTCAACGACTTGATGTATTATGGTCGACGCAGACTTGAATTATTGTCAACGCAAACTTGAAGTGTTCAATATTATTGTCGACGCAAATTTGAAGTATTATTATCGACGCATACTTGAAGCCTTATTATTATAAATATTTAATTTAAATCAATCACCCAAATTCTACTCACGTTTTCTATAAAAAACGGCAAAAACTCTTCGTAATTGTTGCACGATTTTCACTGTAACTTGAACTTGATATTCTATTATACTTTATTTATTTTACGGGTGGATTTTTAGTTAACAGTGTCGCAGCTTCGACGTGCATCAGTTGTCAACTGATCCGTCTTATCACAGAATGGGTGTTAAATAGCATCTTCTCGCTACATGTGGGCTGGGTTTTCAATCAGTTCTGCAGATTATCTCAACCAACCAGACCCTGTCTTCAACATTCCTTGCATTTTGAAGTGGTTTCTGATGTAATTAATTCGGATTTCCATGTAATGGTGTTTATGCTATTGATACCTTATTATTCGTTATCTTTGCCATACGTTGTTTTGTGTAGATATCGCCTTATGGATAATTGTACAAAATAAATGATATAACTTTAATGCTGTTTTCGTTCATGTGTGTTTATGCATCTTTGAAACTGCGTTTTCTTATCAAAGCGCTTATTGTTCAAGCGTAATTGCATAGCGTTGTTAGGTTATATCTACTCTACTGCGTATTTGTTTTATAACTAATTAGACACTTCTCAACGTATGTTTAATTACAAGTACGATTATTTCTCCTGAATACGCGTTCTATTGTTGACAGATATTCTTACTGGCATTACTAAAAATTATTAACGGTCTATATACAGAGTGGTAAATGCTTACTATTTACATAATGTACGAATTCCCTATTTTTCTGCTAAATAAATGCTGTTTTCTGATTCCTATTGCTATTTATCGTTACTACACAACTCTTACTACTCAATACACCCTCAAACAACCCCTTATCACAGCAATATATATATATATATAATGCTGTGTTAATTAGGTCATTTAGGGTAGTTATGACCAATAGTATAGCGCACTTCATATAAGATACAAGATGGCTCAGAAAACGAGACAGTTTTCTGAGGAAAACAAGAAATACGATGATTAGGCTGTAAAGTAAATGACAACGCCCTGCATATAAACCATAATCATAATTATTTTAGTTAATGAAAAATGTTCTGAAGATTTATTAGAATAAACAAATTCGCAAGTCGGAAAACATCATGAATGCGAGCTGAAACGCGACACGCATGGATAATGCATCATTATTACGCCAAGAATCCCAATTAAAACAAGCAGGTTTAATAATGCGTAACATAACAAGCGCATATAATTTAATACATAAATTGTATTAAGTGTACGTGACTAGAAAGAATAGCGCTCTGTTGCTTGCTAACAGATGCTTGATAGATTCAGAAACCTCTTCGACTTCTAAATTTTCAGGACTTTTGTTCTTCTTCGTCGGCATTTTTCTTAGAACTATTAAATTATTCGACCTGGGGTACTAAAGCCACAATCTGAAATTCATAAACACCAATGTTATTTATCAATCAGCAAGGTTCTACCAAGGAAGTACATTAATTAAAATCCAACTCTGGAATGGAAATCTCGATTAAATTTTAAAGATCAACACTCTTAACACTGTAAAACTCTTCGATTTTCGTTTAGGTAAACACATTTTAACGGAAGAGTTAGTTAACCAAATAGCATACTTGAAGGCACAGCTTAACGTGATATACAACTGTAATTTATTCGGTCTGTTGTACTGATATCTCAAAACGATACAAAGCTGTTTCAATTGCCACCAGCACCTACTATCTGTCTGATGCAACGAGTAAGCCACGGCAATCTGCAGATCTCGGTACGAGTTGACGTTCTTGGTCATTGATTCGTATATCAAAAAAATTTTAGTTCCTACCTCGCTTTTATTGCAGTTTTATTGAACTAAACTTTTCTCGTTCTTTATAATACGCATTCCTACGGTTAAACGCTGGGCGCCAAATTGCCACATACACCCTTTTTGATGAATAGTACAATAAGCAGAGCGTCTTAAAATATAATAGGTTGCCGTAGTTTGAAAGGCACAAATCAACAACTCCACAACTTAAAAGTATCAGAAATACAGTATTAGAATACTTTTAATCCATTTATTTAAAGCTCCAGCTAATTACCACATCACCGAAAACGGGGCCACCGACTCCTCGTGTCTTACATTAAACCATGTTTACCAATCCGCCAGGACCGGATTCGTCACATTACCTCCCAACGAAAACATGCACAAATGACCATTGAAATGCTATTGTTTTAACCTACTATTAACTTCCCTTTAGTATTACCACACTTTATAATAAATAGCATAAACACTGAAAAACAAGTAAAATTTGCAAACTAAAATAAGTCGTACCCTACCTCACATCAATACCAAACTCATTAAGTATTTTGCAGAAATTTATAACTTTTTAGGTTATACATATTTTGAGTACCGAGCGAGCCCCCAGTAGAATCCTCGGTTATTTCATATGCATTGGGATTGAACTTTTTCCTGGGCGGTACAAGGAAGACGATATAAAAGAGAGATCTTACGTATTTGATTATTTTCCGATGAGGATAAATCATGCGTCCTTGTCACCACCTCAAAAGTAATAATTTTATGAGTTGGATCATGCTCCTTCATGCGCTTTTCAGTCTGAAGCAATAATTTGAAACTAACCAGAGCCACAGGACCTATCGAAGGGAAAGAAACTTTTCGTTGTCATTTAATTTAGCTACCCGATTATTATATACCTCTAAATGAGCAACTCCTGTACTGAAACGCATTACTTCATTTAAGTACCTCACAACCTTTCCTATAGAATGCGCACATGCGAAGTAGGTACGGAGTAACCTACCAATTCCTCTACTTAATCCCTCGACAATATTCTCTTTAGGAAAGTAAATAGACGCATGTACTACGGAGACACCTGCCTGATTCATTTTATTCAAATATATTCGACTATAGAATTGCGACCTGTAATCCTACAAAATAAATTTTGGTTATCTCTCTTCCACAAAGTAATTTGACGAACACCTTTGTTTAGCCGGAGCAATGACTCTTCTCAACGCATAAAGAGAAATCATTTGACTAAAAATGTCTATAACCCCAAATAACTGCGCTACGCCGTCCCGTGACATATGCAACGGACCCATCAAATCCACACTTAAAGTTGCTACGTACATCGACGTAACTGGCAGAACAATGAAAGAATAACCGGGCTCAATCGGCGAGTAGGCGGGGCTTTACCAATACAAAAAAAAGAAATACCTGAAATAAAAATAAACACACCAATTCGTAACAAAAGAACCAATTAAAAAAACAAACTTCTAATTAGAACAATTTGTTTCAAAATAAAAGGAAATCTAACCTGCGAGAGCGTCTTAGAATATAATAGGTTGCCGTAGTTTTAAAGGCACAAATCAATAACTCCACAACTTAAAGGTATCAAATGCAGTAAAGATACATACTTTGACGTATAACCAAACACTTGGAATACAGTATTAGGATAATTTTAACCTATTTGTTCAAAGCTCCAGCTAACTATCTCGTTCCCTCGTGTCTTACATTAAACCGAGTCTAGTAACACTCGTCAGAACCGGGGTGGCTACAATACTGTTAAAAGAATCAAAAATACATACGTCCATTATCCATTACCAGTTATAGAAATCTATTTTCAAGTTTATACTTACAACAAAAATTCAAAAATAACAGATCTTATAGAGACTTCCAATCCTAACGAGCAATTTTGAATGCCAGTAATTGACAAAAAAACTAAACCGGTTAAAGAAGAAGTTGTTTAAATCAAAAACTATATGTTAAGGAGGAGTTTGGGAATAAACGATGCATAACGAAAAATGGCAACAAAATAATTAATAAAATACAACTATCGCCAAGAAAGATTTTGCAAGCTGTATCGCTTTTATTCTACATTGCCAAGCTTTACTAGTAATACGAGATGCATAAAATTGAAAATGAGTTCCTACGGCGGCTAGTTAATAAAAAATTCCAGGATAATAAAAATAAATCTTTGATAATTTTTTCAACATGAGCGTAAATGGCTTCGATTTATCTTTAATAGGAATAGTGGGTGTACATTTTTGAAAGACTGCTTTTAAGCAAAACCAGGTATTAGATTCAAAAGTCCGATTCAACTTCGTTTAGAAATCATCTAAGTACATTAGGGCACAGTTAGATAAAGCAGTTGCACAAAAGTGAATTTTATAGTACTAACAAAGATGGGAATAGTTTTAAACAAAAATATAATTGCTATCGGCATTTTGTCAGTCCGATTCTTTGATGGATGGATCTACGCACCACAAGAGAAGGGTCTATTAATTTGTATAAGCGTAACAAATTAAACAGGCAATTTTAACACAAAACTAAAAGTGAGGAACGGTTGACCAACTTAGTTGATGGATGCCTTAAAATGCAGCAAATCATACACTAATTAAGAAATTTTTGATCGCAAGGCTAACAATTTGTTTTGTATACTCTTTATGCAAGAGTATAATAAACACACGGTACAGAGAAACCCATTAAAAACTTAATTAAGGATCTTAATGACATTTGAAAATCATACTTGGAAGAGTTTTATACGTATTTGTTTATGACGCTATTAACTTTAACGAGACATTTTTTCCAAAAGCAATGGTTAACTCTCCAGAGTGATTTCCTAACTCTCATGTTTCCTATGTAATATCATCCACCAATATGTTACATGTTCTTTACAAAGTAAGGGTACTGATAGGTGTCATATAACTTTTAAAACAAAATTAATCGACAGTCATTACTTTTTACATCAGGTTAGAACATAACCTTAATGAAGTCCGTAATAAGCATTTTTATCATATACACTGAGACAAGACTGCTAAAGAATTCTATTTCGAAGGGTATATGAAAATATTCAGGAATTATGCCCGCAAGGTGTATATTAACATGGAAAACTAATAATGAAGTTCATCAAGCGCATTTATAAGATTATAAACTTTAAAATACTTAATCCTACTAACAAAATAAATTGCTTTTCAGCAGTTTTTTATGTTAATATTTTATCAGGCTCCAATTATTTAGGACTATGTGCACATCTGCAACACATAATATATCCGGAGCAGCGAATTACCGGATTGTGTGTGTTATAGGATTTTTTTAGACAGAAATTCACAATTGCAATACAAAGAAAGCAATAAATAGGTTAGTGCTTTATACATAATACAATGATTCGTGTATAAGTAAAATAATGTTATAGACAGAGTAGGCAAAAAGCCATTCGTCGTACCTATTGAAAAACTAAAAACTAAAGATGCCTGGAAAAACAAAAAAGAAGACCAGGTGAAGAAGCGAATTGCCGCTAGCCGAGCCCGCGGTAAGAGATGTTTAAACAGGCAAAATGAACGATGGTGCATTTAGACGAGGATAAAATGTGCTGTACTCCGAGCACGAGTTAAAAGTGGACAGCACTTCGCTTGTACAAAGGAAGTTGTACCGTGCCAGTTTAAACGTGAAGCGCCATGCAAGCGTGTCCACAGCGAGCTGTGTGCAAAACACGAAGTGGAATAGCTTATGGTTTTGCAGAAGAAATTGTAAGATGTGTCAAAGCGTATTGCCGCTTGTACATGTGGCCGCGTATTGGCCCTAGATTAGCGTGAATCGTTAAGTTGGTCATTTAGTGCTTTTGGGGATATAATGGTACTACGACTAAAGAACTCTATCATACCTAAAATGGATTATGGATTGCAAAGTCCATCGAAAAAAGTAAAAAATCAAATACGTCCAATTGAACTTAGGGAATGGTAAAGTGTCGACTTGCAATTTTGTTAAACTATTCGCGAAAAATAAGACCGATATCGGGCATATTAAGAAATCGCACCTGTATAACCATAAAATAACGGTATAATAATAAATAATGAAACATGCGTGGGAATAATTTTAAATAACTTATCAAGTGACTTTTTAATAGGGACCGAAATAAATACCAGGAATGCTTCTTACGTTATAGGCGCGTACATCCCACCGGTCGTTCTATGGGGCGAAACCCACAAATCAAAAATTTAGTAAATCACATGCAAGACGTGCTACATAAACTTATGGGAGAAACCAAAAAATAATCATTGGCAGGGATTTTATTGTCAAAGAAAGGCGGACGTGTTAGACCCGGGCAGCTATTGTTTAATTAGCCTGCTACCAATACTAGGGAAAGCTTTCGGTCGAGTTATGACCACATGAGCTGAGCACGCTGGGCGAGACAGCGGCGGTTTTAATAGAAGTCAATATGAACTCGGGAAAAGTTAGTCGACTATCGACGAGTTCGTAGTCGAAGAAGTCACACAGGTGAGGGAGGCAATGGAGTAATGCGACGTCGTGGTGTTGGACATCTCAGAACATTTGTTGCTGCCTGGTGGCCATCTATCGCTTGGGGGTTGAAACACAGGAAGTGCCCACGAAACCTTGATCAAGAATTATTTCTCCGAACGATTGGCACAGGGCGAAATTCCCGGCAAAGTTTGGTCGCAAACGGTTAAAAGGGGATGCCCGCAGGGGTCATGCTCTGATCCCACATTCTGGAAATTGTATGAGAACATTTGTAGGGTCAACTTGACCAAAGAATGCACTATTGTTGGGTTTGCGGATAGTACGCTGTTGCGTATCAAAAGTTTCTCCGTGGCATAGTTGGTAAGCGTGTAACTACTATGCCGAAGGTCACCGGTTTGAATCCCGACACGGTCCGCTTGAACGATGTTAGGCGAACATTTTTCACAAAAATACGTACTCGTTCGAGTGAGAAGTAAAATGGGGATCTTGTGTATGAGTGTTGTCACGCACGTTAAAAATCCCTACCTTGCTTAGAACAGCAAGGATTCAGCAAAATTCAAAATTTTCCAGATAAAAAAACCTCGCTGCTGGCCAATGTAGTACCTTCTGGTGGAGCATTGAAAAATCAAATGTAGTGTTGGTTATCAGATCGAGATTGTAAATTGATATGCAAACGAAACCGAACAAGGCGCTAGGCAGATTGTAGAAATGGTTCAGGAGGTCATGTTGAAACTCAACACGACAAAGTCGAAGGTGCTTTATTTCGGAACAAAACTGGGTCAACGTCCTACTAGGCATGAACCGAGAGGGGAAAAGATCCCGTTTAAGAAAGTCATCACATACCTTGGCGTTAAATTAGCCAACAAATTGAATTGGAAAGTGTATGTGCAATATGTCAAAAGTAAGGGGCAGCGAAATAACTAATTGAATGATGGTGGCAGTAAAAATAAGCTGGTGATTCAAAGACGAATCGTTGAGGACAGTCTACGCCGGAGCAATAGAACCCACGGTGTTGTATGCGGCATCTCCTTGAGCAGATGGTTGTAAGGTCAGGGAAGTTCGGCAATTGGCGACCGTTCAGCGCTTAACTACGCTTAACTACCATTTCCGCGGAGACGGTTTTGGTGATTAGTAGGATGCTCCCAATCAGACTTCTCAGCAGGGAATTAGAGATCGGAGACTCGTAGTTACAGGGAAAAGGCGAGATATTTTCGAAAATCTTAGTTTTCGTAGTAGGGAGATTAAGGGGAAGATCATTATTTCAGAACTAGGGTAACCGGCTGATATTAATAGGCTCAAGTTTATTGAAGACGATGAAACGCGACAAGGAACAGGATATAGGCGGATAGTTCGCAAATGGACGATAGGTAGGCAGAAGTGGCGTTCGTTGTGTATAAAGGGGAGAGGGAAGTGTTCCGATTCAAAACTAAACTTGCGGATTAGAGCACAATTTCTCTGTGCGAGTTGGTAGCTATAACGGAAGCTATAGAGTACGTCATCAACAACTCAGATACCAGTGAGTACTCTATTATGAGCGATAGTAGATCGGCCCTGACTGCTCTGGCAGATCTCGATAGATATTCAAGGAGACGTCTAGAGTATAGTGCACACGGCACTTGGGTTTTGCCATTTGAAGTTTTGTTAGGTTATATTGCATGACAGCAATCGAGGAAACGACAAAGTAAATGAATTGACTAAAGAGGTCGCAACAGGGAAGTTCCTTACGTCGCATTCATCGGTACCGACGATGCTAGTTAAGAGAAAGCTGTGACAAAGTTAATTCGTTAGAGGGAAGAGAGGTGCAATAACGCTGCCACAGGCAGGTTGACATACAAATATATATTAAACATAGAAGCTAGAGATAAGATGGAGATAAAGCTCAATCATAGGATGGTGCAGCTAATAACAGAGCACAGGTCACTGCAACCCTACCTGCAAAGATTCAGATTGACCGAGAACGACTGCTGCGAATGCGACAAAGGCGTAGAAAGTAACGTGCACGTGCTACTTGACTATTCATTCAATATGTCTAACAGAGAGTTGGCGGACAGGAAACTAGCTGTCGAGGGGCTAGAATGCCACAAGAGCTTGGAAGTGGTCCAGGGAGTGGCTAACTAGAGGGCGTTCTGAGAAGCCTTGAAGGAATTTGCGGGACGGGTCGCGAGACTAGACGCTGTATGTAAACCGTGATGGGGGGGAGTTGAAATTTGGAATAAGAGGTGGTTTAGACTGAGTTATTTTGTGGCAGGATATAACTTAATTTACAAAATAAAAAATCCAACAAAATTTAAATATGCACGATAAGTTTCACATTAAATCAATCACTGTGTTACCTAGAACACTTGTAACAAACATGGAGTGTTAATCAAAACTTTCAACCAAGCTAATAGATAACAAAACTAAATCAGATTTGCTAATTAACTTAAACTAACTTAATAAATTAATTAAATTAAGAATTAAATTAGAGTGTAACCGTGCATTCCTCCAGGACTTAAAAGTCATAGTGATTGTGATCTTTCAGAATATTTACTGCATGCCCACCAGGATTTTGAGAGTGCATACCCGTCTTTTCTTAGCAGTAGGAGATAATTAAGCGTAAGTAGACGACCAGATCTTCAGATCCTGGAGAATTTAATATTCGAAGTATTTAAAAATATTGTGGCAGATGTACTCACATAAAAATTGGTTTGTATCATAAGTAAATCTTGTAGTTAATTTTGTATGAGCACGTTTTAGTGGGATGGCCTTAGCCGACATAATGCTTATGCGAGTATACCTGATGAATTTAAAGGTAGCTTTTCTGCTACTGTATGAACTGTTATATGCTTATATGCTTAATGCTTTATTTAGGTATTTATATATTTATATTCTATACCTGTATTGTACATTTACATATTCTATTATTTTGTCGCTTGATTTGTTTTGTTTGGCATTTTGCATGTCTTTGGTCTTAGTATTTATAGAAGAGAAGATTAAAATTACAGTAATTCAGTTAGAAAACAATAGGGAACATTAGGGACGAATTTATGCCGAAGTTAGAATACATTACTTAGACTAGGGCGGAGGTTATTGTAAATTTATAAAGTAGGAGCAAATGGTTGGATTTGCTATTAATAAATTTGGCGTATGCTTAGAAATTAGAATTCATTAGTAAATACTAATTTAGCTAGATTTATAATTTTAAGTCGATTCTTGAGGTGGTAATGGTGAGCAGCGCCGGCGTCTGATATCCGATATTACGGATCCCTCCCCTTTAAATTTTTGCTAGAGTCTTGTTAATTAGATACACTCCAGGGTCAACGCTATTAGTATCGCTATTTAAACCCTAACTTTAATTTTAGTTTATAAATTATATTTAACGATTACTTAATTTTGAAGTCAGATTTATATGAAGCATTTAGTTATTAGCGTCTAAACCTGATGTAGTACATTCAGGTGGAGTATTGAAGACGTGACCGCAAGTATAGCGGTTCTTACTCAAATTATATGGATATAATAGTACAGTGCAGGCGGCCAATAATTGAACGCACGTTGCCCTTTACATAGTACCAATATACCGTTCAAGTATGTAGTTACGTGTATAGCCAGCGACTGACATTAAAAACCAACTTGTTTTGTTCTGTTTTTTTGCACCATCACCGAATCACCACGAACGCAGCCAAGTGTGTTCCGACAATAACAAATTTCTCGTGAATTCTACAGAGAACTAGATAAATAAAGTGCTTTCTAGTCTCTTGTTCACGGTTGGCGACGTGTCCACAAAATTATGGTTATCGTTAAGTTATTTTAATTTAAAGTAAACTGTGTTATTTTGAATGCGTTCTTCAATTTCTTCAAGTACAATATATCTTTGGTTGCAAAAACGATTTTTGTACAGGATGTAGTGTAAGTGGTGATTGAAATAGCAATAAACTCTCAATTCCTCTAGAAATTTCGAGATCATGTTTTATTTAAATTAAATTTACGTTGTACAGGGTCAATTTGTATGGTTAATTAATTTAAAGCTTTAACTTCTTTTTCATGCAAACTATTTGCATACTTAACGATTGTAAAAGAAAATATTTGCTTTCACGCAAAACGTGTTTTAATACACAAAATTAAGATTAAAGTTGGAGTTTTAAATACATAAAATTATTTATTTTATTGCACGAAAAGTGCATATTTATTACAAACGAATGGCTTTGTGTTGATGTTAGAGCGATAATTTAAAAACGCGAAATTGCTACTGCACATTTATTGAAATGTATTTACAGCACGCCTATATCATACAGGGTGATTATCGATACACGCGGAATTGCATTATTTCTTGGCAAAAAGTAAGCCTGTCTTATACAAAGTGTACCCATGAATTTTCGGAAATTTACATTTTTTCCGGATTTTTTTATAATTTAACGGGCTTTATTTATAGAATTTGAGTTTTAATGACCTCTTGTGACCACTTATCACGTCAATATATAATATATATATATATATATATATATATATATAACCGAAAAAAACATTTTAACTTTGAGAAACTAAAAGATAAAAATATCCACGAAAGATTTGAAAAAAAGTCAAATGAATTACTGAAAGATATCGGGAAAATTTCTGATACTAAGGAAGCAGAAACAGAATGGATTAACATTAATTCCAGTTTAGACATGGCGGCAGAGATATTCTGGGGTATACACAAAAAGAAAATAAGAAACCATGGATAACAAAGAATATCCTGAATTTAATAGAAGAAAAACAAAAATACAAAAATAGATCAGAATAACAGGAAAACAGAGATACAAAGCCATAAAATGGGAAATTACTTGCAAATGCAGGAAAGCTAAAGAACAATGGATTGATGAAAAGTGCAAAGAGGTACAAACTAAGATGGAAATAGGAGAAACAGATGATGCATATAAACTAATTAGAATAAATTTTAAGGATATAAAACCATATAGCAAAAATATAAGGGACGCGGGAGGAAACGTCGTTAGAGAAAATGTAGAAAAAGTTGTTATATAGCAAGAATATATATGGAACCTTTATGTAGGAGAGGAACTAAGAGTAGAGCATTGAAAGAGGAATCAGACATTGAAATTGATGACTTAGGATATCCTATACTTAGAGATGAGTTTGAATTAGCATTAAAATGTGTGAAAAAATGGTCGGGGGGGGGGTATAGATAAGGTGCAAGCAGAAACTCTAAAAGCCGCTGGATAAGTAGTAACAGAACGTTTCTTCCAATTTGTAAGTTATATGTATGAGACAGGCGACATACCCAAAGATTTCAAACGTAGCATCATAGTAACAATACCAAAAAAGAAAGGCGCGGATAGATGTGAAAATGTTAACTGGAATTGTACAAAAACGAATGAAAAAACGAGCTGAAGAAATACTAGGAGAAGATCAATTTGAGTTTAGGCAAAACAGGGGCACACTGGAGGTTATTTTAGCTCTGAGGGTGATAATGGAGAAAACAATAAAAAAAGGGGTAAGCGTGTATATAGGGTTTCTAGATCTGGTGAAAGCATTCAACCATGTAAAATGGAAAAAAAATGATCGAAATACTCAAAAAGATTGGAATGAGTTTTGGGGATAAACGAATAACATAGCGTATACAAGGAGGAAACAGCGGTAATAGAATTAGAGCAGGAACGTAAAGAAGTAAATATTAGGAAAGGGTTGTACATTAAAGAGGCAATGAATACTGTTAAATGCAGGAAGACACATGGAATTACTATGCATGGACAAAATATCGATATGCTTAGATTTGCAAATAATATAGCGGTATTAGCATCTAGCAAAGAAGAGTTAGAAGCTGCTCTTAATGAAATGGAAACAGTTCAAACAGAGAGATACGGTATGAAAATTATGAAAAATAAAACTAAAGTTATAGTATGTAAAAGAGAGAAAATAAATTAAAAACAAGAATAAAAATAGGTAACGAGAACATACAAGAAGTTAAGGATTTCTGCTACCTAGGAAACCAAATAATGCAAGATGGGAAAAGCGCAAAAGATATAAAACAAAGATTAGCACAAGGCCGGTCTACATTTAACAATAAAAAGCAACTACTGTGCTACTGTGTTCAAAGGCAACAAACATATAAACAAGGAAAAGTTTGCTTAAAACGTATGTGTGGAGCACAGCACTGTAGGGCTGTGAAGCCTGGATAGTAGGAGAAGAAAAAGGTGGATGCCTTTCAAACGTGGTGCTACAGACGTTCGATGAAGATATCATGGACAACGAGATGCTAGAAATGGTAGGGGAAGAAAGAAATATGTAGAAAACAGTAAAAAATAGTAGAGATAGGATGATAGGCAACATACTAAAGCATGAAGGAATAGTGCGGAATATATTAGAAGCAGAGATAGGAAAAAAGAGAAGTAATGGCAGACCTAGGTTAGACTATTGCACACAGATAGTGAGAGATGTGACTGTGGGAATTTCAGGGAAATGTGTAGGCTATCTCAGAATAGAAATCAATGGAGGTACGCATTGAACCAGTACCAAGATGGGAAAACTAATGACAAAGAAATAACTGTACTTATACATGATGATTATTATAAGCAAGTACAGGTATTGGTTGTGCAATATTTTCGAATAATGTTAATTGTGCGAAAGGATTTACTAGAAAACTATTAATTCGTCCAATGTCTAAATGTTAGGGGGATCTTGGCAGCCACAGGCTGCTCAATCCTCCTTCACATACCACTGAATCTCCGTGAAAAAGGGCATATAATTAGAAAACTTTAGTAAGGGAACCCACATCTTATAAACTGTAATACGTTAGTATTTATCAACATATCTTGTGTAAATAACTACTTAAATATTTATATATTTAATACTTGGCATGTAGGCGTAATCTTGAGCGTTGCTTCCTGTCTATAACTGAAATAAGTCAAAAACTTGACAATGTCAGATATGATTGACAAAAATGCCAAACGTAATTGAAAGTTAGGTTTATGTATAGTTGTGTACACGATTTAAATTTGTAAATTTTCCAATTATCCTCATCAGTCTCGGTAGCGTAGAAAGACTATGATACCGTTTCAAGTCCTGTGCAAGACCTTATATTTTGCATCTTTCAATTGCTAGCTCGATCTGAAATGATCATTTGGGCTTTGCAAAAAAAACTTTACAATTTTGTAATCCCTTAAATAAACCCTTCAATCAATTAATCTTATTGGGATCATTTATCCCAAAAATTATATCTTTTTAATTTAATTTTAAAGTCACCAAAAACGACCCCTTTTACTAAAAAAATCTGGAACGTTCAAAACCTTTTATGCTTGTTACGTAAATTTCAACGTATCAAATAGTTTGGTTAACTTCCTACAAATTTGAGAAAAAAATAATATATTCAGTGTTTAAATTTAAATTTGAAAAGATTCCTTATACTAGTTAGTCCTGACCTGTGATATTCTAATGAGTTGTTGCGTGTTGTGGATCAACATCCCCTTATTATTTTTAATCGAAAACCAATGCTCTGCTTTGTACTCCTTCACGTGCTTTGAACCAATAGTTTTGTTACTCCTTATTTCCAAAATTTACCTCTCGTGCTTTACTTTATATTTTTCTGGATACGCCTAAGACCTCTCCACTTAATTACAAACTGGATCTCTTAATACCACTTAGAAGTTCTGAATACCAGACTTAGATCCTTCTTAATATCGTAGGTTTCTTAAATTTCTTATATACACCTTAGAAATATCCCACTTAGAATTCGTAGGTTTTTAAGATACACCTTCGAATTTCTGAATACCACACTTAGAAGCCGTTTTCAGCAAACGGCAAAAACTTTCTCATATATCTTCAACGTAATTCGTCATCAACTATTATTACACAACACTAGTTTTCACAATAATATAATTTAAAATTTATTTATTTGACGCGTAAATATTCGAGTCAGAGTGTTGCAAGTTCAACGTGCTTCAAATTAAGACTGCCTTTCCTTATCAACTCTGGGCGTTATATAGCTTTTGCTATCTACATTTAGATTGGTTTGTCCAAACAGCCTTACAAAGTGTTGTAACCAACCATGTTTGTTTTTGTTATTCCTAGGCTTTTCAAGTTGATTTCTGACGAAACTATTGTGAAGTTACGTATTATACTGGTGTTTGCTATTGTTTTACGATCTTTGACCGCCTGTTTTGTTATTGTTGTTGGACTTTACTTTAGCTTATGTCTGTTGTTTTGTGTAAATAAAGCTTTTGGAGAATTGAACAAAATAACTGATGTAACATGAGTGATGTTTTTGTTTATGCCTCTATTTAAAACTTATTTTTGAAAGTGCGTTTCTTATCAAAGCCCTTTATTACTTCTTCTTTATTACAAGCGTAATTGCATGAAGATTTACCAGCTTTTATCTTATCTCATGCGTATCTATTTTATAAACTTATTGAACGCTTCTCGACGTAGTTTAATAACATGTATAATTATTTCTCTGCTGAATACGTGTTCTATTATTGGAAGATATGCTTACTAGCATTGATTGAAGTTAATTGCAGTCCATATACAAGGTGTTAAATGCTTGTTATTTACATAATGTGCGAATTATTTATTTTTCGGCTAAATAAATGCAGTTTTCTGATTTCTATTGCTATTTACAGTTACTACGCGACCCTTACGACTAAATATACTCCTAAACAACCCCTTATCACAGCATTATATATATAATATATTAAAACATATTGGGAAGTAAGTCCGCTCGCTTTACGTGTAACAACATGCTGTTTGTTGTGTCTGAGAATTGAAATTGTTTTAAATATTCATACTTGTGTGTAGTTTATTCTTACAAACAACTATTAATGTTGGTTGGTACATAATTCCATACATTTAGAGCGTATTGAATATATCTACATAAAAGCTCGTTAGTTTAGAAGGTAATTGGTCAGTAAAATCAACATTAATCAATGTTCTAGAAGTTCTGTTTTTAATATTTTTAAGTTTCAAAGATAAACGCGTATTTGAACAAATGAGGGTACATTATGTTCCTTGTTTGTTTGTATTGTTGCCATTCACTGTCTTAGAACAATGTGTTGCAATATAGGTCAGATATATACCTAGTCGATTTTTCTTTCTCTTTGTTTATTTTAAAATTAGGAGATAAGAAAATGTAATCGATGCTCCACCAATCTCTACAGTAGTGAGACCCGTTAAAATGTGTACACGAAGCACCCACCGTTCAAGTGGGTTTATTTGCATTTGGAAATATCCAGGTGGGTTGGGGCTCAAAGGCTTTTATTAGACAGAGATTTGAAGACCTCTCCAGGTAGGCATATCAATATTTAGTAAAAGTGTTGGAACTTGTTTACCTCTATAAAGATTTGCATTTGCTTTTATAGAACCCACCTTGTACCACTGAAAGCTAGCCTGTGCACTATCTACTGTTTCGTAATTTCGCTTTTGTAGAGTAAAATTAGTTAATCTTCCGAACTTTATTTGACAGTGCAAAACTGTTTAAAATAGAATAATAGAACACCTAATCTGTATATAATTCCTGCCTAACGAATAATTATCGTAATCAAAAAGATAGCTACTTTCCATGTCTAGTTTTCAAATTATTGTATTGTCATTCAAACTGCTGAATCTGAATCTACATTTAATGCAATTTCGTAAATTCGTCATTCGTAAACATTGCGGCATCCTTACTAATATTTGAATAAAGTTTTATCAAAATATACAAGACCATATGGCAGATTGTGAAGAATTGTGGACATGTGAATTATGAAAAATACACATCAACTATACCTTCACACCGATACACGAACTTCGATGACATGCGTCGAGCAAAAACAAAAAGAATTTTTATCAATGTTCCAAACGCGGTAGATCAAGTATAAGACGATTTACCAACAAGCTATGAATTGATAACATAATAAATTGTTTATTAATTGATAAAGTATGATGTATTGTAACTACTGGAGCAGCTCAGTTACAACTATTGGTGGGTAATTACATTCCAAAATTATAGGATATCTATTAAATACTCTCACCTTAACATGTTTATCAATAGAGATTGAAGTAATTATATGAACTACAAACATTTTTTTGTAACGAATTTGAGCAAGTTTAGTGGTGAAGGCTTTTATTTTGTTAGAAAATTGTATCTAAGTTCATAACTGCTTCAGTGTACAGTTCGGAAGCGTATGAGTATTAATTTAATAAAGTGGTCGGGTAATAGTACTTTGTATCGGTTGTCGTGCTGTAAAAGTTTACATGAAACTCAATTCGCTGCTTTTGCAGATGCTATAGATTAATTCTATACATAGGTTATTACTATAACAAAGTTTACCGCTTCAAAATAATTAAACAAATCGATATTGTGACGTAAAACAACCAAAAAGTAGTTTAGGACGAAAACGCTTTGACTAATGTACTTTTAAGTCATGGCATAAAGTTACATACTGATAGAACCTTGTTCTTAAGTATTAGAAAACTAGGACAATGCGTAATTTAGTTAATGCTATATTCATTATTAATGGTCACTAAAACCAGAATACAAGGCATATGTTGTACATATCAATGCAATTCAATATTATACATTTGTTATGAATTAAGGGCAAAATACATTTATCACACAAGCCAACATATCAATACCGTTTGAGAAAACAGCTCCTATACAGCATGTAAACGAAAGAGTGTGACAGTGATGAATGGGAGTAGCGGATTTACATACGCTTTGAATACTGGATATTATTTCCGCACTCATCGATGTAAGAACTTGCAGTTATTACTATTAAAATGTCTTGAACTGAAATTTCCGATACCGAATCTGTTTATCACCTCAAACGATGTATATATAATGTAAAATTTATTAAAAATAGCTATATTTTCATAAATTTGTTCATAATTAGATATTTTCAAAGTAGTTGCGCTTCCATTCCAACTTACAAGTCATCTTCCATAAATAAGCTTCCTGAATTTAAATTCAAATAGACCATGTAAAATGGTTTCCGTTAGAAACATAATGCAAATTTATGGATGAATACGTTGCTTAAACTAAGAGAAGTTCAAAGAAAGAGGTTATTAGTATTGAAACAGTTCGGTTGCTTGTAGTACGTTACATTCTAGTTGTGACTGTTCCACCAATCCTTTCAATGTTCAAAAATAAATTTTCTATACGAACTCATTTCAAGTGCTCATTTGCATATCTGCCCTGCTATAGTAAAAACTAGTAAGTCGATTTTCCACAATGTTAGAGATTGTGCTATTTAGAAGAGTAGTGTTGCGATTTTGACACTGATATGTTATTACAAAGCTATTTTAAACTGCATTTTTAGCCACAGATTCTCAAAATATAGACGAACTTGGTGAAATAGTCTCATAACTTGCTAAAATATTGACTTACTAGGTTTTGCATGTAATAAAAGTCATTACATATAGGGAATAAATATTTGTACGCTAGCAACCATAATTGCTAGGTATTGATAGAATACTTATATATACAACGATAGGTTAGTCGTACTTTTTCAAAACATATAACAAGATTAGCTAGTTCTTAAAAAGAAACCTACTTTTAAATGAAACATAAAGCTTATGTATTTTTACGTACTTTGTTTTAAGTAAGTTGTAACTATAAGTATAAATGACAACGCTCATTACGATAGAAAATAGTATTCACATTTACTGAAGCATGAACTTGTAACAAGTGTTAATGTTAACACTTCAACGTTGGTACATAAACCAGGTCTATTGTCGCTAATTGGTAAGAATTGCAAAAATAATTTTGTACGTTTTTCTTGAAAATATGGGCATAACGTATTGAGAATGTTTTCTTTTTGGCTGAATTCAATACTATTGCTTTGGAAAATGGCTGTTGTGGAAATCAGTGCTAATCTTTTTTTTATAGAAAATCGGCTTTTTTAAAGATTTCATCGGAAAATGGCTGTTTAAAAAAACACTCTTAGATCCTTTTCTAAACTGGAAAATTCTAATAGACTCCATTGTAACAGGCCTGCCTTAATTTAATTATAAGTATTTTATGTTCAGTGAATGGTTGTGTTAGCCTAAAGAGTGCTGGATTCTAAGTGTTACCTGATGCGGCTAGAGGGAATGGGGTGCGCTAAGCGGATGTGTTTAACAAGAGGGTCGTCTAGAGTGTGGTGGAAGATAGGTGTACATACTCGAAGCTGCACGGGTTTGCGAGTATCGCGGTATTAAATTAAGTTGTTTATGTCGATGTATTTGGGGTGAGTTACCCTTTTATTCTGGTTATTAATATTGGTCTGGCCCATTTAGTTACGTTTTGTAAGAATAGTTTCACTGTTTTTATATTGCGAGATCGAACCCGCCACTTATTGAATTTATAATTAAATGGTTTCATGTGGATGGAACTTTTAATTTTTAATAAGGTCCCCCACGACCAAGAGTCTCTTGCTGTAAGGATAAGTTCCAAGTAAACAGGTAAGGAACGTCACATCTGGCAGCCCACGTGCGGCGAAAGTGTGCCGTTACGTTGACTATCTCCGAGGTATGAAAACAAACACACTTCTTGTTTAACTACGAAAACATGCAAGGAACATTCATTCGGCAGTGGGTAAAATTAAGTAAACATATGACGTAATAAATTTTAGTTGCGATTATTTAGAACTTGCGAATAATTAATTACTCTGTTGTTTGATAAATAATAATCTGCGGTTGATTAATTTGAAGGAAGTATAGACAGTATAATTAATCGTAGGGGCAAAGCGATTACACTACAGTAAGGGATTATAAACTATTTAAAAATTAATGCCAAGCATAACGCGTAGCCAAACGAAATAGATGGAGCAAGAAGTTCAATATATCGGCGACGTTTTAAAACAATTAACAGCTGTGTTGAATAATTTAAGTAGGAACAATCGAAGATTGACAGATTCGATCGAAAATATGAACGTTTCAATGTCCGCAAGTATGCATAGGTTAAGTGATGATTTAGGCGTGGTTTCACAAAATGTAAAGAAGGGTACAGAGGTGATTAATGTGCCTAAAATGGTCTTAAATCCGTTTAATGGTTTAATAGAAGGGGGTACAAACAACGGAGTCCTGATTCAAAATAATGCTAGTACTAATAATATCAACAGAAATTACGTAACCCTTTGGAAGGACTTGGGGGGTATGAATTTACACTTTACGCCGGAGGGCTCTGTCCACCCGGTAACTTTTATGAAAAAATTAGAAACAATATTTCAGGAAGCGGCTGTTCCTGAAAATCAGAAAATATCCTTTGTGGTGAGTTGCTTGCGTGGGTCAGCCCAAGATTGGGGGTTCTAAAAGAAAGTAGGGTAGAACATTTTGCTGAATCTAAGAGGTTATTTTTGGAAAGATACTGGGGTATAGAGGAAGAACTAAACCTTTTTCATAAAATCAAATTTGGGTGTTACGAGCGCGGCTCGAAAGCACATTACTTTCTAAAAATGGTAAGGGATGCGTGTTTTTTAGGGGAAACATTGCGAGAAGAGGATATTGTGTCAATGTTGACCAAATGAAATTCAACGAGGAATTTTAAATTGCGGCGCTCAAACTATTGACGAAGTCAAAAAATATTTAAAGAAAATTGACAGTACGTATGAAAACAACAATTGGAGGGATAGAAATACAAATGCAGAAACTAACAATGGCTGTCGTAACGGAAACGGTAGGTTCACGACGAACAGTAACTATACAGCGGCTTCGCGTCCTACTATTAGACAAAATAATAGTGGGTATCAGCAAGCCGGAAATAATCAACGCTCGAGCGAGGCTTTGATTTCAAACCAGAATTCTTCCAGAGTGAGTCACCGTCACAAGTGGCGACAGTATTTTATAGTGATGGTTAAGATCTGCCTTTCGAGGTAGAACCAGAACAAAACCCGTCAATCTTGTTCTGATGTTAAACATAAGGGTAAATTCGATCAAGGTTGAGGTTTTGGTTGACTCAGGGAGTCAAATAACTTGTGTGTCAAAAATTTTTGTAGATAAATTAAGGGGGCTCGGGGAAACGGTCCCATATTTACCGTGTAAGTCCATCACCTTAGTTGGGGCCCTCGGTAATAAAAATTGTGTCCTAAGGGAGCAAGTATTTCTAAAATTTTAATTTGAGAATTTTGAAATATCATATTTCTGCATTGTGGTGCTAAACCTGATCAGGAACATCATTTTAGGTTGTGATTTCCTGGCAGAAAACCAGATAATTATTGATTTTGCGGAACGTCGGTTAAAGGGAAGGTTCAAAGGGGTTACTAGGACACTAAATTTTGAAATAGAACCAAACCCCGATGGGAACCTAGTCGTGAGTGAGATAGGGGTTTCGTTTGAAAAAATTTTTGAAAAAGAAGGTAGTAGTTACTCCCTATCAGAAAGAGGAAATTAGAGCAGTTTCTATGCAGGCTGAAGTTTTTACTGAAGGTGACAGAGAAAAACTCTATATGCTGTTAAGTAAATTTAAAAATGTATTTTCGAATCAACCAGGGCGGACATATGCGTTCAAAGTCTTTCCGTTTGGATTATCTACGTCGGTATAAGTCAAATATTGGGCCCGGATACGGAATTCTATACGTTATACCGTATGTCGACGATTTGTTGATATATTCGCGAAACTCGGATGAACACTTGGTTCATCTGGAAACTATTTTTAAAACATTTCAGGCAGCGGGAATCACAATTAAATTAAAAAACTCGCATTTCGCTTATAAATCAATTAAATTTCTGTGTCATTTTATATCGGATGAAGGAATTACCATGGATCCTGCTCGAATAGCGGCGATTCAGGAATTTCCCGTCCCACGGAATTTACGCCAACTTTGTGCATTCTTAGGCGTTGTGAACTTGGATAGACGGTTTTGTAGGGATTTAGCTTTTTTAACCACCCCGTTGTAACAGTTGTTAAAGAAGGGGATTAAATGGAATTGTGGGGTTGAACAACAAAGTTCACTCGAAAAGGTTAAAACAGCTTTTTATCAATGGTATAGCTAAGACACCCGGATCATAAAAGACATTTTTTATCCAAACAGACTCTTCAGGCTACGGGCTGGGGGGTAGCCTCTTTCAAAGGGGTAATAAGTCGAGAGAATATGGAATAATAGCGTTTACAAGTCGTACCTTGCGAGGTCCGGAATTGCGGTATTGTGTAACCGAAAAGGAGGCGTTGGCGGTGATATTGTCTTCAACAATGGAGGGTATTTGTATTAGGAAGAGAGTTAACCATTATCACTGATCATCAGGCGTTAACGTTTCTTATGTCTTGCAAATTAGTAAATTCGCAATTGACTCGGTGGGCTCTCTATTGCTAAGAGTATAATTTTAAAATTGAATGTTGTAATGGGCGAGATAATATAGTAGCGGATGCATTGTCTCGCTATCCTATCCAGGAAAGGGCGGGGCCCGACTCACTTATCGGTGAAAGGGTGGAGGTTAGAGTGTTACGCGCATCAAATCTTTATAAGGAAGTAGTTAAAGGATTTAAGAATATTAAAAAGGAGCAGGAAAGGGATGCGTTTTGCGGTAAAGTCGTGAACGAGTTAGCGAAACCACAAGTTTCGGCCAGATACTCCGAATGTGTCATAAAGAAATACTATTCCGAAGGGGTTCCCAAAATTTGCCCGAGGTTCAATTATGTGTTCCTGCTAGTCTTATAGAATCCGTGGTACGTCAAGAGCGCGTAGATCAAGGACATTTTGGGTCCGAAAAATGCTTGTTGGTTTTACAAACGGATTTTTTTCCTCATATGAAACACATAATGCGTCAAATTATTTCGGGGTGTGAACTTGTCAAATGTCCAAAATTTCGCCCGATTGTTGGAGAGAGGATCACAGTGTTGTGCCTGATGGGACAAATAAAATTGTCTGCCGTGACCTAATGGGTCCCTTGCCGGTGTCAAGGTCAGGAGTTACGCAGGTTTTTGTGGCGATAGATGCTTTTAGCAAGTATGTGTCGTTATATGCGGTGCGGCAGGGTAATATGGCAAGTATACATCGTTGTTTAGAAAACAAATATTTCAAAAATGTGGGGAAACCGGAACTGATCTTGTCGGACAATGGAAGTCAGTTTACGAGTTTGAAATGGGGGATAGCGTTGCAGGCTAAGGGTATTAAGGTATCCCATACGTCAGTGTATTATCCTCAAGGAAACCAAACGGAACGGGTCAACAGAGAAGTGGGAAGCCTGCTGAGATCATTATGTCACGCAGTTCATGCTAAATGGGCCATGGTTTTAGATAGAGTGGAGTATTATTTAAATCGGATCGTTCATAGTTCAACCGGGTTCAGTCCCCGAGAGTTACATTTCGGTAAGGTTATGGAAAATTTCTTTTGGAGGTCTGTGCCTTTTCCGGAAAATTCAGTCATTATAAAAAGTACACAAGAAATGTGGGTTTTAGCCCATAATAAGTTGCAATCAAGGGCTGAAAAACGCAAACATCGTCATGACAGGGATAAAAAGATTACAGGATTTAAACCGGGAGTTAATCCGTATTCGTCCTCAGTTTTCAGCCGAAGATCAGGAGATTAAAAAGTTTTCTCTCTTGTATTCGGGACCAGCTACGGTGGTCGAAAGGAAGGGCCCCAATTCATATGTATTACGGGACGATGCAGATGGCCGTTGTCTGGGACCCCATAATGTGTTTAATTTAAAGCCTTTTAGGAAGCCCTATTTTGGGTCACCTCTGCACCCAATCTAGTATTAAGTTCACCCAGTCTAGTTGAATTTAATAGAAGGGGTAATGTAACAGGCCTCCTTTAATTTAATTATAAGTATTTTATGTTCAGTGAATGGTTGTGTTAGAGTGAAGGGTTCTAAGTGTTAGCTGATACGGCTAGAGGGAATGGGGTGCGCTAAGCGGATGTGTTTAACAAGAGGGGCGTCTAGAGTGTGGTGGAAGATAGGTGTACATACTCGAAGCTGCACAGGTTTGCGAATGTCGCGGTATTAAATTAAGTTGTTTATGTCGATGTATTTGGGGCGAGTTACCCTTTTATTCTGATTATTAATATTGGTCTTGGGATCATTTAGTTACGTTTTGTAAGAATAATTTCACTGTTTTTATACTGCGGGATCGAACCCGCCACTTATTGAATTTATAATTAAATGATTTCACGTGGATGGAACTTTTAATTTTTAATAAGGCTCCCACAACCAAGAGTCCCTTGCTGCAACGATATGTTCCAAGTAAACAGGTAAGGAACGTCACACCCATATACAGAACGTTGTTGCTTATGTGTTTCTTACAACCATCTTCGAATAGGAAAAAGTCCGTACTAGTTAAAACAATACCACGTACCTTTCTGGAAGACCTTTCAATTAACTTAATTAGTTGTTCAAAGGCGTATATATTCTGATGCTTTTTTATCTGAATAGCAATAATACCAAGCGCTGAATCGGCAGACAGGAAAAAGTGTGCGTGCTCAAAGTATTTAATATTTATTGCTGCTAGGTTACATTCAGCATTGACAAAAGTAAATAAGGAGTACAGTGTTCAATTTTTATTTTGAGCGTAGCAGTTGTCTGCCCAAAAGTGAAATCGGAAATTGAGGAGTTTTCAGAGTAGAAAAAGCAAACTGCTATTTTCAAACCTGATATTAAATATTCAGTGCCAACAGTTTTAACAATAAAAAAATACAGAAAAATAATTGTATAATGTAATGAAAAAAAGCAAGTTGACTACACAGCAAGTGTTCAAAAATACCACAATTTTGTTTGATGCAGACTGCCAGTTTTCTAATGAAAGAAATTTATAATTAGGTCAGCATTGCTTCGTCAATTGAACAAAATCTTGCGATTATCCTACTTCTCATATTATCAGGAGTTGTTGGACGAATTCTGTAAACCCGTTCCTTAACAAAACCCCATAAAAAGAAATCCAGCGGCGTTAAGTCTAGTATTTTAAATCGAGAAGGATATTTCATCTTGTTGGTAAGAATCTAGATTGTTTAAGAAGTTTCAAACATTCATTCATAGATTAGCGGAATCTATAAATAAAAAATAACGATTAAGTGCGGGGTATTAATTAAGATAACTGAGAAATATTTTAAACGTTCATTCAGATAAATAGACATTCAAATTGGGAATGTTAAAATGAGATAAAACGTTTAACCAGATAATAAAAAAAAAATAACAACAATTTGGATAACATAAGCATGTAAAATGTCCTAATTAACTATCATCGCGACCCGTAGAAAGTCACTATCTGGGAAAATTAAATTATCCACATGAATCGTAACAGACAGACTTTTCTAGATTTTATTACGTATTAAAATTTATAATATATAAATCGATTGAAGAATGCAATTAAGGTTAATTGAGTTCAGTGTCTTACTGTACGTTTAAAAATATCAGTCAACCGATAATAATGAGTTTTTAAAACTATAAACGTATAACAATGGACCGTTGAAAGTAGATTTTTAGTTTGAGATTATGAAGAAGTAGGATTTGAAGTATTAAATATTCATTATGTTATGTACAGTATTTAGATAAACAACTGCGTTAAGCTCTCCCTTGCAGTTGCGTATCCATAGCATAAGGGTTGTCCTTGCTACTCTTTTAAAAAACCAGTTACTGTTAAATTTTTAAGCGAACCACACGCACATTTGCGATTTTGTCAAAAGCTAATGTTAAAACTACATTTAATAATTGTAATTATTTATTAGTTCCAATATGTTTATGTGTAATAAAGAAGCTTAATCTGTGATTCAAGTTTTATAGTCAATTTCAGTCCACTTTCAGTCAAAAAAGAAACTCGCCTAATTTGAAGTCAAGTGATAGCAAAAGGCGAATTTAAGACATTGTCCTACTCGCTGTATCTTCAATTAATTACAATTAAAATCGTAAGTACGCATTACTTATTTTCATGCTAGATCCAAAAATTCAGAAAATTACAACGTCAAAGTAGAAATAAAAGGAAAAAACGCATTCCCATTGCAGCATTTTATCAGGCATGAGAAAACTAAAAATTCATGTTAAGTGCTGTAATGATTTTGTCCAGTTGCAGAATTTCTTCAAAAATAAATCTTTTGAAAATAATTTAAACGAAAGTTTCTTTGCTTAAGAAAAAACGTTGGATATTAGTTCTAGAAAAAATTATAGTAAAGGTACAATATCTAGCTCGACAGAATTTAGATTTTCGGCAAACAGAATATTAACTTTTCAAAAAATACCGGTAATTTTTAAAAGCGATTAAAACCGTTTCAAAATTAGATCCCGTTATAGTCAAACATATCAAATGTATTCAAATACACGGTAGCCGCTTGTTCCATTATTTTGGGAATAAAATACAAAATGAAATATTGTCAATTATTAGAGGAAACATACAGAAGGTTATTAAGGTATTGCTGTACAAAACTAATACTTTTAAGTAATATTAGACTGGACTCCTGGCAATTTGTATATTTAGATTATTTAAGCAAAAAAGTTGAAGTCAGGCTTTTGCAGATCAACTTATTTGACGAAGCAAAAACGAAAGAGATATAGATGCACATGATTTGGCTGATGAGTTGGAAATGATTCGAACATATGTTTAGGATAAAGGTAATTCCTTGGAAATTTTAGAAGTAAAAAATTATTTAGTTTAGATATTCGAATTTAACGATAGCTTTGAGAATAATATTAACCGTACCAGAAACGGTTACTGAAGATGAACGATCGTTTTCTAAATTAAAATTAATAAAAAATTATCTAATGTCATCAATGGCACAAGAAGGATTCAACAATTTAGCGTAAATTTCAATCGAGCAGCATGCGTGTGATGGTTTATTAAATCTACAAAATTTATTAAAGGATTTTATTCAGAATAAAGCAAGACGAACAACTTTTTTGTAAAAAATATTAGGTGTATTATTGTTCTGTCTAGTTTGTTCATTCCCAATGTTATGTTATTTTACGTTTATCCATTCATTGAAAAGTTTTTAGTCTATATTTTTTGCTTTTTTTTGAAATATATCGTCTTTCTAATAAAAAATATACCTTTACAAATGTGCATTATTCTATTAAGCTATGAATTATCTTCGAAGGGCGACAGAATTTTTACTGCACCCCGGTGTCAGTAATAAGACACACTGCCCTGAATATTTCAGCATAAACGATGTTACAAAACGAAGTGTAATAATTATGTAAAGTTTCTTTTTGCATTGGGCTTTGCTGTTTTTAAAGAACTTCCAATTTATATAACAAAATAATTAATGCGTTCATTAGACCTATTTCTTGTAAGCGTTAAGCAAATACTATCATCGTTTAATTATTTTACAGGATTGCGATACATAAATTGGTTTAAATGGGGTTCGCATCCTAAACTTTCGTCATCATCCGACTCCTCCCCTGATGATAAGTAACCATCGGAATCATCACTATTATCAATCCGTATAATTAGATCTTGATTCTCGTCTATAAAAGTTTCTCATTCAACATATTCCTTTTCAGCATTCTTAACATGCAAATACGCTTTATTTCACTCATTAACACGAATGTTTTTTACATGATCTTCAGCCAAACTACCATACATCATGTATTTCAAAGGTTACATTACATGCAACACATGGTTTTTAATTAGCGCGCAAATCTCTTCGATAAGATTTAGTTCTGGATGAAATGGCAGTAAACCCAATATTACAGGACCATGTTCTGCTAGTAGCTAATCAATTACAAACACCCGATGAACAAGTCTACTTACCATAATTTTAGAATGCTTGGTGTCGTTACATTTAAAGAAGATATTTCGTTCCTTCAACCATTTTTACATGTCTGTTTTCTTTCAACTTGAAATAAGGATAGTGTGCATTGTCTACGCAAATACTGAACTTAGTTCCAAGTTTGGTAATATCTTTTCTGCAGTCACTTTTTATAATTGTGATGATTCACGTCATCGTGATAATCCGCAGTTTTCAAACCAGATTCAAGCATTAATGCTAAATTTAAAATAAAACCAGTTTTTCCACTTGTATGAACAATTACCAAACGTTTCCACCTTTTTGTGGTGTCATCATCCCAATACTTTGATACAGTGTGAGAACTGTGCAGATATGCTTCATCATTATACACAATGTTTCTGCTTTCTTCATTATACTTATTAAAATTTTATAAAAATATAGTCTCATATTGCATGGTTCAACAATAATTTTTCCGTTATCCACAGCTCCCTTCCAACGAAATCCTGCTTTTAAAACTATTTCCCGTGTAATGGGGGCAATTGTTTTTAAATTCATCGAACTCTGCTTTTAAAATCCGTCTACGTTTATTTATTTTTGCAAACCGGTATATAATGATTTTTAAGATCTTTTCCTCAAATCTCTTTATTGTCGATTTTGGACCTGGTTTCATTGCATTTTCCCTTGTGAACCGAATTTGCTGCAGTCGGGGTTGATTGTTCCTTCCTGTACAATTTTTTGCACGTTCCGCAATAAAACTACTGGTGGTTCGGCCAAGTGTTCTTGCTGAATGCTCAAGTTAAGAACCCTTAAACTTTTTCATGTTTCAAAAATTGGAACACGTTAAAAACAATAAGTCGTCCTTGACTATGAATCACCGCCTTCTTATTTATATTACTCTAAAGAAATATCAAAAATAATCAACTATTAAACGCGCATTCTTTTCAAAACCTACGTTGCTGAATAAATTAACTACCAGTTAGTTTTGAAAAAAGCCGTTTTGGTCACCAGGACTTCATAAAAACTATTAAATTGAAAAACTGCAAACTAAATAAGACGTTGACAAAAGCAAAAATAACAAAGGCGTTTACAATACGATCAGTTGAGTATGTACACTGAAGCCATAACTAATTTTTATCGATCAAAAAAATGCGAACCTACAATTATTTATCGGCGAAAACAAGTAAAAGCTTTGTTATTGTATGATAGTCAGAATGCATTTCATGCATTTATTCATTTTTAGATATTGTCAGCGTAAACGGGGACCGTCTAAACACATATTTTACGCAATAGATGGGGTATTCGTGAAAAAGCGAGATAGATTTTGAGTCCTTGGGAGCTTCTTTTTAAAAAGTTTATTTCCAAAAAAACACAACTATCAAATTTATTTTAATTCAGTAATTACAAAAATGACTTGTTTCATTTACAATGTATTTGAACGCTTATATTCATTAAACGCAAAGTGAATTCAATTGAAGAATATTACAAGTTAATATTTAAATTAATCAATAATTAATAATTAAGAATGAGTAGTTTAAATATCTAACAATGTCAAAGTTTTGAAATTTAAAGACTGACTGGAGAGCAATGTTTCTTACATTTAATATGAAGCCTCTGGTCTCACATCGTTCTGTGAGAAACTGCAAATATTGCGTTTTTGCTGTTTCTTGATAAATAATACAATATCTTTAATTATTAGTAATTATAAATAGGTCTGCTTGATCGCAGTTTATTGTTTCTTAACCTGTGGTATCAAGTTGCGTCTGGGTTACAAAGAAATCGTTTCTTATTTTTATTTCTAATATGAACTCTATTAACACTTATAATTTTACATTCCTTTATACAATGTATCATGCTGCTAAGACATAATTATTACGTTTAATTTTAAATACGTATTAATATAGTGGATATGTAACTCGCGACGTATTAAAACTATAATTCTAAAACGATGTTTGTAGGTCGTGTTATAAGCAGGTCGAATCTTGACGTTTAAAGCTTATTTGAACCTACTGCGCAACGTCACCCTCCATCCGATAATAATTCTACTCTACCTCGTACGATTAAAACACTCAAAGCGTTGGTTGGAATATCAAAGCAGCGGTGTTGATGCAACGCTATCTACCAATCGTAAGCAATAGCATTTAGTTTGGCATAATGTTGAATCATTTAAAAAAAAACGTATAGTTACAGGACTTACTGTCAACTAAAGTTATAAAAATCCTCTTACGTTTCTAAATCAAGCGTTCATAAGTTTTAAGCGTAAGATTACTGTTTCAATGTTGAGCGTAATGTTACATTCGTAGCTAACTTTGTTAAGCCTTCAACTGGTGAAAGAGATATGAAAACGTTTTCAACTGGAAGTCGTCATACTGATCTAAACAGTGATCTCAAACAACGGTACAACGAACATGTATTGGATAACGTAGCAAAGCGATTGGAAGAATTCGGTGGATGGGCATTGCAAGAAATTTTGCATTTAATGGTAAATATAAACAGATATGAACCACTTCAACGAGGATGTTCAACGTTTGTCTCGCTTCCGCATTTTATCGCAAAGAAACGGGTAATAAATTTAAGAAATAGCGATCGGTATTGCTCTTTTTTAGGCTGCGGTTTCCGCTTTACAGCCTACTGAACAACATTCTTATAGAATATCCAGTTTTCCCCATTTTATTCAGTATTACACTACAATTCCATTTAGTTTCTCGTTGCTTAAAAATACACAAAGAAATATGTAAAACTCAATCGTACCATTAACTTATATTGCATAGAAAACAATAAAATACCACGGTTTCGTTTATGTGAAATTCCAAACAACTCATTTGAACCTTTTGTCTGTTAGTTTTCAGTAAGATGCTTTACAATTTTTTTCACTCAACAAATGTTAATACAGGGAACTCTCTTTCAGTTGGATGAAGAATATATCAGTTCTGTTTTCAAAGCAGCTGTTTTTGCACGGACGCAAAAATACTTTTTGCTATAGATGTTTAAACAGATGCATCACTACAGAAACACTTAAATGATTGTATAAAAAGAATACTGGCTTAATAAGGTTACCCGAAGCATATGAAAGTATTCGTTAGCGCAAGTCTGTCCCTGTACATGTATTCCTCACAACAACCTGAAAATGAATACTTTTACGTCCGGTGCTCCTGAACGATTAAGACGCAGATTTGTTGTCACGGGAAATTGAGCCCAAAACTTTACTTAACTCGGAACTTTGGTTTCATGGTCCGAATTGGCTTTACCTGGCCTGGAAATAATTGACTTGTTTACTCTTGTGAAGTTTCAGAAATTCGTTTCACAACTTCAGTACTTGTTGTCACTTACAAAGATTTAGATTTTATAAATCTATTTTTTCCTTTAATTTAACTATAACGAGTTTGTGTTTATATTCTTAGATTTAAAAATAATTTTTTACCCTACAGGAATGCGTGTTATTGGTCCGTTAACAACACAGGCGTTAACCGATTCTTCAAATGCACTTGTTAAAATTGTCCAAATACAAACATTTCCTGTGGATTATAATAAATTATTTAAAACTGTTCAAGTGAGCAAGAAAAAAAAACTTTTAAGTTTGAACCCGTTTCTTTATTGATCTACAAAAATTAGAGTCGGTGATATTGGAAAACTCTAACTTTAATTTTTTTAAGAAGCTTCCAGCGATTTTACCTTCTGATCACTATTTTTCTACTTTACTTGCTCAACACGACCATTTAAGACTACCGCCTTACTGGCTTCCGTTTTAATGCAAAATCGGAATAACACACAATTGGAAATCTCCCACATATCTCGTACAAAGCCTACGCGTCCCTTTTATTATTTCGGTGTTGATTCTCCATTCTCCATTCGCGACAGAAAGGGTGGAAACTTCAAAACAATTAAGGTTTACGTGGCTTTATTTGACTGCCTAGCGACGAAGGCTATCCACTTGGAAGTTGTTAGTGATCTCACAACTGGATATTCTTTAGCAACTTTGCACCATTTTATGGCTAGACATGGAAAATGTGCTCAAATATTTTCTGCCAAGGTGGGACCCTATGTGGGCGCAACTAGTGAACCTAAAAAATTTCTTGACATCTGCTACACTAATGTTTCCAACGACTTCGCTAGCGTTAGAGTTTAGTGGAAATCTATTAGAGCTCGTACACCACATGTCGGTGGTATATGGGAGTCTGGCGTGAAATCAATCAAACATGATTAAAGCGTGAAACGAGTGACGTGATATTTACTTTCGAAGAATTTTGTACAGTTCTATATCAAATAGAGGCTTACTTAAATTTTAGGCCCCTTTATCCATTAACACAAGATCCTAATGACACGAATCTTCTTACTCTAGTCATTTCCTGATCGGCGAACCTTTGTGCACAATACCAGATCCGAACTTGTTATACTTAAACGAAAACCGATTATCACGGTTTCAGCAAATGCAATATTTTTGGACTAGATCGCCCAAAGAATATATTTCAAATTTACAATAGCGCTTTAAATGGAATGAAAATTTGCCGTAACTTTTAAAACTTGGCACACTCAAATGGTGGCTTGAAAGAATCATTGAAGTTCATTACGAACTTGGAATAATTTGTAGTGCAACTATCAAGTCTACCTCGGGCAGCTTTAAACGTCCTGTAGTAAAACTTTGCGTATGCCTAATCAAAACTCTTAAACGGGATACTTATTTTTAATGTTTTTATTAACATATAATCTTGGTTTTTATTACGTATAAATATTTGAGTGTAAACTACTTTCACAAACTGAACACTCGTACAAAAACATTTTTCTGGCTTCTTCATTCTTCTGTTGAAACCTTAAAAGATTTTAAAGAGAGCGGCTTATGCTAGGGCAAGTCCGTTCCTGTACCTGTATTCATCATAACGACATAGAACGATACACCTGAAAACCAGTACTTTTACGTCCGGTGCTCTTGAACGGTCAAGACGCATTGCTCACTGCTCAGTTTCAGCAATTTTGTTATACTTTGCTTAATTTGTACTTGTTAATTATAATTGTATATTTTACAAATAAATTTGTGTACTCTACGTGAAGTTCTCAAAAATTGCTCGTTAGTGATTTATATCATAACAATATGCTTTATTTTAACACTTCCACTATCAAGAAAAGTACCGTTTGAAATTTCTGCAAATATGAAAAGTACACTAGAACCCTGCAATGCTCCAGCTATAGAACTAAACATGATTTGTTTTCGTATGGTAATAGATATTCTAAATTTCAGTTGTATTGTGAAAATGATTTTATTGAGTGGTTTATTGCTCAATTGAAACGGTTTACAGAAATGGTTGATACTATTTTCAGTGACCATAACCTGTGAAACTATTAATGGAAGGTCAAAACATTACGTTTAGATCTGCTTTTAACTGTCACATTTGCAGTAAGCCTTTTAGTTTAAGTTTTTAGAGTTCGCGATCATTGTCATTTTATTGATGAATTTTGAGGGCCTCCTAATCAGGGTTACGACATCAATTATCAAAATTCGTATATGATGCTAGTAGTCTTTACTAATTTATATGGCTACGATTCGCGTACTATTATAAAAATCTAGCTTTTGAGTTTTCAGGTTCGTTATGCATTTTACAAGTAAATAAGGAAGGATATATTTTTTTCGCAAAGTGTGTAAAAGATACAAAAGTTAGTTTCATGTTTAACAATAGAGAAATTATCTCTCTATTTAGATCAAAACAAAAATTAATTTCCAGAAAAAATTGTGGTATTGAAGATGAGTTGAGTTTACTCACACGTAAAGGTATTTACTACTATTACTATAACTCTTTGAATAGGCTAGGCCAAACAAGTTTACCCAGTAAAGTGCGCTTTTTAAGCGTTTGCGTAATGAAAATGTCTCAGATGATGGTGACGACCACGGAATGAGAATTTGGTAAACATTTCACATAAAGGGTTAGTAGAGTGTTCAGACTTTTATTTAAAAACGGATGTATCGTTCTTAGCTGATGTATTTGAAAATCTTCTATAAATTTGTACATTCACATAAGATTATGTTTCTAGAACGGGGATTTCCTGAAAGTGTATCTCAATGTTCAAATAGTCATACTAAAGCAAATAATAAATACATGACTAAAGACTACGATCTCAACTTTGATATTATATATTTAATGTATTTCGATGTCAATAATTTATATGACGCTGTCAAATCGGAATACTCTATGAAGAATTTGAGTTCTTAGAGAGCACCAGTCCGGATTTAGTAAATTTAGATATATTTAATATTCCAGACAATTCTTATTTTGGGTGTATCTTTGATTGCGACTTACACTATCCAATATCGTGATATATAAGTAATGGTGAACATATGATACAACCAGTACATACTAATAAATCAAACCTAAAGAAATTAATATTTTATACCTAAAACTTAACTATATTGTCCATTACAAGAATTTTAAAATGTATTTAAAATGCGGCTAAGGACTAAAAGGGGTTTATAGAATCCTTCAGTTTAGACAAGCTTCTTGGTTAAAGAAATATCAATTTGAATACATAGTTAAAGCAGCAGTCAAGAAACAGTTTCGATAAAAACTTTTATAAATTAATGGTTAACTAAAGTGTGTGAAAACATGATGGAAGAATGTACGAAAACTGAAAGGTGATAAATTCGTCCCTAAGTGTGAAGAACGATTTGGTGCGAGTAAAAACATATTGAAACTTAATTTTTACAGTTGCGTTATATTCAGCACTTGTCTTAATAGAAATGAACAAACTAGAAATATATTTAAAAAATTAATTTACGAGGATTTTTCCATTTTTGATATTTCAGAAGCCAATTTATATAATTTCCATTACATAAAACACAATTCGCCAATAAACCAAAACCTTTGCATACAGATACAGAGAGTTTAATCTATGAGTTAAATACTGAAGACCGTTATTCTTATACCGAACGAGATATTCATAGGTTTTAATACATCCGATTACGGTTCTAATAATAAATACAAGATTCCATAACGTAAGAAAAAGGTTGCTAGCCATATGAAGAACGAAAGCAATAGTAATACTATGCTGGAATTTGCCGGACTTAAATATACAATCCACGCTTATATAGTTCATAATAGGGTAATAAAAAAAGTTATAGGAATCTTCTTCAGCGTAATAATCAAGTTTCCTTTAATGATTGTCAGGAACCTTTATTATACAATCAAATGTCACATAAATAACAGTGTTTAACTTAGATCAATCAGACACGAGGTGTTTACTATAGAATGAAACACAGTAGATTGTAAACCAAGCAGTATTTTGCAGATGTTTAATATTATTGCTGCTATATGAAGCGTATCCTTTTATTAAGGGCGTTAATTCAGAATTTCGAACACAATCTGCAGTGGTACCACCAATCTCGTACTTAATTTCATCAAAAAGAACTCCGTTATCTACAAACTTTGCCATCTAAGAAGGCTTTCCATCAGGTCGAACTAATTTGCATATATTCTCGAATGTTAAGGTTTGAACATTCTGTTGTTGTACAGGAATACGGATTTCATCATTATTATTTAAAGATGTGTTAGCATAAAGGTTGATGAGTGTATTTTTCAATGTTAACGACTGCATCATCAAAGTAAGCCTTTTCACGCACGTTGAGTATTTCATTGTTGACTCCGATGAATGACTTTTTCGCCATTAAATAATTGTAATACTAACGATTGAAAAAATTAATGGTTTCTTGCTATTAGTGGTCTTGAAGCGCCCAATATACAATTGATTGGTTTGAAATTTTGAGAATTTAAACAACTCTCATGTTTTGTATATTATACTTAATAGCCATCCTTACTGTCAACTTTTTAAATGCAACCTTGCAGTTAGTTCTACTCTGAAATTAACTAAACTTCTATCTTAATCTAACACTTTAAATGTAATTTCATTTATTATACGTGTCCTGATTGGTAAATATATAATATCGTTGGTAGACATTCAGCAATTTTAAAATCTGATGGTACTTAAGGAAAAAATTTCATGAAATAATGTACTGGTTTCCTATTCACTGTAGAAACATCGACGGTGTAGTCTGCTTTATGGGTGACATATGCAAGTAGCTTGTGTGCCCTGAAGCCAAAAAGAGAACAAATTGAATCGCTTTTAGTAAAATCTACTTTTTCGCTACTTTTGATGCGACTATTACCAGTCCATTGTATTCATTTATTTCCATGGCCTACTGCAAAAAATATTAAAATTAAAAATTTAAAGTTTTAAAAATTAAAAAAGCGTTATGTGGAGATTTCAAAATGTCATTCGGTAACAAAAAAATCCAATATGGCGTCCATAAAAAAAAGTTGACTCGTATGTTAAAGTTTAAAAGTGCGACGTGAATTCTAATGTCAGTTTTGAATTCTGCGCATGCTATGATATTCCTAAACCAATTTTCAATTAAATATCGCTGTAAATATAATAGTTATGAGGAATTTATAAAAAAGAATTTTTTCAGTTCTTTCACGATATTTCAGGAACCATTATCAATATCGTCATTCTAAAACATGTTATTAAAAGGTCTTGAAAGGACACATTTTTTTTTTGTAATTTAACTATGCTGGTTTCTAAAATACCCCTAGTAAGCGAACTTAAGTGAGGCACCCTGTATAGCAAATTATTTCACTCAGCCGTATCACTTGCCCCAAGAATATATTTAAAATCTGTTCAAAGATGTGAAGAATAAGTTTGAATATAAATATAGCGTTAAATATAACCCTGAAACGAATGGAGTTTGATCTGTAATTCTGGTTTTACGTTGAAAGAGGGAAATGTTCTAGTAGATGACCTAGTATATAAAGGGGCTTATAGATTATACGAACTTTTGTTTAGAAAACGTCCCGTTGTTTACAATTCAAACGTTTTAAATGTAGAAAGAACAAGTGCTCATAGGCGAAACTATTTCGTAACGAACATCATCAAGGAAATAGTTCATATAAATATCTGCAGCGAGTTTACAACCTTTTACACCTCAAAGAATTGGAATATTATCGTATATACCTAGAAAACAACTGGGTGAAGATATGGTACTGCAAGTATCAAATAACCTCGATGATTTTTTATATTGGAATGATCAATATCAACTTGTAGATCAACTACTCCTTTTAGTTTTCTCTAAGACTGCTGCACACAGGTCACGGTAACGAAATTAATTTAATAATTTAAGAACTGCCTGAGATAGGCTTTGGGCCTTTGGAAGCTTCTTTTTAAAAACATTTATTTCCCAAAAACACTTGTATCAAATTTATTTTTATACAGTAATTACAAAATAGTTTAACAACTTGTACGTTATGTTCATTAATTTAACAAATTAATCAAAGTTAATATTTTAATAATTACCAATGAGTAGCTTGAACTACCAACAATGTTAAAGTTATGAAGTTCGAGACTGACTGGCCATCAGGGGCTCCTCAGGGTATTCAATGTAATCCCTGCTCTCACATCATATTGTGGGAAAGTGCAGATCTTACCGTCTGCTTTTTCTTGATAACATACAATGCCTTGTTCTAAGTAATGTTTTAATTAAGACTGCTTTATTGCAGTTCCTTGTATCTGATCCTGCGGTATTAGGTTGCGTCTGGAATACAAAGTAGTTGCTTCCGTTCTCATGTCTGATATGAACTCTGATTAATCTTTAATATTGTTACCTTCAATTAATACATTGTGGCATACCATTACTAATACATAATAAATGCATTTAAATTTATATACATATTGATATGGGGGATATGTTACTCGCGAAGTAACAGTGATTCAATAAAATGACAATTGACAAATTTAGTAGGTACTTATAGCACGCAAAGTGCATGTAATTGATCCACGCAAAAATAACATAAACAAAACCTTTGAAACCTTGTTTGAGTACAAGTTATGTACACTACATAACAAGGTAGGTTTAAGTTTTCCTCTAGTATATTCCTAAACCTATGAAAAATATTCCTCATTTTTAACATTAACGAAAACTACACATTTCCTTATGACGAATCCGTCATTGAAAACATCAAGGGACATCAAAAGGATGTTGAACTGCAGAATCGCATGCACTTTAGCTTGGACGTATGGAAGTAATCAACTTTCATGAAATAGGTACTAGTTTTATATTAAAGGTTTACTTTAAAGCGAGTGAAGTGCCTAACATTCAAGTGCAGAAGAAAATAGTAATTGTATTTTATTACATCTGGGTTGGAAAGGTAGTCTCCAGATTAAATGTAGAAAAAAAAACATTGTGAACAAAATACAAAAACCATCAAGAATAAATTGTAAGCGGCGCAATATGGTAATATAGGATATAAACGATTTTCTACAAACCGATTTAATTGAAATGTTACCAAATCCGCAAGTTTACCAAGAACACAAACAAATTTTAATAATTAACAATTGTTTCTCTAAATAGGGATGGTCTGCGCACCTTAAAAATGGAACAAGTATTAATCTTACTGCTGCTATAAAGAAAATTTTGAGTAAATTAAAAAACCACAAACAAACTTGCAGTCTGATTTAGAAAAGAATATTGTAACAAACATTTTAATCTTCAATGCAGGGGTTGGGTTCAGCAATGACCATTATCGCGTTTTTTCTACATAAAAAGCGTGCATTGTGGAATGTGTAATTAGAACTTTAAAAAGAATAATACGGCGCTTGTTCAACTTGGCCGGTTCTTACAACAGAATAAAAAGTTTAAGCGGTATTGTGAAACAGAACAACAATATAGTTCACAACACTAGGGGAATGAAACCTGTAAAGCTAATAAAAGAGCTATCCTTAAAAGATTTGTCACACATAATAAACATATAACCAAAATACCAAGGTATTCGGTTAAAGACAACTCGAAGGTAAGTAAATACTAGGCAGTTTTTAAGAAAAATTACACACTAAACTAATCGGATGAGATATTTAAAACTTAGATAAACTTAACAAATCTACAGCGTACTTCTTGGAAAAGATTAAAGATCGTAAAGAAATTATAGGAACATTTTATTAAATTGAACTGCAACGGTTAAACATGTAGGAATTTAGCTAATTGAAAAAGTCCGTTATAAGATAGGAAATAAAGTCTTTGTAAAATGGTTGAGGTTCTCTATCGCACACAATGGCTGGATTAACATAAACTATATTTGTTAGATGTAGTACGCCTAATATTTATCGAGATTAGAGTTGTAAAATTAAGCTAAAATGAATATTGTACTATCTTACTATATTTTTTTTAATGTGCTATTCTCTTAACCAGAAGGTATTATGTTGCAGCAAACTTAATGTAGATTCAAAACCGTTAACTTTTTTGCAATCGACTGAGTTCCACAACGTTTCACAAGAGTGCTCCCTGTTTGGCTAGAAGCCAGCATAATGTATTCCTGCATGTATGCATTGTGGGCTAAAATCCGTCAAATGCATTTTTACGTACATGCAATTGCTTTTATAGCTCCTCGCTTGAACAGACTTTCTGTAGATTTATTTAAATTATTATGGTAGGGTTGCTGAGTCGAGCTTTTGTTTTAAATATGCTCTTTTCTCCACAGCAGCTTCAGTTATATGAAAATTATTTAGTTAGGCTTTATAACTCTATGAAGATATTAAACAAGGGTAATTCTTGACAGAAAAAGTGATCGTTAGCTCAGCTAAATCTCTGATAAACATAAAACTTGATGGAATAACTTTGTTCCATATGTTCAGTTAAAACAAAAACCGAATTATAGTGTCATTTCTGATAAAATAAACAGAAAATATTCTAGTTTAAACTTATAAATCACTCTTTACAAGCGGAGAATAGGTTGCAAATTGTCTTACATTTTGCAAGCAGATAGTGTTTAACGCGCGAGGGGTCTTATAATTTTATATATCGACTTACCTCGGCCTTATTCTATTGCTCTATAAGTGTCGTTACCACTTTTCAACGAATTGGACTGTATAGCTACTTATTGGACGTGTTATGTACGCACTATCGCTGTGTTTTTTAGGATTTATCCATAAAATTGCATTAGGAGACACTAATGACTTAATTCACATTACCGAACCAACAAACTTTCTCTTCGATGTCTATGAGCAAGTGTCGATCACTACCCCGTTAGTCCAACGTAATTTCCACAGGCATAAAGGAGGTTTATGACAGGATATAACGGGACAAGGGATGGCAGCTTTGCTATTTTATTTACAACTACGAATTTACAACGACTTAAAACTAAACACGAAAAACGTGCGACAAAAAGACCAAACATCCCGCCCACTAAAATAAGTATGAACTAACTTATTTTATATTTAAAAATAATTATAGCTATTAACTAAGAAACCTAAACTGCCAAACTTATATAAGTGAATATATATATATATATATATATATATATATATATATATATATATATATATATATATTGCTATGAAATAGTCTATTTAGATTTTAAGCCCCTACGATGAGTGCCATTAATAATTGATATAAAATGTCTCTTACAAGCCCTATGATTGGGCATCGATTAAAATTGCTATGCAATGTACCTTACAAGCCCCACGATTGGTGCGCAATTAAAATTGATATGATAATACCCTTTCTAGCCCCACGTTGGTCGTTATTATAATTTGCTATAAAATAGCCCCTAAGTTGGTGTGCTCTTAATATTGCTATGAAATCCCCACGATTGGGCGTTATTAAAATTGCTGTGATATTCCCCTTTCTTTCTATCTGTTGAAATAATTTAAATGAAGCAATCCAAAATTACACAGTATAACGATTGATAATATGTACAGTTTATGTCAATTCAAAAATTAGCCCCTGAATAAATTATTCACATTTACCAAATTTAATTTTCCTGAAAGCCAGCAAAAGTATATTTGTAAGTACTGTAAAGTACCTTTCGAACGTTTAAAGATGCTTTCCCTTGTTTCAAATTTTGAAATGACCTTTTTGTTGACTCTTACAGATATATAATATTTAGCAAATATTAAAATTGAAACGGTTTTTAACTAATAAAAATTTGAAGATCTCTAACCTGCGTTTTCCTTGCTTGTCACTGGAATTGCCTTAGAGTGTCTGTGGTTAGCAGCCCTTGATCGTTACGGCTCGACTTGCTTCACTTGATTGGCCAGAATGATGGATTAATGGTTGCTTGTATTTATCCCTTTGTATTTCTGGAGTAACTTTGAATATCCTCACTCTTATTTTTTTATTTCCATGTAATAATTTACTTGGACGTGTTTTCAGACGTATTATTTAAATATGCCTTTAGAGTATTTATTCAGACGGACCCCTTTTCCGTATCTTTATTCGGATACGTTTACTTGCATCTTTATTCAAATACGTTTTCTTAGATGTTTATTCGAATACGTTTACTTGCATCTTTATTCAAATACGTTTACTTGCATTTTTATTCAAATACGTTTTCTTGTATCTTTATTCGAATACGTTTACTTGCATCTTTATTCAAATTCATTTACTTGCATCTTTATTCAAAGGCCTAAATTTGTTAAACATTTAAAATAAAATACAATTAATAGTTTATCTTACGTTTACGCGTAAAACGGCTAATTCTTAGTTGCACATATTGGCACTTTCAATTTCTCAGTTTTAATAAATTATTTACTTTCACTAATTGTTACTGGTACGTAATTTTCACTTTAAATCGACGTGACTCGTGCGTTGTTGAAGATATACTGTATATTTTTGAGTTTCCCATTGTATTTATAAGCTCCATCTTCCAGTGTTTTTTATTGACGCGCATCGCGTGTTTATTGATAAACGTTTGTAATTTTTGCCTATCTCTGTAAAACCTTGGTATTTCTCAAATTTTCCGGTTTCAATTGTTGTACTTTTATTCAATCTCGCTCGTTGACATTCAATATATTATAGCATCTTCTTAGAATTTCCAAATATCCATTGCCATTTTGTCACGTATTTTATATTTGTGTCGTTTATAGTCCAATGCTTATCTTATAGCGAACCGCCTGTTATTTATTGTTTGTTATTTGAAATATGTTGGATTTTTTTGTGAAAATAATATTCCTAGTTACGTATTCATTTTCTAATAATGACGTATTAGAATGCGTTTACTAATTCATGCGTTCACATTTTTGAAAATATTCTTAAATAGCTAGGATACCAGGTTATATATCTCTCCCAATAATGTGTTTATATTGATGCAATTTGTTGCATTAAAACCTTATCTTTTACTCATGTCTATTTATTTCTGGACTTATAAATTTAACTTAAAACATATTATATGACGTACACATTTTTATTTTAGTTAAATATTATCTAATTATTGAAAATGAGCTTCTTTCTTATGCATCAAATTAAATATAATTTATATACAGCGTGCTCGCTATTGCCTTTTTGTAAAATAGTCGATTTACTCCTATAATTGGTGGAATTATTTTTCATAACGTTAAAATGATTTACACTTATTCTACGACCCCTATGACTTTATCTACCCTTAAACTACCTTCTTATCATAGCAATCTATATATACATATATATATATATATATATATATATTACTCATATTTAGACCAGGGTAAAAAATTAAATAATCACATCAAATAATTTTAATCACCGTGTATAATGAATATTATTAGATAATACGCGTTATTAAAACCGTGAAGCATAAAAATTTATTAGTTTCATTAAACATAAGAGATTTAAATCATGTACAAGACGCTTTATATCAAAAGAAGCAGTATTAAAAAGCTCTGCGTGTAATGTAATTATTCCTAAACAAATGGAAATTACGTGCAAAATTTATCTTAATTTACTCTATTTCAAGTAACCGGTATTGAACAAAACGTACAGATAATATCTATAGAAACTTGTAAAACCCAATGAAATGCAAATCCTAGAAGTGTTAGTTAGAAGTAGGATGTTTGAACACACCTGCGTATTTTAAAAGGCAATTTCAGTTTAATTTGTTTAGATAAACATGTCGATTCTAAGGATATTGAAACGGTCAGATGCTTTAGCACGAAATACAAAACAGGGTTTATTTAAAAGCTCTGAGAATTAATATTATTTTGAACACCTGCGTAGTTTAAATATCACGTACGGCGAAAATTGTGTAGATAACAAATGGTTTCAAAGAATCTTGGAGAAACCGGGGCTTAATATTCACGAGAATGTGCGATACGGGGTTATTAAACCCAGATAGTCCACATGGACTAAAATATAATCGATAATAAAGAATATCAATTTGCACCAATACGAACAGGTTAGAAAAGGAAAGAGAAAATGCGTCAAGCAAAGACACATATAGTAAAAGGCGTGATTTAAGCAACGTCACGAGGGTCACAATTGGTTGAAAATAGGATGCAAATATCAGAGGTAGAAACAACAATTTCTGTACAAAATTAATTAGTTTTTCTCGGACATGTTTGCGTGCCGTGTGAGAATTTCTGAGATTTAAATGGGAGAGTGAAAATTTCGTAAAACCGACGCGCGAGCGACGGACTGGGAACATAGAATGAGAAATTCTTAAGAATTGTCTGTTTTGGGGAACAGACCGACAGACAGGCTTTTGCTATATATACCGGTGGTAATATGAATTTCGGCCTCTTAGACTTTTGACTATTCGATGCGTTAAAAGGTCTTACATCCGCAAATTGATTCAAGATGTTAAACAGTGCATTTTAGTTTGATAAAATAATTTAAAATTTTGCCCGTATATTTTAGTGATTCAAAATAGTTTGTTATTTACGTGCTAACATGAATGTACTTCAGTGCACTTAGATACAAGGTAATAAAATTTAGTATCACTGTACCAATTAGCAAAATTTACAACGACAAATGTATACACAAAAGTAGGCAGTTTTGGCGTATATTGGTGAAAGACGCATGAATTTCTTTGCTATTTTTCGGGGGTGTTAATAATTAAATGGTTCAAATACGTGTCTGGATCCACGAAACAAGGGTCAGATATACACAGATGAGTTCCGGAAAAGCCCAGAAACAACTTTAAATAAATGGTGATGGAGAAAATTTTAAAAGCGTTGAGAATTAGAAGCCGTAAATATAATCCTGTTAGAATGGTGTGATTACTAAAGGGACGATGTACATTGAAGCTTTGAGGACAGTAACCTTCAGGTAAATTATACTATTTTGTTTGACATTTTGTGTGTGTTGAATAACTTTATAATTGATTTACTTTAAATGGACATTAGTGAAATTGTACTAACCATAAAATTTTAATTTTAAGATGAAATTTGCTTGTTTAAGTAGAAAGGGTATTTAGTATTGATGTTCTGAATTATGATGAAAATATGGGTATGTCTTTGAGCTCAATTAGACGAACCTGGTTAATTAACGTAAAGGGTGGTAGATGCTCCTTTATACTCAGACTCCGGTCTGCTTATATTGTTATATTAATTAGTAGGCATCCAACAAGGACTTTAATTCTGGATGCACATTAAAATGATAATAAATTTAATTTTGAAATTTTCCGATATTAAAATTTATGCTGAATATTAATTTTGAAATTTTAATGTATTGTGAATATTGATGTAAATAGAGTTGACGTTGATGTTTGTGGTAGGAATGTGTTGTTTAATTTTATGAATGAGGAGGTTTATAAAATTAGATGAGCAGCCGAGGCGAAAAGCGTAGTTCACGGATTTTGGAGGTTTCACAGCAAATTTTGGCGCCCAAAAGTGAGGCTCGAGTTTCAAATAAAATTTTGTGATTTTATTCCAGGAAACTGGCGATCTGAGAGAGAGTTTTGTGTGTGTATAAATTTAAGAGTATTTTAGAGTGTGTGTGAGTGATTAGAACGTATGCAGAGAAAAGAGTGGTTAAGGAGTCAAGGAGTGGAAATTGGAAGTGACGATAGTGCATTGTGTGAGAAAATTCTAAAATGGAAGAAGCTGGAGGCAGTAGAGATCAGTCGAGGACGGAATCAGGGATCAAGGAAACGAGATGATATTGAGAATGTTAGAGAGGATGAGTGAAGAATCCAATAGAAAATTAGAACAGCTAAGCGATGAATCTAATAGAGCTAGGGAAGAATCGAACAGGAAGTTAGAAGAGATTAGAGAAATGAGTGAGGAATCGAATCGTAAGTTTGAGCAAATTAGTCAGAAAATAGATAAGACGAATCAAGAAGTTTCAGAATTTAAAAATAGTCTTACCGTAAAGATGGGGAAGTTGAAAATAGGGTTGAAAAAATGAGCGTGATATTACAGGTCTTCGACAGGAAATGGGACATTTAAGGCCGAAGTACGCATGTTCTGTGAAGAAGAGATTAATGTAAAATGACTGAAGTGACGGACTCATGTAGGGATCAGTTAGGCAGGGTAGAACGCGAAGTTAGTGGTATCAAATACAACATGTCAAATTTAACGGGGATGGTCCCAGATTTTCTACAGGTGGAATATCATTGGACCAACACATGAAGTTTTATGGCGATAACAGGGTAAATCCACAAATTTTTATTAATAGTGTAAGAAATCTAGTGGGAAATTTATTTGACGAACAGACTAAACTAAATACGATAAAGGCTTTATTAAAAGACAATGCGGAAGCGTGGTACAATTTAGTAGGACAGGACATAGACACGTATCAGGACTTTGAAAACAAATTTCTAAAGCACTACTGGAGTGACCACAGAGAAGATCAGGTACGAGACGACTTAATCACAGGAAATTTAAGGAGAATTTTCAGGAAGTAGGAGCAATATGCTATACGCAAGTATAGCATAGCAAAGCAACTGAACCCACCACTGACGGACCGACAAATTATTAAGTATTTATCACGACACTTCGAGGTAGACATAAGACAGCACGTAGCACTACAGAACATAGTGGACAGAGAAATGTTTTTGGAATACCTGCAGAGGTACGACGACGTAAGTAGTGGACGACCTCGGGAAAACAGGGAAAGACAGATCAACACAGTTAGGTTTGACAATAGACGGGACAACTATGCTAGAAGGGGGAATAATTACGGATACCAGCGACAGAATTGGGAACAGAGACGACCATACGTTAGGAGTAATAGTTTAGGAAGGGGACCTGCACAGAGACCGGGACCTACCAGAATGAATAGTTCACCAGACATGAGCGGGACTGCTAATACAGACACGGAACGAGTGGAAACGCCTAGGACGTACGCTGAGGTGACGGCTAGACCAGGACCGAGTAGGGAAAACAGACCTGGACAGGATTTTTAGAACGCGACAGACCACTAGATTTCAGTGTAAATGTATTTGAACATCCACGTGAATTTTTCAAAATTGAGGAGGAAGTAGAGCCAGAAACTGAGGAAAAATTATGTTTGCCAATTATTAATTTAGAAATTTTTGAGAATAATGTAGAAGTATTACTTGATACAGGGCAGAGGCGAGTTTAATATCGGAGGAATTCGTCAGCAAAATTAGGGATAAGGTTTGTGATAGAATTATGCCTATAAAGCGTAGCCATTTAGTAGCTCCAAATAAAAAGAAGTTTGCTGTAGTAAATAGTGTTGTGGTGCTTAGGATAGATATAGGAGGTTTAAGCTGTGAACAGGAGTTTGTAATTGTACCTGGACTGAAGTTTCAGAGCATTTTAGGTGTTGACTGTATGATGAAGTTAGGGGTTTTGATAGATATGGAAAGGAAGGTAATAAGGATTAAGGATAGGGTAGTGCCATGGAAGGGCAGTTATGAAGTCACAGAGGATGACACGGGGTTTAGTATTAATGTAGTAGAGTTAGAGGATGATGAAGTTAAACAGATCAACACGATAATATGTCCAGAGGATAGGAGAGTAGAGGTTCAAGCTTTAATACAAAAACATGCAAAATTAGTGGGGGTAGAAGCAGCATATCGGGAGCAGGTGAAGGCAGAAATATTTTTGACGAGGTTAAGTGGCAAGTTTGTTTTTAATAAAGTAGATTTAAGGAATTCATTCTGGCGGATTCCATTACACAAGAATTCTAGAAGGTACGTAGGATTTTCCGTAGAGGGAAAAGTCGATAATTGTAAAGTAGTATCGTTTGGTTTGTCGAGAGAAAAGGAAATGATAATGAATAAGAAACAGACAAGTGTAGGGACTGAAGAAGAAGTAATATTTAAGAGTCAGGATAAGAGGGATGATAAGTTTATTGTATGTGAGATAATAGAGATGTTAAGTATAGATATAGAAGGGGGAGAGATAGGGATGAAGAGTATTAGGATAGTTAGACGAAAGACTTGGAGGGTCAAGAAGAGAGTTAGATTTAAATAACTTAATGAACAAAGGATAGAGATAGGTGAATTTTAGTATAGATATAGAATAGAGAGTAGATATAGGTGTATAGAGAAAAGTATAAGTAAGTGTTTAGGGAAAATAAAGATAGGTATTGGATAAATATGGGAGATAATTAGAAACAGGTTTAGAATGAGAATGAAGAGTAAATGTAGGAAGAAAAGAAGATAGGTTAAGTATAGATATTTCATATAAGATTAGTAGAGAGTTAGGAATAGAGTAAGAGTAGGATAGGCATATAGGATTAGGTAGGGGGAAGTAAAGTATAGTGAAGATTAGTTAAAAGTTAGGAATAGGATAGGTATATAGGATGTATATAGGATTAGATGGACAAGTAGGATGAAGTTAGGATAATTTCAGTTTATGAAATTAGGTGAGAGTTAGGAATAGGATAGGGATATAGGATAGGTGTAAATATTTTTTGGATTGGAGACAAAGTAGGTGTTAGATAGATAAGGGTAGAGAGAGATAGGCAATTTTTTGTAATTTTGTCTAAATGCTTAATATTTGCATTCAAATAAGTGGGATTATTTGTATTCAAATAGGGGAAAATACTCATATTTAGACCAGGGTAAAAATTAAATAATCACATCAAATAATTTTAATCACCGTGTATAATGAATATTATTAGATAATACGCGTTATTAAAACCGTGAAGCATAAAAATTTATTAGTTTCATTAAACATAAGAGATTTAAATCATGTACAAGACGCTTTATATCAAAAGAAACAGTATTAAAAGCTCTGCGTGTAATGTAATTATTCCTAAACAAATGGAAATTACGTGCAAAATTTATCTTAATTTACTCTATTTCAAGTAACCGGTATTGAACAAAACGTACAGATAATATCTATAGAAACTTGTAAAACCCAATGAAATGCAAATCCTAGAAGTGTTAGTTAGAAGTAGGATGTTTGAACACACCTGCGTATTTTAAAAGGCAATTTCAGTTTAATTTGTTTAGATAAACATGTCGATTCTAAGGATATTGGAAACGGTCAGATGCTTTAGCACGAAATACAAAACAGGGTTTATTTAAAAGCTCTGAGAATTAATATTATTTGGAACACCTGCGTAGTTTAAATATCACGTACGGCGAAAATTGTGTAGATAACAAATGGTTTCAAAGAATCTTGCAGAAACCGGGGCTTAATATTCACGAGAATGTGCGATACGGGGTTATTAAACCCAGATAGTCCACATGGACTAAAATATAATCGATAATAAAGAATATCAATTTGCACCAATACGAACAGGTTAGAAAAGGAAAGAGAAATGCGTCAAGCAAAGACACATATAGTAAAAGGCGTGATTTAAGCAACGTCACGAGGGTCACAATTGGTTGAAAATAGGATGCAAATATCAGAGGTAGAAACAACAATTTCTGTACAAAATTAATTAGTTTTTCTCGGACATGTTTGCGTGCCGTGTGAGAATTTCTGAGATTTAAATGGGGCGAGTGAAAATTCGTAAAACCGACGCGCGAGCGACGGACTGGGAACATAGAATGAGAAATTCTTAAGAATTGTCTGTTTTGGGGAACAGACCGACAGACAGGCTTTTGCTATATATACCGGTGGTAATATGAATTTCGGCCTCTTAGACTTTTGACTATTCGATGCGTTAAAAGCTCTTACATCCGCAAATTGATTCAAGATGTTAAACAGTGCATTTTAGTTTGATAAAATAATTTAAAATTTTGCTCGTATATTTTAGTGATTCAAAATAGTTTGTTATTTACGTGCTAACATGAATGTACTTCAGTGCACTTAGATACAAGGTAATAAAATTTAGTATCACTGTACCAATTAGCAAAATTTACAACGACAAATGTATACACAAAAGTAGGCAGTTTTGGCGTATATTGGTGAAAGACGCATGCATTTCTTTGCTATTTTTCGGGGGTGTTAATAATTAAATGGTTCAAATACGTGTCTGGATCCACGAAACAAGGGTCAGATATACACAGATGAGTTCCGGAAAAGCCCAGAAACAACTTTAAATAAATGGTGATGGAGAAAATTTTAAAAGCGTTGAGAATTAGAAGCCGTAAATATAATCCTGTTAGAATGGTGTGATTACTAAAGGGACGATGTACATTGAAGCTTTGAGGACAGTAACCTTCAGGTAAATTATACTATTTTGTTTGACATTTTGTGTGTGTTGAATAACTTTATAATTGATTTACTTTAAATGGACATTAGTGAAATTGTACTAACCATAAAATTTTAATTTTAAGATGAAATTTGCTTGTTTAAGTAGAAAGGGTATTTAGTATTGATGTTCTGAATTATGATGAAAATATGGGTATGTCTTTGAGCTCAATTAGACGAACCTGGTTAATTAACGTAAAGGGTGGTAGATGCTCCTTTATACTCAGACTCCGGTCTGCTTATATTGTTATATTAATTAGTAGGCATCCAACAAGGACTTTAATTCTGGATGCACATTAAAATGATAATAAATTTAATTTTGAAATTTTCCGATATTAAAATTTATGCTGAATATTAATTTTGAAATTTTAATGTATTGTGAATATTGATGTAAATAGAGTTGACGTTGATGTTTGTGGTAGGAATGTGTTGTTTAATTTTATGAATGAGGAGGTTTATAAAATTAGGTGAGCAGCTGAGGCGAAAAGCGTAGTTCACGGATTTTGGAGGTTTCACAGCAAATTTGGCGCCCAAAAGTGAGGCTCGAGTTCCAAATAAAATTTTTGTGATTTTATTCCAGGAAACTGGCGATCTGAGAGAGAGAGTTTTTGTGTGTGTATAAATTTAAGAGTATTTTAGAGTGTGTGTGAGTGATTAGAACGTATGCAGAGAAAAGAGTGGTTAAGGAGTCAAGGAGTGGAAATTGGAAGTGACGATAGTGCATTGTGTGAGAAAAATTCTAAAATGGAAGAAGCTGGAGGCAGTAGAGATCAGTCGAGGACGGAATCAGGTGATCAAGGAAACGAGATGATATTGAGAATGTTAGAGAGGATGAGTGAAGAATCCAATAGAAAATTAGAACAGCTAAGCGATGAATCTAATAGAGCTAGGGAAGAATCGAACAGGAAGTTAGAAGAGATTAGAGAAATGAGTGAGGAATCGAATCGTAAGTTTGAGCAAATTAGTCAGAAAATAGATAAGACGAATCAAGAAGTTTCAGAATTTAAAAATAGTCTTACCGTAAAGATGGGGGAAGTTGAAAATAGGGTTGAAAAAAATGAGCGTGATATTACAGGTCTTCGACAGGAAATGGGACATTTAAGGGCCGAAGTACGCATGTTCTGTGAAGAAGAGATTAATGTAAAAATGACTGAAGTGACGGACTCATGTAGGGATCAGTTAGGCAGGGTAGAACGCGAAGTTAGTGGTATCAAATACAACATGTCAAATTTAACGGGGGATGGTCCCAGATTTTCTACAGGTGGAATATCATTGGACCAACACATGAAGTTTTATGGCGATAACAGGGTAAATCCACAAATTTTTATTAATAGTGTAAGAAATCTAGTGGGAAATTTATTTGACGAACAGACTAAACTAAATACGATAAAGGCTTTATTAAAAGACAATGCGGAAGCGTGGTACAATTTAGTAGGACAGGACATAGACACGTATCAGGACTTTGAAAACAAATTTCTAAAGCACTACTGGAGTGACCACAGAGAAGATCAGGTACGAGACGACTTAATCACAGGGAAATTTAAGGGAGAATTTTCAGGAAGTAGGGAGCAATATGCTATACGCAAGTATAGCATAGCAAAGCAACTGAACCCACCACTGACGGACCGACAAATTATTAAGTATTTATCAAGACACTTCGAGGTAGACATAAGACAGCACGTAGCACTACAGAACATAGTGGACAGAGAAATGTTTTTGGAATACCTGCAGAGGTACGACGACGTAAGTAGTGGACGACCTCGGGAAAACAGGGAAAGACAGATCAACACAGTTAGGTTTGACAATAGACGGGACAACTATGCTAGAAGGGGAATAATTACGGATACCAGCGACAGAATTGGGAACAGAGACGACCATACGTTAGGAGTAATAGTTTAGGAAGGGACCTGCACAGAGACCGGGACCTACCAGAATGAATAGTTCACCAGACATGAGCGGGACTGCTAATACAGACACGGAACGAGTGGAAACGCCTAGGACGTACGCTGAGGTGACGGCTAGACCAGGACCGAGTAGGGAAAACAGACCTGGACAGGATTTTTAGAACGCGACAGACCACTAGATTTCAGTGTAAATGTATATGAACATCCACGTGAATTTTTCAAAATTGAGGAGGAAGTAGAGCCAGAAACTGAGGAAAAATTATGTTTGCCAATTATTAATTTAGAAATTTTGAGAATAATGTAGAAGTATTACTTGATACAGGGGCAGAGGCGAGTTTAATATCGGAGGAATTCGTCAGCAAAATTAGGGATAAGGTTTGTGATAGAATTATGCCTATAAAGCGTAGCCATTTAGTAGCTCCAAATAAAAAGAAGTTTGCTGTAGTAAATAGTGTTGTGGTGCTTAGGATAGATATAGGAGGTTTAAGCTGTGAACAGGAGTTTGTAATTGTACCTGGACTGAAGTTTCAGAGCATTTTAGGTGTTGACTGTATGATGAAGTTAGGGGTTTTGATAGATATGGAAAGGAAGGTAATAAGGATTAAGGATAGGGTAGTGCCATGGAAGGGCAGTTATGAAGTCACAGAGGATGACACGGGGTTTAGTATTAATGTAGTAGAGTTAGAGGATGATGAAGTTAAACAGATCAACACGATAATATGTCCAGAGGATAGGAGAGTAGAGGTTCAAGCTTTAATACAAAACATGCAGAATTAGTGGGGTAGAAGCAGCATATCGGGAGCAGGTGAAGGCAGAAATATTTTGACGAGGTTAAGTGGCAAGTTTGTTTTTAATAAAGTAGATTTAAGGAATTCATTCTGGCGGATTCCATTACACAAGAATTCTAGAAGGTACGTAGGATTTTCCGTAGAGGGAAAAGTCGATAATTGTAAAGTAGTATCGTTTGGTTTGTCGAGAGAAAAGGAAATGATAATGAATAAGAAACAGACAAGTGTAGGGACTGAAGAAGAAGTAATATTTAAGAGTCAGGATAAGAGGGATGATAAGTTTATTGTATGTGAGATAATAGAGATGTTAAGTATAGATATAGAAGGGGGAGAGATAGGGATGAAGAGTATTAGGATAGTTAGACGAAAGACTTGGAGGGTCAAGAAGAGAGTTAGATTTAAATAACTTAATGAACAAAGGATAGAGATAGGTGAATTTTAGTATAGATATAGAATAGAGAGTAGATATAGGTGTATAGAGAAGAGTATAAGTAAGTGTTTAGGGAAAATAAAGATAGGTATAGGATAAATATGGGAGATAATTAGAAACAGGTTTAGGATGAGAATGAAGAGTAAATGTAGGAAGAAAAGAAGATAGGTTAAGTATAGATATTTCATATAAGATTAGTAGAGAGTTAGGAATAGAGTAAGAGTAGGATAGGCATATAGGATTAGGTAGGGGGAAGTAAAGTATAGTGAAGATTAGTTAAAAGTTAGGAATAGGATAGGTATATAGGATGTATATAGGATTAGATGGACAAGTAGGATGAAGTTAGGGATAATTTCAGTTTATGAAATTAGGTGAGAGTTAGGAATAGGATAGGGATATAGGATAGGTGTAAATATTTTTTTGGATTGGAGACAAAGTAGGTAAGTTAGATAGATAAGGGTAGAGAGAGATAGGCAATTTTTTTTGTAATTTTTGTCTAAATGCTTAATATTTGCATTCAAATAAGTGGGATTATTTGTATTCAAATAGGGGGAAAATACTCATATTTAGACCAGGGTAAAAAATTAAATAATCACATCAAATAATTTTAATCACCGTGTATAATGAATATTATTAGATAATACGCGTTATTAAAACCGTGAAGCATAAAAATTTATTAGTTTCATTAAACATAAGAGATTTAAATCATGTACAAGACGCTTTATATCAAAAGAAACAGTATTAAAAAGCTCTGCGTGTAATGTAATTATTCCTAAACAAATGGAAATTACGTGCAAAATTTATCTTAATTTACTCTATTTCAAGTAACCGGTATTGAACAAAACGTACAGATAATATCTATAGAAACTTGTAAAAACCCAATGAAATGCAAATCCTAGAAGTGTTAGTTAGAAGTAGGATGTTTGAACACACCTGCGTATTTTAAAAGGCAATTTCAGTTTAATTTGTTTAGATAAACATGTCGATTCTAAGGATATTGGAAACGGTCAGATGCTTTAGCACGAAATACAAAACAAGGTTTATTTAAAAAGCTCTGAGAATTAATATTATTTTGAACACCTTCGTAGTTTAAATATCACGTACGGCGAAAATTGTGTAGATAACAAATGGTTTCAAAGAATCTTGGAGAAACCGGGGCTTAATATTCACGAGAATGTGCGATACGGGGTTATTAAACCCAGATAGTCCACATGGACTAAAATATAATCGATAATAAAGAATATCAATTTGCACCAATACGAACAGGTTAGAAAAGGAAAGAGAAAATGCGTCAAGCAAAGACACATATAGTAAAAGGCGTGATTTAAGCAACGTCACGAGGGTCACAATTGGTTGAAAATAGGATGCAAATATCAGAGGTAGAAACAACAATTTCTGTACAAAATTAATTAGTTTTTCTCGGACATGTTTGCGTGCCGTGTGAGAATTTCTGAGATTTAAATGGGGAGAGTGAAAATTTCGTAAAAACCGACGCGCGAGCGACGGACTGGGAACATAGAATGAGAAATTCTTAAGAATTGTCTGTTTTGGGGAACAGACCGACAGACAGGCTTTTTGCTATATATACCGGTGGTAATATGAATTTCGGCCTCTTAGACTTTTGACTATTCGATGCGTTAAAAGCTCTTACATCCGCAAATTGATTCAAGATGTTAAACAGTGCATTTTAGTTTGATAAAATAATTTAAAATTTTGCTCGTATATTTTAGTGATTCAAAATAGTTTGTTATTTACGTGCTAACATGAATGTACTTCAGTGCACTTAGATACAAGGTAATAAAATTTAGTATCACTGTACCAATTAGCAAAATTTACAACGACAAATGTATACACAAAAGTAGGCAGTTTTGGCGTATATTGGTGAAAGACGCATGAATTTCTTTGCTATTTTTCGGGGGTGTTAATAATTAAATGGTTCAAATACGTGTCTGGATCCACGAAACAAGGGTCAGATATACACAGATGAGTTCCGGAAAAGCCCAGAAACAACTTTAAATAAATGGTGATGGAGAAAATTTTAAAAGCGTTGAGAATTAGAAGCCGTAAATATAATCCTGTTAGAATGGTGTGATTACTAAAGGGACGATGTACATTGAAGCTTTGAGGACAGTAACCTTCAGGTAAATTATACTATTTTGTTTGACATTTTGTGTGTGTTGAATAACTTTATAATTGATTTACTTTAAATGGACATTAGTGAAATTGTACTAACCATAAAATTTTAATTTTAAGATGAAATTTGCTTGTTTAAGTAGAAAGGGGTATTTAGTATTGATGTTCTGAATTATGATGAAAATATGGGTATGTCTTTGAGCTCAATTAGACGAACCTGGTTAATTAACGTAAAGGGTGGTAGATGCTCCTTTATACTCAGACTCGGTCTGCTTATATTGTTATATTAATTAGTAGGCATCCAACAAGGACTTTAATTCTGGATGCACATTAAAATGATAATAAATTTAATTTTGAAATTTTCCGATATTAAAAATTTATGCTGAATATTAATTTTGAAATTTTAATGTATTGTGAATATTGATGTAAATAGAGTTGACGTTGATGTTTGTGGTAGGAATGTGTTGTTTAATTTTATGAATGAGGAGGTTTATAAAATTAGGTGAGCAGCCGAGGCGAAAAGCGTAGTTTACGGATTTTGGAGGTTTCACATCAATATATATAAAGTCATTAAATATTAAGTAACTGGCAGTAAACATAGTTTCACTAGAGGACGTCGTTTAACTAACCCTTTGGCTGTCTTGACTGTAGCTACATGAACGATGTCATCCCTACCAAGATGAACATCCACTACTCTTCCTAAACCCCACTGTAGAGTGGGGGTTATTTTTTTCTTTAAGAGGACAAGAGAATCAATAGGCAAAAGAGCGGAATTCTTTAAGCACTTACCGTTCCGTTGCAACGTGTGCAGGTATTCAGCACCCCATTTTTTCCAAAACCCTTGTTGCATTTGCTGCAACAGTTACCAGCGATTTAAACAAGAGGAGTTTATGGACAACAAATCCGGATCTCGTAACACCGAGACTGGTTCAACATTAAGAAAATGACCCGGAGTCAAATACGAAAAATCATGCGATTCGCAACACAGTGCGCATGGTGGACGTGAGTTGAGAATCGCTTCGACTTGAATCAATACCGTCGAGAATTCTTTAAACGACACAATTTATTCACCGATAGTTCTTTTTAAATGGGATCTTACTGATTTAATCCCGTCCTCCCACGAAAGCGTCTGTCGACAAGTTTGACACTAATTTCAAATGGATCGCTTTCGTGCTGAAACAAATATATAAGTAAATGTACGCTTTCAATGATTTTGCGTTACGACACCGATTCATCGTGACAAAGAAAGGTCCACCAAAGTCGACTCCCGTATGTTAAAACCCCTTACTTGGAGTTAACCTAGAAGCTGTTAAATCCCCCATAGGGGGCACAAAGCCACAGGGTTCATACGACACCAACGAATGCGAAATTTCAAACATTGCCGAATAGCCCTCTTTGCGGACAAAATCCAATAATTTTGAGTTAATAAAAATTGAGTTGTTCGATGTAAATGCCTTTCATGACAATCTAATGTAATAATTTTAGTCAATCGATGCGACCGAGGAAGCAAAAGTGAAAATTTTGCATCATGCGAAACTCTGAATTGCCCAGGCGACCGCCCATCCTCAACATATCACGACTATCTAGAAACGGACGAAGATTATGTAGTTGTTTACTAACAAGTTTTCCAGTTTTATTATTTGCAAAGTCTTGGGAAAAAACATTTGGTTGAACTTTTTAATCAATAAATGTATAGTCTCTTGCTGCTGAGCTAGGAACAAACCATCAGAATATTGTGAACGCAAATCCGCCGGACATTGAGCACAGTATAAGTATTTTTGACGCAATCTAATAAATCTGCCAAGAGTACGGCAGCACACAATTTAAGACGGCGCAATGAAACGCAATTAGTAGGAGCAACCTGCGATTTTGCGCATACTAATAACATGGCCATATTACCTTCTAAATCGAACGAACAAAAATAGACGACACTGCATACCCTGCTTCAGAAGCATCACAAAAATCATGCAACTCCACTTTTTTAAAAGTATTACATACGATGCGACGCGAAATCTCAATATTCGAAACCGCTAGCAATTCACCCAAAAAATGTTTCCATTTTTCTACGACTTCCAATGACGGCTCTTGGTTCCAACCGAGGCCTAAAAGCCAAAGATCTTGAACTAAACGTTTAGCGAAAAGTACCAAAGGTGCTATCAAACCGAGAGGATAAAATTTTTTTGCGATAGTTGACAAAATATTACGCTCAGTGCAAGTGCGCTCTTCAGCGTTTAAGTTGTATAAAAATACATTTGTAAGAGCGCGCCACAAAAAGCCCAAAATTTTTATTGAACCACTATCTTTATCTTAAAATGTAATTGCTTCCGAACTGGACAGGGACTCCTTCGAGTTGGATATCACTTCCGGGCAATTACTATTCCATTTTCTTAATTGAAAACCACCACAAGCGCAAATACTAGTCAACTCACAAATTAATTGATTAGCAGCTTCAATCGAATTGTATCCAGTGACTAAATCATCAACATAGGTATCACTTGCCAATACCGATGACGCGAAAGGAAAATTAGGCGATGACGAAACTCCATAAGTCACAGTATTTAATTTAAAGTCCATAATAGGATCCGACGGAGAAAATCTCAAGACGATATGTTGAAAATCACGATGAGCATCTTTAACCAAAATCTGCAGATACATTTGTTTAATATCAGCTGTAATTACGATAGGATGTACAAGAAAGTGCAATAACAAAACTGCAATGTCTTTTTGCAGAGCAGGGCCAATAGACAAGCTATCATTTAACAAATTTCCAGATTGATCCTGTTACGAAGCATCGAAAACCACATGCAATTTGATGGTACTGCTATCTCGCTTATGTACATACAGTATGATGGGGAATGGAATACATCTTCTCATGAACCGACGAATTTTTAGACGATTCCACTTGAGCCATGTGACTGTTTTTCAAATAATCCTCCATACATTTTTTATAATCTTAATACAATTCAGGATTTTTAGCAAACCACGTTCTAATGACAAAAATCTTTTAATAGAAATCGATCTCATAGCAACGAATGAAGGTTCAGAAATTTAAAGGGCAAGAACACTACAAGACGACCGGCCTTGTTACGTATATAATTTTCCACAAATTTCCTTTCACATTTTTCTTCTTCAGGAGAAACGTGTTTCTTGAAGGGAATATTTTCTAATTCCCAAGATCGACGAATGTCGCTGTCTAAGAGTTCAACGAAAGCACACAACGACGTAATAAAATTATTTAGGGAAATAATCTTTCCCGTTAAAACCCAACCAAAGGTTGCTTGAATAGCAACTGGCTCGTTAACGACACCCCAACGAGATTTGTTCAACAACACCTGAGCAAAGATTCTAGCTCCGAGTAGCATGTCAATCCTATCAGGAATATTAATTAGGATCAGCTAAGGACAAACTTCGAGTATGTGACCATTCCTTGACCCCTATAGACGACGAAGGTAATTGATTAAAAATGTTAGATAAAATATAACAATCCATTTCATATGCTGGACACCTTGCTCCCGAGGGGCTGACTACACACGATAGTGCACCAGACACCAACGACGAATTCAAGCCAAGTCCTTGAACAGTGACATTGGCTCTCTATTTCCTTAAACCTAATATCTGACGGCACTTTTCAGTCATAAAACGTTCCATGGATCCGTTATCTAAAATTATACAAACAGGTTGCAATTTTCCTGTATATTCGAGCACCGACACCAATGCCGTAACTAACAGCGTAGTTGTATGTTCTAATGACGTCGAAATTAACGAGCTAGTAGCAGGTTGTTCATGCACAACCCCCGACGACAGATTGTCTTCACTAAGTGTACTAGTAGAAGTATGTCTAGGCGCCGCTCTCCGCGGAGACGCTGACCTTTGACGATGAGTTTGTCTGCGTAAAGACATCGATTTTTCTCGTTTATTGAAGTGAAGTAACGAATTGTGTGACTGTTAACATTCTCTACACGACCGATCCAACTTACAATTTTTCAGCGAATGTGAAGTACTTAAACATTTAATACAAAGATTTTTAACCTTTACCAGCTCAAATCTTTCTTAAGGGGTTTTATGGAGAAACTGCTTACATCTATAAATAGGATGCACAGCTTAACACGACTAAAATTTTTACCATCATTGGTGGTACCAACTAAAGAAGTTTTAGCCGAAGTGCTAACGAACTTTCTCTTTTTCCCTTGTTTCACGGAATCTAGAGATTTTAAGCGTGTTCCTGAAACAATATCACTCACTTCCAATACTTTACATTGTTTTTCAATATACGACCTTAAATCTTTGAACGGGGGAATCTCGTCACTATTTCCTAAATCGAAACGGTTTAAAACGTTTGTATCTAATATTTTCGAAAACAGATTAAACAACATGAAATCTAAAAGATCTATTTCCATTTACTTTAACACGAATATATTTTCATCAAAAAAACTAATTAATTGCCGGAGTTCCGTGTGCGAGTCTGAGGAACTTAACTTAAGGCATTTTTCGAGAGCATTAAAATATGTCGAAAGTAATAACCTCTTGAACTGAAAACGATTAGTAATGATTTTATAGGCTTCCTCCTATGCACAATCGTTCAATAGCAAAATTTTTATTAACGCACGCGACGAATCATCTAGTGTATCTAGGAGATAGCAAAATTTTTCCACAGGTGACAAACGGACATTAGCATGATAACTTTCAAAGTCCGAAATACAACCTGACAACCGCAGAACTGATAGGTGTTTCAAGCGAATACCACTATTTATCGACAAAGGATTATTCATATTTTCCACCTGCGGCTTACGAGATCTAATTCACATTGTTCAGCGATAATACGAATATCTAATAGATAGTCATCGATTTTCACCCTAAGAGCCGAGAATTCATCTAATTGTTTACTTTCTTCATCAAAGAAAATATCCTTGCAAAAAAACTTGAAATGAGTTTCAATTTGCTTGACACGTTTCATCGATACTCTAAATATAGTAATCGATACGTTTACCGGTTTATTAATCTTAATATATATATATATATATATATATATATATATAAAATGGTATTCTTTTTGTAGGTTTCAGGTCTTCTTAAATAATCAGTACTCTTTTTTATAAATCTAAGCTTTCGGATATATTCAATCCTTTGTCAAAGATACTAAAATATACAGAAATAATAATACTGTAAAATTATAAAGGTATGCTGTTACTTACTAAAGCGAGGCTACAGATATAAATTAAAAATACATTTGTTTAGCAATACAAACATTAAAGATATAAACTTGTTGGAAGTTAGGTAAAGTTTGACATTTGACAGGTGTTTTATTTTTGACTGAAAGCTCCCCTCTGTTTTTATATGTTTATTTAAATTTTAAATAGCATGTTGTTGTGTGTGTGTGTGTGTGTGTGTGTGTGTATGTTAGCAGCTGTTGTGTAGATTACTGAATATTTTTAATTTATGTGTTAGTGGTTTGAAAATTTAGAAGATAAGTATATATAGAGCTCAAACTATCAAAATCAGTTTTTTGTTCATACTGTTAGAATTTTGAAAATGTAGCACATTTCAAGAAATTCTCTTTTCTTTTATGACTTTCAATGTCTAAAATTTTGGTGTGTTGAAATTTATCTCATGATGAGTGCTATTAACGTGAGTAGTTAAAGCACATGCATTGGGTTTGACTCGTATGTCACTTTTATGTTGAGTAATACGTTGTTTCAACTTTTGTGAGCTTTGTCCTATGTAAGATTGGTCACAATTTAAACAATTAATTTTGTAGATAACGTTTCGTTGGTATAATGGAGTTGTTTTATCTTTTACTTTAGAGAATAGGTTATTTAGAGTTAAACTATTCCTTTTCGCAATTTTATGTTAAATTTTTGAAAATATTTTCTAATTTGACGGTTAAATGTTCTATATAGGGAGAGATTGAAATATTAAAGTAGTATCGTTTTGGTTTTTGTGTTATTATTGAGAATTGCATGAGGTGTCATGTGATTGTATAGAAGACGTTTAATTAAAATGGATGGATAGTTATTGTTTTTAGTATGATAAAGAGTTTTTAAATTTTTTGGTATAACGATGGATGACTAATTTTTGAATTCTATTCTTTAAACCTAAGATGAAGTTAATTTTAATGTTGTATGAGTGATATGATAAATAATTTAAATACCTGCCGGAATTAATAGGTTTTGGTACCAATCTAAAATAATGTTGTTTTCTGAATTTCTAATTAGTAGAGTGTCTAAAAAAGGAATCGAGCGATTATTTTCGTTTTCTATGGTAAATTGTATTTTGTTGTTATAACTATTGAAAATTTGTAAGGTTTCATTGAGTTTATCTTTAGGAATAGCTGTTACTATGTCGTCTACAAATTTCTTTATGAATGGTAAACTGAAAGGTAGTTTAGGGATCACATTATCTAGTAGGGTGTCCATGACAATTTTGGCTAATATAGGACTTAAATTGGAGCCCATTGGACAGCCAAATATCTGAAGATAAAATTTATTATTAAATTTAAAATAACTTGTTTCAAAGAGAAAATTAATAATTTCTATAAAAACCGGTTTTGAGATATTACAATTGTTTGTGATGTTTAACCATAAGTTATCAATATTTTGTAATACTAACTCTTTTGAAATGTTTGTGAAGAGTGAAATTACATCTAAACTTATTAATATATAATTGTTTGGTAGTTGGAAGTTGTTTATAAAGGTTGCAAATTCAAAAGAATCTTTTACATTGTATTCGTTTAGATTTGTTGATTTTTCTAAAATAATAGCAACGAATTTAGAGAGCTTTTCAGTTGGATTATTGTATGAAGCTACAATTGGTCGAATTGGGTTATCTAATTTATGGCCACTGAGACCGATGACGACAATATATATATATATATATATATATATATATATATATATATAATATATATATATATATATATATATATATATATATATATATATTGCTGTGATAAGGGGTTGTTTAAGAGTGCACGTTATAGTAAATATATATATATGATCCAAACGTTTTATCACAAACCTAGATTCAAGAATAGGTTTATCAATTGATATAACCATATTTGATTAATGAATGACAATAAAAATTAAAGTAAAAGCAATGCGTATCTCGATACGCTACGACAACTAATTAATCTACGAAATTAAATTTATAATCGACAAATGCAACTAATTACAATGTTCGCTCGACAAAACGTTTAATGTCTCAAAATAAATACCAACAAAATAACATTTTTGTTATACTATCCAATAAATTGGATTACCCGAGTGGTGCATCAAATAAGGTAATAATTTAAAATACATCCCTCATAAATATAGTATTCGAAATTTCTACAAAGTTTATATAAAGTAAACCGACCGATCGTTAATCCTTGCCACAAAGAAAAACGGATGTATTATAAATCTACCGTTATATCCAAATGTTTCTACTATTAAATGTGCAAACAAGATGCTAGCCTCTTTGCAACACGCCCAAACATATCAAAACTACGACAATTATCAAATTAAAGGTATTAATAAGTAACCACAGGAATAGGAACTAATTAATTAATCATATAATCCGACTTACGAAAGCCATTTTGTTTAACGCGCGAGGGATCTTACAATTTTATATATCGACTTACCTCAACCGTATTCTATTGTTCTATAAGTGTCGTTTCTACTTTTCAACGAAGTGAACTGTATAGCTACTTATTGGACGTGTTACGTATGCACTATCACCGTGTTTTTTATCGGTTATCCATAAAATCACATTCGGAGACACTAATAACTTAACTCACTTTACTGAACCAACACACATTTCTCTTCGATGTCTATGAGCATGTGTCGATCACTACAGCTTTAGTCCACAGGCACAAAGGAGGTTTATGACAGGATATAACGGGACAAGGGATGGCAGCTTTGCTTTATTATTTACAACTACAAATTTATAACGACTTAAAATTAAACACGAAGAACGTGCAACAAGAAGATAACAGATAGGGCAACCAAATCCCGCCAACTTCATCGCGTACTTTTGCAAAGCTCGTAGTCGTTTTTGATCGGTAGCCTTTTTACTTCAGCACAATGTATACTTATATAACGTTCGCATTTCATAGACGCTCTCGAATGTTGTTTGTCAAACTGTCCAAAAGGTTGACAGAATTTTTTTGATGCTGAAATACTTTATGGGACTTTTCAATCGAAATAGTGTGCTAACCTAAGGTGTAACGTGTTCATTTCTACATACACAGTATTGGTGTTTTTATGCCGTTGCGGGTGGTGCTTTATTAATTTTAAGCGCTACAGAATGTATCTTGTAAAAATGGCATTAAGAGCATTTATACATTGTTAAATCTGTAGATAAATAAGATTTTTAGTTTTCTTTCAGTTTCAACTGCTTGCGGTGAGTGCATAAAAGAACTGTAGAAATTAAAAAATATGGCGTGTTCATTAAAAAGATGCTCTCGATAGTATACATGATATACGTAGCGTATAAGAGAAGATTAAGTGCAACATAAAATGTAGGTGCCATGTGTAAGGAGCACCGTTAGAGGAAGCTTTAGAAACAGCAAATCGAAAACGATATCTTTAGGATTAAGGTAGCGCGCTTACAGTTTAAGCTTTTCATGTTTAAGTTCTAAAAATGTGTTTATAACATTTCTGTAATCTAAGCGACAGTAACGATTTAATGCAATCAGCTTAGAGTGCAGTGCGCAGCACACTCTGAAATAATTTAATAGAAAATTAAAATTTCTTACACATTTATTCACATCACAGCCGAATTTTTAAAATTTATCTTATCAGTCAGCATTAATATTAATAACTTGCAATTAAGTAGATGAATGCAAAGCAAACACAAAACTATAGTCCATTTCAGTTTAAAAGTTACTGAAGAAAAGAGTAGGAATGAATTTTAGCGATTCTCATTGGTGGATGGATGAACCAAGTTTACGCAAGTAAATAATACATGTATGTTTATGATGGTTGTTTAAATATCATCTTGACAATTGACATTTTGGCATTTGGTATTGCTTTTACATATTTTCGTTTTTATTTATTGTATTTTGTTATTAGCTTGCGTTAGAAATTTTATTCGGTTGTATTAATTAATTTGTGTTGATTTTATCGTATATATAAAGTAACAAAACAGTTCTTGTGAGAACTTTAACTTACAGTACCTTCATAAAAAAATAAGCATTTCTTATTAAAGATACGCATATAATGCTTAAAAGGAATTATTTCCAGGCTTTATACAGTGTGTACAGTATAAAATGCAGTACACGGGGATCTTAGAAACTGTAGGAGATACAATCTTAGTTAAATGGGACAAAAGTTGCATAATCATGAGGGTATCTCAGATCGGTTTTCAAATTTCAAAAATTTTTCATATGTTACTAGATATAAGCAAAAAATACAAAATTGACGATTTTTTTATTTGCTCGTAGTTAGTCTACTAATTAAAATAGAATGTTCAAATTTGGTACATCATGGTAATTCCCCATTGCGCTTCACATTTTCAACTTAGATTTTGTCTAGGGCATCTAGATTTTGCGTGACGATGTTCAACTTTTTATTTTTAAATAGCTGCCATATTGGATTTTTACATTTTTGAAATGCCGACAAAAAACCCTTTCCAAAGAGGTATAACATGGCTATGTTTGATTGAATCAAAACACTAAAAATCACATAATTATGTTTTGGTCGTAGTAGGCTTTAATTTCCATTATGACAAAGAGAAACAATTGCTCAACATCTGAGAAACGTCAAAATTTGTCCTTTATTTTATGTTTCAAGTAATGCAGTTTAAAAAAACCGTTAATTAATTTACATTGAAATGGATCGCTTTACTAACCGTGATAAATATCAAATGTTAGAATGTTTTATTCTTTCTGGAAGGAATGATGTTAAAGCCGCTGAATTGTATTTAAATAAATACCCAGAAAAACATCATCCAAACAGATGTATGTTTCGGAGATTACAAAATAATTTAATAAATTATTGTAGTTTTGGCTTGTCTAAGAAAAATAGGCAAATTAAAAAAGATAATGAAAACAGCGTTTTACAAACAGTTGTCGAAAATCCTCGTACTTCTCTTAGACAAATTCAGAATATAACATGTGTTTTTCATTCTACGGCAAGAGCTATTTTAAAACGTTTCAAGTACCATCCATATCATGAACGACCATGTCAGGGATTGCGTACTTGAAGATCAAATTCGAAGAATGGAATTTTGTGCTTGGTACATCAGAAAGTGCAACGAAAATTCAAATTTTGCATATACAATTTTGTGGTCTGACGAAAGTCGATTTACGAATTGTGGTATGTTCAACCGCAAAAATACAATTTTTTGGTCAGATGAAAATCCACATTTGAACCGCCAAGTTAGACATCAAGTTAAATGGGGATTCAACGTCTGGATTGGTATTATTGGAAGGTACATTATAGGTCCGTTTTTTTATGATGCAAATTTAAACTCTGCGAGAAACTTAGATTTATTGCAGGAAATGTGCAGATAGACTAATGGAGCTTCCACTCGCTACTTTGCAAAATATGAATTTTCAAAATGATGGCGCTCCACCCCACAATGCTCTGATTATTAGAAATTTTTTTAATTCTGAGTATAATGAAAACTGGATTGGAAATCGGGGACCAATTAAGTGGCCGGCGAGATCACCGAATTTAACTCCTCTAGATTTCTTTATATGGGGCCATTTAAAAAGTCGTGTGTACTCAAAAACGTATGATAATGTATGCCAATTACAACAAGCAGTCCAAGAGGCCGTAAATAAAATAACTCCAACTATGATAAGACGATCTTGTAAAGATGTTTATAAAAGGTGTCGGTTGTGTGTTCAACAAAATGGGGGGTTATTTGAACATTTAAAATAAATAATGAATTCATGTGGCTGACTATTGTTATATTTTATTTCCTTGATTGTTAATTTGCAATTGTCTGAACATGAATGACAACTAAAAACAGCTTAAATAATATTTTGTATTGAATAGATGCTAGTTTGTATTTATTCTTTGTTAATGCATAGTTATGTAAGTTCTGATTAATACAGATTTATTTTCAATTTTCTACGTTTTTACTGTTTTTATTACCACTGAAAATTGAGTTTAAAATTTTTAGAGCATTGTTTCCCTTTGTCATAATGGAAATTAAAGCCTACTACGACCAAAACATAATTATGTGATTTTTAGTGTTTTGTTTCAATCAAACATAGCCATGTTATACCCCTTTGGAAAGGGTTTTTTGTCAGCATTTCAAAAATGTAAAAATCCAATATAGCGGCTATTTAAAAATAAAAAGTTAAACATCGTCACGCAAAATCTAGATGCCCTAGACAAAATCTAAGTTGAAAATGTGAAGCGCAATGGGGAATTACCATGATGTACGAAATTTGAATATTCTATTTCAATTAGTAGACTAACTACGAGCAAATAAAGAAATCGTCAATTTTGTGTTTTTTGCCTCTATCTAGTAACCTATGAAAAATTTTTGAAAAACTGATCTGAGATACCCTCATGATTATGCAACTTTTGTCCCATTTAACCAAGATCGTATCTCCTACAGTTTCCAAGATCCCCATGTACTGCATTTTATACTGTACACACTGTATACATGATTATGGCTCACCAACCTATTAAAAATCCGAAGGGTAAGCATGTGATGAGTTGGCAAAGGCTAATTACCTATAATGTTTATTTCAAAAATTACACAAATGCATCCAAAACTGAAGCAATGAAGCAAACTGCGTTAGAAGTGGGTTTAGGTGTTCGATCAAAGTGGAACATTGTGAAGGAAATGGAAACTACTGGTACTGCTTCCTCACCAAAGACTACCAGAGTGCGTACAAATCGTCATAAATGTTGGATCTGAAGGTACAACAGGCGATGAAGATACCTCTGGAGATTATATAGATATAGATGAACTATAAATTTCTTTTTTATTAGACCATTGTTTTGATATTTTGTGACGTGTTTAATTAAAAATAGCTAACTTATTGCTCCACATTAATATCATAGTTAAAATTACACCAAACGGTTAGAAAATAAGGTTTAATAAAGCTTGATACGTTTTAAAACAGTGTTCCTGGATGTGTTTATTCAAAAACCTCAATTTAAAAGATATAAATAAAAATCTATATAAACATCGATACATTGCTTTTATTTTAATCATTAAAAGTAATATATACATACGTCACCAGTATTCTAAACAAACTTACAATTTTTCGAAAAAATAATTTAATTCACAGCATTTTATTAAAGCATTCTAATATCTTCAGGTGGAGTAGAGGAAAATCAAGAATCCTGGGACCTCTTTTCCACCAGCATCCTCATTTCCACACACATTCTGAACCAAATTTACATGTAAATTTCCATTAGGAGCATCCCCTGTGAGGGAGCAAGGAGAAATTCCCTCCTTGCTCCCTCCTTGCTCGGACATCCCACATCAACCATTTTGATTACATCACACCCGTCTTCTTTCCACCCGCGAGATAAATCTTTCTCCACATTTCCACCCACAAGATAAATGTACTTTGTTTGGAATCAATCAATATTACATTTTTCTCAGCTACCTAAGTTTCTAAGAATTTTTTAGATAGCATCATCCCCCAGGGAGCTACTCTCATTTTAACATTTTTTTTACTAGCAGCGATTTCTGACATTCCTTAAACATTTTTTAGCAACGCGACACATAAAATTAGTCTGAAATTTTACGCACAAACGGATTTAAAATCCGACCACCCCTTACCGTTTTACACACATACCCTCTGCGAGATAAATCTTTCTTCACATTTCCACCCACGAGATAAATGTATCTTATTTGGTATCGATTAATATCAGATTTTACTTAGTTACCCGAATTTCTAGGAATTTTTTAAATTGCATCATCCCCAGGGAGCTACCCTCATTTTAAGAATTTTTTACCAACTGATTTTTTAATCACCCCCTATATACTTTTTAGGGGGTTTGAGATACGGGTTCATCTAGCTGTTTTACGCAAAATTCGAATCTGCCAACGGATTTAAAATCGGGGCAACCCCTTGCCGTTTCACACACATACCCTCTATCGAGCATATAAAAGATTATTTTTGTTTCTTTCGAGATAAATGTACCTTATTCTTAAGCATTATAAAGAAATTCGAAACCTGTTCTTTAATAAAACATTCTAAACCCAACACACTTTATCAAAAACATGAGAGACTTTTAAACAGGGTAAAAATTTTATCAATTTCCTAGCTTTACATTTTAATTTCTAAATACATGTCATAACATAATTACGTAGTTAAGTCAATGCTAAACTATGTATATTTAATCTATAAAACTTACAACTAACACCTAACATATATCTTTATGCCCCCATGCATAGATTGCTGTACTATTAGGGATGACGTACCTTTTGCCATCCTTACCCGACAAACTAATTTTATTAATTAATTGGGTATAAAGTTGGCATTTATGACTTCGAATATACACCGTGCTATGCATAAGGGCACCAGAATTATTATGTACAATGTCCTTAAAACTATATACATTAATATTCTTAACTACACTTCGTGAGACCGCTTTAATCTTTTTAATCGTGTCTTTCTCGCTTATAATACAGTAGGACTTAGACCTACTAACAATAAATTCTAATACTAGATCTCCATTAAATTCGTCTTTAGATTTCTCTACAACTTTTTTGTTGACAAGCGGTATATTGTATTTATTATCCGCGGGGTAGTCACTCTTTTAAGATAAATATATCTTGTTTGGTATCAACTAATATTAGATTCTTCTAGGGAGCCTAAATCTGTAAATAGATTTTAAATAAGACCACCCCTTACAAAGTTACGCCTTTTAAAGACCTCTAATTTTCACCCACCTATATGTCACTCCATCTTTAAAACCTTTTTTTCGCTACCCAAGGCATATGCTTTAACCAACCATTTCTTGAAAAATTTCAAACCGCTGTGTCCAGCGAACACCACGTGGAGATAACACGTATACTCTGTCTACCAGGATAGAAGCAGGAAGGATTTGGGAGAAGGGAAGTTGGGAGAAGAAATTAAAAATTATAGAATTTTAAAACTAATATATACAATAGATTTACAAAATCTATACAAATATAAACAACTATCTTATATCTTTATGCCCTCATGCGTAGGTTGATGTGCTTCCGGGGATGACGTAACGCTTGTCATCTTTGCTCGATAAACTAATTTTATTAATAAGCTGCGTGTACAAATCGTGTTTTTTACTCCGGATACATACACCCGCAAGTACTCGTTACCACCCCAAAAAAGAATTAGATGCTACCCCTTGCGCACCTTTACCCATGCGCACCCCTCTCTGTGTGACTGCTATTTTGTGGTGACGTCATAGCCGTTTATAAATAAAGAGCAATGTAATACTATTCTAAAATTTTTATTCTGACATTATACATAACAAAATTTAAAAATATTTAATGTCAAGCATAGAGCCATTTAAACTTAATTTTAATACAAAGTTATACACAGAAAACAGTCCTTTCTTTATGTTTGTTACCTAATTTTATTCGCAGCTTAAAATTTAAATCGACACCCAAGTCCTCTATCTCTTTTTCTAGCCAATAGTTTGATATTAGAGACCGTCTTGGTTTTCAAATTGTAAAATGTACCGAAGTTTGTCTCTATATTAAAATCTTTGATTCCACCGACAACCAGATCCATTTCTTCCTGTAATTCTTGCAACTTGTGACAATCTTTTAATCACAGCTCTCCCACTATATCCGGCATACGTATCTTGTTAGCTTGATCGACTTCTTCTTGTCGGTATTGGAGAGAATCCTTTAATTTTAATACAAAGTTAAACACAGAAAACAATCCTTTCTTTATGTTGTTGGGAGTGGTTTTAATTATATCTAATTTTATTCGCAGCTTAAAATTTAAATCGACACCCAAGTTCTCTACCTCTTTTTCTAGCCAATAGTTTGATACATAGAGACCGTCTAGGTTTTCGAATTGTAAAATGTACCGAAGTTTGTCACTATATTAAAATCTTTGATTCCACCGACAACCAGATCCATTCCTTCGTGTAATTCTTGCAGCTTGTGACAATCTTTTAATCGCAGCTCTCCCACTATATCCGGCATACCTATCTTGTTAGCTTGATCAACTTCTTCTTGTCGGTATTGGAGAGAATCGTTATTCTCCCACTCACTGTTGCGTAGTTGCATGTCTACCACTTTTGGGAATATATGGTCGTTATAGGTTGTAAGAACCTCGGTTTTAAATGATCCGAAAGGTTCTTTACTAGGCAAATATACAATGTTTAGCGAAACCCTTTGCATGCGGTGTACGCCAAGGTTACGAAACCCGCATTTCTGAGTTCGTCTATGTTATCTACCATTTCGATAAATACGTTTTTAGAATAACTTTTTAAAAAGTGTATGGATTTAGTACCATCTTTTCCGCACGGGCGCCTACATAACTAAAAGGGTCTTTCTTACTAACCACAAATGCATACAGCTTGTAGAATCCGCATCTATCTAAATCAGTCCATAGGCACATAAAATAATTTTTTAAGCCATCCTCATTTCCTCTACTAAGATGTTCTTTGCCTAACACATCTTTGTATTGTTCGCGTATTGTCGCAGTGTTTTCCATGTAACTAACTTTCGCCTTTTTGCATCCATTTCCTCTAATTCCAGCAGTCTTGTGTGGACTTAGGTCGGATTAAATCCGACCTAGGACGGATAACAAAACTGTTGCTAAACAAGAGAATGTAAGCGATATGACGTAGAAAGATATTTATCCTAAAAAGAAATTTGTGGTGCATTTAACAGCTAGCTACGAAGAACGTTCGACCGATTTGTTTCCGCTAGGCATGGTCTTAAAAGCTAAGCTTCTGTTTTCACTGGAAAACACTAACAAGATGGGCCATAGGGTGAAAAAAATCATCGGAAAAGAAGACTTCGAAAGCATTAATAAAAAATTCCAAAATCCTATATGTATTCGTACAAAGTGGCACTAGCAGATGTTAAGTTGGAAACTTTATTGGAAGAACTACCAGACGGACTCAAAAAAGATTATTACTAATTCTTTGACATGGATGTAACCCAAGATTTTGCTGGCATATTTAGCAAAATAGAGATGTATAATTATTTAACTACAAACCATAACTTTTGCTACAAAGGCGAATACGAACAAAACTGCAATATTATAGTTGACAACGATAAAACTGTGAGAATCGATTGTTTAACATGGTTAACAACCAATGCAAGAATTAAGAGATACAACAAATTTGTGTGTTAGATAAGTCCTGGTGTTAATAAACAACTTGGCAATCATATACTAGATATTTTACGTTGCCCAGATGCACGTTTAAGGGAAACATTTGCGTCTACTTTGACCAAAGAACATGGTATTACGCAATTGAAAGCGACAACGTACAACTGTACAATTGGAAACTATGTCAGTGCGGAACAGGTGTATGATCTCTTAAAAGACTGTTTAACATTATTGGAAGATAGTAAGTTATACTTCCTAAAGGCGTCAATGTACTCGGTTCCAATTGTCAAAATGTGGAGTAAGCCATCGGACAAACTGTAAAATAGCTACTGTTTAGTGTATAATAACCTACTACAGTACGTGTGTTGGGGGAATAGCAATACAAAAAAATTGACTGACTTGCAAATTAATTTGTCCAAAAAACCAGAAAAAAGGGATAACTTGATAAAGTATGTGCTTTCGGCTTTTAGTTTTAACTATTTACCAATAAATTATTGGAGATAGTAGAAGAGGAAGACAGCCAAGATAAAATAAAAATCTTACACAAGTGCTACATTAAAGCAGGTAGTACATATTTTACACAATCTGCAACACCATATTCTACAATTCCAAAAGAAATATTCATTTCGTAATTGGGGTTGATAAATACGCCTAACATTCGCCCAGAGGCGACAACGCGTAAATATTGGCTATAAACTCTATCCGTTTACGCTAAAGGAAATTGCCCCATTACGCGCGCCATACGCTGTAAGTGGAAGAAAAAGACAGCTGGAATTAGAGGAAATGGATGCAAAAAGGCGAAAGTTGGACTACATGGAAAACACTGCGACAATACTCAAACAATACAAAGATGTGTTAGACAAAGAACATCTTATTAGAGAAAATGAGGAAGAAATTAAAAGATTATTTTATGTGCCGGTGGACTGACTTAGATACATCCGGGTTCTAGAAGCTGTACGCATTTGTGGTAAATAAGAAAGACCCTTTTAGTTGTGTAGGCGTCCTTGCGGAAAAGATGGTACTAAATCCATATACTTTTTAAAAGGTTATTCTAAAAACGTATTTATCGAAATGGTAGATAACATAGACGAACTAAGAAATGCGGGTTTCGTAACCTTGGCGTACACCACATCCAAAGGGTTCCGCTAAACATTGTATATTTGCCTAGTAAAGGACCTTTCGGATCATTTAAAACCGAGGGTCTTACAACCTATAACGACCATATATTCCCAAAAGTGGTGGACATGCAACTACGCAACAGTGAGTGGGAGAATAAGGATTCTCTCCAATACCGACAAGAAGAAGTCGATCAAGCTAAAAAGATACGTATGCCAGATATAGTGGGAGAGCTGCGATTAAAAGATTGTCACAAGCTGCAAGAATTACACGAAGGAATGGATCTGGTTGTCGGTGGAATCAATGATTTTAATATAGAAACAAACTTCGGTTCATTTTACAATTCGAAAACTAAGACAGTCCCTATGCATCAAACTATTTGCTAAAATAATACAATAACATAGTATGACACACTATTGCAGATTAATATAGTAAGTAAGCTGTTTCAAAATATATCTTATAATATTGGAACCATTGAATAACATAATAGGCTATTTCCAGCAAAAATCAACAGGTGACAGCTTTGAAGAATTTGTTCAAAAAGCTATAAAAATTGATCCTTGGGGACCGAAAACTGTTAGACGTCAAAGAAAAAAGTCTATTTTGATTATCAATATGAAGATGTGCCATTCTGGACGTACCTGCATCTTAAAGAAGTTCTAAAATACTAGAATGGGTAGAATGGCTTGCGTGTTTCAGTGAGATAAAGAGCAGAACTATAAGTTCAATAAAATTAGTGGGGTCTTTTGTGAGGAACCAGACTAAGACAGTACCCTGACGAAGGGCAGCAGCTCTTTCGGTACTTAGAGTGGCAGAAACCTTGGGGTCGGTATGACATTCTAAGATCCACTACTCCGATGTAAAAGGCAACAAGAGACCACCACATTACCTCCCAAGTATACGATGTACTGAAAATGTTTCACAAATGATAACAGCCTTTAAGATAAAAAATTCCGAAACTAAAATAGTCTCCAATTCTGATCTCTGGATCTGGAAGGGGACTACTTCGGAGGATATGATCGAGAAGTTTAAAAGAAGGGTAAGGAATATTTTGCGAGTCTGAGCGTGGAATGTCAGAAGCATGAAGCAAGTAAGCAAGCTAAAAAACTTAAAATCAAAATGAATAGGTTAGCATTAGAGATAGAAGGGATTAACGGAGTGCGGTGTCCAGGGCGGGAAATTTTTAGAGCAGTGACTCTTGGATATCTAATACAGGATCAGAAAAAGGAAACTTGGCCGTGGAAATAGTTATGCAAAAAAAGATAGGACACTGCGTAGAAATCTACTTACACCAAAACGAAAAATACTCATGGTTAGAATAGAATCTAAGTATATATGCCCACCTCTAGCTACACTGAGAAAGAGGTAAAAGCAATCTGCAAACACACCGAAAATATACCAAAATAGGACATGAAAATCTAATAATTACGAGAGATTTTAACGCAGGGGTGGGTGAGGGAAGAAAAGAAGCGGTAATAGGTTTATTTAGCCGGGGCACAAGAAGCGACAGGGAAAAGAAGCTGGTAGATTTTTTCAACAAAAACAATTTAAGCAACACAAATACACTATTTCAACATTATGCTAGAAGACGATACAAGTGGAAGATGCCAGGAAACATAAGTAGATATCAAATAAGTTACATTCCTGTTCAACAACGGTTAAGACTGTAGAAGCAAATATAGACATTGACCACAACATCGTAATTATGAAGACCGCTCTTTAATTTAAAAATTTGGAGAAAAGTAACAGAACAAGGTATGTTGACTTTGAGAAACTAGAAGATAAAGTTATCCATAAAAAGCTTGAGAAAAAGTCAAAATGAATTGCTGAAAAACATCTGTAAAATTTCTGATACTAAGGAAGTAGAAACAGAATGGAATAACATTAAATCTAGCTTAGACATGGCGGCTAAAGATATTCTAAGGTATAAACGAAAAGAAAATAAGAAACCATGAGTAACAAAAAATATTCTGAATTTAATAGAAGAAAGGCGAAAATACAAAAACAGCCTAGACTAAGCAGGAAAACAGAAATACAAAACTAAGAAGTGTGAAATTATTCGCAAATGCATGAAAGTCGAAGAGCAATGGATTGATGAAAATTGAAAAGATATACACACTAAGATCAAAATAAGAAAGATAGACAAGGCATACAAACTGATTAGAAATATAAAGAGCGCGGGAGAAAATATCATTATAGAAAATGTGGAGAAACTGGTTAGATGGCAAAAATATATAAAAAATTTATAAACAGGATCGGAACTAGAAGCATTAGAACAGGAATTAGACATTCAAAAGAATGACTTGGGATATCCTATACTTAGAGATGAATTTGAATTAGCATTAAAGATTCTGAAAAATAATAAGGCATCGGGTGTGGATAAGGTGCAAACAGAAACTCTAAAAACCGCTGGACAAGCAGTAACAGAACGTCTTTTCCGACTTGTACGTTATATGTATGAGATAAGCGAGATACCAAAAGATTTCAAACGTAACACCATAGTCACTATACCCAAAAAGAAAGATGCGGATAGATGTAAAAACCTTCGAATAATAAGTTTGGGAGCACATGTATCAAAAATATTAACTAGAATTATACAAAGGTGGACGAAGAAACGGGCTGAAGAAGTATCAAGCGATGATTAATATGGTTGTTTTGCAAAAAGAGATGCACCAGTCTGGCGAGCTGCAAACACAACGAAACCGTTCATTGGCTTTTCCCTTTGTAAAATAAACCAACAAATTTAATTTTCGTTTACTATATTTGAACTACTCATTTCCAGACAAAATTATGTCATCAAAGATAAATTTGGGTTTAGGCCAAAGAGGAGAACACGGGAGGCCATTTTAGCTTTAAGGATGAAAATGGAAAAAAGGAAAAAGGAGAAAGCGTGTATACAGGGTGGCATTAGTTTTGTCATTAAATGTAGGAGAAGATAGAGTCTGATTAGCTAAACAAAATACCTATAAGGCATATATATATATATATATATATATATATATATATTGACGTGTAACTCCTCTAAGACCTCGCCAGCGTAAAAAAAAACCTTCGAGCCCCAACGTTTGGGCGTACTAAATTACCGTGTAACCCTTGATAAAAGCCTCACCTCAGAGTAAAAAAAAACATTCGAGCCCCAACGTTGAGCCGTCATAAATTGCCGTGTAACTTTGCTCTAGCTCAGTACTTTCTCAAAAAAACATTCGAGCATTTATTAATTTACCAAAAAAAAAAATTTTCAAAAAAAAAAATTTCTTACCCAGATTCTGCTTCCATCAACTTAATTACTTCAACAGCTCCCTGGCTAGCTCAGTTGGGCCTCTTCTTGGATACCTCGATTCACTATCATACTCTTTACTGTTACCGCACACTCTCAATAAAACCACAAAATAATACAACAATCATACAATATTTATTTACCACTATTCACAAATAACATTTCAAGATTATTTACATTTCGGTGCTCAAGTTACACCTCAATAAATTCTATTTTTGTAAAGTCCAGGATTTTAAATTGAAATATCAAACACATTGAATGTAACAGGAGTAAATGGGCCCCCTGAATAATACCTTATTTTTCTTTTTTATTTATAATTATTTCTAATTAGTACACTCTGGAGTATGGTGAGCTCATGATAACCCAGTTTATTTTATTAATGTATGCTTTTTACTTTGCATACTCTTACTACAAACACAAAAAAACCCATGTACTCTTAACAATAAAATTTTAAATTTATGAGTAATGTTAATAAGCTTTATATACACCTTTAGATTTATATTCGAATACCATAATCAAAGTTAGTTATACGTATTATTTTCAATACGCAAAATAATGCAAAATACCATCAAAGTCCACTCTCACACATCACAATAATTTCCATAGTTTATAAAAAAACAGCAAATTCTAATGCGAGTTATGTAATCCCCCATTTATTATATATATAAAAAACTAATAATTAAGAAGTTATTAGAAATATTAGAAAATGCGCAAAGTAATGTGCAACAATGTCATGAAGGACAATTCATTTCAGTTTATTAACGTTCATGGGAACGGAAGCGCTACTTTGTAGCACAGAGATAAGTGACACTGCAGATGTCAGGTCACAGGTGGTCACAGACAGTCACGTACCGAGATTACGCAGAAGTAAGCTCGCAACAAAGTAGTTATGAATAGCTTTAAGATAGCAACTATGTATCATAAATAGAGTCAAGTGTAAGCAGACATTAGGTTTGCAAGTTCCCACAGACTCGTGAGGGGGTAGGGATGTTATAAAAGGCCCGGGAGCTCCACTCACATGCAGTTAACTCATCGTTCAGCTTTAGCACTGCAGTTCATTAGATAACTCACTTTGTACAATTAATGAATAGTTCGGACTTAGAGTAATAATTTCAAGATTGTCTAAATTCAACATTAATTTCTGTATAAGAATCAAATAAATGTGTTAAGAAGGTTGGAAGTCTTTTTAAAAAAACCGCTCCCAAGCCACGAATCTTAACTTGCGTTACCTGGAATTTCTTGAAGATCCCTACTCCGTTGACGATGAAGTTAAATTTCGACTTCATTCTCGAAATACCAACAAGAATAAACTTTTGACTGTAAGTTAAAAATCCAGCTAAATTTCGAGATCGAAGTCGAAATTTAACTAAATTTCGAGATCGAAGTCGAAATTTAAGTAAATTTCGAGACCGAAGTCGAAATTTAACTAAATTTCAACATCGAAGTCGAAATTTAACTAAATTTCAAGATCGAAGTCGAAATGTAACTAAATTTGGACATAGAAGTCGAAATTTAACTAAATTTGGACAGCGAAGTCGAAATTTAATAAATTTCGAAATCGAAGTCAAAATTTAACCAAAATAAGTAGAGCGATTTTTTGGTGGCCCATCTACGCCTTCGTAAAATCCTGACGAACCTACAGGTTTGGATTAATTCTTTTATTAATAAAAGCTTAACTGGCTTTAAATTTTCTTAATAATGTCTACGGATACAATAAATATATGAATTCTTTCTTACGAAGTTTTTATGATCTAATTATACATGCACGTGCATAAACTAATTCAACCGAAGCTAATGTTTCAGAGAATGTAAATTATTTCTCTACTAAACTAACACCAAGAATCCCAGACACGGATGGAACGCTGCAGCACTCAATTAAAATGCAGTTGAAAGATAATACAGTTCTTTGAAGTTGTGCTGGAACGTAATTGTAATTTTAGAAGAAACGTCTGAATAACACAATTCTTGTAAAAGGTTCAAAAGGAGCAAAAACCATTTCAGTTCTGTTTATTTTGCTATACTTTCATGCACAATATTTAATTTAAAAAATTCGTAATTTGAAACTACTAAGTTAGCTATATATCAGTTACGTTTACAAATATTCGTCTAAGGTCGTAGAAGTAAAGGTACGAGAAGGTACAAACGTACGCAGTGCCCCCGTAAACATGTGTGCAAAGCGTGCAGTAGACGTGCGTGATTTATCAACGTGGCGTCAAATAGTCTCTTAGCCAACGTCGTGTTTCACTTTCATAATTTAATTTAAAGCAAAAAATTAATACATTTAACGAAAATTGTATTAATTCATTACATATTTATGGTTGTGCAATAAACAATATTGTAGTATCTTAAACTTTTGAAACGATTTTATTTCCTTTTAATTCAAGAAGGAAAGAACTTGCGCTTCATCGTATCGCGCTGGTGTCTTTTTCCGTTAACTTATGTTGATTTTTTTGGAAGTCTTGCGTATACGCTAGCCTATAATAACCACTGCATATTTAAATTGGAATTGGTATTTTATTCCCACCTTTGTAGCTCTGTGAACTGAAATTCAGACTTAAGCTTGAAGCAACAAGTATTTCTAAACTTGTTCGGATGAAGTGTGAAGTTTCATTAATTGTGGATTGCTGACATTATAAATTTAAATAAAATGCTAAGTTGACTCTTTACTTTATTGTTATTTTTAACTTTGGAATGCATTATATTTGTTTATATATCTCGAATTAAATCCTACGAAATGTAAATCTTAACCAATTCAAGCATATTCTTTTGTAAAACAATTTCCATTTCTATTCCTTTCGATTTATTATATTATAATTCCTTAAAAAAGAAAATTTAAATACTTAATTAATTGAAGTAGCTTTTTAAAAACTCGAATACTTGTAGCATACTTAATCAATGTTGACTTATGGATTATTTCAGGATTCCCAAAAAATAGAAAAAAACTTTCTGATGCAAAATTTTGACAAGAACAAAAATTAAGCAAGAAAGAAAAAAATGAATAATAATTTAAACGTGTTTTAGCACGTGCAAAGTCTCCAAAGAAAGTGCCACCAAAACTTTTCGTTTATATAAACAACGAGAATAACAAGCCGATTATCATAAACAAATACTTAAAATAAATTTTGTTTACAAAATCATTGACAAAACCTTAATCTCCTCGTGTGACAGACCGCCCTGTTATAAATCTTTAATACTAATTTTAAGGTATTCTTGTTATTTATTGACTGCGGGAGAAATGTATTTTGGTAGGAGCGTTTAGCATACGAATGTTTCGCATGGAGGGACACTGCATTTTAACTGCAGAGGGTTGTGCGGGCTCACGGATGATTGAAAAGGAGGTCAGACGCTTAACAGGTAAAGATGTTGATAGTTAAATCTAATCGTACCAAAGGTGTTTGAAATAAAATCGAGAACCGTGCGAATACATTATTAAATAAGCATTCTATATATCAATTGATAACAATTATGTTACAAGAAAGTAGTTTTAGAGCGGTTATGATACATTAAGGTCCACAATATTTGTTAAGCACGCGTTGACGTGGTGAAAACTAACGTTTAAAGTAATATGTGTGCCGGTGGTGAGGTAAAATTGTGGGCTACCGCCTGCATTCGGAATTTTGTGTAAAAAATTTGTGTTGTTCTGTTAACCTCGACATCATCTGCTACTGCGAAAGCCGGCCTTCTTGAGAGTAGGATTTCATCGATTGCGTCAAAAGCTGAGTGAAGAGATTGTTGTCGTGATTTTACGACGTTTGACTTAAACGAATTATTTACACGATTTAGAATAGGGTGTGTGATAGTAAGCGGCTAATTTAGTTTATTATGAGGTATAATTTGCTTAGTTGTAATTAAAAAGGAGTGTTCATTAAATTCAACATTAATGGTTCACTGAACGAAGTTGTGTTTTATTTTCATTATCAGTGTTGTATGAGAATCCAAAACTAATATTTGTAATATCTATGAACTAAATATTTGGCGCCCTGGGATTATTAAAATTGTTGTTTTGCACTAGTATAATAGCAAGTTAAAGAGTCTTATTAGCTCAAAGATGGGGTATGCCTCCTGCCTGTCACACTCGCAAGACAGATCTGAATTATTATCTACTTTTCCTTATTCTTTAGTAGCATCTTTCATTTCGTTAAGTATGTGCTTGTAAACTATTGTAGAAATATGACGTTAACAACAGTGGTTGATTTACTGAAATAAAAGAGCTGAAAGCGTTTTTTTCTTCAATGAATTAAAAATCCACCTGATCCATTGTTAGCGATTTTACATCAACCTTTTGCGATGTACCAATTTATTTAAGATTTTTTTTACCATTCTGGTACCAGTGGCATCAAATAAATGTTCATTTTTTAAACTTAAATTGATAAAAAATTATTCAAGGTCAACACATTGCAGATTACCTATTTTATTCATAAAATCTGATATTTTAATAATACAGAGCTTATCTTAAAAGATTTTGCGACAACAAAACTAAATGGGTCTACGGGGCTTACCTGGTTCGCGCACGACTACTGAGCTCAGGTCCCGGGTTCAACTCCCTACATAAACCGTTTGAAAAATGTTAGGCAAGCTTTTTTTACAAAAATACATCTGAATGAGAGCTAAAATGTAGTTCCGGTGTGTGAGTGTTATTACGCACGTTAAAGATCCCTACCGCGAAGGCTTTGGCAAAATTCAAAATTTCTACACAAAACAGCTCACTTTTTGGTCAATGTAGTAACTTCGGGTGGAGGGAGCATCGGAAAACTAAATGTAGGGCAACAAAAGTATAGGTGACCTTATGGGTTAGTTGGTTTGCCTGTGACTGATAAGCCCACGGCCTAATGTTCGATTCCGTACACGCTTGAAAAGTGTTAGGGGAGCATTTTTCACAAAAAAATCTGCTTTCGTTCGGATGAGAGGTTAGGTTCCGTGTGTTAAAATGCCTATCTTGCTTGCAACAGTAGGGGTTTGATAAAATTCATAATTTCCAGGTTAAAAAATAATATCCCTCTCTGGCTAGTGTAGTACCTTCGTGTAGAGCAATGGAAAATCAAATATAGCGACAACAAAATTAGATGGCTCCATACTTACTTGGTTTGTATATAACTACAACAAATATATCACGTGTTTAGAAACTACTGCTAGGACAAGTATAAGACATTACGGTCAACGGGACCAAACATATGCAGCATCACCAAAGGAATAACCAAGGGTTGCTCACATGGTTCAGTGTGTGGCTCGCTCTTTTGGGATATTGTAGTCGAGAATCTGCTGGAGTCTATGTCGATGACAAATTGGTTGTGGTGGAAGGGGACTCAAAGAGAACTCTCGAAGACAAAGTGACAACCGCAGTGCTCAAACTATACAACTGCACTGCTAACAATAAACGAAAAATCGTACAGACAAAACCACATACGCGTAATCAAGAGACCTTTAAACGCAACCCACGCATTTTAATAGACGACAAACCAATCGCACGAGCACGAACATGCAAATACTTGGGAATGACGCTGGACGAAAAACTCAATTACAATCACCACATTACCACAACATGTAACAACTCAACACAGGAAATACAAACCATTGCCAGCTTGGCACAACGTGACCCTAAAATACCACTACACAATGTGCGCCTGCATTTTGACAGCGTGCTAGTAACTATAACGTCGTACGCTGAGAGTGTATGAGCACACCGAATGATAATACTAAAACCAAGGCAGACAGTTAACAGAATGCAAAGGGGCACCCTGATTCGACTGACTGGTGCTTACAGGACGACCTCTACTGATGCCCTATCCGTGATTACCGGGTTAGTGCCGCTTAATCTGATAATAAGAGAAAGCGCGGCAATGTTCTACCTTCGTGAAAATTGACTGGGGAAAGTAGAAGTAACACGAAGAAGAGGATAAAATAAGCTGTCTAGTCCGAATGGCAAAATAGATGGGACAATGGCACAACTGGACGACAAACATGCGAATGGATACCGAACATAAAACACAGACTAACGACCAAATACATACAACCAAGCCAAGGCGTAATTCATTCTCTTACTGCTCACGGGCCATACTCAACATACATATACCGGATGCGCACTTGACAAATGATGACTTGTGTAAGTGTGGAGAAGTTGGATCACCAGAGCACATGGTCTTCGACTATGAAAGCTTCCCAAACATACATAACGAAAGAAACGTAATACTAGACATACCGATACGACAAGTACTATTTCACGAACACACATTTAAACATCTAAATACACTTGCTGGCAAAATCACAAAGACTATGCACAAACGCTACCTCGAGATACAAACACCACAACGACGACCATACTAAGACGAACACATCACGTTGACAAACATTCATTGGATATTCTAGCAGTTCTCTGCTCTTGATGACCGAACAGGTAGAACACAACGCATAAACCAAGATACATCAAATCGTCTCTAAATTAATACTAACCTTAGATGTACAGTAGTTATAAAATAGTTTTAATATTGAAGTAGAATAGAAAATTATACCCTAACATATGATTAACATAACATAGGTAAATGGACTGTATTCGAAAAATAAAACTGTCTACAATCTATCTAGAACAATGGATGTGCAAAATCAAACAACAACCTTATAAAACAAAACACAACACATACACATACAAACACGCGCACGCACTAAGAGATGGTGCACAAGCAATCTCCGGTGTCCGTGTGCCAACGGTCGGGGATGTGCACTATGATTGCGGACAGTTCAGTCTCTGATTTCCGGTTGCCGATGGTCGAGAAAAAAACACAAAACAAAGAAAGGACCACACATATATACAGACAAACATACACTACACGTACATATGCACAAGCAGGCGCGAACACACCACACACATAAACACTTTGAAATGATGCAACAACAACCACGGTTTCCGGTTGCCGAAGCCGATGTCGTGCATTACGAACGCGGACAGCTCGGTCTCTGACGTTCGGCTTCCGTTGATCGAGACTGAGTAAAAGGTAGCAAGAACAAACAAGCACTAAGAAAAATACACACACACACACACAAACATTCTCGCGAGAGCACACGCACATCACACACGCGCGCACACACACACGCACACACACGCACACACGCACACACACACACACACACACACACACACACAACCCCACAGAAAAAAAACCCATTGAAATAATAAATCAAAACCCAACTGTACCAACATTGTCCTAACTGGGTCAAGCATGCCTTAATTATCAGACAGCATGCCGAAAACTGGTTAGAAAATAAATTAAAAAATGTGACTATTAAACCCAAGGTCCCGGGTTCGATTCCCAATACGGATCGCTTGAAAAATATTAAGCGAGCGTTTTTCACTAAAACACGCCCTCAGATGAGAGGTAAAATGTAGGTCCCGTTTGAGTGTTGTCGCGTACGCTAAAAATTCCTACCTTGCTTGGAATAGCAAAGGTTCGTCAAAATTTAAAATTCCCAGGTAAAAAAAACTCGCTTCTTTGCCAATGTAGTTCCTTCGGGCGGAGCATTAAAAAAATCAAATGTAGGGCAACGGAAGTAGAAAAGTTTAGTTATCGTAATTTAATATAAAATAGTGCCAAACTTCAATATAAGAATCGAAAGACCTTTTGACAAATAACTACATTTTATAAAAGGGTATAACAGAAGTTGAATCACAGTAAGAATAGCAATTCTAATCTTTTATTACATAAAGTATCAGTAAAAAATGAGGTTATATTTACCATAGCTTAATATGGCAACTTAAATATTGCTCGCGTAGCAACTACTCCGGTTTAGAGTAGCATGTACGATCAATCGTTCCACTTATAAAGGTTTTTCAGTGTGAAGTAGCTACCACTTATTGATATTAGAAATGTCCGAACTTGCTTACTACCCATTATAGAAGAGAATTACTACAAACACATTAATTTCAATAATTATTACTTTATGCTACCTTTTTACAAGCAACTTTGTATTTATATACATAATGTTGACGTTTCATTATTGTATTCAAAACTGATTTTAATCTATAAAGTGGCGTTTGCTTTAAATCTTTTAAGGGCGACGGTACATAAACACAAAAGCTTTACTTATTGTGCGTAGTGGCAATGAAACTGTACCACATAAAATCTATTAAAGCTGTTGTCGATAAAGGACTATTGCCTCAGTCACAGAACAGGTAGCTGCATTAAGAGTTTAAGAAATGTAACCTACAAATTGCAGATTGCGATTTAACTAAACATGTGACATTTTATTGTAAATCTGTTGTGGATGTAAGTAACCCTGAAATAGTAGATATAAATTTGTGTGGAATTTGTTTACTGTCCCATTGGATAACTTCTCCGATTTCAAGTAATTGCGCCGAAATATCAATAGCATCATTGTGTGTAATCAATTTTAACTATAATTGATGCAAAATTTTTATTTTTACAATAGTTAACGTTCCTTTGAAATGATTATAGTCAAATTTCATTATAGTGGTTCCTACATTAGTAAATCCTACTAATAGAGTGAAGGTTACTTCATTTAACGAATACGGTTCTTAGTTTACATGCAAGGAAGTATTAATTTAGTTCACCATTGTAATCTACATTGTTCATACTTATAGGCTGTCAAATTCATTAGTGTGGTTTTAAGATGGGAAATGATCTCGTCGTTACTTTGTATTCTGCATTGCAGTTTTATGATCCATTTGTTTTGATTAATAATGCATAACGTTGGCGTCTGTTTCGTCTTCGTCATCAGTGGATAACTTCGGGTTCGTTTTATGAAAAAATATACAGTAACTTGGTGAAGGGCATTGAAAGAAATACCACGCTAACTTAAGTAGATACAGTTAACTTTTGAATAATTAGGTATCTAACTTGCTTAAAGAAATTAGTTAGTTACAATTCGGAATTATATATCATTAAGTAATGAATTTTACTTTTAGAAATTGGTTTCTGAAGTAGTAACAACTTTGTGTTGGAAAGGCATGTTGATTGAGAAACATGCAAGTTCAACGAAATTCTAGAATTTCCAGCAAGATTTGGTTAAAACAACTGGATTGGGTTCGGGGTAGTTGATTTTAGCTGTTTCAGTGGTACCTACAGTCAAAATTACATCTCAAGCATTTATGATGCAAAATAATAAACATTTTTATTTGTATAAACTTGTAAACGTACACACAACACGTTCTTGTTATAGTTTTAAGAAGTTAGAAAGTAACTTTGTTTGTCAAAAACGGTTTCCATTATCCTAGATATTTTAAAATAGTTGGCATTTACTTAAGAATATTTGTATGTATGTACTCGTGCTTAAATTTTTGAGTGTGCAATAGAATAAAGAGTTTTATGCATTTGTATTTTTACAACTAATGTAAAGGTAAATAGTTTCAGCCCTAATACAGAATGGCATTTGTTTTATGTCATTAAACTGAGGAGATGGTAAAGATTGAAAGTCTAAACAAATAACCTATTAGGAATGTCACTTTTGAACCGATTTTTAAGTGCTCGACCTAAGTCTATCTCAGTAAAAGTTTTAGAAGTGCTGTTTTATTACATGTCTATAAAAAATAGTTCACCCATATAGTGTTATCCTGAATCACATCATGCACATGGATTGATTTTACAAGTGTTCAAATTTCACGCATTTCACTAAGCTATATAGTATCTTTAATCATTACCTAAAACCTAGTATAATTACAGTTAACTCATAAAACTACGTTTAAGTGTTTTACCAAAGCAGGTAATGGAATTGCATCATCCCCCACCTGTAACAAAACCAAACAGGAGAAACAAGTTTGCCAAACATTTAACACGTTCAATAAAAAAGTACAATCGATTTAAAGTGGATTATTGCTAAACTGCTAGAATATTCAGACTACGGGGTCAGAAATCTAATAAGTGGACCAAATTAGGATAAAAAAATATTTTTTTTATGATTATCATCAGAACTTTAGTATGTTTTAAAAAAATTTTAAACTGACTTTAGTAGCTAAAGTGCATTCAGTTATTTCGTTTTACAGATCACAGAAACCGTATTTCAATAACTTATGTTTGCATAGTGGCATAACTTTGTTGGCCGACTCTAAAAAATGATATTATTGTGTATTTCATTAGTGACATAGCTAAACATTGCAGAGATTCTACAACAATTTAGATACTTTTTTTGTGTGTTCGTTTCTAGCTTAACCATACATTTTACACTACAAGTAGATTAACAATTTTGTTAATCCTATTGGTCTCTACACCCCCTCTAAATTAATGACATAAAATCTATGGCACCCTGTATATTGGAAGATATTGCTATTATTTAAAGACATGATTAATATACAGGCAATTTAGCACTTGATTTTGGGAAGCTTTTCTTTTGTTGCGGCTAGCAGCATTAGTTAATTATATTGGTATTTCTATCATTATGTGTATTCTACGTTAGTTTTATAGTGAACTAAATTATTCGTTGTATTAATTTTAGACCAGAATAATTTTTCTAATCCCGGGATTTGGTAACCTCTTATTCATTCTGGGGTCACCCTGGTAATTCCCGTATTTTGAGATTAGGTAGCGTCCAGGATAATTTTCTATTAAGACTGATGTTTCTGACACGATGGTATTTCAGGATCCTCTTCGAACACTTATACACTTCTCACTGACCTAGTCAGCAGTAATTCTTGTTAGTACAGTCGAGACTTTTGGTACTTTATCGAAACACAGAATTTTTAACGAGGTACTTTACCGAGTTTCTCCGTGTATTACCGGCCAGATTTTCGGGGTCAAAACTGTACGTAGCAAAGAACTAAATAATCAATGGCGCTAAAAACATACCAGCGCACGAAGTGATTATATTTATGTTTTAAAATTAATGATATTCTATTCCTGTTTAAGAAAAAACTTGAAATACGAACTATAACGGACATTGATTTCGAGGATATCAATTTAACAGAACTGTCATTAGATGAATCAATTGACAAACCTAACCTAGATAGTGGTAACGAATATGACAAATTCTATCAGATGACGAGTCTGTTTTGAATTATGGAGAAGATAGACATGAGAATAATGTAGAACATAATAGTTCAGATAATAAACAATATATAGTTTTGGAGTAGATATGGAATCTAAGTCAAATAAACCACAAAATACCGGTTTCTCAAAATAAATAGATAAAAGGGTTTTATTTTCTAACCTCAGGAACGTTATTTAGTCTAAATACAATAATCCAACGGCTAACGTTTTTACAGTTTGAAACTAATTATGAAGTACCAAATTCTAGAAAAAATTTACAAGATATTACTCAAGATACAATATTTGACGCATTTTCTGAGGATACAATAGAAATTTTAGTATCCCAAACACATTTATATGCCCATCAGGAAGGGAAAACTTATACACTCTGGAATGTTGTTGAAATGAAATCTTTCTTAGAAATTAATATACTTGTGAGAATAAAAAAAATTAACTAATCACCGTGACTTCTGGTCAAGGTTCAAGTATCTACATGGTGACCATGAAATGTTTTCTCGGTTATTTGGACATCTACATATAAACGATAATTCTGAAACACCGCCTGGTAATGATCCATCATTTGATAAGTTATAAATAAGCTTAGATGATTTACAACAGAATTGCAACGCAAATTTGATCAGATTTTTTACCATCCAAAAAAAAACGTTTTGAATGAAGAATCAATAATATGGTTTAAAGATAGGTTTCCTATGAAACAATATTTATCTAAAAAACCGATCTGAAAAACTTCGGGGTTTGAAAGATGCCTTGTGAAAGTGGATTTTGTTAAAGTTTTAAATATACCGGAAAAATCAGAGAAGATATTAAGAAAAACTTGTGTGCTCGTATTGTAAAGCATTTATGTATTGGCTTAGGAAACATAGTGTATTATATTTTTATTGACAATTATTTTAAAAGTGTACAACTGTTACAAAATTTAAAAAAAAATCAGATATATAATTGCGATACAGTCAACATCATACGAGAAACCCGAAAACACTTTCTGACTTGTATCAAACAAGGTAATTTTATTTACTTTATTATTGAGAGCTGCATGCTTGCTATTAAGTCGGAAAACAAAAAAAGTGGTTATTCGCTTTGTAACTATCACACTACTCATGACACTGGTTTGGCCCAAAGCAAAAACAAAAATGGAACGCTTAAAGATATTTCATGTCGACGACTAATAATCGACTAAAATAAGTTTTCAAATGGAGCAGATCAGTATGACCAAACGAAGTCAAGTTATAAAATTAACAGAAAGAGTTAAATGGTGATGAAATTTTTTTTAATTACTGGATACATGTATTGCAATCGCATTTTGTATTACAAGTGACTTGGATTACAAAAGATGCGCAGGCAAGGCTATAATTGTAGCTTTTACAAATTTCCATAAAAACAAAGTTTAAGTGAACTTTCAAACTAATTGTTCAAAAATTTAAAACCTATCCCTTTTTTGGTATAGTGACTATGGTGATACGTTTGGAATTGTTGGAGGTCTTGCCTGTCTCATACATATAGCTTACAAGTTGGAAGAGACGTTCCGCTAGTGCTTGTCCAGCGGCTTTTAGAGTTTCTGCTTGCACCTTATCTGTACTAGGTGCCTTACCATTTTTCAGACTCTTTAACGCTAATTCAAACTCATCTCTGAGTATAGGATATCCCGACTAATTCTTTTCAATGCCAGATTCCTGTTCTAGTGCTTCCAGTTCCTATCGTGCATATAAATTGCCTATATATTTGTTTTATCGAACCACTTTCTCTACATTTTCTTTAATAATGACTCCTCCCACACCCGTTAGATTTTTGTTGCACGATTTACAGCCTTAAAATTCATCCTAGTTAGTTTGTATGCTTTGTCTATCTGTCCCATTTCCTTCTTAGTTTGTACCTCTTTGCACATTTCAACAATCCACTGTTCTTTAGCTTTTTCTACCTGCGAGTGATTTTCCATTTTATGGCTTTGTATCTCTGTTTTCCTACTCCCTCAGGTGCTTTTAATACGAGTTAATTGAACATAAAGTAAAAACATTTGAGGTTTTTGAAAAAAATTTAAGAATTATTATTGGGGGGGATAACAAGCAGTTCAAGTACGTGACGTAATAATGATGAGGAAATATAATTTAGAACATGCTTTAATGCAAATACAATATGCGATAAGAGATACGAATATTGTAAAGCAATTAGAACCACCGCTGAAAGACAAACAAATAATGCAGTACTTAGCGTGGCACTTTGGAGAGAAAATTCAACAATATGTGGTATCACAGAACGTACAAGTCAGTGATGTAGTTTTAGAATATTGAAACAGTACCATAACCTAGGCAATTTGCAAAGCACAAATAACGGACTAAGGAATTTCCATGCTAAGTACACAACGTTTAAAGAATACGATAGGGGTAATAGATTTAGGAGGCGTACAAACCTTGACTTTAGAGAAAACAGACGAACGGAACGACATGAGATGATTAGAGCGATATATGGTACCTCACCGAGAGTACAGAACCCATTGAAACATGTAGAAGTGATGCAAATATGAGGGCGACGAATGATCGCGCAAATCTGGGAATAATAAATAATCCTACTACGTTTAATCAGACGAATTTTTGATAAAAGACAAATTACACCATTTCATAGACCAATACGAGAATCGGATGGAGTTTATTAAAATTGGTAAGCAGTCTGATCAGAATGACTAAAAGTGTACGTCCCATTATTAATACTAAAAATGAAGATATAAAATATTAAATCGTTGATAGATACCAGAGCAGAATATTGTTTGATCTCTGAGATAAAAATTATCATAGAATGAAAAGTAGAATCATCCCAATGAAACGTAGTAACTTGATAACACCAAATAATAAAAGATTTGCAACTATAAATAATAGAGTGATTCTGAAAACGAAATTATGTTGCGTAAAAGAAATTTTTAGTAGTACCAGGATTCAAATTTGATTGCATGTGTGACTGTCATAGCGAAAATGAAAAGTGTATAATTGCCTAGAGCAAGATTATTATTATGAATCATGAGAAATTATGTCAGTGTTCGCGCCATTTCGCTCTCCCAACGTGATATTCTTTATCAAGCCAGGCGAAATAAGGAATACCATAATTTAAAAGAGTCGATTAACAACCATCCGCGAACGCGAACGTGTTCATTCAATTTCTAAATATTACTCTCTAATCTCTTTCCTAAAACAACCATTTCCTGACTCCGTTCCTATTTACCTCTGGCCAGAAACAGTACTGAAAGGTGCCGCGTTAGTGCTCCAGATGTCTGTGCTTCGGTAAGTGCTTTAAGTATTTATGCGACTTGTATTCCAATTCTATGTTTATTTCCTTTTAATCTATACAGTCCACTGTCTACCTTACAAACCCTGGTTTACTGCCTACTGCACTCCAGGCATTTTCCAATTGTGCCCCTTGTCGTTCCAAGAGGGGTGTACATAGTTTTTTGGTCCTTCGAGCCGGATTAAGAACTACGTTATATCTCGTTCTTCGTCTCACATCCTCAATTCAAGCACATAAATACGTATGTCCAACATTAATTGTAATTTCGAATAATCATAACACTTTAATTCTAAAGATAATTAAATTGCTATAAAAGTTTCCAGTTTGAATTGCACGTGTGTACTTTTAAAACTACTGCATTTATACTTTAGTCAGATAACTTCGTTATCGCGTTGCCATTCAACACGTTTAAAACAATGACATTTGTATTTGTATACAAACAATAAACTCTGCTTCGGAAGTAATCTTAATCTCAGATTCGTGCAAGTATTATTTGTGCGTAACAAACGTTTAATCATGACTACCAGAAACATTCTACAAAAGAAATTAGAGGATTATTTTTCTCGTTTAACGGAAATCCAAGACTATATCAAAACGGCTACACGCTTTTCAGCAGTCGAAGCGAGATATGTTCGAATGGAAAGTATTGAGCAACAACTTGATACTCTATACGATAAAATTTTAAGTTATAATTCCACTGTAGAAGAAAAGGATGAGATAAATTCTCAAAGATCTTCCTTCGACAATTTAATAGATGTTATTCGTTCTCGGTTTTTCGATATGAAGCAAAAGGCTTCTACTTCTGCCGGCGATACAGCAGTTATCGCAAGTGCATCTCAACCTGTTATCAGTTACTTAAAACCTCTTAGTATAAATCCGTTTGATGGTTGTTTAGACAATTGGCAAAATTTCATTACGTTATACAAAAGTTTAGTCCATGAAAACGATCACATTCCCGTAATCCAGAAGTATCATTATATGCGCATGCTTCTTAGGGGGGAAGCATTGGCATTAATTTCGGATTTAGCTGTAGATGCTAATTTATATGAACAAGCGTTTACTAAACTTCAGGATCGCTACAATTCACCTCGTAGAATTACGAGCTACTACTTAAATAAAATACTTCAATTTAAAAACTCTGGATCGCTCTCAAACTTTATTAATATTCATGTTAATGCTGTTAACACGTTAAAGGTAGCGAATAAAGTTGAAGATTTGGCTGATTTTTTATTGTTTTCTTTATGCTATCGCAACCTAGAATTCAAAACTCAAAACGCATTTGATTCAAACATAGGTTCATCAGTTCCTACTTGTACTCAACTGTTCGATTTCTTAACTTTGCAAAGCAAAACATCAGAGCTTTATGAAGATCTTAAAAAGGAAAGAGCGCCAAGGCCAGGTGCACCCCTTCGCTTTAAATCTAGTTTAAACCAATCCTTCTTGGTTAAAAACTCGCAGACTTCAGTGGCGACTAAAACCGCTAGTATAATTTGTCCCTATTGTGGGGAAGTCCATAAAATCTATGGATGTTTGGCATTTAAAAAGCTTAGCGTTGACGATCGTCAAGTTGCTATTAAATCTTTAAATCGATGTTTTAAATGCCTCGGCAGTCATACTCCTCGTGATTGTAATTCTGATGGTAAATGTAAGTTGTGCCATTCCTCTTTTCATCATACTCTGTTGCATAAACCACTTGCTAGGGAACACATTAATGAATCTAACGATTCGAAAGCCGCACTCACAACTGAAGTTGTTTCGACATGCAACGTCACAAATTCACTAGAAAATTACACTGTTTTATTAGGTACTGTAGCAGCTCGTGTTTTAGATATAAACAATAAGTTACAATCTGTGAGATGCATTTTAGATTCCGGATCTCAAATCAACGCAATTTCAAGTTCTTGTGTCCAACGCTTTGGGGTTGGAGCGTCAACATGATTTTCGCCAAGTTGGTGGCATTTCAGGTTCTGCAATTAAATCCAAAGGAGCTGTAATATGCACTTTGTTTTCTAATCACTCGAAGCATCAATTTCAATTTTGTGCTTCAATCTTTCCTATAATAACGGGAAACGTTCCCGGTTGCTCACTGCCTTCTAGTATTTACCATAAATTTAAATGTTTGCAGCTTGCTGATGAAAATTTTCATAAATCATTGCCCGTAGATATACTACTGGGTGCTGAAATATGTTCCGAAGTGCTATTTTCTGATCGCACTAGAATCATTCCTGGCCAACCAGTAGCAATTGAAACAATATTCGGTTACGTGCTATTGGGACAGGTTCCTAATGTTAACACCGCAGTTAATGCAACTTCTCTTTTTATTTCTGATTCAGTAGATAATGATATAAGGAATTTCTGGGAATTAGAAGAAGTCAAAATGCCCAAAGTTCCTCTCAAGAAGATGTTATTGTGAATCTCATTTTCTAGAAAATTATTCTCGAAACGCCTCTGGTCGTTTTACTGTCGCTCTCCTTTCAATAACAATATTAAACCTCTCGGTAGCAATCGACATGTTGCTTATAAATGTTATCTAAATTTAGAAAAACGTCTTTCATGTTCGCTGGAAAAACAAAATTCTTATAATATGTTTTACAAGAATATTTTGATCTTGGTCATATGATTTTAGCCGAAAATCCATCCGATTATATTTTACCACATCATGCCATCTCGAAAATAACAAGTAGTACTACCAAACTACGCGTTGTTTTTAATGGATCTGCCGTGGATTCATTAGGTCTTTCTCTCAACAATAGATTATATGCTGGTCCCAAATTACAGTGCAATTTACCAGATATAATAAATACATTTAGATCGCATAAAATTGCTGTTTGTGCGGACATTCGCATGATGTACCGGCAGATCTTACTTCGTAAGCAAGATTGTCAATTTCAGCATATATTTTGGAGACCAACTCCACAAGACAACATTTCTGAGTACGAGCTTAGAACTCTTACATATGGTTTAGCTCTTTCCGCTTTCTTAGCTCAGAGTTCTTCGGCAATTAGTTATAGACGAAGGGAATTCTTACCCCCTGGCTTCTGAAGCTATTATGTATCATACCTATATGGATGACGTAATTAGCGGTGCTGAAAGTATTGCTGAAGCGAAGCAACTACAGCACGAGCTAGTAAAACTTCTTTCTCTAGGCCAGTTTGATTTGCGCAAATGGTCTAGTAACTCTGAAAAATTGTTACAGGATTTCGAACAAACTGAATTAGAAACTCTAATTCCTTTCTCTGATGACGTTAGTGGTATAAAGATACTAGGTTTAGTCTGGAACCCTGGAATAGACGTGTTCACTTATAACGTGATACCCTTTAAAGGTGAATTTACAAAACGCTCTGTACTTTCTTATATGGCCCGCATATTCGACCCTTTAGGGTGGTTAACTCCCGTAATATTTGTAGTAAAGCATATGTTACAACGACTGTGGGTTCAACAAATTGATTGGGATGATACCCCTGATCATAAGTGGTGTCAGGAATGGAAAGGCTTTTGTAACCAAATTACTATGTTATCCCAGCTAAAAATTCCTCGTATTTTGTCTCATTTTCACGGCACTTATCGATTACTAGGATTTTGCGATGCAAGCGAAAGGGGATACGGCGCTTGTGTCTACTTGTATGTTGTTAATGATAAATCTGTAGATTGTAATCTTTTACAAGCCAAGAGCAAGGTTGCTCCTCTAAAGCATCTTACTATCCCACGCTTAGAACTTTCTGGAGCTCTTTTATTAGCCAAATTAATTCATTCTATGCGTTCAAATAAATTTCCATACCCTATTTTGGAAACTAAACTTTATTCAGACTCTCAAGTCGTACTTACATGGTTGCGTACGTCTACATATTTGTTAAAGCCTTTTGTGGGAAATCGAGTAAGCCAAATTCTAGAATATACCTCCATTGATCAATGGAGCCATGTTTCCGGAGAACTTAACCCCGCTGACGTCGCTTCTCGTGGACTCACCCCTTTTCAATTATTACGCCACGATTTGTGGTGGAAAGGTGCATCTAATTTAAAGGATGTTTGTTTTAACCTCAACTATTCTTTTGTTCCTTTGAGTGAAGTACCTGAATTAAAATCAATTACTACACTACTGGTTGCATCAAAACAGTGCGATTTTGCTGAATTCATGGGAAATTTTTCTTCTTTAAGTCGCTTGCAATATGCAACGGCATATATTATTCGTTTTATTTATAATTGCCGTCACCCCATGGGAAAAATTGTAGGTCCTATTTCACGTGATGAATTACATATTGCATCACAAACATGCGTGAAACTTGTTCAACAACAATTTTTTGCAGTAGAATTGTTGCAAATAAAAAATAAAAAACCTCTCTCCGCCTCTTTTAGAAAATTATCGCCGTTTATCGATACTCTAGGTTTGCTTAGGGTGGGCGGTCGCTTACAGCATTCACAATTGAACTATGATAGCAAACATCCTCTGTTATTGCCTAAAAGGGCAGCTTTATCTAAACTTATTTGCGACCACTATCATGCGTTATCTTTGCATTCCGGACCTCTTACCACACAAGCTCTTATTCTAAGAAAATACTGGATTTTAGGATCACGATCGTTAATACGACAACAAATACATCAATGCATACCATGTTTCCGATTTAATTCCAAGCCTTTTCAACCCATTATGTCTAATTTACCTCCGTCCCGTGTACAATTAACTCGTGCCTTTACTCATGTTGGAGTTGACTTTGCAGGACCGTTGCTTGTTAAGTCTTCCATTCGGCGTAATGCTTTTTCTTTCAAATCATATCTTTGTGTTTTCGTGTGCATGTGCACGAGAGCTGTTCACTTGGAATTAGTTTCCGAACTTACTACTAATGCTTTTATGGCGTGTTTTGATCGATTTGCTTCTCGGAGAGGTGCTCCTGACACTATCTATTCAGATTGTGGAAAGAATTTTATTGGTGCAGCCCGTATGTTAAAGGAAGCTAGTGCGTTTCTTCATCAAAACCAAGATGAAATATTTTCCGCATTGGTTTCCCGTCAAGTTAAATGGCAGTTTAATCCGCCATATGCTCCTAATTTTGGGGGTATGTGGGAAGCATCGGTAAAATCTGCAAAATCTCTATTGCTACGCACTCTTGGCAAACAACCTCTTACTTTTGAAGAGTTGTCTACTGTTTTCACTCGCATAGAGGCCGTATTGAATAGCCGACCTTTGTGTTTCTTTTCCTTGGACACTAAAGACAACCCCGATTATTTGACTCCCGGTCATTTCCTTATTGGAGGCCCTATATTAAGTATGCCAGAGATAACTCTGCCAGAAAATATAAACTTGCATTCGCGCTGGCTACGACTGCGCCAAATTACCCAGTCGTTCTGGCGGCGATGGTCCAATGAATATTTGCTCACTTTGTCTCAACGACCCAAATGGAATCGTTCCTCCGATGTACCCAAAGTGGGTCAAGTTGTTTTTCTTCCCGGGATTAAAACTTCTCCTCTATCGTGGCCGTTAGGACGAGTCGAGCAATTATTTCCCGGTAGCGATGGTGTTGTTCGCGTGGTGTCGGTAAAAACCATCCACGGTTCCCTCACTAGGGCGGTAAATAAAATAATACCCCTTCCTTTAGAAAACTAATTTTTTTTCTTGTTTCTTTCTCAAACTTAGATTTAGTTTTTTTTTTAAAAAATCGCGTTTTATTTTGCTTTTTTTCTATCCCGAGCATCGGCGGGTAAACCGTAGCCCACTACTGGGAGGAAATGCCCAGTTCTAATACAATTTTCTTTTTATGTTTCTAATATATCTCTTTTAAAAAAATGTTCATTTTTGGTGGGCGGTTATGTTCGCGCCATTTCGCTCTCCCAACGTGATATTCTTTATCAAGCCAGGCGAGATAAGGAATACCATAATTTAAAAGAGTCGATTAACAACCATCCGCGAACGCGAACGTGTTCATTCAATTTCTAAATATTACTCTCTAATCTCTTTCCTAAAACAACCATTTCCTGACTCCGTTCCTATTTACCTCTGGCCAGAAACAGTACTGAAAAGTGCCGCGTTAGTGCTCCAGATGTCTGTGCTTCGGTAAGTGCTTTAAGTATTTATGTGACTTGTATTCCAATTCTATGTTTATTTCCTTTTAATCTATACAGTCCACTGTCTACCTTACAAACCCTGGTTTACTGCCTACTGCACTCCAGGCATTTTCTAATTGTGCCCCTTGTCGTTCCAAGAGGCGTGTACAGTCAGGATGAAGAATTAACAGTCAAAGAGGATGTTAACTATACTAGTGACGTTTAAGGAGCATACAACTTATGTACCCAAAAAATGAAGAAAGCCAGAACTCGAGGACTAGTCATCTACCTATTTATGTTCTACTTACACAAACTACCAGTGTATCATATGTCATGTACTCCACGTCTATCAAAATTTAAAGAATTTATTAGTTACATCTTTTTTGTATTTTTTTTTCGAAACAACAAGCTTTAATTTCAGAGATTGTACGATATTGTTTTTATAATTTTGTCAAAGAAAGCTAAAGGATATGTTTACAGAAAACACTTGACTGAGTTAGTCATTTGCTTTGGATATATCTAGTGTGTAAGTATAGTATAGATTTGTATATTATAAACTGTATAATAGCTAACATTAGGTTCACTTTGTTTTGGATAGATTTTACAATGTTTAATTATTTATTATGAGATTTTGTCACTGCAGGATGACTAAACGCAATTTTTTTTATAAACTAAGTAATATTTTGTCATTAAGTTAGAAATACTTATATTAAAAATCAACCAACAAGCGCTTATGAGGGTTTGGGATAATAGATAGGGTATTGGAATATTGATTGATTGATTTATTGAAACGTCTTTATTATTAAGTTAAATATACATTATGAAATATAAACTTTTGATACAAACTGCATCAAGCACGATTAGGGCCATTAGGCCCTGTCTTACACCTAACTTGCATGCAGCAGTACTCCTGAATAAGGTAAAATAGAATCATAAGGTAAAAGAAATACAATGTTATTCAAGTAATTAAATTAAGGTAAATAATTTAATTTAATTTCAATTAATAATCGCTACACACACCCTCACACAAACGCACCCCCCCACCTATGCACACACACACACACACACACGTACCCTCACCCTCTCTCACACATACAAACACACACACACACGCACTCATCGAGCATCAGTTTAGGAAAGTGCACTTGCCTCTACACCTGAAGATTTAAGAGATGTTCCTGCAAGAGTTTACGAAAACGTTACACGGCCGGAGCCTGCCTATTGTTTAGTTTAAACCACGACATTCTTGTGATAATGGGGTGACTCTTTCCTAATATTTTAGTTCGAAAATAAACCGTACACAACTATTTTGCGAGAGTTGTAGACGTAAACTTAAATTAGATGAAAGATTGGTATATATTTCATCGCAATAATCGAAATGTGGAAGAATTAATGATTTTACTAACTTTAACTTTAATTTAGTCGGTATAAATCGTTTTAGACGCTTAAGAATATGTAGAGTAAATAGAACTTTTCTGCACACGCTTGATACCTGATCTTTCCATCTAAGGTTTGGATCCAACAGGATACCTAGATTTTTAATTATAGGTGAAAAGTTTATGTTTGATTTTCCAAGCATTAACATAGGAAGATCCACGGACTGAACTAATCTAATTAAATTTTGTGTTTCCAGAAGCAAAGTCTGGCATTTGGCTGGTTTTATGGTTAATAAATTATTTTTACACCAATCGTCAACCCTTGATAGATCATCATTAACTACCTGGAACGCTTCAATTATTTCTGTTGGAGAAAAATGGAAATAAATGTGGACGTCATCTGCATAACAGTAGTAACGACAAAATTTCAATGTTGTGAAAAAGTCTTGAATGTACAAGCTAAACAAAAGGGGACCGAGTAGACTGCCTAAGGTACACCTGTGACAAGGTCAACAGATTGCGAGATGTGACCATTTTCATCTTTAACTTGCTGCGTGCGTTGTGTTAAGTATGATTCTACCCAAGAGATTGCTGACTCTGAAAAATTGTTCAAACATTTTAATTTAGTTAAAAGGGTGTTAAAGTCAACACTCTTAAAAGCTACACTGAAATCTAATAAGATCAATAAAGTTAGTTGTTGACAATCCATGGCCTTTCTGACATCATCAGTTACCCGCAGAAGCGCAGTACATCTAATAACTATAAGATTTGTATGACCGTCTTTGTGCTAAAGTTGATAGGCGCGAATCGATCGCTTTTTGGGATTTGCGTCCGAGGGTTTCGGAGTTGGGGGCACGGGCGGGGGTGGTTAGGTGAAGAATTTTTGCGTGCGTTGCATAGGCCGGTTTTTCGTGCAACAAGGTCGGCAACTGTTCCGTTAGCGTTGGTATGAGAGAGAAGAAAGATGGAGTTGGTTTCTAAAATTCGTATTCGGGCGTTAAAAATATCTAATATATAACAAACAACGCTATTCGTATTCTAAAACCTGAATTATTAACAGTTTGCAAGCTGGTAGTATAGTATTTTCTTAAAACAGGTATTAAAATTTGTATAACTACTTCGAGGAACGTCAAACACAGGTAACGAAAGCCGACGGAAGCGAACGAATATGTACCTTCAAAATCTATTATTACACATTTCTTTTAAAATTTCTCAAACTTAAATTTATAATTCGTCTAATATCATTTTAAAGTACCGATAATTGACTACAATTATACGAAAACATCGCTTTTTAATATACCCCAGCTATTTATTTGAAAAATAATTACTTATTACATTTGACGTTTATATGCGGAGTCGCCCGAACAATTACAATAGACCGTGATTTATTCCTAAGACGATGTATTTCTTATGTGGCATTAGGCATAGCAAGTATACAACCAACGCAATTTCAATAAACATCACCTTGATAGCGCAAGCCTAACATCTCTGGTTACGAACCGTAACTCCGGTGGTTCGATGCCAAGTAAAATTCATTTTTTTATTTCAATTTTATGTTGTTTTTTAAAACATGCAATAGCATTTATTTAACAATATGCATTAAATAAACCAACACTTTTTTTTCATATGCTTCAGTGCGATCTACAATCTATAATTTGTGAATTACATTTAGTCAAGAACCATTTCCAACCTTTACTTTTCAGATATTGTCCAACTTGCAGAAACGTATTCGCTTATATGTATATAAAAACTAAAAACCCTTTGATATTTTACGATCTAAAAACCCAAACGCACAGAGCTAAAACCGGTAGATTTGCGATGATGAACAGACGATTGAGTTGGTTTCAAAAATTGGTATACAATCCTTAACATATTTCTAATATGTGCCAAAAAATATTACATCTATCATAAATTCTACATCTTTATTTAAAACTTTTACTGCGATTTGTGTAATTTATTTGAGAAATGTCAAAAGCAGGTTACGAACCACGGTGGTGGCACTCTATAGACGATTATGTTGGCGCATTTTAGTATTAACACTATCCGAATAGATGACGCCCACAATTTCGACTGCAATTATGATTGTCATTTATTTGACATTAATTTGACGTTTAGAATTATTGTTTATCTAACCATAGCGCTATTCAAAAATTGTTTAATTTGATTTGCTGCATTTCAAAAAATTCATTATGAATTGTGATATTAATAATCGACTTCTTTAATATATCCAGGTACGTGATTAAAAAAAAATACAATTAGTTTTACTTAAGATTACATTACTATTCTTTTTTATAGGTACTTATTTCACCGTCAATGTTGTTATTAGATACCTACCGATATTGAATGGAATAAATAATTTATTGTAAAACTGAAACTTAAGAGAAACTGATATCTTAAAGTTAGAGCTTGGTGTTTGTTTATACATTACTGTATTTAGAGGAGATTCATATTTATTAGTTTTTGTAACAAATGGTAAAATAATGGGTTACATATTTTTATCCGAATCGTGGATTGTGGATTATGGATGCTTTCTCTACTATGTGAGAGGTTGTCGAAATAAGAATGCCACTAGGCATAGATTTTCAAATCCTTATAAGAATAAAATTACGTTTTCATGATTATTTTTTTAATTTGTATGCCAATGGCCCGTGTTTTGTTGTATTTGCCAATTGTACCTGAAATCAGTTTTCTTCTTCCTGTAATATGCAATAAGCCAATAATATATTTTGGTAAAATGTTTATTTCATTTCTTAAAATGCATGTATGATGTACAAACTTATATTTTCAGTTTTATTAATTTGACTTATGTACATACATAATGTGTGATGTAATTCATTTTAGTGAAATATGGAAAAATAAATTTTTACATCTATAAGCTTTCAAATACATTTGCAATGCATTATTAGATGTAAACCATAGCATGGTTTTTAATCTTTTGAATATAGTGTAGATGCTAACCAAACCTATAATTCCATAGGAAGTATTAACACTATTCGCCCAGATGGCGGTAAAGACGGCAACATCTTATAAACAGAAAGTGGCGCATATATACTAACTCATCTAACCTATGTTTCGAACAAAGACGTAGAAGCACGAGTACGCACTATCTGAAACTCTGTTAAAACAGTTAATTTACAAATTTCTAAAATTAAATCTTCTAAATTACATAATAATTTTTTATAGTACTGATAATTATTAATTCTGATTATAAAAAAGTATCACACATTAATAGACGCGGTTTATTTTAAACACAAAAAGTTAAAAATTTAATTTGACGTTTATTATCGAATACATCCAAAAAATTTCAAGTCTACATAAATAATTTAGAAAACGCTATATATCTTTTGAGGCTTCGACTACTACAAGTATACAACCAAAAGATTTTCTACAAAATAAGGTTCGATAGCGTAACGCTAACACCTCCGTCTACCCGCATTTGTAATAGTTTTTTAGTTTTAGTGTTTATAATTTAAGGTAGTATTAAGGTTAAAATTGAGTTTAAAATATGTTTTTCCACTGCTTTTCCTATTGTACAACACACAATAATGGTATAAAATACAAATAAATAAGAAATAATCGTTAATTATTTTAAACAGTTAGGTAAATATTTTAGTTTAGTTACCGAATATTGTCATTTACATTACTTACAGTTAAACGTCGCATCGTAGGTACTATTAAGGAAATCAATTGTTATTATTGTTAGTATTCAGCAAAATTGTATGAAAAAGTTAAAAATAGATTATCTTTCTTTTCTTCCGTCTACCATACGCAACCTCGGTGGTTCAATGCCCAATTAAATTAATTTTTTTCTTTATTTTTTGGTTGATCTTTTTAAACATTAACAAGTGTCTAATATGCGTAAAATAGCCAAACAAAATTTATAACCCCTATAAAATGGTCTACAATAAGTTAACTATTCCTTATTTACATTAACAGTAATTGAAAACTTTAACATTTCAAGCGTTTTGGTTTTTAATTTCTTCTATATTTCATTTATTTTAAATACAGACGTAGGAAACGTCCTGCATTCCTTTGATATTTGTTTATTTAAGATCCACTTATGACACTTTTCTTTTAACAAACATCAAAAATCAAGAATAAAAACAATTGAAAAAATTCATACGTATTTTCAACTTAAGTATTCATAATCATAAATACAAATACTTTTTTTTTATATTGAAATTTTATTAACGTCCAAAGAAAAATATATTCAAACAAAATTTGTAAACGTTATACAACTGTCTACAATAAGTTAATTATTCCTTATTTACATTAACAGCAATTAACAACTTTGTCTTGCGAGCATACCTAATACGTAATAATGAGACAGCATGATGTGCAGAGAAGGTAGAACCAAGCGGATGCCTACATTAACTAAAAGTCCTTATAAAATACCAAATATGTGCTGAAACACAAAGCTTCCGAGCGTAAAACCTAAATTCAATACCGCTTACGTATACGTATTTCACTCATTTCTGAATTTAAATTGAGAAATGTTAAACGCATATTGCTGCATAGAAAAAACTTCTTTTTATCTAAATCACTAATGGCAAAATTGATTACATAGACTTCAGGTGAAGGTTATCTTTAACATAAGTTGCTATTTGCAAACACCTTATTACAAATGTGCTCATATGTAACATTGGCAACAATTAATAAATACTGCTTAAATTTGATTGTTTTGCATGTATGGATTTTTATTTGACCCGATCGACTCCCTGAAATGATTTCGACAAACTCTACTAGGGCGAACTTATCTTGGCCCGATCGACTCCCCGAAGTGATTTCGACAAAGACTACTAGGGCGAAGTGATCTTGACCCCGATTAACTCCCCGAAGTGACTTCGACAGTCTACTAGGGCAAAGTGATCTTGATCCTATCGACTCCCACAGTGATTTCGACAGTCTAATAGGGCAAAGTGGTCTTAATCCGATCGACTTCCCCAAGTGATTTCGGCAGTATACTATGGCGAAGCGATCTTGGTCCGATCGACTCCCACTGAGTGATTTTGACAAAGTCTTCTATGACAAAGTGATCTTGATCCAATCGCGTCCTACGAGGTGCTTTCGACAAGGTCACTAGGACGAAGTGGTCTTGATCCGATCGATTCTCCGAAATGATTTTGACAGTCACTAGAGCGAAGTGGTCTTGATCCGATCGACTCCCTAAGTGATTTCAACAAAGTCCACTAGGACGAATTGATCTTGATCCGATCGACTCCCGGAAGTGATTTCGACAAAGTCTACTAAGGCAAAGTTGTCTTCATCCGATCGACTCTCCAAAGTGATTTCGACAAAGACTACTAGGGCGAACTGATCTTGATCCGATCGACTCTCCGAAGTGATTTCGACAAAGACTACTAGGGCGAACTGATCTTGATCCGATCGGCTCCCCCGAAGTGTTTCGACAAAGACTACTAGGGCGAAGTGATCTTGATCCCATCGATTCCCCGAAGTGATTTCGACAAAGACTACTAGGGCGAAGTGATCTTGATCCGGTCGACTCCCCGAAGTGATTTTGACAAAATCTACTAGAGCAAAGTGGTCTTGATCCGGTCGACTTCCCGAAGTGATTTCGAAAAAGTCTACTAGAGCGAAGTGATCTTAATCTGATCTACTCATGAAGTGATTTCGACAAGTCTACTACAGCGAAATGATCTTGGTCCGATCGACTCTCCAAAGAGTTTTTGACAGAGTATACTAGAGCGAAGTGGTCTTGATCCGATCGTTCTATGAGGTGATATCGACAAAGTCTACTAGGGCATCTTAATCCTATCGTCTCCCTAAAGTGATTTCAACAAAGTTTGCTAGGGCGAAATGATCTTGATCCGATCAACTCCATGAGGTGATTTTGACAAAGTGTACTAGAGCAAAATGTTCTTGATTCGATCGACTCCCGGTGTGATTTCGGCAAAGTATACTTGAGCGAGGTGATCTTGATCCGGTTGACTCCCAGAAGTGATTTCGACAAAGTCTACTAGGGTGGGGTGTAGAGAGCGCGAGGTGTAGAAAAGGCGAGGCGTAGAGACGACTGGTCGTAGAGAGGGCGGGGCGTACAGAGAGCGGGCGTACATAGAACGGTTCGTAGAGAGCTCGGGGCGTAGATAGGACGGGGCGTAAATAGGGCGGGGCGTAGAGAGTGCGGGACGTAGAGAGTGCGTGGCGTAGAGAGGGTAGAGCGTAGAGAGGGCGGAGCGTATAGAGGGCGGGGCGTAGAGTGTGCGGGGTGTAGTAAGGGCGGCGCGTAAAGAGAGCGGGGCGAAGAGAGCGCGGGGCGTAGAGAGGGCGGTGCGCAAAAATGGTAGGGAGTAAAGATGGTGGGGCGTAAAGAGAGTGGGCCACAAAGCGAGCAGAGGCGTTCAAAGTAGTCCCGTAGGGACTACCAACCGCTTCTAGTGTACTATAATGCGCATGGAAACCCGATTGATATTTGTCTAATAATGTGCACTGTTTTAAAAATGACAACATTTGATCAAGTGCTAGGTATACAGCGTATTTTGAAAGCGCTGGTAAAATGCTAATCGGACGATAATCATCTGGACCTAAAGAATTTGCTTTATTTGGCAATGGTCCAACTATGGAGTGTCTCCATACTAATGGAAAACGAGCAGTGCTAAAAGATGTATTAATTATACTTGTTAAAGATTCTAGAGCAATTGGGCAGATTTGTGTAAGCATTGAGCTCGATATTTTATCAAAATCCACAGTTTTTGATTTAATGCGCAACACAGACTTGTGGACATCATCGGTCGACGCTTCAGTAAACAAAAATTGTGGAAATGAAAAGAGCAGTATATTGATTAAGGCTTTGATAGTATCCAGTTTAGCTGTATTGTCTTGCATCTTCAATGCAGAAAAATGTCCATTCAGGGTATCTACATATATGCTATAAGGCATCTGCAATAATGGCTTTCCTATACCAGCTTTCTTTAAAACAGCCCAAATCCTTCGAGAATCGGTATATGAAGCTATGGAATGGTAATATTTTAGGTTAGAGTTTCTGATCAACTGCTTGGTCCTATTACGTATACTTTTGTAACGGTCATAATTCAATGCAGTATTAACTTTTTTATAAAATGCAAGTGCACTGTTCCTCATTCGTCTCATTTCATTAATTTTAGGGGTTAACCACGGAGATTTTAGTCTAGTTACCCTTACTCTTTTAAATGGAGCATGAATTTCAAAAATATTGTTAACAAGTGTATTGAACTTGTGGAGTTTAGCATCAACATCTGTTTCTTCATCGATTTCATCCCAGCTCGAACGTTCTATATCTGTCTGTAGAAGTTCACAATTAACACTCTTAAAATCCCGGTAAGTAATTAATTTAGGTTGAAATTTATATGTTTTAAGTGAATATGATACAAAAATAAGATCATGTTTTGAGATTTCTAATATCGGTATTTGACCAAGATTTAGTGCTCTGTCCTTATTCGAGATTATAATATGGTCAATAGTTGATGATGAAAGAGGTGCATGGTGAGTGGGTTCAAGTGGTAAAATGCTAAGATTACATGCATCCATGATAGTCCGAAAATAACGAACCTTGGAAGTATCGTTCAGTAAATTGAAGTTCCAGTCTAAAAGCACGATTATATCTGTGTAATGCGGAGCATATTGAAAAATTACCTCCTCAACATCAACCAAAAATCCAATTTGTGGTGGCTTATAAACAACTCCAACTAGAACTTTTGCCTGCGCAGCTACAATCTCAAGAAAAAGAAATTCCGGACGCGCCTTATACATGGAAGGGGAAGATACAATAAATTTACAATTAAGATTATTACGAACATAAAGAGCCACCTCTCTACCACTTTTCCCTGTTCTGTCGTTTTGTATAATTTTATGTCCTTCTGACTTGACCAAACATTCAGCGAAAGATGGTTTTAGCCACGTTTCTGACACAGCAACACAGTGTGGAAGACAGGACTCAAAAAAGTAAAGAAACTCGTCTAAATGAGAAAGTAGTGAGCAGGCATTCATATGACAACATTGAAACGATTTTGGATGACGAGAGAGTGATTGACAAAGGAGAGCGGAACAAGACGGACAAGTGACAGGGAGTAGGGTTGTTCTAGATCAATACCAACAACTTGTTCAGGAAGATCGAACTCAATTAAGCATAGATTAGAAAAATTTTCAACCATTAATAAATTTCACCCAAAAATAGAAAAATAAGTATTTAAATATAAGGCAAACCACAATACCAAACAGTATAAAGCAATGCACCCCCGTAGCTAAGCCCGAACATTCACACTTATACACATACTCGCACACATTCTTAACCACAAACACTAACTGTATCAAACGCTTAATACTAAACCTAATCATAATAATAAACAGACAAGTACAAGCAAATAAGCGCAAAACAAATAAGCGCCAAAAACAAAACACGATATAAAGGGAGCCAGCCGATACTATATAGTTAGCTTACAAAATCAAAATCAATAGCAAATATCAAATAACAGTAACAAATACAAATATAGGAGAAAAGAAACGCCAGATTATATAATAACATAAAGCACCATATCATATCACATCATATTGCTATCAAAATAAGGCGTACAACTTAGTTACCTAAATATAACTAAATATTTAAAGATGCAAAGGCATCTATATATTCTTTCGTGTTGTCATCGAGTTCAGCCATCGACAATTGTCACGTTCGCTCCTGAAATAAATTTCATTGTAATACGCGAAAACTATTTGTTCTAACCTAGGGCTCAGGATAGTATATTAAGAAACCTATAAACAGTTTATTAAGTTATCGCATATTTTAAATTAAACTTATGCAAGTTACGTATCCCCCAATTTACCTACATATTAAATAATAGAATCTAATAGGAATTATTAGAAACTGTTATATAAATCATAAGTCAATTGCAACAATGCAATACAAGGATAAACCAGACAAGTTATTAACAGTTCATGAGAACGAATATGCAGCTTTGTATCCGAGAAGACAGTGATTCTGCAGGTCGCAGGTCACAGACGGTTGAGATACCGCACTTACCTAGAAATAAGATTCAAACAATGTAATAAAGTGTAGAATTAAGAGTAGAGCAGACATAAGATCTGCAAGTTCCCACAACCATGCGAGGGGGTAGGATTATTATGAAAAACCCGGGAGCTCAAGTCCCGGCAGTCAGTTTTCGAACTCCATACTTAGTTGTTCAAGCTACTCAATAGAGTCAGTCTGAGTATTACAGCTTTTGCATTGTTGTTTACCTAGGCTACTCGCCCTAATAGTACAATTAATTAATTCTTTTGGTTTAAAGTAAAAAACAGTTTGTCAAAATTCCACATTAATTTCTGTTTAAGATAAATAAATTTGTTAAGTTTTGGAAACGTTTTTTAAAAACATCGCTCCAAAGGCCCGAACCTTAACTGGTGCAGCGGTAGGATGTCAAAAGAACACTAAGAATCCAAAAATCGGAAGATTCGTGACCAATAATTTCAATTCACAATTTTGACAGAACCCAAACAAGGTTGGAGGAAGTACAAGAATTGACCGAATCCAGCAAAACAAACAATCTTGGAGGAGATACAAAATCGATCGAGCCCACAAAAGAAACAGATGAAGAAATTAATGTTTATTTCCTTAAAACCAAATTCATTTCACAAACTATAATTGATATATGCTAGTATAAGATAAAACTTTATTATTTTATTATTTGATTATTATTTTATGTACAGAATTTTATTTTATGCCAATATTTTTGAAAATAGTTTACGAGAGAAATTATTTTCAAACGAGAATTTATTTTGAGAAAGTTTATTTTATGAGACTTAAATTTTAAAGAGATTTTTTTAAAGCAAAAGAAACTTGATTTTTAAAAGTTTTTTTTTTACAATTATTAAAACAAACCGAAAAATAACCGAAAAAAACTGGCGCGATACAAGAACGCAAAGGTTTGATCCAGCAAACTAAAAACAGAACGCAAAATGAACTCCACCATCTAACATCAAAAGCTAAACGTAATTCTTATAAAGAAGCAATTACAGAAAAGATTATTTACTTCATTGATCTCTAACATACCTTTATAAATTACACCAAAGCACTCTGCAAGTAACCTAAACCATTAAACCATTGTAATTAAAAACCAGCGTGCAAATTTATAACACAATCCTCATATAAGATAAGACCGGTGAATGAAACAGTATTCATCAAAAACGAAACAGAAACGATTTACTCCAGACTAAAAAAACGATTATTTAAACAATTAACTTTCAGAACCTTTTCTATAAATTAAAGAAACGCATTTTGCATTACGATCTATAAACAATTAATCCATCGCGAAGTAAAATAAAGCGCATTGAACAAAACTATTCATCACCGCAAACCTATAAATAAATTGCATTACTGAAAAGTTATTTATTCCAGTACAATACTGAATAAATGTAAACGTTCATCATAAAAGCTGTAATCCGGAGAACTACAATTATAGAGACGTGCAGCGTAACTAAATATTCTTAATACGGAGATATCTAAAAATACCCAGCAGACGCAACATTTATGCAAGTATTTAACGAAGTGAAAAAGAATTATTTAATTCCCACACTAACTGAAAATAACACCTTTTAGAAAAGTATTAATAACTCCAATAAGTATAATTGCATATTATACAGCACTTACGCAATTAAATTATCAAGAAACTAAACTACATTTTCAAGTAGACAAAACTTTGGGATTAAATTACAAAGATAAAGTGTAACAAAGTAATTAACTGAAAACCTGCAAGTTATATTTAGAATTCGAAGTGACGAGACAGACGAGTTATACCCACGGAAAAAATATAATTACATAGAATTGATAAAATTAGCAGAGCTGAACGAAGACAAAACCATAACTGACGCAAAACATACAAAGTGAAGTAAATACAGCGTGAATTTATTTATTTACAACAGATTCTTTCAGGAAGCAAAACTCAAGTAGAACTCACAACAAACTAACGTCCGCAAGATAAGAACAAGCAAATTCAAGGCTACAGCAATTAAACCAACATTATCGAGTATAAATCCCACCAATTAATTACCGCACCGTGTAACTAAGTACAAATAAGAGCAATTACGTTTCTATAAATAACCCGACGCAATCTAAACTAAAAATTAATAAATCCAATCCAAAAATAACGATACAAACAGCGAAATAAATCTCAATTTTTACAAAATTTAAAATTACTCAAAAGCAAACGCAATCCTTAACCAAAATGAGTGATGATATGAAACTTAACCTGGAAACAATTCAAACTTTTGATGGCCAGCAAGCTCATCTTGGGAATTTTATCGGAGCATGCGAAATGTTTCTGAAAACCTTCTACAAACTTGGAGATAACGAAAGAAATTCATTACTCTTACGCCTGATAATAAGCAAACTGACCGGAAGCGCACTAACCTTAATCGAGAGAAGGGACGATTTACAGGAATGGCAAGATTTTAAACAAATACTAATCGCATATTTTGGCGGCCAACGTAACATAAAATGCCTGGTACGAGACCTGATAAACCTCAGAATGGAAAACAACCAATCCCCATATCAATTTGGAATGAAATGCCAAGACGTGAGAAGTCCAATCCTAACGATATTAAAAATCAAAGAATCCGATCAAAATATTCGACATTTAAAAACAAAAATGTATGACGAAATGGCACTGGACACATATATAAACGCCTTACCAGAACGACTATCAAATAAGATCAGATTTCAACGTCCCCAAAATCTAGGATAAGCCATAAACCTAGTAATAGAAAAAGAAAATGTAATGTATTACCGCAACAGACTATACAACCCCAACGCAAATAAAAGTTTTTCACCAATAAAAACTATACAAGCCGCGAGACAAACAATCCCTCATCAAAAATTCACACCCTTCAACGCACAAACGAATCAACCGCGAATTAATAACACAAATTTCAACAATACGAATTTTAATAATCAATATAAACATTTTTCAAAACCAACGTTTAACCCAATTTTTACGAAAACCGCATTCCAACCAAGATTCAATCAAAACATAAACCAACAAAGATCAACTTCCAGCGCGAACCCCAGTAGAAATACACCAATGAATAATAATAACAACCCTAATAATTATTATAAACCAACGCCAATGGATACCTCATCTGGTAACACCAAACAAAATACAAACATAACACATATTTTACCAAACCCTCATCAGAAACGCAATTTTACATCGGAAGAGTTATTTCACCATGTAGTAGAAAAACTTGACAATGACCAGAATAATTACATTCAGGATATATCAAAAACAGCCTTCAGCACACCTCAAGGACATTACGAATACAAGCCAATGCCATTTAGATTAAAAAACGCACCCGCTACTTTTCAGATAGTCATGGACACTATATTACGAGAAATACACAATGAAAAATGCCTTGTATACCTAGACGACATCGTAGTTTATTCCACATCATTAGTAGAACACAGAAAAACTGAAAGAAGTATTTGAAAGACTAAGACAAGCACATTTCAAAGTACAATTAGACAAAAGTAAATTTTTACAAAAGGAAGTATCATTTTTAGGACATATAATAACACCCCAAGGAGTAATGTCAAACCCCGATAAAACAAATGCACTTCTAAATTACCCCTTACCAAAGACAACCAAAGAAATTAAAGGATTTCTAGGACTTAGTGGTTACTACCGCAAATTCAATAAAGGTTACGCTCAGATACCCAAGCCCCTGACAAATTGTGTAAAAAAAGGAAACAAAATTGAACACACCTTGGAATTCATTATAGCCGTAGACAAAATTAAAAATATATTTACGAATCACCCCGTATTAGAATACCCAGACTTTTCAAAACCATTTATACTAACGACAGCCGTATCAAACGTAGCATTAGGCGCAGTATTGAGCCAAAGAAAGGTAGCTAACGATAAATCTATCAGCTATGCATCCAAAACCCTAAATGAAACTGAACAGAAATATAGCACCATAGAAAAAGAATTATTAGCCATATTTTAGGCAACAAAATATTTTAGACCTTACTTATACGGAAGAAAATTTTACATATACACCGATCATAGACCATTAGTATGGCTATGCAAACTAAAAGAACCCAATTCAAAATTACAACGATGGCGAATCAGACCAGAAAAATTTGATTACGAAATTATATATAAAAAGGGAATTTAGAACAACAACGCAGACGCTTTAAGTAGAATACAACTCAATGCATTAGAAACAGAATCCATTGTAGGAAACGTAGACGAAGTAGAAATAAGGGAAGATCCAGACACAAAACGAAGAACCTAAAACCGCGATTAAAATTTTAAACGAAGCAATCGATATGAAACCCAATCAATTTATAATTAACGAAGTTTTATATAACCCCAATCCCGTAAAATATACAAAAGTGGATAACAAAAAGATATACCAAATTCAAATAACCAAGGTTGACAACGAGGAGCAAATAATTAAAATTCTAAAAGAACACACCCCCGAGAAAAAACAAAAATAGCATAGACGTAACCCAAAGATTTTTACAGTATTTTACATTTTATGGAACACCCGAAACAATAACTTTAGATAACGGCAGCGAATTTAAAAATGAGACAATACAAAACACTTTAGAACTTCACAAAATAAAAATTTATTTCATAACGGAAAACCACCCAGAATCAAATGAACTATTAAACGACTACATTCCACCCTGTTAGAACAAATTTGATTATTAAGAATAAATTATAGAAACGAACACGTAACCAATTTAATGTCATATGCACTAATCGCCTATAATAATACAATTCACTAATCAACAAATTTTACATCCTTAGAATTAACTTTAGGACATTCAGATTCACGCAATCCCTATAACATACACAACAACAAGGAAGTATATCAACAATACGCCAAAGATCACAAAGAAAAACTAAAAATAACTTACGACAAAGTAAAAGATAAATTAAATAACGATAAAGAACGTATCACCGTAATAAAAATACCGACGCAAATAAATTTTCAATAGGATAAACCGTGTATGAGAAAAACTTTCAAAGCAAGCGACATAAAACAGCACCCAGAAATTTAGAACCATTTAAAATTAAGAGAATATCAGACAAAAATATAGCAGTAGTAGACAACGGCAAAATAACAAAGTACATTCACTTGAAAAACTTAAAACACCCTGTAATTTCAGATGGACAATCATCACCCGTACCGTCAAATTCTGACCAGGTAGAACGGACAACTAAATAATAATAGAAGATATAAAAACACAACCCCGGTATACTACCAATAAAATTAGGCAGTATGCAAAATACAATATTTACTCAAATTATCAACCCTTACTTTAATTCAACAAATTTTAGCAACGTTAGAAAACGCAGTAACATTTGCAAAATTAAATACCATACACTCTAGTATCATTGAACCAACCGGTTTATTAAAAGAATTACTAAGAATTAGATCATTTATAACCAACAGTAAATTACCTTTTGATGTAACAGTATCAAACATTTTAGTATTTGACAAAATAGCTATAATCAAAGGTTACATGAAGAATAACGAAATAATATTTTTAATAGAGATTCCAATAGTAGAATAACAGTTATAATTATTATCATTTATTTGCTTTTCCAATGATAATTACTAGCACATACCAAGTTATCATACCAAAAACCAAATTCCTATCCTTAAATGAACTGAGATATGGTTATACAAACGAAAAATGTACTGAAGTAACACCAAACCAATACTTATGCCAATCGGTGACAACAACCATTCAAGAAGACAGCCCTTGTGAAGTACAACTATTAAAATTTTCAAATCATTACGAACACAGTGAAGCCAAACCCGAGCAAATAAACAATACGAAAATTCAAAAAGTTACAGAAAACAAATGGATAGCTATTTTCCCAATAGAAGTAATAGCAACCATCCACTGCAATCAAAATTAAAATAACCTAGCATTAACCGGAAGCAAACTAATTACCCTAAAAAAAGACTGTTACGTAAAATTGAAAGACGAAGTAATCAGAGTTTATCAAGACCCCATAGCAACAAAGAAACTTGCAAACCTACCGGAACTACAGTTCAAGATAGAACAAGTAGAAGACGAAGAAATAGTCAAGAAACCCATGAAGCTAAAGCATCTAGACTTAGACGACCTCAACCACTCTATGAAATTAATGGAAAGCCACAAAGAACATTTAAGCGAACTTAAAACGCCAAAGTTACACTATGACAATATAAGCGTTTGGACAATTGTGTTAATCATTTTACTAATTTTTCTAATTATATATGTATTTTACAAAATGTATCTTAGATATAAGAATAAAGGAAACAGTTTTAGATTTAAGGAAGCAAAGAGAAATAAAGAAACAATAAGTGTACCCTTAGAAACAATGAATTTTAAATAATGAATTTTATGTATTTAAAAATTAAGCAAAACTTTAATTTTTCATTTACGGCGGGGGGAGTTATGTATCCCCCAATTTACCTATATATTAACTAATAGAATTTAATAGGTATTATTAGAAATTGTTAAATAAATCATAAGTCATTTGCAACAATGTAATACAAGGATAAACCAGACAGGTTATTAACAGTTTATGAGAACGGATATGCAGCTTTATATCCGAGACGACAGTGATACTGCAGGTGGCAGGTCACAGACGGTTAACATACCGCAATTACCTAGAAATAAGATTGTTATAATGTAATAAAGTGTAGAATTAGGAGTAAAGCACATATGAGATTTGCAAGTTCCCACAGCCATGTGAGGGGGTAGGATTATTATAAAAAGCCCGGGAGCTCAAGGCCCGGCAGTCAGTCTTCGAACTCCATACTTAGTTGTTCAAGCTACTCAATAGAGTCAGTCTGAGCATTACAGCTTTTGCATTGTTGTTTACCTACGCTACTCGCCCTAATAGTACAATTAATTAATTCTTTTGGTTTAAAGTAAAGAACAGTTTGTCAAAACTCCACATTAATTTCTGTTTAAGATAAATAAATTTGTTAAGTTTTGGAAAAGTTTTTTAAAAACATCGCTCCAAAGGCCCGAACCTTAACTCGCGTTGTATGAAGTTTTTGCGTATTTCCGTAATGGCTGGAGTAGATCATTATAAATCAGTGTATAATTTTAACGTACGATTTTTAATCTAGTGGCAATAAAATACATGTAATGTTAACGATTGCTTTTTTGCAGAATGTTTAAGTATCATTGCTAAAACACTTATTGGTACAATAAATATGCTGCCTTTTGGAGTTTTGTCATTTTTATTGAAAGACTTTTATCATCTACTGTTAGAAAAAAAAATAACGAAGTTCTGATATAAAATGTGAAATCGATGGCTTCACGAGCTTGCAATTTACAAATCGTAAAACTACTTGTATTACAGTTTGAAAGTATTTTCATATTCAAGTATCTGACAATGCCTGGAATGGGTATTGTTGTTGTTACTTTTGTAGTAGCATGCTTTCATTCAAAAGAACGATTGAAAACATGTACATCATACGTTACGTAAAATGATTTCGTGCTTAATTAAATCTGTCCCGATTTAAAACTGAATTATCTGCCCGGGTGACACACATTTTGAAAACGTTGAGAAATAAAACCACAGCATATTACGTTCCGTTGTGTTTATCGTGAAGGAGTGAAGACCAAGAGACGCCTGTCCAGAGACGTCACTGCGCTGTGTGTGGCGCCGTGCAGTCGAAGAGCTTTCCCACAACTGTTGCAGTTTGTTCGCAAAATATTTACAGTGTCCACGTTCAAATATCTAGAGGAAAAGCTTTTTATTTAAATTTATAAATGTTTCTGGATGGCAGTTGGATACTTTTTAGAAATGTTCCAATTACCGAAAAACACGAAAATTACTTATAACGATGATGTTCAGCTATTGAAATGTTTCCTGCTGGATGACTTCAGTATTGTAATAATAATGTCAGTTTGCTCTGATCTGAAGTCAACTTATAGCGTTTCAAACTAAGATTTAGAAATATAATATTTATTATACTCGATGGTTATCAGACCTAGTTTCTATTTGCTGGCGATTGGTTATATGACTGTCAGAGTTATGCATATTAGAAAATGTTCAACTACCAATATTCCAACATTTATATTCTTTATTTGGAACATCCAGCTAGCTTAATAAACTTATATAAATGAATTATGTTAGTCTCAATTTGAAAGTGGCGTTTAAGCTTTTCTGGATACAAGCTATTTTAGATTCTAAATTAATTTGCGATCGACTGGTTATAGCCTCATTGTGAAAGGACCTGCACCTTGACGAAGTTCTAAAATACTAGAACGGGTTGCGTGTTTCTACAAGCCAGAAAGCCGAACTATAGGTTTAACCAAATTAGCATGGTCTTTCGTGAGAAACCAGACTAAGACAGGTACCTGAAAGAGGTCAACAGCCTTTTCGGTAGTTAGAGTGGCAGAGACCATAGAGGTCGGTATGACATTCTAAGGCACACTACTGCGTTGTGGAAGGCAACGGGAAACCACCATATTACCTCCTAAGTACACTGCGTTTAGAAATTGTTAGTAAAGATGATGGCATCCTCTGGGGTAAAAAATTACGGAGCTAAAATAGTCCATGCATTTGATTTTCCAATGCTCCACCCAAAGGTACTACATTGGCCAGAAGCGAGTTTCTTTACCTGGAAATTTTTTGAATTTTGCCAAACCTTTACTGTTCCAAGAAGGGTAGGGATCTTTAACGTGCGTGACAACACTCGCACACGGGACCCCCATTTTACCTCTCATCCGAACGAGGGCGTACTTTTGTAAAAAATACTCACCTAACATTTTTCAAGAGGATCGTGTCGAGATTTGAATCTGGGACGTTGGGCATAGTAGTCACACGCATACCAACTACACCACGGAGCCGCCTGGTAACATAGTTCCCCATTCGGATCTCCGGGAGGGGACTAATTCGGAGGATGTGATCCAAAAGTATAAAAAAGATCCGTAAACATTTTGCGAGACGTAGCGTGGAATGTCAGAAGTATGAAGCAAGTAGGTATGTTAGAGAACCTAAAAATCGAAATGGATAGGTTAACACTAGACATAGTAGAGATCACCGAAGTCCGCTGGCTAGAGGCGGGGAATTTTTAGAGTGAAGACTTCAGGGTAATTAATAGAGGATCAGAGGAAGGAAATTTGAGTGTGGGGATAGTAATGCGACAAAAAATAGGGCGACGTGTAGATAACTACTTACCAAAGCACGAAAGAGTACTCATGGTTAGATTAGAATCTAAACCGGTAAATACAGTAATAATACAAGTATACATGCCCACATCTAGCTACAGTAAGGAAGAGGTAGAGGCGATCTACAAAGCTATCGAAGACATACTAAGAAACGTAAAATGACATGAAATTTTAACAATTACGGGGGATTTTATTGCAGTGGTAGAGGAGGGTAGGGTAAAAGCGGTAGTAGGTTTATTTGGTTTAGGCACGAGAAATGACAGGGGAATAGGCTGGTAGAATTTTGCGACAAGAACAGTTTAACCATCACAAATACATTATTTCAACATCATGCTAGAAGACGATACACGTGGAAGATGCCAGGAGATATAGGAAGATATCAAATAGATTACGTTATTGTTCGACTACGGTTTAGGAATCAAGTAAAAGACTGTAGAAGCTATCTAAAAGCAGATATAGACACTGATTACAACATCGCAATTATAAAAGCCGCTCTTAAATTAAAAAATTTAAAAAAAAGAAACGAAAAAATGCACTTTGACTTTGAGCAGTTAAGAGATAAAGATATTCACGAAAGATTTAAAAAAAGGTCAAGTGAATTGCTAAAAGATATCGGGAAAATTTCTGATACTAAGGAAGTAGAAACAGAATGGAATTATATCCAACTTAGACATGGCGGCCAGAGGTATTCTGGGGTATACACAAAAAAAAAACCATCGATTACAAAGGATATTCTGAATCTAATTGAAGAAAGATGAAAATACAAAATAGATCAGACGAAACAGGAAAACAGAGATACAAAGCCATAAAATGAGAAATTATATGCAAATGCAGAAAAGCTAAAGAACAATGGATTGATGAAAAGTGCAAAGAGGTACAAACTAAGATGGAAATAGAAAAAACAGACGAAACACACAAATTAATTGGAATGAATTTTAGAGAAATAAAACTATATAACAAAAATTTAACGAATGCAGAAGAAAACGTCCTTTTAGAAAATGTAGAGAAAGTGATTAGATGACAAGAATATATAGGTAATTTCTATGCAGGAAAGCATTAGAACAGGAATCAGACATTAAAAATGATGACTCGGGACATCTTACACTTTAAGATGAGTTTGAATTAGCATTAAGAGGTCTAAAAAATGGTAAGGCGCCAGGTACAAATAAGGTGCAAGCAGAAACTCTAAAAGCCGCTGGACAAGCAGAAACAGAACGTCTCTTCCAACTTGTAAGCTATATGTATAAGATTTCAAACGTACCATCATATTAACTATACCAAAAAAAGAAGCGCAGATAAATGTTACAATTTTTGAACCATAAATTTGACAGCACACGTTTCAAAATTATTAACTAGAATTGTACAAAGATGAATGGAAAAACAAGGTGAAGAAATACTAGAAGAAGATCAGTTTGGGTTTAGGCAAAACAGGGGAATACGGGAGGCTATTTTAGCTCTAAGGGTGATAATGATGAAAATAATAGAAAAGGGTGAAAGCGTGTATATAGAGTTTGTAGATCTGGTAACGCATTCGACAATGTAAAATGGAAAAAAAACGTTCAAAATACTGAAAAAGTTTGGAATGAGTTTTAGGGATGGACGAATAGTAAATTGCTTATACAAAGATCAAACAGCGGTAATAGAATTACAGCAGAAAAGTAGAAAAGTAAATATTTAGGAAAGGGGTGAGACAGGGATGTGCTTTATCCCCATTAATTTTCAACTTGTACATTGAAGAGGCAATGAAAACTGTCAAATGCAAAAATACATTTGGGATTACTATGCAGGGACAAAAGAATGATATGCTTAGATTTGCAGATGATATATAGCTGTATTAGCATTTAGCAAAGAAGAGTGAGAAACTGCCTTTAATGAAATGGAAACAATTGTACCAGAGAGATACGGTATGAAAATTAAAAATTAAACTAAAGTTCTAGTATGCAGAAGAGAGAAAATAAATCAAAAACAAGAATACAAATAGGTAACGGAACTGACAAGAGGTTAAGGATTTCTGCTACCTAGGAAGCCAAATATCGCAAGAGCGCAAAAGATATAAAACATAGATTAGCACAACGTCGTGCTACATTTAACAATAAAAATCAACTACTGTGTTCAAAAACAACAAACATAGAAACAAGGAAAGGATTGCCTAAAACATATGTGTGGAGCACAGCACTGTGCAGCAGTGAAACCTGGACAGTAGGAGAAACGGACAGGAAAAAGATTGAAGCCTTTGAAATGTAGTGCTACAGACGTATGATGTAGATATCATCGACAGACAAAATTAAGAATAAAGAGGTACTAAGGCTTGAGGGAATAGTACGGAATATATTAGAAGCAGAGATAGGAAAAACGAGAGGTAGAGGCAGACCTAGGTTACACTACTGCACACGGATAGTGAAAGATGTAGGATGTGGGAATTTTAGGCAAGTGTATAGGCTAGCTCAGAATAGAAATAAATGGAGGTATGCATTTAACCAGCCCCAAGATGGAAAAATGAATGAGAAAAAAATAACTGTACTTAAACATGATGATTATTATAAACAGCTTGCAATATTCTTAACTAATGTTAATTGTGCGAAGGGATTTACTGGAAAACTGTTAATGCGCCAAATGTCTATGTGCTGGGGGATCCTTGGCAACCACAGACTGCTTAACCCCCTTCACATACCACTGAATCTCGGTGATATAGGACATATAGTTAGAAAACTATAAAAGGGGAATCGAGTTGTATATATGCTGTGTGGGAATTTCAGGGAACTGTGTAGGCTAGCTCAGAATATAAAAAGTGGAGATACGCGTCCAACCAGTTTCAAGACGTAAAATCTAATGACGAAAAAATAAGTGCACTTAAATCTGATGATTATTATAATCAACTACTGATGTTGGTTGAAAAATATTTTCAACTAATGTTGATTGTGCGAAAGGATATATTCGAAAAACTATTAATTCGACAAATATTCAAGTGCGGGAAGAACTTGGCAGCCATAGGCTGCCTACCCCCCCTTCACATACCACTGAATATCGGGGTAATAGAGTATATAACTGTAAAACAAGAGAAGGCGACCGAACTGCATCAAATAAGAAAGAACAGCAGCTATGTTCAAAGACAACGAACATAGAATCCAGAAGAAAATTGTTCAAAGTATATGTGTGGAGCACAGCACAGTACGTCTATAAAATAGGGGCAGTAGGAATACCAGACAGAACGAAATAGAAACCATCTGGAATGTTGTGCTTTAGATGTACGAGAATGGTAGCATGGACAAACAAAGTTAATAACAAATAAGTTATAGAAATAGTAGAAGAATAAAGATATCTGGAGAAGACAAAAAAATAGGAGAAATAGAAGGACATGATATGTTCTAAGGCATTTCTGGGGAATAGTACGGTATATATTACAAGCAGAAATAGGAAAAAAGAGGTACAGGTAGACCGAGATGAAGCTTTCGCATGCAGATAGTGATAGCTTCACACTGTGAAAATTTCAGGGAAATGTGAAGGTTAGTTCAGAATAGGAAACAATGAGGGTACGCGTCTAACCAGTTCCATGACTTAAGACCTACTAATGATGATGATGATGGTTATAGCCATAGGCATTGGTAGTGGTAATAAAATTTCACAAAAATTAATACGAACTATTTGCAATGGGGCATTACATTGGATAGTACATGTTAAAAAATTTACATCTATGTGTATTTATCATTTATTCAAAAGTTTTCAAAAAATTGAAATCATTCATATTTGAAAAAACATAAAAGCACTACAATTTTATTATTAGGAAGTAATCAATACAAAGTTTGACACTGTTTTGATAACGCGATACTATCAAAGACCAGTTTATATGTTAGAGTAGCATAGCTAATCAAACCAGTGATCAAATTATTCATATGAAATTTGATTTCTTTGCTTGCTTTATTTGAGCTGATTAATGTGATTAGCCAATAGCATTCAACATTATATTTTACCAGGTTGGTAAATTTTACTTCTAGGAACAATTGGTTTCCTTAAGGAGATCATTTCATGTTGGAAGAGGCACGTTAATTAAGAATATTCCAGAAGATCCAGTAGGATCTGGTTAAAACAATTGTGTTCAGGAGATAATTGATTTTAGTTGCTTCCAAACTACTTCTTTAGGTATTTATAATACTTCTGAAATTATCACTTACAGTGTCAGTATATTCATAAACTTCTTTTTAAATGTATAAACTTATAAAGGTCCAATAGTATGTTCTTGTTATTAATTTTAACAAATTAAAAAAAATTTTGTTCACCGAAAACGTTTCCATTAAGATAAATAATTTTGATATTGGCTTTTGTTTAAGCATGTTTATATGTACTTGAGCTTAAAACGTAATTTCTGCAATATAGTAAAGGGTTTTCTACATTAGTGTTTTCACAACTAATGTAAAGGCATTAGAATCCAGGCTTGATATCATAAAAATATTGCAATTACCTAGAAGCGTGATTAATATACAAATAACTTAGTATTTGATTTTAGAAACCCTTTTGTATCAGCTAGCAGTTTCATATAGTTATTTTAGGTTTCTTATCATTACGTCTATTTTAGTCTATTCGTGTAAATTTTAGGCAGGAGTAACGTGCCTGATCTTGGATTTTGATATTCTCTTATTATTACTTTCGGGGTTTTTCCTAGAAATCCCGTATTTCGAAATTAGGTGGCGTACAAGATTATTCCTGATCAAGATGTATTTCCCATGCAATAGTATTCCAAACCCTCTTCAAACGTTTAAACCGCTCTTACCATTGGGTTAGTAGGTACAGTCGAGGTGTTCGGTATTTTAACAAGACCCCGAACTTTTAGCGAAATACTCCACCGAGTTTATTTGTGGATTACCGGCTAGATTTCCTGGGATCAAAACTGCGTGTATCCAATACTTGTTAATAAAGAAATAGTTTTTGTTCTATCGATTTTAAATGGAATATGTTTCAAATGCTTATTAATACAACTTCTTCTTTTTCAGATTAGTTTCTATGAAGCAGTATAAATATTTCTGCAATATTTAGATACTTTTTAAAAGAATTATTAACAAATGAAAAAATTACTTCAATTCTATGGAAGTCTCTAAATCTCAACGAATTGCATTTTTATTTATTTCAATTGCATTTCCTGGGCAAAAAAATAATTTGTAAAACATAACACTGTTTAAATATGGAATATTATTGTTTTTTAACAATATGAGAATCGAATAATTTTCGACATAGATAATCCTGATGCAAAAAAATACGCTGAGTTAATTAATTGATAAGTAGAAAATGAAATTTGAAAAATAAGATTCTAAATGGAGATTTAAAATTATATGAACAAACTGGAAAACTACAATTTTAACGCCAATTTTGAAATGGAAATAGAAGGTATTTCATATCGTTAATTATAAGCTGGATAAGCGCTAATTGGTTTTGCAAGTATTAATTATAGATTTCCTTGTTTGTAACTGATAATTGAGTATTTTCGTATTTGAATTTAAGGTACAATAAGTTCTTAATCCTATAATAATTTTTTTGTAAAGCGAATATCTACCCGAAAATTTTAAGGTCAGAGTTCAAAACATTTTGACGTTTAATAGATAAACCGCGGAGCATCATTGGCTAATTATACCCTTTGAGTTCTGTAAATTTTTACAAAGATTATATAAGGAATATTTTAATAATTAAGTAACTCGTAGGAATTATTGTAAGTATGAAATAAAACCGTAAATTGTTTTCTAAACTTTTTTTTATAAAAGAAAATTGTTTTAGAGTGTAATGATGTTTTCTTGAGATTGCTGTGTTTTATTTCATTTTGTTAATTCCATTGAGCTAGCCAGGCAAAGAAAAAGAAAAAAAGGTAAGGTATATACAATTTTAACTTTACATTTTTGTACCAAAGCTAGGTGTTATTACAGCAACCTTTAAACGACGTTCCTGCTCACATATGTGTCACAGCAATATATATATATGTATATATGTATATATATATATATATATGTATATATATATATATATTGCCGTGGAACCTTTTACTAAAATTCGTGCCCCTCCTTGCGCCAACATATAATTTTCCAAAAAAAAAATTTTTTTAAAATTTCTTACCCCTCTTATTTTATTAAGACGCCTTCGAATTTTTTCTGCTTCCCTGGCTAGCTCAGCTGGGCCTCTTCTCGAATACCTAAATTTACCGACATGCCTCTTTCACACTCGCACACCATTCAATAAAATCACCAAATAATACAACAACCATACAGCCTTTTATTTACACCTATTAACAGATAAATTATTTTTACACATGTGTTAAAACAGTTTGAAACAATAATTATTAGTTCAATTTATGGTATGTTTTAATATATTAATTAAATCGTACTTGTCTTGGAAAGTCCTTCGGTAATCTCGTACATCAAAACTGATTGTATTATTTTAACAAAGCGAACGTTGCCCATAACAAAACACTACGTTTTAACGCTATATTGCACCTTACTCTTTTCTCGATGTTATAAAAAGAGTAAGCGCACGACGAAGTATAAGAAATACTTCGGCACAGCTTGCATCGACCTTTATGGTTTCGGAGGCTGCGTGAGACTTGAAATCATCAGGGTAAGGGGAGTGTTTGGAGAATATCTGAATGTTAAAATTTAAATATCAAGACACCTGTTTACACAACTGTAAAATAACTTAGAGAAACAAAAGTTAAAACACGATAAGAGAAATTCGACTAAATATGTATATTAATACTCAAGTTATTATAATTCCAAAGGCATGTATAAGATATATGCTTGTGTCATTAACATAGTAGACATCGCTATATATTTTAACATGATATAATTCACATATTTAATAAAATGTACACGAGAAATTTCTATAGAAAAATCAAAATAAATAATCTCTGTTTAGAAACTCAAAATTATACTCAATGCAGTAGTAAATCAAAAAGTGATCATAATTGTACATGTAACAAATGCACATGAAATGAAAGTTCAAGTAATAAACCTTTTCACCATATGAAGCTTCAAATGTTTACATATTTTT